>OY019130.1:63281685-63881685 GCA_955652365.1 Eristalinus aeneus | reverse complement strand
TCAGTGTCAACATACAAATTTGTTTAAATCGAATGATTTCAATGGTAAACCCATAAAAAAATACGAAGTCGGTATATGATGCTTTATTCAAAACGGATAATCTCAACAGATGTTGCCGCATCATGAAAAAATTAATGTGCAGTGTTGCCATCGTTCGTATTTCCATAATCTGGCTTAAGTTTGACAACCGTCAATCCCATTCGATTTCGTAAAGCTTCTTAAATTCTTTCCTTGTTTTCGTCTACACTTGATTTATCAGTTGCTTCTTCCTTCATAATCCAAAAAAATCAAATATAAATAACAAACACCTTTAATTTGAGGAGATCCATGTGATTGCATCTTGCATGAAGCATCTTTTGCTTGTACCTAGTTTAATTCGAATTGGTCTATAAATCTTTGTCCATGATGGACAAGGATTTTGCCAAAATGTTATTTTTTTATGTGATCACCCGATAGCATCGGAGCGAAAGATGTTAAAAGTATTTGCGCATTAAATCGTTGTTTATATTCACTCATACCCGAGCTTCCATCACAACCCCATTTAGAAATAAGTTGGCTTATATAATTTCTTCTAATTCTTGGAATTAAATATTAAGAAGAAGAATTCTGAGATATTTCTGCTATTGATTCGTCGCGACGTTACCCTGAGGTATTTAAAAAGTGAAATCGAAGACTTTCTCTGTTGAAAATAAAAACTTAATTTCAATATGAACTATAATTAACCTATACAAGTACATCACACCATAAAGTACGCGAGACCCATTCTATCTGACCATAGAGCGCACCCAGACAAGCACTGCAAAGTTAACCGAAGAAACACTTCTATGAAACTTAGAGAATTGTTTTCGTATTTACAGATTTGTCCCTAGCTCAATCGTGAAATCGTCCATTTGTGGAATAAAATGGTCCCGCACGAGTTGGGTACACATTATTAGCCAATAAAAGTGATTTATGCTGCTATTATGCTTTCTGAATTCAGTCAATCATATTTTCTCGATGCGCTCCGGCTCATTGATGGTGGTGAGTCGAACTTAATAGGTATTTAGGTCGTTATTTCTGTTAAATACATTTCGTTTTTGGGTACGGCTTAATGGCACCCATCTGAGTATTGTTGTTAAGAGTTGAGGCGTATCCTGGTTATTGATGGGTTCTCCATTGGAGTTTTGAAAAGTTCAAACTGTATAACGGTGGGATAAACATAATTTTTATTTTTATTCCTTCAAGAGTGCGCACACATTTCCTTTCTCTGTTGCGACAGCAACGAAGAGTGGGCGATGATATTTTTTAAGCTCTTAAGTATATCGTATTGGAAATACATAATTCAACGCTTAGTGGTATCAGCTAAAGGGCCATGGAGTTTACATTTATCATTGGCTTTTTAGTAATGTTAGCTTATCTTCTACATTGGAAAAATACCCGAACTGTTTCAGTATTAATCCGTAATCAACACACCACCACTCATTCACGATGCTTACAAAAGTTGCACAACGGTCATAAAAGATGTAAATATCACGACAATCACCAACAAACTTTAAGGAATGTTTAAGTAAGTATACTTACCAGTAATACGTAAAATGAAAATTCTATAAGGTCGTTTAATTGACTCATATTTGTTTGAAGACAATAGCTTATTGATTTTTTTGCTGCCGACTTCAGACTTTGCCATCTGACGGTAATACACATATTTGAAGATCTTACATTCTAAGTATTGTTGGTAAGCATAAAAATTTATTTAAATTTTTCGGAAAACATTTTGTTTGGTGCCATATCGGAGGATAGAAATCACACTATTTGACACCGGTTTGTTTATCGAAAAGATCCATACATTAAGCGCATTGATACTAGCGATGGAAAGTGTGATATTCGTTTTTCCTTAAAAGAAGCTTTTAATGGGCGTCCACTTGTTTATCACATAATATGAATACCTTACTCAAATTTGGATATATATACATTGTGGTGGGGTCTATATAACTATAGTAGAGGAGCAAACCTTCGAGTTGCTGACAACACTCAAAGAGTAATAACTGTCTAAGAAAACTTCTCTGTTCGGAGTCGGCAAAAAACTGTAGGTCCCATCTACTCGTGAGAGCAGTAGCGCGCACAACACGAGTAGTTGATGAGCAAGCTAGGCCCTGGTCCCCTGTGGACTGTCGCGCCAACAATTATTATTATTATTCTTATTATTAGAGGAGCAACCCATATTTCATTGATTTATATGCTAAATACGTAATCATTCTTAAACGACTGAGGGCTGCCTTTATGAATAAGCCAAGTAGATTTTTCTCAATGATTTTTATTCGATTGAGCATCCATTTTAACCACTAACTGCTTGTACTTGCTTGCAATTAAGAAACGAGCTTAAAGGGTCACTTGTATAAGTGCTCCCAATTTTCATAAGTGGATTTTTGTTTATCAACGAAACTCACTTTTTTTGAATGAATATGTATAATATGGTAAATAAAGCTGCTGTACTTGGGACGTCCAGATGATGTGACTGGATTTATGAATCACATGATTCAAAATCACATCCGTATCACTATTTATAGTGTCAACGGAATCACGGATGGAGTAAAGACCCTGGCTTTGAGGGAACCTGACTGGTAGTGACAGCTTGACCAGAGGCTATATTCTGGTGCCACGGGAGGTCAGGGGCCGCTGGAACTTCGGTTCCAGCCTGTCCGTGCGGTAGGCTCCCTTGTGGGAGTATCGTTGTGGCTGTGGTTTATCGCTTAACATCGCGGGTAGGGTCGATAGTGGTGTACTGTGCTGACTTGTCTAGGTCATTATTTAAGCACAACTAGGCAAGACGGTTTTGGGACTATCCCTTCTCAGTGTGGAGTTGCATTCTCAACCGGGCGCTGCGACCCAGAGAGCGGAAGAGGTTTTAGAAAGGCTTCGCATCAAACCAAGGTGGGGTGAGTGGCCCTCAAGCATGATCTCAGTTTGGTACTTGGGTAACTAAGGCCTCTAGTCTTGCGTTACTTACGACTCTTGAGAAAAAGCTTAACCGTGATATAAGCCGTTAAGGCAGGTGGTCACGTAAAACCAAATCCCACATCTGTACTTGGGATGAAGCTAATAATCAAGTGTACCAGGTATTCCGGTATGAAATTTTTGAAAATAAAACACGAATTATTAATTTGAAAGTAAAAACATTTTATTCAAAGTATTGGCCATTGTTTTCTACACATTTTGACTACCTTTCTGGTAATTTGTTAATACCACGCCAATAAAATTGTTCGTCTTTTAAAGTAAGCCAATCAGACACCCAATTTTCGACCTCCTCGTAGGAATCAAAGTGCTGCTCAGCCAATGCGTGTCCCAAACAAAACCAAATTTTAGTCAGAAGGAGCCAAGTTTGGTGAATACGGCGGACGGGGTAGCTCCTCCCAGCCAAATGTTTTGATTGTGTTCTGAACCGGTTTTGCATTGTGTGCAGGTCCATTGTCTGGAGCAAAATTACTTTGCCGTGTCTTCTGGCCCAATTCTGGTGGTTTCTCATTCAATGTATGGTTCAAATTGATCATTTGTAGTCGGTAGCGATCAGTATTAATGGTTTCACCAGGTTTTAAGAGCACGTGGTACAGCATACCTTTCTGGTCCCACCAAACACAGAGCATTGTCTTCTTGCCGAATCGATCTGGTTTTGCAGTCGATGTTGATGGTTGTCCCAGATTAACCCATGATTTTTTCCATTTAGGATTCTTAAAATTAATCCATTTTTCATCGCCAGTAACAATCCGATGCAAAACCGATTTTCTTTCGTGTCACTGAAGGAAAATTTCACAAGTGTTTTTTCGGTTTTCCATCTGTCTGTTCTTTCAATTCATGTGGCACCCATTTTCCACACTTTTGGATCTTTCCCATAGATTTTAAACAGTCAGAAATTGTTTGTTGTGCAACATTTAACATTGCTGCCATTTTTTTTTGACTCAAAGCGTCATCTTCAGCCAATATCGTTTGCAATTCGGCGTCTTCAAACTTTTCTTTGTTCTTTGTTCATATCTTCATATCTCACATCAAAATCATTTTTTCTGAACCGTTGAAACCATCTTCCAAGTTGCTTCTGATAGAGCATGATCACCATATGCCTCGACAAACATTCGATGCGACTCTGCAGCACTTTTCTTCAAATGAAAACAAAAAATTAATGCTTTCCGCAAATCGTCACTTTCTGGTACAAAATTCGACATTTTTAACACGATGAAAAAATATGAAGTTGTCTGTTCAATGACTTGATATATACTAAATATTTTTCAATGATGTTATAGCAAACAAACAAAAAAAATAAGGGCTTGTTCAGAACAAGACAGAGACATTTAGACATTTGTATCTTGACGCTCACTTCATACCAATTTGTGATCTATGATTTTGAACAATAAGACCTTTCTTTTATTAAAACAGGGCTGGTCCGAACGTTTTAAGTCAATAGTAATTCCATTGTGGCTGTGATTTTTGACATTTTGGTCCTTTAATTATACAACCATGGTATGCAGAAGTATCCATATGCAATACGTATCCATATGCCTTAATAACTGCTTCGATGCATCAAGGAATTGAAGAGAGCCTTCATGTTTTTAAAGCTCTTTTGTGCTCGATAGCATTTAAATCTGGGGACTGTGCAGGGGTTGTGAGCACCTTCGGACAATTATACAACAACCACGATCTTGTAGTGTAGGACGTATGATTAGAATCGTAGTCCTGGTAAAAAAAAAAAACACTTTTCCTTAAATTTTCATTCAAAATTGCGACGTACGACTTTTGGTCCATTTTAACTTTAACAAAATGAAGGTTGCCAACACCAGAATTTGACATATGTACAACCCCATACATTTACCCCCATGCTTAACAATATATCGGATGTTCTTATGCCAAAGTTCTTCATTAGCTTTTCGCCATATATATTTCCGTCCATTAGAACCTTTAAGGTCGAATTTTCAGTCATTAGTATTGTTTACTGAACTAATATAACAATGTTGTTATTGTTTTATAATAATAATTCAGAATAATTTTGCCTTTTTAACCTTGTTCCAGAATGGCATATTTTTTGTCAAATTTTTTCTCTGCAAATTTCAGCCTTGCTTATTGCTTTTGTCCTTGCAATATGGTTGTGATATTCGTATTTTCTTATCACTCTTCTGATTGTTTCATTGATCAAAACCAACTTGTTTGAATATACAACTGTAGGCGAAAAAAAATATAAATATGCTACCTGCACTAATCCCAGTTTCAATTCATGCGCACCCTGTGCACGTACTATACTTCTAAAGTAAATAAGCCGCCGTTAAATCGGTCCTAAGGTTCTTGAACTCTGTTCGCGAAATTCTCCCGTTTACCAAATTTTATTTAAGATCTTGTAACACACATTGCGGAATAATAAAATAAATAAAGCCAAAACGTGAAGTCTTTGTTTCTTTCAGTCCCCTACACAACAAGTGTATGATTATTTGTGAGAGCATAAAATATAGAGTTGTTATACTTTTTTAGCTATTTTGTCCTTAATTGCAAATGTTATTTTTGTTCATGTTAAATAAAATGTAGTTATATTTAATAATACATGGTGGCTCACCTTAATTAATTTGTTTTGTTGTTGTCAAGATATACAATTACAAAGACTTCTTTTGTATGTCAGATTTGGTTTGAGAGTCACTGTACGTTTACTTCACCAATGAACAGTAATAATTGTGTAGTTGACCACGGTCTAGCTTGTTCGTCAACTACTCGTGTTGTGCGAGTTGCTACTGTTCTTTCACGAGTAGAAGGAACCTACAGTTTTTTGTCGACTCCGAACGGCGAAGTTTGAAAAGATGTTTCTTAGACAGTTATTAATCTTTAATTGTTGTCAGCAACTCGAAAGAGTTGGAGCCGTGAAAAATTCGAGTTGTTCAGCCGGAAATCAGACCTAGACCTTCTGCGTCGCACTCTATCCACTACACCACCTGGGCCACACTTCACCACTTCAGCAATTAAATCAACGAAAATATTATTTAATCAATATTTCGACTGACTGCAAAAAAAAAAACAAGTTTTCTTTAACAAAAATCACTGAGTGACTATGAACGAAAATCAAAATATTACCCGAGTAGAATGCAAGCGATTGTCTCAAGTGTTTTTATTTTATTCGTCAGCGAGGTGAGTTTTGTATCACTTTTATTTTCAATTTGAATTAATGAGCCTACTCAAAGATAAGCTTTTCCGGTCACGAATATTTGCACTCCCCTGAATTATGATAAAGCATGTTCCAATTTACAATTTTCTGCTACACACAAAGATCCATTGCACGTGCTCGTTGGACACGTTTCAGACAATGTTTCAGATTCAGGGTTATATTCCTTTTTATGAAATAAGGGAATATGGTGTCGAATAATATATTGAGTGTCGTCATGTGTTATTGCAACAGATAACTTGAACATACGAATGCTTGTTGTTGTTGTTGTATGACATGAGTTGGTAATTTAAAAATGAATTCTAAAAATTTTGTGTCATTTGTATTGTACAGAGAACATACGTAAATAAATTGTGTCGATATAATTTACTTATACGTATACGGTCATAAACATATCAAGTGCAAAGACATTTGTCTCAGCAGCAACACAAATGCTTATATTCCAATAATATCTGCGACTTTATTCACTTTTCTTCACTTTACCGCTGATTATTCTTTTTTGCACTAGCTTGCTTGAAATATTATCAAGAATTAAACTGTAATTGACTTCCACAAGAAATGTAAATAAAAAATATTAATCGAGTTATCGAAATTCTTTCAAGCACTGCTATAAATTTTATTTATTATGAATTTCTTTTTAAGTATGCCTCCCATCCGAACTAAACGAAGCCAGACAATATGCAAAGCAACACCGAGTACTCCTTTATAACTTTAAATAGTGTATGACACGTACCTGCAGAGTTATAAAATTTGTTCATGTCTTTGACGATTTGTGCATGATTCCATTAATTTTGTAAAGTAGTTCAACCTGTCACCATGTAAAGCAACCACATAAGTTTGTCTCTCGTGCTTCACAGTTTCCTTCATCCAATGGAGCCGCCGGTAAAATTGCTTGCTGTCAGACTGATAAGGTGCGGATTGCTATTCATTCAATCTTATTGCATGATTCCTGTCTTACACCTGTCTTACAATCTTAATGTTTTTTGGCATTTTATTTTGTTGTTAAAGCTGAGATGCATCTTTAACAGTTCTTAGAAAAAAAAACTTTTCTTCTTTGTTTCTATCATTTGTTGTTAAATATTTGTTTCTAAGATTCTATCTTAACGTAAGGCATGCATACACTCCTGTAATTGTTTTCCTTCGCCTAAGATAGTATTCCGCACCCATTTTGCTCTCTAGTGACTACTGATTGATTTAAGTTAAACTGATGTGACATCATCTCCATCGAGGACAACTGTATGTGTCGAAACCTTATAAGTTTTTTTAATATTTTGATTTAATTTCTTCACTATTTTCACAAAACTATGAACATTTATACATGTTGAATTTCTTGGTCAAAATACTTTTACGCTTTACCGCACATAAAACATCAAGTAACGGCCAAAGCAAAGAAAACCTACTAAAACATATCAAATGGCAAATTTTAATATTTTTGGAGAAAGGTCAGGAGGAAAATTTTTAATTCCAGTTCTGTCTTGAAAAAACTTTTTAGCTTAACTTATTAATAGTACCGGTAGAGTGCGACACTCATACGCAGAAAGTTCGATTCCCGGCTGAACACCTTGAATTTTTCACCTCTTTCGAGCTGCTTACAACACTCAAAGAGTAATAACTGTCTAAGAAAGCTTCTCAAACTTCGCCGTTTGGAGTAGGCAAAAATCTGTACTCGTAAGAGAACCGTAGCGCCCACAGTAGTTGATGAGCAACCTAGGACCTGGTCTCCTGTGAACTGTCGCGCCATACAATTATTGTTATTATTAATCCTTTATGGTTTGAATCTTTGTTTCATACTTTTATTTTTATTCCTAATATTTATATTGTTATTAATTGTATTGAATGCACTGAGTACGATCAACATAATTTTGCTCCCAACTAGGGTATAACCACTTCAGTAAGTACTCGCGTCGTGCGTGCGTTCTGTGACAACTTTCAGCAGAGACTCTGCAAGTCACTTGCTGAGAGCCCTCGGGAAGTTAACAGGATTTCAGGATGTTAATCACACGTGGTATGCTAAAAAAATATGATAAATTTTCATATTTCGTGGCCTACGGACATTTGAATATGATTTTTTAATTTTATTCTGTTGGTATATACATATCGAACAAATATTTACAGTTTCTGCTATATAGCATATTTATTTTGTTTGTGAGGAAGGAAAGGAAGAGGTGTTCGGCGACTTACTGCTTCAGGAAATAAAACTAAATCAAAAAATATACATTCAAATTAGTGTGAGAAGTGGAATTAAATGCCCGAAAACACTTGAAATGTTGACTATGACTCGAAAAAGCTGAGCTTTTCGAAGAAGGTCGAGAAGATTTAAATGATGTCACTCTCCCTAGGAGCCCCCAAGCACATCAACCACCGATGAAAATGTCAAAAAATTATAGAAAATTGTTACGAAGAATCGTCCAATGACTATTAAATAGGTTACTGAAGATGTGACCATATCGATTAATTCATGCCATACAATTTCTTCTGAAATCAAAGCAACGAAGCGTGTGAAATTTCGTTCGTAGAAAATTGTTGAATTTCGACCACAAAAAATTTTACATGCGCATCCCTCAGAAATTGTAGAATGACGTCAACGGCGATCCAGATTTGTTTAAAAGGGACACAAGAGGTGACTCATGGGAATATCTCGTCCCAATGAAAGAACCCAGGAGAGCCAATGCCGAAACCACAGAACACGTAAAACACGTCTATCGCTTATAACTCTCACAAACAAAATATACTAAACTGTAGACATAATTTCGGGACGAGTGAACCACTATAACAAAATAAAAAAAATATCGATAATCGAATGTACATAGCCCACGAATTTTTTTTACAGACCTTGTACTTGTTAATTCTTTATTGCGGTTTGACATATGCCCTCGACTCCCTATAGGCAAGAAAGAGTATAAGCATGCATTTCATTCATTTCATATAACCTCATTTTGATTTCCCTTAGTTATCAAACGACTTCTATTGACCATGAGACCGAAAGGAATTCAAACGGATCCAACGTTTTTCAGATCATCCTTAACTTGTGAAGCATTCAGAAATGGCACAACAAAGCACAAGCTTTTATCGTATCTAGGACAGCAGAATTCGTTTTTATTACGCCAATTCATTCATGGCAAAGCAACGGTTGTCCACTCTTCAAATTAGTGTCCGACCACTACAGCCTCCCTCTACAACAACCCATAGCAGTCGAAAAATTTTAAAGAAAACACTATCCTCAGTTTGTGGAGCATATTTCCATAGTACCAAACTAATTTCCATCACAATGGTGAACACGAAACCAGTCTGTATTCCATTTACATTCCAAATAACCAGTTTAGATTTACTTCAAAAATAACGAAACAGGGCTGCGAGAACGAGATGAAACCAGCGTAGGATACAGAGAAAAACGCAGAAATGTGGTACAGCAAGATAAAAGCAAAAAAAGGAACAAAACAAGGACAAAACAGAGATCCAATATGAAGAACCGAAACCAGTCGAATCTACACAGGATTCGGACTCGGTGATTTGCATAAAAGTATCGAGTGACAGCTACCGGAAATGTAAAGTCAACGCTACACATAGTGAAACAGCTATAAAGACATTGAATTTTGGTCTAATATTGCACCGCATGCCTAGGACATACATACACTGGCCGAAAGGGCGTTGCGCGCTGGTCAACTGAAAACAAAGAGAAAGTTAATCAATATATTCAGGATCACAGGGATATCCGGTAGCCTTTAGCATCCGAAAAATACCCCTACAGAAGGATACATTTGCACATGTACAGTCGCAACGCTGCCATTGCTCCAATAAACCCAATAAAGGTGGACTGACTGACCCGGCGGCCGGAAATAAAGACACAACAGGACTTGGATTTCAAAGTTTTATTGAATTTACTTGCGTTTCTCGTAATATTGTCCGTGGGGAACTCATTTGAAAGTCATATCGGTTCAGTGAAATACAATTATCCTGCAACAAAATTGTTGTCCTCCGGCTAGCCCTGATTGATTTCAATAACGACAGTATGCAGATGCTGTCGACGATATTTTTCAAATTGAATACAACCAAACGAAACCGCGTGGATTCTGATGTAAACAAGATTTCAGCCCTGATAATAATTGGATTGCGGTGGTTGGCAGGGATGTCTTTGGAGATAACTTATGTTCTTGCGGGCAGTTTCTGGAGAAGACATATCTGAAAAATTATTCTATTGTTCCGTTTTACCCGTGAGGGGACATATCCATTTTCAAATTGTTTGTGAGACATTCATTTCGTCCCGGAATACAGATTTGCATCAGCCGGCAGAAGACAGAAACAAAAAAAAATTCCACTACTTAAATGAAGGTAAAATGTACTGGAACACGAACTAACGCAACAATTCCATGAACTCCCATATTTCTTTATAGCAATAATGAAATATGATGCAATCAAAAAATATTATGCGGTGGGCGTTGATGACATTCTTGCGTAATCATTTAAAAAAAATGCCGAAAAGGGTCAAAGATTATTTAAGTTCAACTGCCGACGCTGAACAGGTATAGATAGACCACACCAGCAGCCTTGGCGATCATCATGGAACAATGTACTGAGTAAAGATCTCCGCATAAGTGGAGATGTAATCTTATTGGCTTTACGTAGGGAGGCAATACGTTTATTGAAGCAGCTTTTAAATATGAAGTCAGTGAGTACCAAGTGACTATGCACTATTTTCAGCTTAGCGGCATAAGAGTAGCAGGCGACGAGGAAATCCCAAATCCAATCAAATCTACACTAATTTTGAAGAAATCGATTAAGCCATTTAAAAGCTGAAGCTCAACAAATTCGCAGGAGGGATGATTTCTCGTGAGAACCCTTCAAGGCTGGCAGCAGTGTTCTGGTGGGGAGTATGGAGCAGATGAAGTGTACGATATAAGAGGACGAAAACGATTTAAAAGATTGGAAATAAAAGTCAAGATGTCCAGTCTACAAAAAATGCGGTACTAAATCAGTTAAGTTTTATTGCTGCTAAATACCGCCAATGTCATGTCACAACACCTTGTCAACATCTAAAATCTAGTTTTGCACAGCGATAATCGACACGGATTGGTGCGGCTTTCAACCAAGCGAATCGACTATAGACCAGATATTCACACTAAAGCGCAAGTTTCAAAATGGTACACATGACACTTTTCTTGATTTTACAGCCGCAGACGACAACATTCACTGCAAAAAACTTTTTGATGTGATGGTCGCATTCGGTACACCGGGAAATCCGATCCTCTTGTGGCGCACCGCGCTAACAGACAGGCGATGCATTGCGCAGTTTACTTCGAGAAGCACTAAGCAATTGTAAACCTGCACCAGATTTCAGTAACATTGTGCAGGTTCAAAGTCGGAAGGCACCATCTTCTACAAATTAGTTCAATTGCTGGGATATGCTGATGAGATCAATTTCATCGCCGTTTTTTTGCGAATCATTGCATGTATATTCACGGTTATTGAATTGCAAGCGGAACGAGTTGGTATTAGTCCTAACGAAGATTTAACAATATATATGTTCGCTGTTGACGAAAAATCAACCCGTTAAAGAGCACCGTGGCCATAATATGACAAACGATGGTACCAAGTCTGACGTAGTAAAGGAGTTTGTCTACTTCGAACCATACTTGATCTTCACAAATAACGACTTGATTGGTATTCGAAGCTGATTCACTTTTCAAAACTGCTATTATTTTCCTCAGTCGAAGGACTTTTATAAATTTTACAAGAACCTTATCTCATCCGTATTTGAGACCAGAGATTTAAAGTTTTGTTCGAATTTACGGGTCTGGTACAGTCTGCGAGAAAGGCGATTGGAATAGAAGACAAGTCTAAAAGCCAAGAAGCCGACGGGTACATTGGCTTGAGCACATGAAATGAATGGACAACAACGCTGCAACTGAAAGGCTCTTTAAATATTGAATCTCTGATATAGACAAGTGATGGCGGACGCTCTTAGAGATAGAATCAGCGTGCCCTGGAATGTAAACAAGCTAGAGCTTAAACTCAAACCCTCCATGGGTCGTTTGTCTGATAATTACGAAATGCAGTACCATATGTTGCGTCAGCTGCCAAAAGTTATAAATAAACGAACAAAAAAGCAAAATTATATAAATGAACAAAAAAAAATACAATATATACAATATGTTGAAAATTACAAAAAAAAAATGTATTTCAATTATACTTTTTTTTCTATTTTCGTCAATCTTTTAAGTATATTTAACAATTGGCATTTTTATTATTACATTTTTACATTACTTTTAATTGATGTTGACGCGAGTAAATCGATAAATGCAAAATATTACATTGCGATAATGCGCAATGATTTCACTGTCTTCAAATTTCATAACACATTTTCCAAATGTTTTCGTTACGGAGCTACCATCATGACCATAATCATTGCGTAATATATAAAAAATGACTACTCGTGGAACACCGCTTCTGTAGTGGGTTTTAATAATTTTAACGACTTTTTTTATCGCAAATCTATAAGTCTCAGCTAAGTTTACCCAGCGTCAATTTAAATTGTTTACTTTACAATATTATATTTACTTTGACACAAGGAGCTTGAGAATATCATTATAGCTTATGGTGATATGGACTTTGCATTTCGACCATTATCACATGGTATTGATCTACTTCACACTTTATCATTCCATGTCATTAAATCAGTCGTGATTTGAGACCCCATTGCAATAAATTATTAGCCATATAGCTAAATTTTGTTACATTCAACAGCACTTCTCAATAAATATTATGACAGAAGGTATTTGTCCTTCCCATCTTAGAATTTTCGTCGATAAAATTGTCAATATTTAACAAAAAAAAAATGAAATTGAGTTTACTTTTGATTCCATCAACAAGCCTCTCACAAGATTTAATATTATGGCTCTTCCAAAATATATAATTCAGCTTAAGGGGAAGATACACGTTTACTTACACGTGTACAGGATGTGAGAAATGACTTAGAATGCATTTTCATGACACTGATCAAATTTGAGCAAGCAGTACCATAATCTGTCAGAGATCAAAGGATTAAACAAACCCATCCAAAGTTCCTTGCAAGCGAAGGAAACGACCAGTAGCTGAATGACAGTCTCCATTTGGTAAAATCCAATTTCACGTATATCAGATATAAGCCCACATAAACAAGAACCCACTATGCACTGGAATATTTTGGAATATACATGCCACTGGATCACAATTCATCTCCTACACACAATGTCCAATTTGCACCACAATACATGGCCCAGCACTTCGCCACTGTCAGTTAGAGAGCGAGAGATATTATCTCCATTCAGGTTCGTACGTGAGTTATAAATATTTAAGTAACTTTACCTGCTAACAAATATGCTGTTTACGACATTATTAGTAGCTGCTGTCAATAGCACTGTCATTGTGCAATGTCACAAATGTTTATTCGCACGTAAGTAGGTCGAGGTTGGTGGCAGTTAATTTAAATAAATTGCAAACTTTTCCCAACACCCAACCCCTACAACCTGTCATTTGACCGTGGCATATGCGTTTAATATATCCTTGACACGATTTCTCATTAGGTACTCGCTCTAACCTTCAATTGAGTTTCAAGTCCTTGAAAGTGTCTGCGATATCTAATATCTCGACATACTATGCAAAACTGAGAATCAAAAAAATCATCAGATAAAACCTTTTTGCTGCCGCCTTCGCCACGTAAGTATCCGTCCGTAGAGATGGGAACAATGCACTGACTTCATTTAATGTCCCCTTCAATGTGACACAGAAAAGGTGTCCTCTGCCATTATGCTAAGGAATCCTGTCATTCACTCTAGGGATTCAAGTGCCCTACATTGTTACGGAAAGACGCATCATACTATCAGCTATCCTGTCAAGATGATATCTTCCCTTTGAGGAAAAAATCAATACACCCTTACCAAGCGAACGACAATTTGTCGAATTTTTTTATGATGCCAAAGAGACCAGCAGTCCATTGTGCTCCAGTGCGCCTTGTGTACTTTGTGCTGTCAAAAATATTTTACGTTTAATAAAGGATGACATGCTTTCAGAATGCTCTTTTTCTTGCTGTGTCATTTGGTTGAGTTAGATGCAAAGAGGAATTCTACGTAAAACGAGTACATCCTATTTTTAAACTAATTAATGCTTTGATGAATGCAACAGTTAGTCGGTTAGAAGGGCTCGTTTATACTCTGCAATACAGTGAGAAATTTTCATTATTAAACCGATAAATGCTTCTCTTGCGAAACGTAAAGAATGCAGGTTTTCACCGCGCTATGATGTTGTACAATTAATTTATGAGACTATTAGGAAGCAGGTTCTGATAATGTAATAAAACTGATGTTGAAAAAAGGACACTAAATAACCAATGGTAAACATTCGACATATATGTCGTAAAAAATAATTTTGTGATATTTGGGCAACTGAGAATTTCAGAATTGCATAATATTTATTAGAATAAGCATGAACATATTGAAAAACAAAACAAAAACATCTTACATTAGAATGAGTAGGTTTGTTTTTTTTTTATAATTGGCACGCATTAAAGGGAGTGTCTATACCATTAAGTGACTGGAATTAAATCGCAGCACGGGACGAAGGTATAGGGGAGGAAAGGGAAAGGAGTTACCGATGTTGGTTTTAAGTGTCTGTGGATTGTAATGGGGAGGGAAAAGTTGGGCTGGAAAAGCGTTCAATATTCGTGTGGTGCTGCTGAAGAACTGGTTTCTAAACTTAACTGTACGTCCGAAGGTGGGCTTAAGAGTGAACGGGTGAGCGGGTATTGCGGGTGAACTATTGAAGGGGAGGAATGCAGCTGGCTAACTCGTTAGAGCTGTCGAAACAGTGATAAAATAGGGATAGAGACGCAACATTTCGTCTATGTTCAAGCGAGTTATTGTCACCAATAAGTTTTATCGCTCGCTGTTGGGCTCTACCAAGTAGGTGCAATGAGGTCTTAGGAGCACCAGACCAGATTGGAGCGTTATACTTAAGCTTTGGGCGGATGTACGCCTTATATATTGTTGCCAGGTCAGAAGGGGTAAAATATTTCTCGCATCGCTTTAAGAAATCTAGACATTTTGCTGCATCTTTGGCGATCTCGAATATGTGATCATTCCAGCTTAGTGTTGAGTTGACACACTTAGCGAGGATGGAAAGTCGTCCTGTTTCAACAACGCAGGAGTCATTCATATATAATGGCTGTTTATATTAAGATCGCTTGAGTGACAAAAGACAGCACTGAGTTTTTGACAGCATTAAATTTCACTCTATTCTTTTTACCCCAATCAATTACGTTGTCAAGATCGGAATTTAATGAGCTTAACATACGCTTCCGTTCGAAGTCTTCTGTTCGAGAGCGAAGGAACGAAAGCTGAGGGTACTGTCATCACCGAAGGAGTGAATTGGATTAGAAGTGACAGACAGATGGTCATTTATATTGATGAGGAAAAGTGTCGGAGACAAAACAGAGCCCTGGGGAGCACCAGCATTAATATGGTTAACATCAGACTTGAACCCATCCAATACAACTTGTATTGAACGATCCGAAAGGTAGTTTTTATCCATTGAAGAATAGATTCATTGACGCCAAAAGCACGCATTTTCGACAAGAGAGCCTGATGCCAGAACCTGTCAAATGCTTTTGAAATATCAAGCTCAACGATCTTACTTTCTCCTACATTGTGCAAAGATTGGTTCCATTTTTCGGTGAGATATGCCATCAAATCACAGGTTGGTGCGGAAGCCGTATTGCCGGGCATTAAAAAGCTTCCGGGTATCAAAATATTTCGATTGTGAGCGACAGTTTATCAGGGTTTCCATGACCTTGGAAAATAGGGACGTAAGTGCTATGGATCTGTAAGAGATGGGTGATGATGGTTCGACCTTTTTAGAGACGTGCTGGACAAATGCTGTTTTCCACTTACTCGGAAAGTGCCAGCGTAGAAGAACACCTCTTCAGAAGAAGGGGGGATACCATCCGGGCCATGGGACTTGTGTATGTTTAGACCTTTAAGTATTCTTGCAACTGTACGAATGCGAAAATGGACTTGCCCCATGGAAAAACTTACGCTCTCGATTACAGGCGCGGATAAATTGCAATCTGGTGCCGTTGATCTGGCTGCAAAATGGGCAGTTAATAGATTAGCTTTGTCCAAAGAGCTGGCGATGGAAATGAGCGTTGGAAATGAAGAGGAGGCGGAATTTTTCAACGTTTTTTACGAATGATCAAAAGCTTTTACTGCCCTGGGACATTGCAGCACTTTTTGCCTCAACTTGCAACGACGCATTGCAATCATTCCTAGCCCCTTTGAATGTCTTCCGGTTTTCTTATTTCTTATTATGCAGGGGAAACTTTTTTCCTTCCTTGGCTTTTTTTGTCACTGTTGATTTTGAATGAAGCCAGGTTATCTCATTGTTATTATCTCAACTTTTCGGCAGGGATTGCTGCGTTCATTAGGGGATCTGTTTTTTATTGAAACAATAAAATAAAACATTTTACATGCAAACGTAGTAAGAATGCAATTGAACAAATGAACAATAAACTTACATTAGTTGTGTTGTTGTAGATGTAGTAGATGTAGATGTTAGAATCTTCATGTTATTTGAAATTATAACAAAAAAAAAAAAAAAACTGAATTCACATAAACCAAAATATTGAGCACTTCTGTTTGTGATCAAACTAGAATGCTGTGAAATTTGAATTCCGAATTAAATACAATATGCCCAAGCCGGTCCTGTTTCCTATTCATATTATATCTCGGTCTTGATTATGTGTAGGGTTTCCAGAGTGAATCTTTTGCTGGTATGTTTTTCCGTTTGCAGGATTTTGAAGTCATCAAGGTCGGGTAAATGGTTTATCTATTCTTGTTGTTAATGTCTGATTTATGACCAGCTAGTCTATGACGAAGAAACTGTAACATAAATTACAAGATTCATTGTCTTTGCCTTTACAGTTGATTTTGTAGACAACGTCAGCTTTGGTTTCTTTGTCTGTTTGTATTCTGTTATTAAGGTCCTTATAACTTGCGTCGGGTAACCATTGTCCATAAGGATATCTTTCTTAATTAGTTCGCTTTTGTTTATGGAACTTACTGCCACTTGGCTTGAACACTTTTTTCACCAAGTTAGAAGCTGTGTGAATTATAATGTGCTTGGCTTGGTTGGAACGATAGTTGATTAGTCTCCCTGAAGCTGCGTCTTTTTGATACCAGTCGAAACAAAGATGGTCATATTCCCGATGAACGTTAACGACAAGAAACGCTATTGCGTTCAGCTTCTCATATATTTTTTGAGAGCAAGTAGCAAACTGTCTATGTTGTTGCGATCGATCACAGCGAATATGTCGTCCACTTATTTATATATGATTTTCGGCTTTTGTACCTTTTCAAAAACAAACATCTAAAGGGTAGTCCAATACCGAATTGGCGATAGTAGGCAAAAGTCGGTTATCGGCATGCGATGAACCTGTTCAAAGATTTTGTCCTTGTATTGCAGAAAGTTGTTCTCTTTAAAGTGAAACTCTAAGATGTCCAGGAATTTCCTCTGGTTGAGCTTTGTGTTAAGACTAATGACATCCCATCGTTTATTAACGATATTAATATCGAGTTATGAATGGATTTTTGTAAAAAGCGACACAGTGTCGTATGATACCAGGACTTCGTTAGAATTTAATTTAACGTGTTTGGCCTTTTTCACAAATTCAAATGAGTTTTTTACTTTATATTGTGAGTTGTTGGTTATGTGTTGTAATATTTGTCCGATACACCTGGAAAGTTCATAGCACGGTAGTCTCATAGATGATATAATTGGCCTTGGATGCATATCTTGCTTATGAATTTTCGGAAGTCCATATATGCAGGGTATATGGGCTGTGTATATAGTCATTCTAGTCTTCTCTCTGTAGTCAATTATTTTGTTGTTGTATAGCCATTTGACTATTGTTTTGTTTCTCGCTGAATCGTTGCTGTCGGATTTACTATGTTCTTCCTATAAGTGGAGTTGTCAGCTAAAAGTTCATGCATTTTGTTTTCATAAGAGCTTTTTTCCATGGCGACTGTGACATTCTCTTTATCAGCTGGCTTGATTGCTGTGATTTTGTTCTTCTTAAGAAAAGCTTTCGTGTCTTCGTGTACTTTTGTGACATATTTGGCAACATCATCATTCCGGAGATTTCGTTGGAAAGAGTACAGAATATTGCAGTATTTGGCGCACATTTTTTCTTGCTCTCCTTTATTTTTGATATTCCTTATGATTTCCTCACCGTCAGCGATCGGCTGAAGCATAGGAAAGATTTTCTTCATAATCGGTAATTCGAACTTTTTCCCAAGAGAGAGGAGCCATTTCATCTCCATGGGAAATTCAGTGTTTGTTTTGTTTACAAACCATTTTTTATTAAAATAGATTCAACAATTTTTCTAATGGGATTGATGGAAATCTAATGGGAATTTGTTTCTAATGAGGAATTGGAGTTTGGCTGATACGACACAGTGGTTTTACGTGCTTAGAGGCGTCAGGTTTTTAAAAGCTATTTTTTACACAGAAAAACGAGTAAACGATTTTTGTATACTTAAAGCTTTGATTTCATTTGACTTGTACTAAAATAATTATGTATGGCGCACAAAGGTCTGCGCCACTCCAAGAGGAACAGCTTCATTAACGTTAATGTTAACTCCATCTGACCATCATACATTCCCAAATATATACAGTTCGAACTTTAATTTTAGAAAAAAGATTTAGACAGATATTTATTTATTTCGTAAAAAAATGTTTATATTTTGCACAATTATCGCACAGTATGCATTACAAAGAATTGATATACAACAATAATAAGATATTTTACTCAAAAAGCAGTTATACTTATATATGACATAAATCAAACAATATAATTGTGAAGGAAAAAATGTAAGAAAAACCTTCACTTATTTTATCTATGTAGTAAATAAATAAATTTGGTTGCCTTGGCGTGGTGGGTAGAAGGTCCCAGGTTCAATTCCCGAGTAAGCACCTGCCGTTTTTTAGGGCACCACTTATTTCGCGCTGCTCCCAACACTCAAAGAGGAATAATTGTCTATGAAAAAGTTAGTTGATATAGTATATAGATAGTTGAAAATTAATTCAGATCTCTGAATGCCAAATAAATAAATACAACTAAATGAACGGATCGTTAAGCAGAAGTCAATTTAGGGAACTACGACTTTATCCGTATTCGGAAGCATTTCCAACTATTTGTTGAGCTTACAAATGATGAAGACAATGACTTTTAAAGCATTATTTTGTAAATTTAAACATAAGGAAAATAATTTTGATCTCATTCAACCGACAGGATTTCAACACGCTTACAGATAAAAATCGAATGGCTGCGCGTTAAGGAATAAGATTCTGGTTCTCCAAATGGATAGTGTATATACAGCGAAATCCGTATATAACGACTGTGAAAGGACCAGACTTAAATGGTTGTTATAGCCAAATGTCGCTACAACCGAATGCCAAAAAAATAACGTTCTTACCAGTAGGTAAAAACACATATGTATGTACATATGTATTTAAATTTTAAAAAATTAGTGAGAAGTGAAAGAAGTAAGTAAAAATATATTTCATTTTCCTTTATAGTCGTTTCCCACTTCTTTCGATGTTTCGAGCCACGAAACTTCCATGTCGTTTTTTTCTTCACCAAATAGAGCAAATAGTTTTAAGACAGAAATAGTACCAAGAACATCAGTAAGTATTGGAACTCCTTCAGGCAGTTCCGGATCAGACTCATCCTCATCAGATAAAACTTCATGCATATTTGTTGCTGAAGCTGATGATGATGCCACATTTTCAATAATCTCTTGATCTGTGGGGTCATTCGCAGTCAAAAAGCGATTGTCTGTTGTAAATAGATAAGTCTCCGAATAGCAGTAGGTTTTCCCCTTCCACCAAGTTTATCAAAGTCAAGCTATCCAGACCATCATCGCTATCCTCTTCAACGAAATGCGATGGTTTACAGAAGCATGTGTGTGCGAAATATTTCCTTATCATTTCTATTACGTCTAACAGTCCAACGCGGAATATTGAAGTGTTATTCTCTAGATGATTTATCATTTTTTGGTAATTCAGCTTCAGACACTTTCTTGGTCGATTAATTCAATAAAAGATGTAGTGTTCGGTGCTAATTCAATCCTTGTTAAATTGTCAATATATGGATGAGCAGGACAAATATCAACAAACAAAAGAATTTTTATATCCTCTAGGTTTAACTCAGAATTCCACTTTCTTAAAGTCTTTTCAAATACTTCAGAAGTCATCCAGGCCTTTTTGTTGCCTTCGTAATCAACAAGTAAATATTTTATATTCTTAGAGCATCGAGGATTTTTTGACTTACCGATAAGTAATTTCCTTTTCACACCATCCATACTTGCAGTTACTAATACTGTGATCCTTTCTTTAACTTACCACCCACAGTGACCACCCTTTAAATTTAATATTCTTTAATGTGTTAGTTTATAATACAATCATGCTTCATCCGCATTATATGTCTCAGAATTATTAAAGCCTTCTCGTAATTTCAAAAAAACATTTTTTAATCATTCACTGCAGTCACATTGACAAACACTTGCTGCTTCTACCGAAATCGATATATCCTACTTTCAGAACCTTTAAAATCCTTTTTTCCCAGAAAGATGTTAAATTGATTAGTTTTTGCTTCCATTATTTTTACTTTACTGCGATTTAAACCATTTCAAAAGTGAACCGATTTACGATTCCTTTTTGACTTTAAATAACTTGACTCAAAAAGTTCTTGTATTTTTTTATCGATTTTTCCAAATCGTAGAGAAAGAGGAATGCGGCATGTTGAATTCTTTGCATAAATCGCCATTACATTCGCCATTCTGCAACCGCCAGATTATTGCTGATTTTTCTTCAATAATCAATGTGCATCTAAGAGATGGTTGAGTCAATGAACTAAATAAAGAATATATAATATATCAATAAAAACTTAATAATTGAATACACAAAGTCACCTTCATAACAAGTCAAATACGCAGCTGAAACCAAAAGATTTACTAAATTATTCAATTTTTTTTGCGAGATTCAAAATTGAGTGCGAATCAAACACTATACGGCGTGCGGATAGGTTTTCTTCAAAATCTATGGAACAGAACAACCATAAGAAACAAACGATAATTTACTTAACTGTTAGTTGAAGTCACCAATGATCAAATAATAAATGTTTTTCGAATAAAGACATTTTAGACACTTTTATACAAGGTGTGGGGTTTGGCCACTCAGTAATAACACATTTTTCTTCAATGACTAAATTACAGTCGCAGCCCTTAATCTTTGTGTTATAGTTTCACGACACTTTTGGGGAAGGGCACTATTAATCCATAATTCTTTTCAAAACTCTGGAGATGTGATGGTGAAGCAAGCATGGTGGACGGACAGACGTCCCATTATTCTTATCTCAAACAAATCGCTTATTTAACATATGAACCTCCACACCAGGAATAATAATGAAATTTAGTACCAACAAACACATGCAGCAGATCTTTCTTTGTCTTATTCTCATGTAACATGCAACGAAAAATGAAAAGAAAGTAACAACAATTTTAAATCGACATGCAGACCCAGCGTTCACTTTCCATTCACGCTGAAGATCTTAGGTTCCATTTCCAGACTGCAAACCTCGCACTTTTAATGGCACCACCTCTTTCGCACTGGTGACTACATTCAAAGGGGAATAATTGTCTTTGAGAAAGCTTCTCTACAAATCACTGTTTGGAGTCCGTAAAAATCTGTAGGTCCCTACTACTCGTGAGAGAACAGTAGCGCGCACAACACGAGTATTTGATAAAGTTAGCCTCCTTGTTAACTGTCGATCCATTCAATATATGCACAAATCAGGCAGTTTTATTAGAAAAAACCATATGGATGTGAAGTACAAACTAATGTTCAACTTAATATAAGAAGTTACACCAATATTCATTGATAAAATTATTTTCTGTTAATTTCATGATACAGATGCTAGTTCATACGCATTAAATTTATGACGTATTGGCCCACTCGATATTTTAACACACTGCGAAATATACTGCAACCAAGCCAAACAACTTGCCATATATAGACACAGGACAGACAGGTCATTTGCAGTTATTTATACTTATAACGTTTTGTCATTTATCAAGTATCGGTGTAAAACTTCTACTTGAGAAAAATCTCGAGAAGTGATTTTCATCAGCTTTTCACTCGCTCAACCATTTACTATCAATAGAGCTTTGCAGAAATTTGTAAAAATGGTGGTTAAAGAATATGAGTGTATAAAATCTTTTTATATACGCACAATTAACTTAGCCTTAGTTGTACATGGCCCTACTTTATTGTGATAGATACAGTAGTTTTAATGGCCAATTTTGTAGTCCGGATAGCCACGTTTTAATTGGTAACCAAAGCGAGCAACAACTAACAAAGCACTAATCACAATAACATTGCCTGACATGTACCTTAAACATATGTTCGTTTGGCACTATTAGATAAGCGTTTGCTTATCTCCAACGCTATCTAGTGAAAAAAAAACACAACCAAAGGGCATCGAAA
This sequence comes from Eristalinus aeneus, assembly GCA_955652365.1. NCBI lineage: Eukaryota > Metazoa > Arthropoda > Insecta > Diptera > Syrphidae > Eristalinus > Eristalinus aeneus. The sequence goes on along the minus strand of OY019130.1, from coordinate 63,858,947 downwards.
ATATTTAAACAAACTTAATATATTTTATTTTTGTAATCGGCGATACCGCCGAACGGAATTTGATAACTGAAACTATCATCATATTTATGTTGAAATGTAGTCTTCATGTTAGGTTAAGTTAAATTGTAAACTCTGTCCTAGGACTAAAAACGTGATTCACGTTAATTAAGACTTAAGATTGTGGTCTATCCATCTGTCATTTCGAGATACCATTATGCCTGTTATATGAAAAAGTTGCTTTACGATAGCACACTCTATCCTTAAAGAGGTGAGATGTCTATATTCCTTTGTGTAATAACTGACTTAAAGAAAGTTAGTGTTAAGCATTTTTGGGTGAGAATTATGTAGCTTATCTTCATGCACTGCATCAGTCATCACCCTTTTGCAGAGAACGGAAGGAGTAGAGTTGAATAAGGGGCTGCCTTACTTGCTCACAACATGTCGGGAAATCTTAGATTTTTCCACACTTTCATCAGCAATAAAATCAAACACCCTATACACTCTCCTCACCCTTCTTTACACGACAAGAGAAAAGATTTAACCCCTCGGAGCAACAGAATTTTATAGCAGCGTGTAAGCACTTTTAAAGTATTGCGCTACCAAGCGAAATCGCACCCACTTGAGAAGGATGCAGCCCAGCTTACGTGGCAGCACAATGCCCGAGAGAATTTATGACTCATTTATTATACGGAACAAACTAGTTTGGAAGCGTAAGATTTATCGAACTTTATCCCGGATTTATATCTCCTGATCATTGAATTTTAATTTATGTGTATTAGGACAACGCCGTTCGAGAGGAGAATGTAGGTGAGCATCGTTGAACTGCAATTAGGCGTACCCTGTTGAGCGGTGAGTGGGTGGTCAAATTCTTTGTGGGAGTGAGTGAATTCGGTTGAATGGAATTTTTGCAGCAACATGAGTGCGGTGAACGGAGAGAGGAAGTTTCAAAGGTGTTTCCGTCAAGATTTTGAAAACTTGTACACTTCGGGTATGGTACGGACACTAGGAGGGAGAGAGTTCGGAAAGTTTGCTTTCCGATCCTGAGACTTTGGACTATATGAAATGTCTAAAAAGTTTTTTGGCTCAGCTAAGAACCTGCAAATGGAAACTCTCAATGTAGGGTATGGTTTCGGCTTCGGAAATTTTATCAAAAAGCTCTTAGGCGTTTTCTTACATTATTAAACGCATTCCACAAATATAGAAGCCTCTTAAAATGACCACACAACTGTCTGTATTTTGAAGAAAAACTTTCTTGTAGGGGATTTTGTTTCCACAGATAAAATAAAACGGTAAAGTGCCTTCGGCAAGCAATATATTGTTTCTTGAGTGCATCATATGTAAATTGCTTTACGGAGGTTTTTCCTTTTGGAAAGTGAGTTGGAATGTTAGTTTACACCAGCGGTAACACAAAGAAAAGCATGTTTCACCAAACAGTATTAATAGAGGCCGGAGAAATATAAATCTTTTGATCAAAGTATTTTAATAAAATTGACTGCTACTATTTGGGACTATATATTATATTAAGGAAAGAGAACAAGTGCCGAATAACGCCTCAAAAACGACTACTGCGAAGGTAAACGTGATAAAAGTCCACGACTTCTTTTCCGACCAAAGTAAGGTGATGTTTCCGAAACCCTGATAATATCCTGTTATGAAATTATGGATCTGACGTAACTTTCTACTTGATGAGAGGCGCGTTTGCTTACTCCACTCACTATGAGACTCCTTCGGAGCACCATTAGATGCAGTTATAGCATAATTTTGAATAATTTCCATAACGCTTTGTAGTGGTTGTCGGTTTCAAAATCGTTTCTTTAGTTGCGGAAGTTCATTCTGAACTGCTCTTGGAGGTTATTGCATCCAGCAAAATAAAACAAATTTCAGGGATTTAAATATAGTTCGTCATTCTCGTTTTTAATTAAGTAGTTATTGAACAAGCCTAATTTTAATCGTATTTTGTGTAGATGATGTCTTATGACTTAAGGTTAGAAAAGTGCAGACATAGTGAAGTCTAGACACCGATTAAGAAAACATAAGGAATCAATTAATAATAATAAGTAATATTGAATATGAATTTACTTTGTCTTATTATTTCTTTTTTCGTCGTCGTATGTCTTTGTCACTGGGAAAAGTAATGAAAGTTTTTTAATAGATCTTAACCTAAGGCTTCGGCAGGGATCGCTGCCTTCAGCAGGAAAGAATTTGTTTAAACAATAGACAGAAACATGAAAAAACGGAATGCAATCCGGTAATTGTGTTAAAAAAATCAAGTGCCTAGGTAGAGATGTTCTTATTGGTCTATAACAACATTATACACTTAGCGAACACTTCTTTAAGTGAAGATGATTTTTGGGGTAATTCGAATTTAATTATAATGTGTTTGAGCCGTTACAAGGGCCGTATATACTGCTCTGAAGTGTTCATAATGTTCTCGGTTTTAATTATATGTAGTGTTTGCAGAGTGTATATTAATGCTACCGTGTTTTCCGGTTTGCAAGACTTAGACGTCATCAAGGTAAGGTAGATCGTTTGTTTGAATGCAATGGTTGGCCAAAGCCGTTTTCACTGATTTCTTGTTGATAATGCCCAATTTATAACCAGCAAGTTTCTGTTGAAGGAACTCTTTGGGGTGATTTTGTAACATAGATTATAGGGTTCGTTATATTTGACCTTATAGTTTATAATGTAAACCACGTCAGTTTTACCGACAATATTAGAATGTACGTCATACCTATGTATAAGCAGATAATCCGCACTTGTGTTTGTCGGTGTTTCATAGCATATGTTGACTACGTGTTGCCTCATTAAGTGCTTTATAAGTAAAACAAGATTTCCATTGTTCACAAGGATATCTGCGACAATTCATTTTTTGATGAAACCTTGTGTAGCTCAGCTTAAAGACACGCCGTTAAACATGAAAAATGTTCAGCTGGAAATCAAACCTGGACCTTCGGCGTGGGAGTGTGGCACTACCTGCTATGCCACGACGGCCTTCTTTGAACATCCAACCGCAGCATCAGTGGCTTGAACCCCTTGATTGGCTGATTTTATAAATTGCTAAATAACGTGTGATTTTTGCCCTAGGCACTAGAGTAAATTATCTATAAGGCTATTTGTATGCTTATTTCTTCTAAGCAAATCCTTAGAGATTTAAGTCATTGTCTAGTCTAGTTGGATCCTGTCCAACGACAAACAAAACGATGGTTATTGTTTTGGTTACTCAAATATGTGAGAGGTTGCAGTAGAAGCGACGAAGAATAAATTGATATGTCATTGAATTTAATTTCTCTCAATATTTTTGGATTATCATCAATAAGAAAGAATGAACGGCAGAAATGCAGAAACCAGAAAGACTTCTTCTTCCTGTGGCTCTACAGTCCGGGGTGGACCTGGTCCTCAGCCAACATGCCACTTCAGCCAGCACAATTTTTCGCTAACTGCCTCCAGTTGGGCAATCCAAGTTGGTTGAGGTCCTTCTCCACTTCTGTGCGCCACCTTAGCCTAGGCCGTCCTCCGTTGCGTTGACCCAATGGCTCAGATTCGAAGACTTTTCGGGTCGGATCAGTGGTGTCCATACGCTCTACATGATCTAGCCATCTTAAACGTTGTATCCGCAGACACTTGACCAAGCGCATGATACTGTGCTGCCCATAGAGTTCGTCGTAAAATCTTCTCCTCCTGATTCCATCAACGCAAACAGGACTAAAAATCGCACGCAAAACATATCTCTCGAAAAGACTAAGGGATTCCTCATCCGCTCTTAGTAACGTCCAGGTTTCCCCGCCATAGAGTAAGACTGAAATGATTAAGCTGCTATATATAAAGCTTGTTTAGCCCTTCAAAGAGCGCTTTATTACTCAATTACCTCTTGAGTCCAAAGAAACATCGATTGGCAAGAGTAGTTCTGCGTTTGATTTCGGTACTGATGTTGTTGTCCCTATGGCAGCATGTATTTTGTTTTGCCCTCATTTACAGCCAGACCCAATGAAGCTGCTTCCGCTTCAATGCCAGCAAACGCCTCATTGACGGGCTGCTGTGTTCGTCCAAACACATCAATCTCATCAGCGTAAGTAATTGAACGTGACTTTTTTAAGATCGGGAGTCTGATGTTGACCTGTGATTTACGCAGATCTTCTCGAGGATGATGTTGAAGAAGGCACATGGCAGTGCGTCGCCTTCTCTAAAACCTTTTTAGACATTGAATGTCTCGGTGAGTGCGTCTATCCCGAGCTTTTAACAACTCGAGTACTATTCCTCTGTCATCAAGTTACTCATCAAAATTAATAAACGCGATAGATCTTTCGATTGTGAGGGCTTCGCAATGTCCTCAAATAAAAAACGTCGCGCTAGGGCCACTCCCCGGAGTGATAATGTTGAAAAAGTTAATCGGAGAAATTATTATGCTCAATTGCAATGCCTCCCGGCGAATGATATGGACGATAATGATAGTAGTGATGAAGTGATTGATCCGAATATTAATCCCATCAAAAAAGTGCATGTTCCCACAATAAAACTATTGCATAAAAATTCGGAATTTGTGCATAATTAGATGCAATCCATAAACATCACTAACTATTCAATCAAAAAATTATCCATTGGAATTAAAATTACTTGTGAAACATTAGAATCACGCAACTAAGTGTTAAACTCTTTGAAACAAAGAAATTGCCAATTCGTTTCTCACGACATCAAGAGTGCAAAATTATTTAAAGTTGCTTTATTTGTACTGGAAAATATTGAAACTGATTCACTCAAAAATGAACTTTGTGATCCGAGGCGTAAAATGCAGCCAGGTTAAAAAAATATTGAAGAAATATGAACACTACAGTGACACCATGTATCTCGTATCATTAGAAAATGGTTCCATAAAATTAAATGATCTTAAGAAAAACTTTAAGTCATCATTTTACACGAAAGTCAGTTGGAGTTTCCAGCGAAGAAAGAAAGGTAAACTCACTCAATGCCAAATTGTCAAATGTTTGACCTGGTGAGAAGAACTGCCATGTTAAAACCTATTGCGGTATTTGTGCTGTCTCTCACAATACTAAGGAATGTGTAAATACACACGATCATAAATCGACTGATGCAAGATGCTCTTATGCTCAATAATGTTAAGATAGATTGATAGATAGATATTTTATTTCTTGCATAGTATAATAGTGTATAAATAACAATAGTTGTGCTCTAGCTTGCACAGAGATATAGTTTCTAGAAACTTTACTACTGTAAATTCAGTCACATTATGTTATAAATTGTTTAGAGAAATGAGTACGTTTGGAGGAAAACTATGGGAAAAAATCTCCATTTGAATTGAATATCACAGATGAATAACAAAAAATATCTATATCACAGAGCAAAGTTTGGTAGATAATAAATATTAGAAACATATAATATTTAACAATAAATAATAAACAATACTAAATAGAATATTTGACAAATGACAGGTATACAAATTATACTAGCTGTAAGTCTCTAATGAGTTCATTATCAGTATTACCGCATCTTAAGATAAAATTGTTATTGAGAACTTCAATCCTTCTTCCAATCTGGATAACACCGGCTTGTTCATGAAGAATAAGGGTGGAAAAATCTCGAGGCAGATTAAGCATCATTTTAAGTACTTTGTTTTGCGCTATTTGCAGTTTCTTAATATGAGTTTTAGCGTAGTTTCCCCAAACTGGAGAACCATAGGTCATCAATGCTTGAAAAATGACTCTAAAAATTATTATTTTATTCTTTTTATTGAGCAAAGACTTGCGATTGATAAGAGGGTAAAGTATTTTAATGAGAGTATCAATTTTGGCTAACGGCTCACGTATATGATATCCGAAGGTCAATTTCTGATCTAAATAAACCCCAAGGTACTTTACGGTATCTAATCATGGTATAACATTGTTATCCAAATTGAGACTAACAGTAGGTAACAATCAATTTAATTGTCGTCTTGTGAAGAAAACAGCAGAACAGTTACCGACATTAACTTTAATTTTCCAATGTTTATAATATTCGAAAAATGCTTGAATTCCAGTTTGTAGATTGTTTTCGATCACAGAACCGTAAGTATGACAAGAGTACAAAACTAAGTCATAAAAAGCAATTCCACAACTGGGCACATAAGGTAGGTCTGTCAGAAAGATATTGAAAATTCATATTCATATTCGCAAAATGTCTCAATATGAGCAACTAACAAGTCAAATTTTTTTCTTAGGCTTCTAATGTTTTGATGCACAATCAATATGGAATTAACATCGAAAACATAATTAAAAAAGTTTAAATTTTTAAGTGTTTCGAAAACAGGATTAATGTCAATTTGATCTAAGTTATTACGTAGACTCATTACAGTTAATTGCTTGATTGATTTTTATTCACATTAAATATATCTTCAAATGATCTAATTACAATAATACTGCCTTTATCCACTTTTCTCAATAAGATACGACCGTTCTTTATCCAAAGATATTTAAAGTTCTGTTCGTATTTAAATTTTTTTGCTGCTACATATAGTGCTCTATTCAGATTAATAAGACTATCATTAATATATATATTATCTTTTTGGCTTACATTAAAGAGAGTGTTTTTAAGATTATTTCTCTTTGCCATTTTACTACGCATAATTTTCTCTTCCAAATGTTAGAAGAAAGGTGAACGCAGATGATGCTCTTAGGATTGCTATTGCTCCCACTGCTACTAGCTTCCCCAGACGGTCTTCGGTGTTTTTTCACGTAGCAGTTCACCACATCGTTCTCCGGAATGTTGACATCAAGACCATCGCTGAATATTTTGAGAGCGACCTCACGCACATTGCGCTCATTGACGTGCGAAACACCCACAATATCAATTGCATTCAGCAGTTCCCGTTGTTCGAACCAATTCACTCTGCTCTCCAACTTACTCATTTGTTGTCGTAAAGAGTCGTTCTCCGATCGAAGATGTTGAACAGATGAGAGAAATTAAGCATTAATGTTTTTTAAATTGAGAATGTCATCAGTTAACAGTTTTTTGCGCTGATAATCTCATCATACAGATGTTGAAGGGTTAATGAACTCGTTTTGTCAACATTGTCTGTGCACAATGCACTCGACAAAGAGCCAGACAACTGCTGCGGTACTTTTGCTTTACCCATGGTCCTCTTGCTCGATGTTGTAGACGTTTGTTGTTGTTTCGTCGACGTTGCACTGATTGGACGGACAAGTTGCTCCAAAGGTAAGGAGTGCAAAGATCGCCGTCGAACAGTTGAGCATTTTTCACATCGATAACCCGAGGTATTTGATTTTAAAAACTCAACGTCAGTTGCGGAAAGATTTACACAGGTACCATGAAATATGCAATTACAGGCACTGCAAGAGATGGCTTCAGCATCACCGCGGTCAATCTTTTGATTACACACTATGCAACTCATATTAAATAATTAGATCGGCTTAGTACCCCACTGATAATGACACTGGTTCAGATCGAACTGAATGAATGAATGAATGATTTTTGGAGATTGAAGTGTTCCTTTACAGTTTTACAAATTCTTAATATCTGATGTGTCGTGCTATGATTTCTCCTAAATCCAAATTGTTCAAGAGGTTGCGTTTTAGTGGGCCTCAAAACATCTTATATTTTGGTTTAAATGACTTTTTCGAAGATCTTACTAAAACCATTTAAAAGACTAATAGGTCTATAGCTTTTTGGATTAGTTGGATTCTTCCCATATGTAAGCAGTGGTACCACCTTAGCCATCTTTCATATTTTCGGAAAATAAAGCAGCTTTAAGCATGCATTGATTAAGAAGGATAAGTACATCAAGGCACTGGCTGGAAGTTGTTTTATTACTAGATTACTTATATTGTCTAGCCCGGGGGATTTACGATTTTTGAGATCTAATACTATGAACTCTATGTCGTCTACTGTTGTGAACTCAGTAGGGGGTAGTGAGATAACTGAGTTATTAAGGGCAGATACCTCAGTTTCAACTTCAGCGTAGAAGGGAGATGAATAGTTAAAAGTTGTTGTGTGATTATCGAAGAATTTTTAATATTGTTGACCCAGGCATTGCTAAGTTCAGGCAGTGGTTACCTTTTTTTCGCAAAATTTTTACTGCGTTCCAAAATGGACTTGAATTTGAGTCCAGCAATCTTAGTTTACTGTTCCAAAGATTGTTTCTATATTCGATTATTCGAATTTTGACCAGACGTATGAGAACATTCATTTCATAAAAGTCGCTTAGTGTTCTGTCCCTTTGCCAGAGCCTTCTGTAATGATTTTTAATCTTTACAAGATTGAGAATTTCCCGAGGCAGATTAAATACCCTTCTTCTAGTTCCAGTTAGTGTTTCTATAATCCAAATATTGCGCATTATTATAACTAGGACTAAGTAAAATATCACAGCTGAAGATGGTCTGAACTAAGCGCATTGTGTTGGATTGTGGGAGTTGTAAGTAAATTGGGAACAGTAGTTAGAAAAAAACCTAATGATGACGAAGTATACCTACTGCAGCTAGGGATGTATGTAGGACTGGGTGGGTACATTATAGTAAAATTATGCCTTAAGTATAAGTTATATAACGTGTTTCCGCACACATTTGCCCTTTCATGCCTACATTTCAAATCACCTCCTATGATAACATTATCATAGCATATAATCTTATGAGGTCATTTTTCAAGCATTAATTTTTATATGCGTTACGTGATCCTCCAGGAAAATATACAGAAATTTTTTTTTAGAGAAGTACTATTATTGAGTTGAATTTCGACTCCAATTCTTTCTAATACTACAAAGTAGAACAATGGCAACACGTTATGAACAATATTTTTTTTGACAAGGATGGCAACACCACCGCCTCTTCCATACCGATCACAGCGATAACAGGAGTAATTACAACACAAATAAGATAGACATCAACATCCAGAGTGGAGAGAAAATTGAAAATCTCAGGACTCTTATTGCGAATGCCTCTGGCATTCCAACATATACGCTTGAAATGTTACTGAGAATTACTTGAAATTATTATAAAGATATTTACATGCAAGCTGAGCATTTTTTTTAATCTGATGAGCTTTGGATTTACAACTTTCTAGCTCAGTAACCATATCAAAAATTCTTCTTCTTCTTCTTCTTCGGATGGCGCTGCAGTCCGGGGTGGACCTAAGCCTCAACCAACATGCCTCTCCAGCTAGCACGATCTCTTGCCAGCTGTCTCCAATTGTGCACTCCAAGTTGGTTGAGATCCTTCTCCACTTGTGTGCGCCATCTCAGTCTAGGACGTCCTCTGTTGCGTTGTCCCTGTGGTTCGGATTCGAAAACTCTTCGTTCCGGATCAGTGCTGTCCATGCGCTCTACATGGCCTAGCCACCTTAAGCGTTGTATCCGTAGACCCTTGACTAGGCTCATGCCGCCGTACAGCCCATACAGTTCGTGGTTGAATCTTCTCCTCCAGATACCATCAACGCAAACAGGACCAAAAATCGCACGCAGAACATTTCTCTCAAAGAGACCAATGGCTTCCTCATCCGCTTTTAGTAGCGTCCAGGTTTCTGCCCCGTAAAGCAGGGATGGAATGATCAAGATGTTGTACAAAGTCACTTTGGTCGTTCGGGAGAGGGCTTCATTACTCAATTGCCTCCTAAGCTCAATGAAACAGCGATTGGCAAGACTGATTCTGCGCTTGATTTCGGTACTGATGTTGTTGTCCCTATTCACCGCGGAGACGAAGTCTTTCACTACATCGAAGAGTCTGCTGCCCATAGTGACGCTCTGTCCAAGACGTCGATGTTCTGCGTCCTTCTTCGATGACAGCATATACTTCGTTTTGCCCTCGTCTACCAACAGTCCCATTTTAGCCGCTTCCGCTTCAATGCTAGCAAACGCCTCATTGACGACTCGCTGAGTTCGGCCGATCACGTCAATGTCATCCGCATAAGCTAGCAGTTGAACGGACTTGTGGAAGATCGTGCATCTGATGTTGACGTGTGAGTTCTGCACGATCCTTTCAAGAATGATGTTAAAGTAGTCGCATGACAGCGCGTCGCCTTGTCTAAAACCTTTTTTGACATCGAAGGTCTCGGTGAGTTCGCTACCGACCTTGACGGAGCAGCGAGAGTTCCCCATTGTAATCCTACACAATCTGACGAGCTTGGTTGGGATGCGAAAACTAGACATGGCACTGTATAGCTCGTCTCTATGCACTATGAAGATCTGGTCGATTGTAGACTTCCCTGGTCTGAAACTTAACTGATAAGGGCCTATCAGGTTGTTGACGAACGGTTTCAGGCGCTCACAGAGTACGGCAGAGAAAATCTTACATGCGATGTTAAGGAGACTGATCCCTCGGTAGTTGGCGCAGTCGAATGGGTCTCCTTTCGTGTGGACCGGACAAACGATGCTGAGATTCCACTAGTCGGGCATGCTTTTCTCCGACCATATCTCACAGATGAGCTGGTGCATGCACCCAACCAGCTCATCCCCAGCAGCTTTGAATAGCTCTGCCTAACAGCGGGACTTGTGTCGTCATCACCGTTTAGGAGTCTGCAGAAATGATCCTTCCAGATTCTCAGCACCGACTGCGACTCTATCACCAGTTGTCCATTTTGGTCCCGGCAGGCTTCTGTCCGAGGCTTATAACCGCTGGATAACTATTTTATTTTGCCGTAAAAATTTCGGACGTCATTCCTGCCATAGCACCTCTCCATTTCCTCGACCGCGCGCCTCTCGAGCTCTTCCTTTTTACTTTCTCTTCCCTTCCTCTCTGTTTGTAGAGCTCACAAACAGTTCTCGTCATTCGATGCAGCGTTGCCTTGTATGCTTCTTGTTTGGCTGCATGCGCCTGCCTACACTTGTCGTCAAACCATGGGGTCCTTTTAGGTGGTGGCGTGAAACCCAGCACATTAGTGGCGGCCTCTTTGATGGCTTCTTGACAACGTTTCCACTTGTCTTCTATTGTTTGTGCAGGCAGCGTCGAACTTTGAGATAGTTTCAGGGAGAATCGATCGGCAAAGGCTCTAGCGATCGGCTGCGATTGTAGCTTCCCGACGTCAAACCGCCTTGGCCTGTCTCGACTCCGTTGCTCTCTCGATATCCGGGTTCTTACCTTGGCTACAACAATGTGATGATCCGAGTCGATGTTTGCACCTCGGAAGGTTCGGACATCGAGAATACTGGAGGAGTGTCTGACGTCGATCGCAACGTGATCAATCTGGTTGACGGTTGATTGATCAGGAGATTGCCAGGTTCCTTTGTGAATGTTCAGGTGTGGGAACCGCGTGCTAGCCAAAGAGAGGTTTCGCCCCGAGGCGAAGTCAACCAGCCTGAGTCCGTTTCCGGAGGTGTTGGCGTGCAGGCTGTGTCTTCCGATGACTTTAGCAAAGACTTCTTCTCTTCCCAGCTGAACGTTGAGCGTCTCCTAGAAAGATCTTGGTGTCGTAGCTGGGGCATCGATCATATGTCCCTTTTAGGATGTGATAGAAGTCCTCTTTACTGCTGTCATCTTTTTCCTATGTCGGGATGTGGACGCATATGAAACTTATATTCCCGAATTTAGCCTTGATGCAGATTGTTATGAGGCGTTCTCTTATGTATTTGAAGCTTAAGACTTTTTGCCAAAGTCTGCCTCGAACAACAACAATCAAACATTAAGGAAGATAATTCTTCATAAGAAAGTAGGTCATTATTTGCAGGTGAAGAAAAGTTGAATCCAGCTCACTCGTGAGTGGTATGTTGTTGGGTTGGAGATTGTTGCCCAGTGACGTTGATGTTGCTGCAGTTTGTTTGTTTAGCAGGGGAGTGAAGGGAAGTCGTCTACACTGTTGACATTGAAAGTTTTTGGTTCTACTGATGGTTTCTCTTGTGGTCGCAATGAAATATGTGAGCGGGAAGGAGAATTTTTTTTATTGTTTTTTTGGATGACGTTTAAATAGTCGGTAAGACACTTGCAATTTTCATCCGTGGATTTGTGGTTGCCTCCACAGTTTGCACATTTGGATATTCCTGTAGAAGTGCACAGATTGGTTTTGTGGTTATCTGAGCAGTTAGCACAGAAAGTTTTAACATTACAGTGCCTTTCTCCGTGCTCCCGCATTTGACAATTGCAGCATTGACTGATGCTTTACTTAGCGCGGCGTTGAAATTCACCTGAGTGCGGAATATAAATTTAATGTTTTTTCTAAGATAAGAAAGACGAATTGACCCGTTCTCAAAGTAGATGATATAAAGAATTTCCACATATTTCTCATATTGTTTCTTTATGATTTTAATTTCGTTACACTTGAGTCCGAGAGTGGTTAGTTCATACAGTGGTTTAACACTGTAGTCTGTTATTTCAAGTTCACTAAGTAAATTATGCACGAAATCGCAGTTTTTCTGTAAGATTTTAATTGGTGGAATCGCAATTTTCTTTGGCATTGTTTGCTCCGATTGATTAGTGCACATATCCTCCCTAAGATCAGTGTCTTTTTGAGATTGGAGCAACATTTTGTACCGCGAAGCAACATTTTGTTAGTTGAGGATGAAGAATCCTCAAGAGTAAAGGCGCGACGCTTCAGTATGGCGGTTGTTTCTTTTCAAGATTCAGCGTGAAGACAAAAGCTCAACAGATTGCTTTGACAGATCACGAGAGACATAACGTAAATTAATACAAATCTTAAAATATTTAATTGGAATGTTAAAGGCATAAACAGCAAAAGAATCGAACTTCTGAATTTTCTTAATAATAATAATATTGATATCGGCCTAGTAACTGAAACTGCAAGCCTTTTTGGAATATCGCTTAAGCTGTTAAACATAAAAATACATTTATTCCTGCGATTATCTGTGATAACAACACCTTCTTCACAGACAAAGAGAAAGCAGATATATTATCTGAAACCTTCTCTGCAAATCATATTCTCTCAGGAAATTTAGGGGAAGCAGAAACTGAAACTCTCGTTAACGAGCAAACTAGAACATTTAATAATGATAAATACTCCTAGCGGAGCGTTTGCTCGATCGAATACCGTAAAAGGCATTCTGAAAGCTCTGAAGGTTAAAAAAACTGGTGGCATGGACGTATTAGAAATATTTTTTTAAAACGCCTGCCTCAATCAGGCATACAATTTCTCACATTTATAATCAATGCGTGCCTCAAGGTGCAATATTCCCCTGATAAATGGAAAATGGCAGGAAAGCCTGCAGAGAACCCCAGTAGTTATCGACCTATTAGTCTGCTTAGCAGTGTTAGTAAAATCTTGGAAAAGGTTTTGAAGAAGCTAATTCTGGAATATACAGTGAATAATGCAGTATTTCTCAATACTCAGTTTGGTTTCAGGCAGTTCCATAATACTTCCCATTAATGTCTTAGGATACGCAATCATATCAAATCTAATCAGTTAGTAGGTAAATCTACAGGTATGATCCTGCTTGATGTGGAAAAGGTCTTCGATACAGTCTGGCATGAAGGACTTATTTACAAAATGCTCAATCTAAACTCTCCCCCTTACCTAATCATAATAGCCCAAAGTTTTTTACATGCTCGTTTCTTTCAAGTTTACGTTAATAGTTCTTCGTCAAGTCCTCATAGCTTTTCCATGGGTGTTCCTCAAGGCTCGGCACTTGGTTTTATTCTGTACAATATATACACATCTGACTTTCCACATCAACCAATTTGCCAAGTGGCACTCTTTGCCAACGATACTGCTTAATACTGATACTGATTAATTCTGAGAAAACTCAAACTATCTTTTTCACCAGGAAAAGAAAATCTTACTTTCTTCCTCAGAGTCCAATCCCTATTTCCGGAAGCCAGGTAAGTTGGAATACGTCGGTAAAATACCTAGAAGTGCATTTGGATTCTAAGCTTACCTTTAGTTGTCATGTTACGCAGACCCTAAAAAAGATAAAGATTGCAACCACTTTGTTATATTCATTAATAAATAGGAAGTCACTCCTATCGACTGAAAATAAAATTATTATATTTAAAGTCATCTTCCAACCAATATTAACATACGGCTGCCCTGTATGGGAAGGTATGGCAAAATGTCATTTTAAGAGGCTTCAAATAGCCCAAAATAAAACATTTAAAATGATCTGCAACTTACGATGGCATTTTTCTACAAATGAACTGCATGCAATGGCTGGTGTTGAACTGATTAATGATCGTGTCGAAAAACTTATAAATAAATTTCATATTCGTTGTTCTCTTGCTGATAACCCTCTTATAAACAATCTTGCTGTAGATATTATATCAAATAATTAGAGTGTTATTCATATGTATCTATTATATTACTTACATACATGTTTATTGTTAATTTATTTATCCATCTTTCTATACACGATTTTATCGATTTTTTGGTATTTATCATTTATTTATTTATTTATTTATTTATTTATTTATTTATTTATTTATTTATTTATTTATTTATTTATTTATTTATTTATTTATTTATTTATTAATTTATTTATTTATTTATTTATATGTTTATTTATCTATCTTTCTATTTTGTCTTTCATATTTTTACTTATTCTATTTCTAAATTATTTATTTTTGTTTCTTTGTTAACATGTTTATAAATTATTTAATAAATACACAGTATTATCTTATTTGTGGTCGCCGTGGCGTAGTGGGTAGAGTGCGACGCTCACACGCCGATAGGTGTAGGTTCAACACGAGTAGTTGATGAGCAAGCTAGGCCCTAGTCCCCCTTTGGACTGTAGCGCCAACAATTATTATTATTATTATTATTATCTTATTTATTGATACAACAGTTTGCTTTGTACAACTTTGGTTCTTTTATATTATGTGAGGTTTTTTCTTGCGCTTTTCCTCCAATATGTCATTTCTAATGTTTTATAAACTTTTTTTTATTCACACATAAAACTGATTTTTAGTAGCAACGTACTTGCGTGCCAAATCTCTATATGTAAAATGTGCAATATTTAACTGAAAAACTAATTTAATGCGTCTACTAAAGATCTATCTATATATCTATCTATCTATCTATCTATCTATCTCGGTGAGTGCGTTACCGACCGTGACGGAGCAGCGAAAGTTCTCCATCGTCATCCTTCATAATCTGACGAGTTTGGTAGGAATGCCAAAACTAGACATGGCACTGTATAGCTCGTCTCTATGCACACTGTCTATTCGGACTTAAAATCGACTAAAAGGTGGTGAGTGTCGATTTGCACTTCTTGGGTATTTTCCAGGATCTGCCGTAAAGTGAAGATCTCGTCAAAATTGGACTTCCCTTGTCTGAAATACCACTGATTCTTTGACCTATCATGTAGTGAACATACGGTTTCAGATGCTCACACAATACGGCAGAGAAGATCTTGCAGGCGATGTTTAGAAGACTTATTCCTCGGTAATTGGTGCGCCAAAAAAGCTAGAAAGATTAAAAAGACCAGAAGTATGTGTCCATGTGTTTATAACATTGTGGTGTGTTACGTACAATAAATGATTTCAAAAAGTCTTAATTCAAAATGAACAACTAAGAAGTTAATATAGAATGTATAAGAAAGAGAAGCATTAACAACTTTCATCTTTCACGTCATATTCTTCTTCTGCTGGAACGATGAGCAAGTGTCAAGTTCCAAATTTTGACGCAACTTACCGCATTTCCGACCTAAACTAAATCGTGCGCGATCGTTGAGTAGATGGAGGCAGATAACCGATTGAAACACTTGGTTGTGCTATCATTAGCATGCTTCAGACACGAATAAGTTCCTTCGCATAATAAATTCTGTTAAAATTACTAAAAAAGGAGAAAGTGAGACGTCTATCTGTCATATCTGTTCCTGCTGCAAGGCTATATTAATAAATTGCACAAGCTGGGTAGGTGATTTTTGGCCGCCTGGATGTTCAAACCAAAATGGGTGACACCAAGAGAATGCACTCAACAAACTTTAAAACTGGGTTTTGAGAACACTTCTTTTCACACTAAATATTTGTTGCCCATGTGGTCGTCGTCTTCAAGTGATTCAAAACACACGGGATGGAGTGGTTTTCATAACACCTAAAGCATACTCTGATTTGATATGATGCAGGAAAAATGCATATTATTTTCTAGGGTTCAATACAACAATGATAACATTTTGTTCTTATTATTATCATCAAACAAATCCTAACCATTTCTAAGAGATATGGTAAGACGTTAGCGACCCTTATGACTGGTCGCAGGAAGAAAACATTTTCGTTAAACTAACCATATCCAAAGAAACGAGTAAGAGCGGAACGAAGTTTTTATGGGAGGACGAGAAGGACATTTTTTGTGACGAAAAACCCAAGGACATTATTTTATGATCCCCAGGCAGTCTGCAGGAGGAGGACTAAATGATTTGGTGCGGTGAGTCTAATGTAAAGTAGCAAAGACGCCTTAAAGTTTCATGAAATACCTGCGGCAGCCTTAGGAATGATGCAGGATGCAAAGTACTGCCACATCTTATGCTACCAGTGTTGTTCGAATTACGATACTCACCCCGTCATTGTGCGAGAGACTGTAGGAGGTTGAGATAGACGGGTTCTTTATAAGGATAATTTCCTCGTTTATACTCGTCTATAACATGCCTGGATGTTTATGCTGCTTGGCATCCTGTTGAGTCCTTGAGACATGATATAGTCTCAACCTCATTCTTTATGCAGTATTATGTTTTATGGTTTTCTCAAAACTTTCAGCCACAAACTTTCCCCGACGAAGTGATTGTGGAGAGGGAGCCTTAGAAATTTATGATCATACAAATCGTTACATTGAAACATACACTCCTTATAAAGGTACTACCTGTTGGGGTGCATCTTACTGTTCCACTAACTTGGCTAATAAATTACGTGGGATGCATATTTTTTGTTGGTGGAACTTTTAATAGGTTCTCTTTTTCTAAGCTACTTGAATTTAGTATTTGGCAGTGAAAATTAAATCAGTAGCAAGGGAAACTATCCTTAATGCAAAAATAATTGAATACATTTTGACAGAGTTAGTGCGGACAACAACTGAACGACTTTGATGTTTATTGTAATAATCGTAAATGATAATTACTAAAATTGGTTGCTCGCGGCTGCAAAGTGCGACACTTTAACGCACTAGGTCCACATAATACAGATGTTTACTAAAGGAACGAAACGCGGCAATCACAATTTGCTATAGTCACATTGATCAGTAAAGGGCACACTCGTATATTAAGTTCAAGGAAAATATTTACAAATGTTATTTTTACAAATTTTGTATTCTAACTTAAACACACCATTTTTGTACAAAAAATGTTCGTGGGATTGAGGGATACAGAAAACATTTCTCTGAAATATGTTTGCTTAAAAGTGAATTCTTGTCATTAATTCAGAAATTTGTTTTAATTTTCCTGCAGAAACCTCATAACCATTATCAACATAAGTGGCAGTAACATTTTCTCGATAAGAGCTTGATAACGTTCTAATCTATTTATTTTCACCACAAATTCTGCCAATAGACAGCTTTACGAGAATGTGAAAAATTTGGCATTAAAAACCCTTTCCATAAGAGCTGAAAGGAACAGATGCCAATATAGGATTTGAATATTGTTTCGACTGCTTCCAGACAGTAGCTCCTCAGTTATGTGTGCAATCGGCGCTGCCACCGACGATACCAGTCAGCACCGCATGGCGCTTCAATACCTTGACTATAATTGGATTTTATTGCTATATCAATGGCATCTCGAGTTCGCTTTTTGTTCGAAGAATTTATAAACCATTACTATGAGTGTCTTCTTGCTTCCTGGGCATGAACAAAGTCAGCGATGAATGCAAAGACGAGATCTCGGAACATGCTCATAAGCCAAAGTAAGTGTTTGAATTCAACAATGATTCATGTGTCTTCAGGGGGAAATATAAAATCTAACTACTCAAGAAAGCTGCTAAAACTAGGACATTCAATCACATATTAGTCATTTCTATGTGATTTTTACGAGCATTCGTATTGGCTACAGGCAACCGAAGAAGTCAATTCAATTGTAATGTAAAGCAATATGTCATGATCGCTCCATTTTGCAATTTTCCACTTTAATTTAATCGTTCTTAATTTGCCAATAATGTGAGCGCCCGTCTGTCCCCTAAACGCACAGCGTGGGCGACATCACTCTCGGGTGCCAGGGCAATAAACGATGTCATTGCCGAGGTGAATGTGTGCACGGTAATAATTCAACTGGTCGCACGTAATGCGTGACATTTTTATTGTTCCGCAGATAGCAAATAATAATCATTCAATGGCAAAACAAAAAAGTGTACAGACTAAAGCAAATGAGTTATTATCCCTGTTGGAAGGATGAATACTGCGTTGGAATTAAAGACAACAGCGGGGAATCACGCTCATTTCCGCATACTTGACCAGGCAGACAAGTTATTTGCACTTCAAGTTAAGGGCAGTAATGATGTGTACTCGTACTTCAAATGTATTCCCCTGCTACCGTGAATGCTTACGGTTTGAATAATGGTTCACTTGCATGATTGCCAAGAAACAATCGTTCTATGTAGCTTGTTAGATGTTGCTCTATATCAGTCCACAAGTTTAGGTATTAAGTGAAATGGTGTGTGCATTGACTTGATTAATCTTTCTTGGTTTACATCTTTGTTTTGGATTTTTATATAATCTTTAATTTTCTGTTAAAAACGAGTAAATTTGGCAGTGATTTGAGTTCGTTTTCATTCTGAGCAACTGCTCGCACTCTCGTAGGCCACTCACGAACCACTCATGTTCACATGAACACTTGGGCATATGAGAGGAAAGTAACCTTGTCTAACATTTGCAGACAGACAGTCCTGACGTGCTAAAGGCTAGCGACATTTATCTAAACCAGACGCGCAATCTCACGTACGGAAACTACACTGTAGTACAAAGAGACCGGCGACACTCCTCCCAAAGAGGTGGGGTCGCGCTCTTAATAAAAGTAGACCTTTGTCACAAGGTCATGTATAGCGCTGAAGTACGTAGGTTCAAAGCGCTAGAAGAATGCATCGCCCACGTCCCTCTCCAAGGTTGGAGGAATATGTTTGTGATTGCTGTCTACGTACCGGATTCTCGCAATCCCCACTATTTTTCAAAGCTTGAAGCTCTTCGTTTGAATGCGGAAGAGAACTTCTTCGTCATCGCTGGTAATTTGAATGCTATGCACAGCGAATGGGGCAACAGGGTGTCAAATGAGAGGGGTAACGCACTCTACACGCAGTTGAACGTAACGTTCCCACCATAAAATGTTTCATATAATATATGATATATCATGATTCAATGTAATGCACACGCGATCGTCCATTTATGATGACAGAGTCTGGCCGACGTCCGGACGCAAATTCAATTCGAAGAATAGCGAAAAAACTATCACATGTGCAAGTTAAGCGAATTATGTACGACAGGCAAAAACACCTAAGCAGGCTAGGTTAGTCGTTAAGATATTATTCTTTGTCAAGAGAGTTGGATTTGAACCGCAATAAAGAACAGACGCGCAAAGTCCGAATAAAAATATATTTTTTTGTTCCGCGGGAATTCAATCTCGAAGGTGTTAGCCAGCGATGCACAATGTAGAGTTCAAGGTAAACTTATGTGCAAAGATCATCGTTTCCTAGGAGTGGGTCTTATCTCGATGTGATGCTAGTCGACAGACGACTAACTATACTGGACGTAGATAGACGCACAAGGAATTGCTTAGCCACATTTGAGTACGACATTGATTACTGCGGACTCGCTTCGGTGATTCAATTCCAGAATGAGCTGGAGGAACTAGAGCACTGTGTCCATGTGTACCCTTACTACGTTGAAGCTCACTGGCTGCTCTACTATACGGCCTTATCCAGAGAACTACTTTCACGTACGATCAATCCGCCAACGATCAGAAACGTGACGAAGGAAGAGGTTGACTACCAACTATGTACATGAGCATTTCAACACACTTAACACGATCCGGAGAACAGAGCCCCGTTGAACCACTTCTAGCTTCGGGAAGCGATAAGGCAGTGGCGATCTGCGAACTCTGGTTTCAAAAGATTATTTGACGAGAATATGGCTAGTAACACCGTCGCCATAGATTGAATCATTACTACTCAAATCTCAAAAGAAGAACTTCAGGGCATCTTTAACTCTTTGAAGAAGAAGACATCAACAGGTACCGATGATATACCCAACATTGTGCTACGCCATCTACCCTCAAAGGCGGTGGAGATTTACACGACACAGATTAACAACGCGCTGAGTAAAGACAGTTGTGGTATAGCCGATCCCTAAACGGGATAAATATAGGTCTATAATAATAATAATAATTGTTGGCGCTACAGTCCAAAGGGGGACCAGGGCCTAGCTTACTCATCAACTACTCGTGTTGTGTGTGCTACTGTTCTCTCACGAGTAGAAGGGACCTACAGTTTTTTGCCTACTCCGAACGGCGAAATTTGAGAAGCTTTCTTAGACAGTTATTACTCTTTGAGTGTTGTCAGCAGCTCGAAAGAGGTGGTGCCGTGAAAAATTCGAAAAATTGGTGTTGAGCTGGGAATCGAACCTGCACCCTTCGGCGTGTGAGCGTTGCACTCTACCCACTACGCCACGGCGACCACACATAAATATAGGTCTATTCCAATAAATCTCCGGTCGATCAGTCTATTTCTCTGCGTAAGCCAGAACTTCGGGAAAATTGCCATTACGGCTCTGAAAAAGTGGGTTGAGAACAACAATATAATTCCGGACAACCAGTTCGACTTCAGAAAGGAGCATGATACCAAGCTGGTTTCCGACTTACAATGGAACAATTCCAAGAGCCAATACACGGGTGCAGGTTTGAACGACTTGGAAGGGCTTTTTCTAAAATTGGTCAGACTTGGAATAAGTGAACCAATGCTATACATAATCTATGACATGATAACAGGAAGGGTGTTCGTTGTGAATAATGGTAATGTGACGTCTACTAAGGTTTTAAACGTCTGCACAGGGGCAGGTGGCCCGTCAACCATGTTGGCTATATTTACTAGCGATTTTTTGTACTCCATGCCTCACATTACAGCGTACTCCGATGATTTGGTAGCGTACAGAACAGCTACGAAGGTCGAAGTTACCAACATCCTGTTGCAACATATACATAGGTGGAAACTAAAAATTAATTTCAGTAAGTGCGAGGCAAACTGGAGTGAAGGTAATATGCTATATGACACTCATCCGACCGTTGATGGCGTACGCTTGTCCAGTGTGGTTCAACCTGAGTACTTCTCAGATGTAAAAGAAGAGGCTGTTTGAGAAGCAGTGTTACCGGACCTGTCTTAGGTTGCATCGAACCCAGAATCCAAGCGCGGTAAACCTGATAAGGACTGATAATTTCATAATAAAATTGATTCGAAGGCAAGTTGCACGGGAGTTGACTTCTAACAACGGCTTGATCTTCGGGGCTTAGTACCCCAATGTTTTGTATTTTGAGAAGGTACGGTGGAGTTGCTTTATTCCACCTGAGGCATTCCTATATTAAGATATGATGGGTCTAGTTCAGGACTTGGATGGATGTCCGATAATTTTCCACGCCACACGCCGAACAGTGAACCGGCGATTACTGTGTGAACCGAATGTCGATAGCAGCCGCAAGGATCTCTTTCGGTTTTTTTGAGCGATTTCCATCCGAGACAGGAGCGAGTCTGGGAAAGAAAGTCACCTGTACTGGTGGCTGTGTTAAATTCGGCCCCTGTGGCCGTTAACTTGTCTTCATACATTTTGTTATATTATTAGGTGTACTAAGTTATGTCAGTTGGGCAGTCTGTGGCCAGCTTATAGTGTTTAGGTTCTAGTAAAAAGGAAATAAATAAATAAGTATGTAAGAAAAGAAAACGAAATATAGTTCGTTTTCTACATGTTTCTTAGCATAATTTAAGTGTATTATAAGGTTGAGAAAACCAGCAAAATACTAAAGACGTCGAAAGACAGTTAAATATGTCTATGTTTACCTTAAAGCACCCGCATAGGGTCAATAAGTTAGATGTAAGAAATTTAATCGATAAGCTAGTTTTAAGTTAATTTGTCTAGCGTGTAGCAAAAAATTAAGTTTAATAACAACAAATTGGGATTGAAAAAAACACTTGAGCATATTTTTACGAGTCATTGGCTCTGTGTACAAGGTCTGTTCACAAAATAAGCGGAGCCCTTGAGCTCTCCCAACGATTCGGCTTTATCTCTGTATCTGTATGGGAACACAATAAATAGGAGGAAGCCATAGATGGTAAACCTTTGGAAAAATTGGGAAAAAATTGCATGGCATGAGCCAAACCCATATGCCGACATTTTCAGCAAATTCATTAATATTGACTCCACAATTCTCCATGACAATTTTCTTCATTTTATCAACATTTTCATCAATAGTCGTTCACATCTTTTCGACCTTGTTGAAAAGCTTGTACCACTTGTGAACACGTTTTTGACTCAGAGTACACTCACCGTATACCATTGTCAACATGTTATGAATTTTGAGCACCTAATTTTATTTTTCACACAAAATAAAAAATACGAATTCTTTGATCCGTTTTTTTTTCAACAGCAGGAAAATCGCCAAACACGCAAAACACTTTTATGCCTCTCAGAAAAAATATGAATGAGTTTTACGAGTATAGTCGAAACTGTGAAAATATGTTCGAGACGAATGTAGACGACTTGTCGGCTTGGGCTTAGTGATGGCACTCTTTGCGACGCCTGTGAAGAAGGTGAACACACCTCCTTTGCTTGTATCAGTTTGCGGCTTTTCGGTGCTAGCATGGTGAGAACTGAAAATCTAAGCTCTTTATTACAGAAGCGCCTTCTGGTCTTTTTTCGGAAAATCAAGAAAACATATTAAATGAAGGTTATTGCATTGTGGTATAATACAGTGTATTCCAACCTCCAAAAAAAAAAAAATCCTATTCTTATCAATGACATTCGCGTCATTGATGGAATTCTGAGGAGATTATTTTTTTCCTTCTTCTTCGTTATTTGTTTGGCGTCTGGGAGTAATATGATGATTTTAACATCATAAAAGCCAAAATGTTTTTGAGGGCCATATATCCTTGACTGTCCGAATACAGTTACTCTACTACTTCTTTCAGGATATTGATCTTATTTCATGTTTCCTGTGGGAAAGTGCCAGAAGACGTGAGTGTAGAGAATGGGCAATAAATTTTGTGAATGCAGCAGCTCTGCATATACATTTTTGTAACCAAAAAATAACAAAGATTATATCGGATTGCTGGGTTTAACAGTTGATCCATGTATATCTGAGGCATGTTGGGAGTCAACCTCATACATCCCAAAGACTGGTAGGCATGGCCCGTTTCCTTAGGTTCTTATCACAATGTACATAGGATTGGGCTATACGGTGCTTATCTATTCTGTTTCTTACAAGACTCATCCGATTTCGTGTTATGACAGTGGAGAACTTTTGCTGTTCTGTCAAGTTCGACAACTAACTCACCGAGGCTTTCAATGTAAAAAAGGTTTATAATACTTCGACGTTCTGTCATATAACTTCTATAAAATAATTTTCGAGAAATCTGTGTCAAAAGAGACAGCTCATGCCAACGACATTGACGTAATTGAACAAACACAGCGAGACGTCAGTGAAGTACTTGCTGGTTGATGTTTAAGTTGATGAAGCTAAAATGGGTCTGGCGGTAAGGTAGGCCAAAATGACGTATATGCAGTCAGCATTGAAAGAAACATTATAATGACGTCCTGGTAATAGCGTCACACATGGCAGCAGAAACGAGACAAATAACAGATACATCAGTACTGTAATCAAAGGCAGTAAACCTTGTTAATCGCTATTTTTATCGGCTTAAGAGTTAATTTAGTAGACCACTAGAAAAACTAATTTAGCTATGTGGTACAATTTTTTTCTCACAGCTTTACGAATCCGAAACTTGGACGTTACGTAAAGCATTCAATCTATCCGGAGATTTTGCCTGCGCATGTCATCCGATTCAGACCTTATCTGTTGTATCATTAGTTAAGTAATATTCAAAATTCCCAATTGCGGTGTATCGCCAATTGTCCTCCTTGTTACACGGAATTCCGTGTAACACTGGAATTTACAAATTGCAAAACAAAGGATTTTAGAATAAATAAATTCACTCCATTACAACCCCTCACGGACAGTGACTTCGCCCTTATGGACGAAATGATTTCACCTGATATTTCTTTAGAAAATTAATTGATGAATTGAAAAGTGAAAATTGTCAATTTTTCACTCACGATTTGAAAAATGAGAGAGCTTTTCAAGCTCTGCTATACGGTATGGATGAAATTGACCTAAGTATGTTAACAGCATTTTAACTAACATTGGTCTCAAGCGCATTTACACTGAAAAACTTAGAAACAAATTTTCACATAACGCTGACATTATCTAAATTAAAAGACCTGCGAAAAAGCCATCGAGCCATTTAGCCATCTTCCAGGCATAAAAAAGATGGAGTTTTCAGAAACACCTTAAAGGGAAACTAACCCAATGCCATAACTGCCAGATGTTTGGCCATGGTGAAAAAAGCTGCCATATAAAAACATTTTGTGCTAGCTCCGCCGCACAGAAGTGCTCTTGTATAGAGTAGGCGGAAATAAATCTGTAACTTTTGTAGTTAGTTTTTAATTTTAAATTAGGAAAATGGGTTCAGATAAACTAATCATATTTATTGACAGAATTGTTCTGTAAATTTAGTATATTCAGAAGGCAGATACGATCTGCTAACACAAGCGCCAAAAAAATAGAAAGGGAAATATAATCTCATTTGTTCATTTCAATTTATACTTAGGATATTTCGTTAAATTATGTGAAGTTATATTCATTTTAGATTTAGAACATATTTTAGTAAATAGTTTTTTTAGTTTTCGTATACAGAGAGCAATAGAAATGAGTTCGTAAAATGTAGTAGAATTTGTTAAGCTCTTAGTTAATTTTATATAACATCTCCCCCCCTTGAGAGGACAAAAGCCTTTCAAAGGGAATTGGTAGGCTTCTCAAATGGAGTTGGTAAGTTTCTCAAAAGGAATTGGAAGTCTTTGCAGCTTTATAGTTGCTCGTTGAATGAGACCTGTTGGTGTCCTTACGGTTGCAGCTGAAACGGTGTCGTCTTTGCCAGGATGTGTATTTACAATCCTTCCAAGTTTCCATTAAAGCAGGGGTGTGTTTTTGTCAATGTCAATGACGATGTCACCGACCTGAAGATTGTAGCATGAAGTTATCCACCTTGTTCTTTGTTGCAGATATTACAAATACTCTCTCGACCACCGTTTCCAAAACATTTGAATATAATATTGTAGGAGTTAATATCTAGTAAGCGAATTTATGTATTACGACTCTGTTAAATCTGGTTCAGACAAGCAGGATAATGGGCATCCTATAATGAAATAACCTGCACTAAGCATGTAAATCAGAGGGATTATCACAAAGTGGTTTAATAGGTTGCGAATTTAACATAGATTCTATTTGAATGATAATTGTATTTATATTTTTACTCTTCAAATGTAAGCAATGGAATTTTGCAAAAATGTGGTGATCTTGGAGGAATTGTTTTCCATGTTATATTAGAAGCTGCTCAAGCACGAATAATCTTCGTTTTTGTTCTGTTCCACTTTCTTCAACACATCAAATTTATAAATAGGTCCCATATGCATACTTTGAACTATCAGCGAACGCATGCAACTGAATGTTGTTGCCATAAAAAAATCTTTGCTAAAACTATAATAGGGCTTGTCAAATATAGCGGATCGAGAGTTTTGCAATTTTAGGTAAGACATTCTTTTGGTGATTGATGAATTGATTTTATTTTCAGGACAATCATAAAGTAATGTGTCAGAAACTGGATCCCAAAATGTTCCCAAACCTATAATCATCCATATTGTAATCCATTCTTACAGCTCTCGCTGTATTAGGGAACAAGTAACGATCGTCTACGGACAACTGAAGCAATGTTTCCATGGTTAAGTACGATGCGGAGGCTGTAAAATAGGTGACTGTGTTAAATTGGTATGTTTTCAGCTCATCATTTGCGGTACATATTTGGTATATAAACAGCAAAAACAAACGCAAATAATTGCGTTCTATTGATTGCAATAGAAAAGAGATTATTTTCCACCACTGGGCCGGTTAGAAGAGTATCATTGACAGATAACCCCGAAGTAGTTTTTGCCGATCCATCGAAGACCACTCTCATTTCCGTGGTCGAACTTGTAGGTTTTATAACACAGTGGTCGGGAAGAAAGCTATGAGGCCTAGAGACGTCAACATTTGCTGCAATTGCCATGTGATTTAAATTTAGCAAATCATTGACTACAGCAGCATAATAGATACGCACCTGATTGTCCTTGCGTAAACGTCTCTCTAGATGTTTAAATCGATTGAAAGCTTGGGTAAATGATTCCCCCAAATTCAGTGGGTTTCCATTGAATGGTAACCGTACTTGATATCTGCCATCACGTAATCTGCAGACGTTTCATTTATAATGTTCTTCGCAGGTTGTGTCAAACTGAGTTAATTTGTGCTATCACTTTATAACTTCATCGTAATTTTTTATCTCTTAAAATTTCTTAAAGACATCGTTTAGTGTGCCATCTTCATATTCAGTAGATATGTATGAAATATGTGTCCCAATCTTATTTGACCGAAGCACATTACATCAAATAACAGTTCAGTTCAATATATTGAGATATGTGAAATAATGGATCAGCGACATTTATATTTTTTGGAATATTCCAGCTGGAGACATTTATATTTTGTTCAGGAACATTGTTGGTTAGCCTTTTGAGTACAATAACTTCGACAGTTGTTTAAAATTCAGATGTTCGTAAAATAAAATTTCCGAACTTCGGAGTTGTGAAGACAAGAGGCTTTGCGCTATATCGCTGATTACTTGTATAGACTTAAACATTTTTATTCTGAGAAGGCGTATATATCGTTCAGTGAAGAGATTCAGCTGAGATTCTGAATCTAAAAGCACTCGACATGGAATTAACTAGTTAATGCAATCACAGATGTATACTAATGCCGTAGCTAAAAGTTTGTTTTAACTTAAAGTTGGTTGCACTAAAATAAGACGTTGTTGGTGCGACATTGGCAGGGGTTGAAGAGACGTTTTCGCCCTGTTGGTCGTGATGTAGTGTGTGGTGTTTTAGATCACAAATGCGGCACCCACTAGAACTGCACGTGGATGATGTATGTTGGTTTGTTTTAAGACAATTTTCACACAATTTAAGTTCTATTATTTTTTGATAACGCTCAACAGTGGGAAGATTAATTAATTGATAACCTTTGTATACTAAATGGCCAGATTCTGCGCAGAATTTACACTTCATTTTTGATTCCGTAACTATAGATAAAGGTTTTTGCATGCAACGTTGGTTATTTGAATCAGCTTTAAAGTTGGTATTATTCCTTAATGTTATTGTGTTAGTTAATGAATGATTCAAGACATTACCTTCCAGGATTTGACACCTTTTCTTTAAGCAAGCATTGAATTTAGCTATGAAAGGTAGACGATAAACGGGTACCTCTCCATTCCAGCGACTAGCTGTGGTACATGATTAAATCATTCCCACTACTCGACCGGGCGTTTTAAATTTCGTGGACTTGTAAGGTGGTTGTGTGCTTTATCCAATTAAATTCCATAGTTCTGTAGTTGATGGCTTCACAACTCGGGATAAATTTAAAACGGATGGAGGTGCTCTTGTGCGATGACACGTTTTTTTCAAAGCGTTCTTGTAGTCTCTGCAGAGCCTCTTCATAATTGTCTTCGACCATTTTGAGTCCGTGTATTGAAATCTTCGCTGATTCTCCAAGCTTGTTGACCAAATGATTCAATTTTGACAGATTGTTTAGATGCGGGTCGTCGTGTACTAGGAAGGTAAATGTTTCCAACCATGTCATCCAAGTTGTTATATCACCTGAGAAGATAGGGAGGTCAATTTTTGGTAGTCGCACTGGAACAAACCTGTTTTTTATTATGTGTGATGGCGATAAATCCAACGATGCGCCTTCCAGTTTGGTTAACATAACTTGTAAAGCTGCTGATGTAGAAAAATATGATTCTTCATAACTTCAACGAATCTCTATAAGGTCAGTTTCTTCAATTTTTAATTGCACTCATTGAAAATTCGCGAATGTTTCCATTAGTGCATCGAATCGAAGTCTAATTATAGGTATTGACGTTAAGTAAGTATTTTCCCCGACTCTCAATACGAAATCGTTGATCTGTTTGATTTGTTCAATGAGAACAGATCGGCGTACTCGCAGACCTTCAAGCATTATTTGTTTCTTATCCGAAAGAGAGAATTAAGGAGCTTCGGTCTCTTGCTCGGCTGAGCCGACCATGACCATGATGTATTTTATTGAATCACGTTGAGGCCAATGTTTTCGAAAATTTATAGTTTTTAATTTTAAATAAGAAAAACGGGTTCAAACTAACTGATGATGCTTATCGACAGAATTATTCTATGAATCTATGTATATTTCAATTTAAAAAAATGTCAAAATATTGCTCCTTTTAAAGTCTCCCAAAGTGTAAAAAATTGAATTTCTATTTTTGCGCCATCGATAGAGAATATTTCCTTCTTTCAAAAATTGTGGTTTTTCAATGGAGCCTCTTGTAGCACTTTCGCTATGCGCCACCAAACATAGAAGTACTTCCCGCAAAATATGTCCTTGACCAAAAGATTGGTCTAGAAATTGGTGGTCAAAATACAAAACTGCTGATTTGGTTTGAAGGTTAAATATACGCCCTTTTAAATAAATATAACATCATGTTCCAAAGTAGCTTATTTTAAAACATATGCGAATTTTCTTGATAAAATGTTAATTTTTTAAAATTCCAATGTCCCAAATTTGAGCTACCTGCACCCCGAAACAGCTTATTAGACGTCAACAGAATTTTCACTTACTAGGTTGTCAAATATGTAGAATCAAGAAACCAATACCATTTGGATGAGAAAATTATTTCATAGTATAAAGTTTTTTCCACTGTGCGCCTGCCCTCACAAAACAACAAATCAACTGATCCAACATGCGAGAGCAGAGCAACGTTTCTTCAAATTAAGAGAAGCAAAGGCATGCTGCACGCCCAAAATTCTTGAACCAAAAAATAGTCTTTGCTCTCCTTGGACGACATAATATTCCGAACGAATTTCCACCGCTACCATTCCGGAGTCATCATATTCCCACCTCACCCAACAGTCCATAGGTAGAAACAGTACTGTCTTCAGATGTCAACAGTGATGTTGTCAACAATATTCCAGCCATGTCTAATAACATTTTGAACAGTGCCAACATTGCCAAAACCGGCACAAAATAAATGCATTGTTTATAGCGGAAGAACTAAACTCTCTATCTACGGAATTAATAACCAACTAGAGCAAAGTTGATTAGTTTCATCTTATCACACTTAAGTAATTCAATAGATAAACATTTAAATATTATTACTTGGAATGCGAGAAGTATTCGGAGAAAGATAAGAGAGTTTACTCATTTTTTTAATGCGAAAAACGTTGATCAAGCTGTAGTAATGAAAATTTGACTTAACCAGGATTAAAAACTTTCGACACCTGACCTTAAGTGCTATCGTTGTGATATAACTGAGAAACTGGAGGGGTGGCGATTCGTATAAGAAGATCAATTAAGTATTCGCTGTTGCCTATTGTAAGAACCAGTGTTGGGCAAATTTAAGTCAAATAATGACTAATGACTATATTAGACATTAGTTGCCGGATTCAAGCGACTAATGACAAATTTATTCATTATTCATGAAATAATGATTGACCGATAAATTATTCATTATTCGCAGAATTTACTCATGACTAAATCAATCATTATTCATGAGTTATTCGAATAAGTTAATCATTAGTCATTAATCACTAAATAACAGCATTTATTCAAGACATACCTTTGTTTATAAAAAAATTAAGACAACGTATTGAGAAATATATTTCAATTGATTGAGTGGATAACGAACTTCATTCTTGAGTAAGTTGGTTTTTGGATGATTTCTTACCACTTTTTTTAGCTTGAACCAAATAACTCTTTTATTCTCTCACCGCAATGGCTAATGTAATTAGACGATGAACTCGAATGTCCCTCTTCTCTTCTGGGTAGGCATTTTTTACACTATGAAACAATATGATCAGCATCGCTCTTTTCTTTTAAGAGCTGGAAAAATTTTCCATCAACAATAGAAGATAAATTTCATTCGATATATTTCAATCGCGAGGCAATACTAAAGAACAGCTAGAAAAGTATGATGTAGTACAATAGTGGCGTGCATTTGAAGTTTGGCCGCGTAAATATATACAGCACTGTGCAAAATAATAGCATCATGTCCGAATTTGTCATTATTTGGTTAATTATTTTTTCCTAGGGTCAGGCATTTATTGCACAAAAAATATTACTTCAGTAATAAAACCAACAAAGAAGACAATAAAAAGTTAATCTTGTCATTAAGAAAGGTTTCGTTACCGGATATGAAAATCTATGCGTAAATTCCGACATTACGCGATTGGGGGTAATCATGATACAGAATCAGTCATGACTACATATTAATCATCATATATACAATATAATGAAGGTTTTTTAGTGGCTTTTCCTTCAAATTAAAACTGTGATATATAACTTAAGAAATTAAATAAAAAAAATTAATAGTAACGTAACATGACCGTATTTTTATAAAATGTAAGATACACAAAAACTATTGTAACTCTTGCCACAATAAATTCTTCTTCTTCTTCGGATGGCGCTACAGTCCGGGGTGGACCTGGGCCTCAACCAACATGCCTCTCCAGCTAGCACGATCTCTTGCCAGCTGTCTCCAATTGCGCACTCCAAGATGGTTGAGGTCCTTTTCCACTTGTGTGCGCCATCTCAGTCTAGGACGCCCTCTGTTGCGTTGTCCCTGTGGTTCGGATTCGAAGACTCTTCGGGCCGGAGCAGTGCTGTCCATGCGCTCTACATGGCCTAGCCACCTTAAGCGTTGTATCCGTAGACGCTTGACTAGGCTCATGCCGCCGTACAGCCCATACAGTTCGTGGTTGAATCTTCTCCTCCAGATGCCATCAACGCAAACAGGACCAAAAATCGCACGCAGAACTTTTCTCTCGAAGAGACCAATGGCTTCCTCATCCGCTTTTAGTAGCGTCCAGGTTTCTGCGCCGTAGAGGAGGACTGGGATGATCAAGGTGTTGTACAAAGTCACTTTGGTCGTTCGGGAGAGGGCTTTATTACTCAATTGCCTCTTGAGCCCAAAGAAACAGCGATTGGCAAGAGTGATTCTGCGCTTGATTTCGGTACTGATGTTGTTGTCCCTGTTTACCGCGGAGCCGAGATAGACGAAGTCCTTCACTACCTCGAAGTGTCTGCTGCCCATAGTGACGCTCTGTCCGAGACGTCGATGTTCTGCGTCCTTCTTCGATGACAGCATATACTTCGTTTTGCCCTCGTTTACCACCAGTCCCACTTTAGCCGCTTCCGTTTCAATGCTAGCAAACGCCTCATTGACGGCTCGCTGAGTTCGGCCGATCACGTCAATGTCATCCGCATAAGCTAGCAATTGAACGGACTTGTGGAAGATCGTGCCTCTGGTGTTGACGTGTGAGTTCCGCACGATCCCCTCAAGGATGATGTTAAAGAAGTCGCATGACAGCGCGTCGCCTTGTCTAAATCCTTTTTTGACATCGAAGGTATCGGTGAGTTCGCTACCGACCTTGACGGAGCAGCGAGAGTTCTCCATCGTCATCCTACACAATTTGACGAGTTTGGTAGGGATGCCAAAACTAGACATGGCACTGTATAGCTCGTCTCTATGCACGCTGTCATACGCGGCCTTGAAATCGACAAATAGATGGTGGGTGTCGATTTGTACTTCTTGGGACTTCTCCAGGATCTGCCGCAGTGTGAAGATCTGGTCGATTGTGGACTTCCCTGGCCTGAAACCACACTGATAAGGACCTATCAGGTTGTTGACGAACGGTTTCAGGCGCTCACACAGTACGGCAGAGAAAATCTTATATGCAATGTTAAGAAGACTGATCCCTCGGTAGTTGGCGCAGTCGAAGGGGTCTCCTTTCTTGTGGACCGGACAAACGATGCTGAGATTCCACTCGTCGGGCATGCTTTCCTCCGACCATATCTCACAGATGAGCTGGTGCATGCACCCAACCAGCTCATCCCCAGCCGCTTTGAACAGCTCTGCGGATAGTCCGTCCGCGCCAGCAGCTTTGTTCGATTTCAGTCTCGATATTGCTATCTTGACCTCGTCGAAGTCGGGGGGACGGAATTCTTGTCCATCGTCGTCCAAATTGAGTGGAACATTCTGCCTAACAGCGGAATTTGCGACGTCATCGCCGTTTAGGAGTCTGCAGAAATGATCCTTCCAGATTCTCAGCACCGACTGCGACTCTACCACTAGTTGTCCATTTTGATCCCGGCAGGCTTCTGTCCGAGCCTTATAACCACCGGATAACTGTTTTATCTTGTGGTAAAAATTTCGGACATCATTCCTGCCATAGCACCTCTCCATTTCCTCGACCGCGCGCTTCTCGTGCTCTTTCTTTTTTCTTCTGAGAAGCCGGTTCTCTTCCCTTCTTCTCTGTTTGTAGAGCTCACAAACAGCTCTCGTCGTTCGATGCAGCGTTGCCTTGTACGCTTCTTGTTTGGCAGCATGCGCCTGCCTACACTCGTCGTCAAACCATGGGTTCCTCTTAGGTGGTGGCGTGAAACCCAGCACATCAGTGGCGGCCTCTTTGATGGCTTCTTGACAACGTTTCCATTTGTCTTCTATTGTTTGTGCAGGCAGCGTCGAACTTTGAGATAATTTCAGGGAGAATCGATCGGCAAAGGCTCTAGCGATCGGTTGCGATTGTAGCTTTCCGACATCAAACCGTCTTGGCTTGTCTCGACTCCGTTGCTCTCTCGATATCCGGGTTCTTACCTTGGCTACAACAAGGTGATGATCCGAGTCGATGTTTGCACCTCGGAAGGTTCGGACATCGAGGATATTGGAGGAGTGTCTGACGTCGATCGCAACGTGATCAATCTGGTTGACGGTTGATTGATCAGGTGATCGCCAGGTACCTTTATGAATGTTGAGGTGTGGGAACCGCGTGCTGACCACAGAGAGATTTCGCCCCGAGGCGAAGTCAACTAGCCTGAGTCCGTTTCCGGAGGTGTTGGCGTGCAGGCTGTGTCTTCCGATGACTTTAG
The DNA here is from genome assembly GCA_955652365.1 of Eristalinus aeneus. Classification (NCBI taxonomy): domain Eukaryota; kingdom Metazoa; phylum Arthropoda; class Insecta; order Diptera; family Syrphidae; genus Eristalinus; species Eristalinus aeneus. The sequence goes on along the minus strand of OY019130.1, from coordinate 63,825,808 downwards.
CAAAGACTTCTTCTCTTCCCAGCTGAGCGTTGAAATCTCCTAGAACTATCTTGGTGTCGTAGCTGGGGCATCGATCATATGTCCTTTCTAGGAGATGATAGAAGTCCTCTTTACTGCTGTCATCTTTTTCCTCTGTCGGGGCGTGGGCGCATATGAGGCTTATATTCCCGAATTTAGCCTTGATGCGGATTGTTATGAGGCGTTCGCTTATGTATTGGAAGCTTAAGACTTTTTGCCTAAGTCTGCCTCGAACAACAAAACCGCATCCAAATAAGCGTTTCCCTCTCTCCCTGTAGCAGTCGCCGTGGTATATGTCGCAGTTTCTCACTCTTCTCTTGCCCGGCCCATCCCACCGCATTTCCTGAATTGCGGTAATGTCTGCTTTATAGCAGTCCAGGGCCTCCGCAAGTTCATCGGCTGCACGTGGTCTGTTTAGGGACCTCACATTCCACGTGCATATCCGTAGAGCATTATCCTTTTTTCGTTTGCGTGGGTCGTCAACAGTGAATCCATCCATATCCGAGGCATTCGGTTGATTCGCAACTGTTTATTTTTTAATGTGGCCGGGCAGTTACCCCGACGCACACCCCCAACCTGGAGGACCAGGCCCTTTTTTATACCTCTTGGGCGGAGGTCGCACTTATAGGTTTGGCAGGTTGAGTTCGGGTGAACAACAACCAGTACCCGATGGCTACCAACGTGGAGGTAGAATAAGCACAATTGGTGTGTGGAAGACAGTTACAGCAGCTGGGCATCGCCAGGTTGATACCAATCAGTGCCTACCCTGTTCCCACATCACCCAGCCACCTGCCACAATAAATAAATAATAAAAATAATTAATCATCATATGTTGAATAACGAAAATGCATGAATAAACGTTAGTCATGAATAAATCCGGCAAATAATATATTCATGACTAACATTTAGTCACATTTCTTTAGTCATTAGTCATTATGTTATTTATGGTAAAAACGAAGTTCGAAATTAAAGTAAGACTTCTTAAGGAAAGAGAAATTTAAATGTTCTGTGCTTATTTCCAAGATGACAGATTTTACTTGATATTGAAAAAGCCTTCGATTCAGTTCGGCTGATCTATAAACTGATTTACTTTAACTTCTCTCCATATCTCTGTTCGAAGTTTCTAGTAAAATCGTCAGTTTAAGTTTACATACCTCCTCTCTGGTGTTTCCTAGGGCTCAGTACTTGAACATTCGGTGAAATACCTTGGCATTCAAATTAATCTTTAGTGCTCACATAACAAACACTTTAAAGAAAGTCAGTACTGCTATTTAAACGTTATACCCATTCCTGAACCGTAGTTCAAGGCTTTTTATAGTATATAAATAATAATTTACAAAATTGTCTTTCAGGCAACTCTATTTAATGTCAGTCAAGTGTGGGGCGATTACGCTAAAAGCAATTGCAAAAAAAACCAAGCTATTTAAAATAATGCTAAATTTTTCGTGGCATCATTTCACAGAAGTATTAATGCTGAATTGAAATTCAATAGAATCCAAAAGCTAATGTTTTCTTGACCGTTGTGATCTTGCTGAAAAATTTATTTTTGTTACCTGTTATTATTTATCATAAATATTTTCATATTTATTCATCACATATCTCTGTTTATTTATATATTTATTTATATATTTATTTATTTGTTGATTTGTCATTAACCATTTTCAATTTTTTTCCTTATTTATTTATTTTTTTTTTGCTTCCATGTTTATATATTTTTCTATTTTAGTTCATTTTTTAGTTTAGTTCAACTCACCTTTTATATGCTTATATATTCAAAGAAGAAAGTTTTCGAATCCAAGACATTGCAACAACGCAACAGAGAACGGCCAAGTCTGAGATGGTGCAGTCCAGTGGAGAAGAACATCGACCAAATTGAAGTGCGCAATTTGAGGAAGCTGGTGAGTGGTCGTGTTGCTCATCTCATTTCACTCAAAAGTCTCCAAACGTTTAACACTTAACTTATTGGAAGAGGCTTATACATGGTTTAGGGGTGTCTTTCATTTTTAATAAATTAAAAAAAAAAATAAAATAGAGCACTATATCGTGTTCTGTTGCTAAATTCCAAACTGAATTTGTATTCGTAAGAGCGAAAGAAAAACAGTATTGCCCCTTTAATAATTTTCCCAGCTTCGACTCGTTCGTACGTCGTATACGAATGTGGAATGCTCTTCTAATACCAACTAGTCAGTAAGTCAAAATTAAAATAATTACTGTTAAAGAACAGTTCTATTGGAGTATATGTGGACATACATTTCTGCCTCACACTTACTTCATTTGGAGTGAGAAATAACCCTACTTCAAGACTATTAATTTGGTGAGTTAATCAATATTGGTACTTACACAGGTGGGATATCCGCTGTAAGAATTCAGAATACTACCAAAATACCCTTAATTACCCTTATTTCTAAAGTGGCGTTTCCGCATTACAATCGAAGTCGACGGTTCTTTTTTTCTATTAACAAATATTTAAGATATTTTAACACCTCGACAAGTATACGGAAGACATTTAAACAGGTGGCAGTCAAATAAACAAACTTTAATTGCTTTGCTAGGCCTGTCGTCAAATATCTTTAAATGTCTAGTTAAATATCCTTCATTTGTAGATTGCGGTGGCTCATGCAACAGGTTCGTTAATTTCCTTTTACTTCACAGAGCAATCCGTTCCTTCTCATATGCGCAATTTTTCTTTTCGAAAGCAAATGCATATGTACACATCCAGTTAAGCTCGTACACCTTCGAGTATAGATTTGCAAGTGCATATGTGCCCGCATGTGTCAAAGTTCACTGACTTTGCAGATGAGTTCAGCAGAGAACATCAGTTTTCCCGAAGAAAACTTCAAGTGAAGTGTTCATCTCTCACGGCAAAAAATGCTGATGTGTGCACGAAACAACTTTCACATAATCCTTTAATGAGCATGTCAGTACAAAATGAAGAAGAAAATATCTTAAACACGTTCTAAGGACACCAACTAAGGGAAAAAGACTGAATAAATTTTAAAAAAGTAATTGCTGGTTGGTTTAAAGATGGAGAATAATGTTGAACACAGCGCAATCAAAAAATGTTTGAAGAAAAAACATTTTTTTGACATTTAATTCATTTACATTTTATTGAAGTTTATGCTATTTATATTCTTATCTTTCTACGTCCACACTTTAAATTTAATCACATTTTTAATTTAAATGAAAACGAATAAACACATCGGTATATTTTGCGTTTCTATAATGACAACAGAGATGAAGTAAAATTGGTTCATCCATAAAAATTTTTTCCAAATTCAAAAAACGCCTAAGCCATTAAAAATTAATGATGAATGATCTATGCCACACTAGGCGACATATATTTTATTAAAAATTAAATTATTTTTTCTATCCTACATAAACAAGACAGGAAAAAAAACAAACATTCATTAATAATATTGGGAGTACAAATTAATTGTTTGCTGAGTCACGTTCTACGATTCTGCGAGTTCACTTCGCGTTTGATGCTAAAATTTTTACAATAAAGCCTGAAATCCGTCATCTTCCAACGCTATGGGCTGGTCAAGAAAATCTTTGTCATTTACATTAAAATCATCACTTTTCAAGTATCAAAACCACTCTCTGCATGATTTATCGCTCGAAATAAATTCACAAGAAGTTTCTACGAATATTCGATGGTTTTCAGCTATATTTTTCTTCGCATCAAAAAGGAGAACCTAAATTTTTCGCAAGTAGCTCGGCGTTATCTTGGCCTACTCCCCGCGAAGTGATTGTTTGATAGTGTTCTGTGTTGAAGCACACTTTGTGAGGCGGCACCGAGTCTTATTGTTATGTCCAACAATCAAATTGAGCCACTCACTATTTTCGTATCAACTTCTTCGCTCTTTTGACTCTAATTTTTTTCCTGTTGCGGTGTATATTCTCGGTTTTTTGTAGAAGCCATAACTCATTTCTCTAGTATGTAGCAGCCGTTTCAATAATATGTTGAGCTCGAAGCCATTTTTTCATACAGAAGCGATTAGCGTCTTTTAACACATCTGAGTAAAAAATCGTATTAAAGGCATGTCAACAATGAAAGTATATGTCAAATGTAAGAAATTAAGCTTACTGTCATGAAGGGATTGAAAGTAGAGCGGTCTGAAGTTAGTCGCAGTTCGAGACAGTGAGAGTGTACTATCAATGGTTCTGGCTCTCAATGAATGCATGTTCTTGGTTTTATTTGTTGATTTCAAGCGACTTACGAAACTTTAGGGGATGGATCAAACTTTTATATTTCCTTACTTGACATATTTTCTTATATTTCCTTCACTTGCTCTGCTTTTGCGCCTTAAATTGATTGCAATAGGATAGATCTTACATAGCATGTGTAAAGGTTGCAATTTCCTTATTTCTTTAATTTAAGAAAGGATCACCATTTTTCAAGATAGATTTAGCTCCTTTTACAGTAAAGTTGTGATAAATGAATGGAGGTACGTTGAAGTTTTCACTGAAATCTACATAAAACATTCCGATTGTACATCCGTGACTCTACGGCATAACATATTATATACATATATATATTATACCATATTTTAATAGCAAACATTTTAAATTGGGGCGTAATTTTATAAGAACTAGTTGAAAGGAATTTTTAATGTAATCGAACATTTACCATTTCTGTGGTTTAATTTTTACATTTCGAATAGCAAACAACTAATCTTAAAGTGTGGTAGTTAAAAGTATTGCTGATTCCGACTTTTCTGCAGCAGTAAAGTAAGATGCACACGTTTCGGCATGCATTCGTGGTGGAAATGCGGTTTGGATTCAAGCCGATAAGTCTGCAACTTTAGCGGAAATGTGACTACTGGAATACCATCTAAATATGCTATGTGAGAAAAAAGAGTTTATAAAAGTGCTTTGCAACCATCAACCAATGTTAACATAATCTCTAGACTATTCCTGGAAAAGAGCTATAAATTAGTTTATCTATTTTATATAAGCATCAGATAATGTTCGTTTTAAATTACTGATAGGTGCGGTGGTTTATTTCCGTCTTTTCGTGAAATTTATTCAGTTTCGTCGAATATGCGATGCCCGTCAGTTCTTAATTTAAATAATTAATAACAAATAATTTTGAACACAATTCATCACACAAATAAATGCTGCACAAGCAGTCATAAAAATATGTAATTCATTCGAAATATGCTTACGTACCGCCTCCGTTGCACAGTTCTTCAAGCTGATCGCTGAATGACCAATTTAGTTCTTATAAAAAACGAAGTATAGACTTAATCATTCCACTTGCGATCAATGATCTATTAATTTAAAAGCCTTCAAGTGAACGGGAATATTCTCGATCAATGAAATCGTTCAATCTTTGATCTATCCAATTTTCTCAAATGCTAAATTTTGACGTAAGTGACGCTGGTCTAATAAAATAAACATCAACTTTAAATTGGTTTTGTACCGATTCGGTTTTTCATATGTCAAGCTGCTTTTCAATTTATGCTAATATTTTATGCGCCACATACGAGTAGAACTCAACCTGGATCATTACCTGCAATATTAAATTGCGTATGTTTCTAAAAAGAAATAAAAATGTAGCACGGTGTCACCCGCTATTGATTTTCGATTTCAGTCGCATAACTCTTTCTTCATTCGCGGTAATTGGTCGTTGTTTCGATAGTTTCGATACACAAACCTATTTATTCGGGCAAGAGCAACCGATTTTGAGCGTGAGTTAGAAATATTTTCAGACAAAAGGGACAATCCCGTGAACATGCAGCGCCATTCCGTCCTCCACTACAGTGACACTGGTAATTGAAGAAATGTCGAATGCGGATCCAAAAGTCCTGTGATTGTCACGACCGTAACGGTTAACGTGCAATCTGGCATGGTCACAGTGAAAAGTGAAAAATACGTACTCTATACGCTACGCCCAGCGTAGGAAACTGCATCCCATAAATCAGAAAAAAAAAGGTTAGGGCGTGAGAGAGCCAACGAGTTAGAAGTGTGGGCAAAAGTTTGTTTGTTCGCTGCTGGTTGTTGATTTGTGTGCTTTTCTCTCCCACTTCTCTGGCAACGGTAAGAATTGCATTTTTTCCGTTTTTGTTTGTTTGCAAAAAACACATAGCGGTTTTATCGATCTTCTCGTGGTGGTTTGTTTGAGGGAGCAATGTAAAACTTTGCCGTGGGAGGCGTTCGGCTGCAAACTGATCAGATGACCCAGCAAGGACCTTTAAAGATACACGAAACTCTGTTGAAAGTAATTAAGTTTGCAGTGAACTTGATGGTGCAGAGAAGGAAAGAACGAATAGTATGTGACTCGCAAGAGGTGAGTCCAACGAAAAGGATGTATTTTCCTTTTTTACTCTTCCTATCTAAGAGTTTTGTAATTACGAGGCATTCAATTAGCTAAAGTAGAGCAAAACGCAGAAAACGAACTGCACAAGAAGGATAAACTTGTTTGGATGAGCAGTGAAGGAAGAAAAGAATCCGCTTGAACAATTTTTAAATGAACGTAATTTGGTGTTCGGCGTTTTCTATTGGGCTTTTCTTAACTGGGACGGTTTTCTGTGTTTTAAAATGGGGAACTAATCAGATTTAGCTTTTATATCATTTTCTTTTATAAAAATTTCAAAGAAAAGTGCACTATATTTGAAATAATAAGTTCATACTTTTACCTTTGAATTAGTTGTTTTGATTTTAATAATCAACCTTTCTCTGCAATAAGCCGTAAATCTTGCTTTAATGGCGCTTGTCCTTAAATATGAAATCAACTATAAACATACCGACAGTTTATATATCACTACCTTTTTTTAATTCCGTAGCTGTATTCGGTTATCTTCAAGGATCGATATAAAATTAGTGCAAATAAATTGTTGTGAATGTTTAAATAAATGTAAATATATTCAAATAATTATTACAAAATTTACTGTAGGCTAGTGGGTAGAGTGTGACGCTCACATACCGCAGGTCCAGGATCGATTTCCGGCTGAACACCTTAAATTTTCGAAGGTGCTGAAAACACTAAAAGAGTAATAATTGTCTAAGAAAAAGGTTCCCTAAACTTCGTCGTTCGGAGTCGGTAAAAAACTGTAGGTCCCTTTTACCCGTGGGAGAGCAATAGCGCGCACAAGACGAGTAGTTGATGAGCAAGCTAGGCCCTGGTCCCCCTTTGGATTGTAGCGCCAACAATTATTATTATTAGTAATGATAATAAAAAACAAATTAATTGGTTGAACAAAATTCATCACAATCTTTTTTTGGTGTCTCCATATTATTTCCTTCAAAAGTGTACAACAGTTTCTAACACAAAAATCTGTTATTTTTTTATATTCAAATATCATTTATTGGTTTTTTTTTATCCCCAAGCATAAGTATTTATCCCACCACTATATATATACAAATTTTTTCTATGAATATAACTTAATGCCTAATTACTAAAATTTTGTACAGAGTTATAAAAGACTGCAATCTTTTGTATTGCAATCCCTGAATTATACAAAAGGATTTCATGATTTGTGATTCGATCAATTGACTTCACTTGATGACCCTGACTTCAGAATTAAAATCAGTATTCAATTTTGAAGTCTTGACTGGATAATTCTTTCCGAGCAATCTTATCACTGAAATCAATTGAATGCAAGTCTTTAGAATTACCTTGCAGTCACTGAAGTCACTTTGAAGTCTTCAGCTTTCACTTGAAGTCACCTGCATTCAATTGAATTCATTGAGACTTAAAAAAATTTCGGTGCATTCCATGTGACTTCAACTTGGTACTTTTGTTTTACTCCCTTTATATATATTTTAGTGTACATAGGCTACTAAGTATCGTGGGTAATGACGCGAATAAAAGCTGCCGAGATGAGATTTCTTCGTGCTGTTGCTAGAGTTTCTCGCAGGGATAGGGTGCGAAACACAGCTGTGCGGGGGAAACATAATCCTGAGCAGCCGTTCCTTCGAGCGGACTATACTTCGGTGGTTTGGCCATGTGGCGCGGATGTCCCCTTTATCACGACTTCTGAGGCGTACCTTAGATGCAGTTCCATCGTTTAGGCGACCTCTTGGCAGGCCCAAAACGAGGTGGTCGGACCAAGTCTATAAACCCGGCTGGTTACGCCTGAGCATTGCTTCTGACGAGATAGAGTCAATGGCGGAGGATCGAGCGTCCTGGATCGACCCCAGTAGTGGAACATGCTGGCAATTGAAAATGAATGAATGAATGAATGAAAATATACAACTGATAACAGCCATACTAATGCAAACAAAGGAAAAGAGATGCAGTTTTGCTAATGCATGGTGCATCAAAAACGAAAACATCATAGATAATTGCTTTCTTCTTTTGAGACCCACTGCGTAAATAAACAACAGGTGCAATTCTCTTACCAGTTGAGTCATCATCAGTTGCTTGGATTTTTTGGCGCGAAAGTGTTGTGTATTATTAAATTCAACTAAATTTGTGGTAAACAAGAATGGAAATGGAAGGTGACTTTTCATCAGATGACTACGAGGCTGACCCCAATTTCTGCATTGAAACCGAAAGTATAAATCGTAAGAAATCCTTCTCAGACGATGAACCTTCTGTTAGCTTTAAAAGGCGCAGAACCGAAACAACATCCTCAGTGATAGTGAAACAGAAGCAAAATCTTCACAACAATCGGAAGAATTAGTGGATAATGTCATTGGGAATAAACTTCTTATATCCAATAAATTGTTTCAAATAATAAAGTAAGGCATCAGCCTTTCAGGCATGTTCAAACTTGAACGACTTCAATGAAATCGTTTGAAGTCCCAAAGACTTCAACCAATATTTTTGACGTCCCAAGGAATGCACCGAAATTTTTTTAAGTCTCAAAGAACTCAATTGAATGCAGGTGACTTCAAGTGAATGCTGAAGACTTCAAAGTAATTTCAGTAACTGCAATGTAATTCTAAAGACTTGCATTCAATTGATTTCAGCCATAAGATTGTTCGAAAGGAATTATCTAGTCAAGACTTCAGAAATGAAAGCGAAATCAAGAATTGAAAAATCAGGTACATGAAGTCAATTGATTTCCTAAACCAAAAGATTTCATTCTTTTGCATCCCTGATAAGCATTATGCAACTTTGTTCTTAATAAAAACATTGATTTGTACAATAAACTGTTATATCTAAACTATTAGTAACTGATTTTTCTGTGACAAAAGAATACATTTTGACTCTTAATTCTATAAACTCTAACATTTTTAGAGAATTAAATTTACAAAGAACTTTATCATTCGTTTAAGGAAAATTATGTGCATTGTCTTTAGGATGTGAACAGGTATCAAACCTTGATATTTCAGGATCAATCACGTCATCATTTAAATATAACACATACATAATATTATATGTTTGAATAAATATCGTTTATTATTATTGATTAAAAAAACATCCTGTATCCATATATGTAAATTCATAACAAATATCGTACATAAGTCATTTTGATTGCTCTTATACAACAGATTCATAACGTACCATCAAACCTTTTGTCATTTCAATAGCACACATCTCAGGTGTAAGTATAGATCGAAATTAGAATTTGTAATTAGCTTTCTAGCTAAACGAATTTTGTGCTTAATAAAATTCTGCCACAATTTTCACAACTCGTCGCTTTTCTACATTTTCCCTATTTTTACCGTAGACACTGTTGTCCATTAGTTTGAAAAAGTATTTTACAATCTTATTGCTAAGCTTCTCTCTATACTAAGTATTGAGAATTATATATTTCATTGAGTGAAAGATAACGCTCTGTATATTTTTGTTAGAGTGGATCGATTTTTCAGACACTCTTGAGATGAATTACATAATGAGTCTATGATTTTAAACTAGCTATTAGCTTAAGAATATTGCTGGATAAAACGGATGGTTATAAGAACAATCCAGAACATCAATTGGTTAATTCAATTCTACTTCCAGTACACAACCAACTTTATTGTTGTTCAGCAGTTGAGACATTGCAAAGCAGTATAAATTGTTCGCATCAAGATACATGAGAAATTCACTTGCTTTATTTTTGTCGAATTTATCCACACACCATTTCTATGACTACACTGACATAAACCACCTGTGACAACTTTCTTTAAAAAATTTTACATGCCTGCGAAAAGTCTGTCTGTAAAAGTTCTGGATTAATTTCTGTTACTTTCGAGATAGCATCCCAAGATAAACCGGGAGATATATAGTAGTGACATGAATCTAACAAATATACATATATTTATACAAAATATTCAAAGATTTTTTTTTGTAAAATCTCTTGTTCGGTATAATATATTCTGATAAGGCATTCGCTAACGAGATATTAGATAGTAAAAATGGAAATCAATCTAAAATCCCAATTTTATACACTCTTTTAAGTTGTGAAATATTTAATTTTCTTTGTTGAAAATAATTATGTTTACTGCACCATTCATAGTACTTAAACTTTTCACAAACTTATGACAGTCATAACCGGAAAAATTATGTAAACAAATTGGAAAAACATCTTGGTGTTCTAAATTCTAAATTGCACTTTGAATTTGCTGGTCCTCTATATGCATCAATGCATATACAGCCTTAAATTGCCATTTTTTGAGTATAGTTCTCCAACAGTGTAGAGAAAGAGGTGGTGCTGTGAAAATTCGAAAAATTGGTGTTGAGCTAGGAATCGAACCTAGACTGTGAGCGTCGAACTCTACCCACTACGCCACGGCGACCACAATGCAAATAGGTTAGTAGAGTTAAAGCTTAGGTTGAATAGTTGTAAATATTAGGTGTAAGCTTAGGTTTATGTTCATCAGTGATTAGTTAGGATATAAGGCTAAGTTAGGTTAAGTAAGAATATAGAAATACAAGTATTTCTTTTATAATTTTCTCGGAGGTAATTAAAAAAATATAGGTTTTAAGTACTGCAATTAACATATATAAAAAGCCGAAAAGTCTAGGCCAAATAAATTCCATATTAGCTTAGAGCACTCATGAAGAGTCAGTAAGCTAGAATTAGGATCATTAGATTATATTTGTAAGCTAGTTTCAAGTATTTTTGTGTAGCATGTAAAAAAGTGATTTAACCAAATGTTCTATGCTGATTCATCTTATCAGCAAATGAATATTATTTGTAATACAAAAGTATACATGCTATGTGTTGTTGTAAATCAGTTGTTGATGAAGTTTCTGGATTTTGGTAAGCAATGACTCACTGGACATAGAATGCATTCAAATCTGCATATACAGTAACTGATTCCTTGTGAAACAGTTGTAGCAACCATTACAGCAATGGGATCAATTTTGATGCTTAGTTGTTTGTTTGTGTAATAATCATGATTTATTTTGATGTAAATATAGTGCATTTGTTCACCATCATTACTTTCGCAATAGAGCAAGTTAATATGTCTTGTCATTTATTCACGTGTATGATAGTAGATTCTTAGAAATGATAGTAAGACCCGCCCGCTATCTATTCCTTAGAATTCTTCTAATTTGATCTTCACGTCATTGATCATAGTATTTAATAATATAATTTACCAAGATAATGTGCACTTTGGTCTGCATACTTTTTACATTAGTGATCATATTAATATGGCTCCATGTTAAATTTAAAAACGTTTAGATGTTAAATTTCATTTGCCAACAGCTTCGTAATGACACTCATACTGAAAATATTTTTATTCGGTTCTTAAAAGCACCATCTACACACGACACGTTTTCCCTTATTTTATGCGTGTTTTTCCTTTGATGTTGAGTCCAGTGCCTTAATTCGGCATCCCCTCCGCAAATCAAACATCTCTTTTAAACAATTAACTTAAATTTTTTTCTATGTTGCACTCCTGATATCGATGGTTGCTCTTTCTGATTTTTCATTAGTTGTTTTTTCAAGCTTCGTTCTTGACATTGAACAAAAGATGATCTGTCTCAAAACTATTTTTCACATATTTGACACTGATTATTTTCCTCGCTGATCTTGTTCCAGACACCTAGATAATATTACCTTACAATTATTTACACCTGATTCACAAAGAGTATTCAACTTTTAAACACTTCGTTAAACGCAACTGACGCTTTGTTATTTTAACTATGCCCTCATGAACATAAATGTTCTTATCATAATTAAACCCAGCGTTTCTTGCTTTAAATATGCCCAAATGAACCGGAAAACAATATTTATAAAAAATCAAACAACTCATATCCAACATTACGCTATCATATAAAAAATGTTACGTATTGCCTAAAATTTGAGTCACTGACCGCGCACAACAGGCGAAAACTAGGTCACTCACAACCGCATATCAAATGTGTGGAACAATGACAGTATTGGCTGACGGGTACCTTATGAAACCGTGCCGTCTTTTGTTGAAAATTCGACCGTCTCCGACCTACATTTTTATTTGCTATAGACGTTAATACTGCTTCAAGGTTTGTCAACTCCGAAAAACGAAATTTAGGTTTTCCTTAGACAGAAATCACATTTTGTGTATTGTCAGTAGCTCGAAGGCGATGATGCCGTACAAAATGAGAGGCATTCAGCTGGAAATCGAACCTGGTGCCTTGTGTGAGTGTCGCCCACTATATTATATAACAGCATAACAAATGGCGATTTATCGAAAAATAAAATTGGCATCTCGTTTGCTGAGTTCCGCGCAACTGACTTGGTCAAGTTGAGATGCTGCAGAGCGCTTTCCATAGCTACATGTAGTGTACATTCTATCACAGTTAAACTCTACTCAACGCAAACCGTCCCAAAGACTTGTAAAAACTAAAATTATCTGTCATGAGTCAAAGTTTGAGTTGATTGCAGCTCAATTCGGTGTACCCAATCGTATCACTTCATATGAAAGATATCAAACAAAATAATTACTAACATGTTCAAAATAAGAGCATTCCCAGACAAAATCAGTTTGATTCATTCGTCCCCAGTTTCTTTAATTTCCACAGTCCTTGACAAACAGTGATTGCGGATTCCTGCAACCGGAAAGTATACATGTGAAGAACCAATTTTATATCGAAATACCTTTCAGTTTTGTGAGCAAAGTCAACCTTTCAGTTTTCCAATAACTGTCGACTAAAATTAATTTCCATGTTCTGTAATACTCTACCTGAATTAAGTCCCTCGTTTATTAATAAATATTCATACGGCCGAACATGCATATATTTAAGTTGGAGATAGTCCTTCACATTTGGTTTCGAGTCAAAATGGATGTGTTTTAATCTTCTCGAGTATCTTTAACAAAGATCTTATGTTTCTTGAAATGTGGATACGAGCCCTTGAAGCTCGAAGCCATTTGCAAAATTAAATTTCAACAAAAGAACGGTAAAAAAAAAAATTGAAAACAGGCACCGTCGTCAGTGAAACTGCAAAATAAAAGCACAGAAGAAGTGAACCCGGGAAAATGCAAATATGACTGGATGGAGATATCGGAACCCATCAATCACTATTGCCGGAGGACGGCACAACGACAACAGGCGTATGAGTAAGAAATACGATTCATGGGGTTGCATGGCCTCTGTCATGGCATTCGATGATATGGAATGCCAGGAACGTCGAAAGGACGATGATTGAAAAGTTTGTGCTGTTTTCAACAAGTTGACAGTTTAATTTCGGTACGCTCCATCGACCCAGATCAGACTGTGACCGAATTTTAATGCTCCTCTTACACTATGACATTAATTTTTTTTGTTTTATCTGTTGTTGTGTTCGCTGGCCACCGTTGTTTATGCTATTGTTTGGTGAAGGACAACGATCTGTCTCGTTTAAAGATTTATGAGGAAGAGCATATGTTAAGCATTAATTTATGTGACAAATTTTTTTTTATTAGTAAACGGGTTATGGGATATTAGTGAATGTGGCACAATCCTGGGATAAAGTTGTAGATCTTGATTGTGGAACAGTAGGGCACAAAACATTTTGTTACTCAATCTTAATTTTTTCGTTTTCTGTTTTTTCAACGCAACAGAAGATGGCCTTAAAAGAAATACAACAAATTAGAAAGGATTGAGATATTTACGATGACGTTTCTTGTTGGATTGTAGACTGTGCGTTTTATTTCCCTTTAAATTTCGATTAGTTACCTTAAAATTAACTTTATTTAAAAGTATCCAAGCAAATTTTAGACTGAGAGTGTAATTAATTCGATAATTTTTTTGTTGTCCGTCGGCAAAGAACTAAATTTACTCATCTTTCTAATATTTTTCGAATTCCATATCTAAAAAACTAGTCATCCCTGGCATCTATCCAAGCTTCGGTTTCTTCAGAAAGCCAATAGACGGAGCGAACAAAATCGGGATAATATATATGTATGTCGGGTGGGGTATGAATCCCCATTTTAGCATTAACAGGCAATTTCTGACCGCAACATCCACGTCATCGTGTTGCAAAATTACCTTCAAATGCCTTTTTAGTCGCTTTGGCTGCTTTTCACGCAATGAGCGGCTCAAACATATTAGTTGTACTTAATAACGTTTTCCGTCAATGGGGTCACCTGGTTTCGCAACTCCAAGTTCACCCCACCTGTCTGGTTCAACCATAAGCATAGCATGACGTCCATGTAGGTGATATGGACCGAGTTCACTAGGATTTGTGTTGTATTATTTGATTTAGGGGTCATTATAGTATATCCGCTATTCATTTCCAGTTACAATCCGATGAAACAGTAACTGAAAGTAAGGTAGTTCCGAGATGAAAAATCGTCTCTCGACATCTCTCGGTTTCAACCCGTATGACACTAAAACTTGAAACAAATCCAAATTGCTCAAACTGAACGGAAATTGCTTGCTGAGTCACTCCACAATTTTTTAAGACGCCATTTATCTTCGATGCTAAAATCACTTCTTTTGTTTAATTCAATAGTTTTATTTGCACGAAAGTTGCTAATAATAGTAATAATTGTTGGCGCTACAGTCCACAGGGGACCTACAGTTTTTTGCCGACTCCGAACGGCGAAATTTGAGAAGCTTTCTTACATAGTTATTACTCTTCGAGTGTTGTCAGCAGCTCGAAAGAGGTGGTGTCCTTCGGTGTGTGAACGTCGCACTCTCGCTACGACGACCACAGAAAAATGCTATTATATGCTATATATTTTACCTGCAAAGCAATATCCTTTTCTGCAGGTGTTAGGCAAGAAATTAATAGATTAACTTCTGAAATGAATTTGAGTTGTCGACTTTTGCTTTAAATTACCTTAGAAACATTGTAGTGTTGTTAAGTTTTTTTCTCTAATTCACAAAAGCTGACGCTTCGAAACCACATTTTCTAATAAAGTAGGTAATATCTTCAAAGATCATTTTAAACTTCTGGCGCCATCTTTTGAAAATGGATCGAATTAACTATCACCCACGTACTATTTTTATTTACCCGTAGATCCATAGGTATAATTCTTATTTATAACTCTCTGGCCCAAATGTAGATCATAGAAGAGCAATTTCAACACCATAACACAAAAGCTTTACATTTTTGTTAATATCTAAATCATATTCAAAAATCAAATGACTAGAGAAAATTTACAATATATATTTCTTGCTTCATTAATGTTTTCGTCTGTGATTCACGTGATTAGGCGCTAGTAATATATTTTGTCCTTCATATGTTCTTGCCTTTTTGACAATATCTTTTACAAATAACCTTTGTCCCATATGCCAAAAAAAATATTGCAATTCGCCTTAATTTTTTTTCTTCAGTCATAAAAGAGATTTTCGATCTTAACACGCAAATGTCAACCTGATAAAACAGACAATTCAGACAATTGTTACAACCGATTTTCTATGCTTCAACCTAATCTATAGACAATCTGTGAAACCAGCATTTGAACACCATATACAAGGAAGCATTGTTGGGTAAATTTTAGCCGAATAATAACTAATGACTAAATTAATCATTAGTTGCCGGATTCAAGCGACTAATGATTAATTTATTCATTATTCATGAAATAATGTTTGACCAATAAATTATTCATTATTCGCAGAAATTACTCATGACTAAATCAATCATTATTCATGAGTTATTCAAATAAGTTAATCAATAGTCAATAGTCACTTAATAAGAGCATTTATTCAAGCCATAGCACTGTTCATAAAAAAATAAGACAAAGTATTGAGTTATTTCAAATGACAGAGTGGATAACGAACCTTAAACTATTACCGTCGAATTTTTGGTTCTTTTTTTGGTGATTTCGTACCACATAGTTTTTGCAACTGTAGTTTGGCCGCGTAAATATATACAGCACTATGTAATTATAGCACCATCTTCGTCTTTGTCACTATTATGCTAATTACTTTTGCCTATGGCCAGGCAGGTACCTCATATTTATTGCACAATATCTATTACATAAGTCATAAAACCCAAAAACAAAACATTAAAAACTTCATCTTGTCATTGAAAAAGGTCTCGTTGCCGGAAATGCAAATATATGCGTAAATTCCGACATATCCGCGATTGGTGTTTATTCATGATACAGAGTTAGTCATGATTACACATTAATCATGAATACCGAAAATTCATGAATAAACGTTAGTCATGAATAAATCCGGCAAATCATGACTAAGCTTTAGTTGCGTTTCTTTAGTCATTAGTCATTATGTTATTTTATGCCCAACTCTGCGAGGAAGTAACAATATTTGTTACTTCTCCGCTGCGGTTTTTATACAATATTATGGCTTATTTGTATAGCTTACTGAGTTTCTTAATTAAAAGTGCTGATTTTTCGAAAAAGGAGCCTTTCAATTCGGTGATGTGAATATATGTAGGCAAAAGGGTTTCTGGAAAAACTGTATTTGCTTGAAAAGATTTTATTTCTGTCTATTCAAAGCACTTCACCAGGATCCCTGGGAAAACCATTATCTTGCATATAACAACAAAAGCTTTGTTAAATTCCTTTCATAACTCAGTCTATGGAAAATTTTAGGGAATAGAGAGAGACAGTATTTACTATAATCCATAATAAGGGGAGTAAAGCATTTTTACCTTTTTCGTTTGCTTTTAATTTAAGTCGCGGTTAGGATGGCTCCGTAAACTATTCAAGCTGTGTTTTATCTTCTCTCCAATTCAGATTTAAAATAGTTTTTTGTATTTGAGAACTAGTCACATTTTTTCTGACTACTCCTCAATATAACATTATCCAACAACATGATTCTGCCTATCTTGCTGTATAGCGAAAATGCTCGCACAATTCCACAAACCCTTGGTCTTTGCCTGAGATAAGTTCTTCGTGTAATCATTGGCCCTCACGTTGATGCTCATGTGTCGGTTGAACACCTCGATGTTTTCACGGCACTACCTTTTTCGAGCTGCTGACAACACTCAAAAAGTAATAACTGTCTAAGAAAGCTTTTCACATTTCGCCGTTCGGAGTTGGCAAAAAACTGTAGGTGCCTTCTACTCGTGAGAGAACAGTAGCGTGCACAACACGAGTAGTTGATGAGCAAGCTAGGCCCTCGTCCACCTGTGGATTGTCGCACCAACAATTATTATTACAATTATATTTTTATAATGCTCGTCTCTGCCAACAGCTCATGACGTTTTTAATTTATTTCGCGTATATATACATACGAGGGTTGCCTTTTATATTTCGGATATTAGAGAACAAAAACAAATATTAATAATAATATAAAATAGCTTTATTGTTTTTCAAAATATTCACCATTTTGCATGCGTTTGAACCAATTGTCGAAGCACTTTTGCCACTCTGATTGAGGTCTCTACAAAACATGCATTCTGAACGCATCAACCGCTTCTTCAGGTGTCGAAAAACGTTGACCTCTCATTTTATTTTTTACGGGCGGGAATAAAAGAAGCCACTCGGTGCCAAGTCAGGACTATACGGCGGATGACTCATCAAAGTGATGTTTTGAGTGCTCAAAAATGCAGTTGTTTGAGCCGATGTGTGAGAGCTCGCATTGTCATGGTGAAGAGTGATTCGCCTTCGGCGGTTGGTTTTCCTGATTTCTTAGAAGACAACTGGCAAACAAATGGTTGTGTAACACTCAGAATTGACTGTTCTGCGTTGTTCTAGTGATACGGTTGCGACATGGTCAGCTTTTTCGAAGAAACAGGCGACCATTGCTTGTGGCCGCCGTGGCGTAGTGGGTAGAGTGCGACTTTCACACGTCGAAGGGCCTAGGTTCGATTCCCAGATCAACACCAATTTTTCGAATATGTCACGGCACCACCTCTTTCGAACTGCTGACAACACTCAAAGAGTAATAACTGTCTAAGAAAGCTTCTCAAAATTCGCCGTTCGGAATCGGCAAAAAACTGTAGATCCCTTCTACTCGTGAGAGCAGTAGCGCGCACAACACGAGTAGTTGATGAGCAAGCTAGGCCCTGGTCCCCCTCTGGACTGTATCGCCAACAATTATTATTTGCTTGGAAGTGTTTCATGCGCGAGCAACTTTTGTTAGATTCGGCTCAATTTGGAACACCCATACAGTCGACTGGTGTTTACTTTCGGGCTCATACGCATAAATCCACGATTAACCACCTGTCACGATGTCATAGAAGTGTTTCGAAGCACTGCGATCGTATTTTTGGAGCATTTCTATCGACCAATCGACACGAGCTTTCTTTGGAGCGATTGACAAATTGTGTAGGATCCAACGCAAACAAATTTTTTTGACGCTCAAATGTTCATGCCGTATTGAATGTATGCTGGTCACAGTATCAGTTGGCGCACATTATCAATGGTTTCCGGAACAACATCTGAATTTGGACGACTTTCTCCAAATTCGTCTCGGAGTGAACTACGGCCTCAGTTGAATTCACCATACCATCGATAAACGCTAGTCGTTGATGGAGCTTCATCGCCAAAAATGGAATTAAGTTCATCGATGCACTGTTGCTGAGTTAATCCACGTCGAAAGTTGTAAAAAATAACCGCACGACACATTTCACGTCTTAATTTCATTTTTTGGCGAGATGAATCTTTTAAGTTAAAGTAATCAACACAAATAGCGCTCGTATATCAACACGTTCTGAGTACGTTTAACCTCAAAAATGTCAAGCCTTACGATTGAGCTTGCAGTTGCAAAGATTGCAACACAAGGGTAACGTAACCTTCTAGATTGAGTCCTTTGAGTTCATTGGGGTTTACATTTTTTGGCAGCCTATTTCATGACTGATTTTGAAAATACTATCCATACATCATATTTTTAAATATTCAGTACGAATTAGCTTTGTCTCAGCGCATTCTACAGAGTTTTCAAATTATCTTCTCTTCATCCAGACTGAAATTTATTTAGATTTGTACTTCTCAATGGAATATTTGAAATAATGTTAAAAAACAAACTTACACACACAGTAAGATACAAATTGAATTTATTCGTTTTTAATTTTATAGTCTACAAACAATCTAATCCCTATCTTCGTACCATAGAATAGAGCTAGTTGTGTCAAAAGGAATAAAGGTCCTCAAATAATCTTCTTGTGACAAATGTAAAAAATTTCAAAACTATCATATAAAATGTCCCGGCAATTTTTTGCCAAGTCACCCAGTTCACTATGTCCAACGCATACTCCTCCTTATAATATAAGCTCATACATAGCAGCAACTCATAATACAACAATCCTCCTTCCGGGATAATCAATCAAAACTGCTGCTCACTATTTTTTGTGCGTCCATTTGATGTGCTATGTAAGAGTAAAACATTTTTCATTGGATTAACCCATTTAGATAGTGTCCTCAGGACAGCGAAGTTGATAACCCACAGCAATGTGAAAAGGCGGAAAGAACGGAAACAGTTACAAGGACAAATGTGTACTTTATGTTCCCTTGAAAGTTTTTTACGTACAAATACATAAAATTCCAAACTGTAATAATAATAACTTTGATTGAAGATAATGTAATAAGTTTGCTCAATGTCTTGTGGGATGCACTCAAACATATACTCAGCCAGTCCAGGAGCTCCCTGTTGCATTCTCCAAAAATAAAAAGGGATTTCAGAATTGACAAGTTAACAGAGAGCGCCATGATTATGGGGCTTATACCTAATCCGTTAATCTAATGGGCATGGAACGTATTTCGTGACCGGAGAATTTTTTTCAAACTATGTGCATGTAAGGAATTTCGTGGGAAAGTGTTCATAAGTGAAAATGTCCGTATACACACTACATTTCTGGTAATGGTATAGGTCTTTAAAAAATTAATTTGACGACAAGACGACTGCGAGCCTTCGGTTTATACACTGCGATTAGTGTGTTAGTGTGTTTATACACTGCGATTAGAGAAGCAGCCTGTAGTCCCTTTAGTTCCATGATAAATGAGTGAATATTTTTTTCAAATATCTATTTGGTGCCATCAAAGTGGTCTGAGAAGTCACCAAAAAACGCTTCTTTGTGACAAAGTTACTCGTTGACAATTCAACTTTGATATTCGCTATGATTACCTTTCACAAACCAAATTGTTATGGAATATTATTCCTTCATTCACATCAACTAAACCTCCGCACAAAAGAAACACATACAGAATGCATATATTAAGTTTTAAACTCCCTGCATAATATCCTCTGAGGGAGGTTTCGCATTTCAATTAAAGTTGAAAGTTTACTTTCGCATCCTTTGCGCTAGACGAATTGTGCAACACACCGCGGCGAGAACTGGGATTGATATCTTAATATACATACACTTTGTTCATGTTCTGAAATAGCAACGGTGTTTAAGGGGGACGCGAAAACTCTACGGATCGTAGGAAAATTAATTAAAAACGCAGTCCCTTCATCTATTTCGATGGGGATCCAGTCCTGTGACACAAATTATGAAATACTTTAATGCCCTTTCTCAGAACGACTCCTTGTACAGAGTCCATGAAACGCAAGAGAAGCACCGAACTATCAAGCCATCGAAACCACTGCCACTCATATTTGCCTCAACCGAACCAGAAGAGCACCAACAGCTTCCCTGTTCTTGGTTCGCTTGTCTTGGAACACGACGATGACAAAGATGTTTATGCTGATGGAGGTGACTTGTGGCACTAGCGTCGACGCTGATATTTCACTTTCCACTCCACTCTTCAACGACTTTGTATAGACGTGCTTGTCAATACAGAAGCGGGTTTTTTAACCCACATTTTACTCGTCAGCAGGAAAGGAAGTGTCAGCATAATGATTACTTTGGGAATCTCTTAAATTATGGTACATTGAGCGCGCACACAGTTTGCGTTTTGTCTTCGTGACCACCTTTGCGTGCAGTTTCCTCAGCTGCTGTGTGCAGACATCTCGTATACCCCTCAGGCAATAGCGTTCTGCATCCATTGTGTTCGTGATTGCAGTCTTACACAAATTGGCAACGTTGATAGCTGCCGAATTTGACTCCTTTGCACACCGATGGGATGTAACAGTGGGAACCCCGCCTGTCACCGTAAACCAACCTAAACGTGCTAGGCGGCCTTGATCCTGGCTCATGTGTTGATGTATGGTAATTAAATTTACTTGCTGTTGAAAACTTTATGCATTGCGGAACGTTACTTACCCCAACATTGATGATGAGTTGTGGGCACTTCTGCCACGACTCCCAACTGATGCGTATATTACTTAACTCACGTAATTAAATAATAATGGTTTTGTTGTAAGCGTTTTTGGCATCGGGCGAAGGCTTGTCACAAAGTCAATGGCAGTAATTAGGCTCTAGTGGCGGTGGTGTTGGTATAGCGGTGATAGTGTGTTTCGGATAGAGGGGTGAATGTTTGTGGTAGCTGAAGCGGTTATATGTCAAAAGTGAACGCAGCTTAACTGACAGGCGTATATGCGTGGCGCTTTTAGACGGGACGTGTGTGCTTAACCTAAGATTGTTGGTTTGACAGCGAAATGAAAACCATTAGGTGTGGGGTTTTAGCCTGTTCCGACGGCGGTAGCTCTTGGTGAAACTGTTCGGTGATGAGTTGTGGCAACTGTTTGTGTTGATATTCTAATGAGATTAACAGCTGAGAGTGGAGTTCACGTAGTTGCAAGTTTTTTCTTTAAGATATCTGTTCTTTGACTTAAATAATCTTAAAGGCAAGGAGTGTATGTTAAGCTATTATAGGTTTGGGTGATGCAATACACGCAGTTTCTTGAAATATTTAATAAGAGTATATCAAAGTTAAATACTCTGAAGCTTACGGGATTTTCCGGGAGGGAATGTGAAAGCACGTTTAAATAGAGTTCTCCAATGTTGCTAAATTTTTTTACATGCCCTATGCCATGCATTCTGTGCGCAGCTTTTGGATGAGTTCTTGAAGTATAGGGGCTAACTAGGGTGAAATTTTGTGTTTGTAAAGCTATTTAAAAAATTTAACAAGTTGTAAGGTGGTGTTACATTAAGCTGAGTTAGCGCTGAGATGAATAAGCGCTGAGATTAAACTGATTGTATTTACTCCAGAATGAAAGGATGAAATTTGTAATCTCGGTACTTTTATATCAACTCTTTAAACACATTATATCTACTTATTTTGTAATTTTTTTGTGTACACAACATAATATGGTTATAATGACCAAACTAGAAAGCCCGAAGCGAAAAGAATGGTTTTGTTGACAATCTTGAGTTGGTTTAGCAAATAAATTAATCAGTTCGAGGAAATCTCATAACAGCTACATAACTTCGTCTGAAATCTGAGTCCTCAAATAATTTCGCAATCTGAATCATAAAGCTGCCTGAGGACCACTTAATTAAAATATGATTACATTTGTAGTCCAATGGATCCATTGAAACTGAATGCTTACCTCACATATAAAATCAATACCAACATTTAACATAAGAGAACACTTGGGGGTTAATCACATTTTCACTCTGAAACATATTCCTTGACGCAAGTGTTTCAATGCGATTTATAATGAAAAGCAAATAATGCTTAACTGGACTTCATAAGCATTTTTGGTAAATGATGCAGGTATTATGGAAGTATGTACTGAGCGGGTGAATAAACTTATAAATCGACGTATAACACAGTGGGGAGCAGGAATGAGTACATGTTTGTCATGAAATAACAATATAAATAACAGTGTACGTAAAAAACGGGAGTTAAAGAAAAACGATAAATGACCCAAAAGAAATAGTTACAAATTCAAAAAAAATACTAAAATCAAACACCTTCAGGGCTTTGCTAAAAGGATTTTCTTAAAAATATTGAAAATTTTCATTTAAATTGCATTTAAAATTTCAATTGAATTGTTTGTGTTTCAAATATCTTGAATGGAATTGATTCAATAAAAGAGATCCAAAGAATTTTTTTTTACGTCAAATGATCGTAACAAACTATAAATAAATGTACTGCAAGAAGAATTTTTCACGGTGTTAGATAAGAAACTTAACGAAACATAAACCAGCATCAGTAAGCGAATAGAAAACTAATTGGCACCTTATCTTATCTTATTATCTAATTGGTCTACTAATAAATATTTATAATATTTTTTTGGTGTTGCTGTGTTGTGTTAAGTTATGTTAAAATGACTAGCTTAAAGATAACAAATGTTGCTTGCGATTTTGAGTTCGACTTAGTCTTGATAAGTCTTCAAGTAAAAGCAACCGTTTGTTTTTAAAATAATAAAATTACTCATAAACCAATACAAACTTGAAAAACGTTCGCAAGTATCCCCCTCATTTGTGAACTCCCCGTCCTCCTTCCCTCTTCAGAAAACACTCGAGTTAAAGTTACAGAGACAGTTGCTTTTATAGTCAATAATATAGTATGCAATAACAGTGGGCAATTAAAGCTATGAACAGTGAGTTCAAAATTAAATTGGCCTACAGCTCGGCAATTCTGACAGGTTAACTTACCCGATTACAATATCGTCTCAACCGAAGCAATCCGAACAATTAAATAATCGAATATTATAAATTTATTTTAGAAATTAATTACAAGTTGTTTCGTTATAGATAAATAATTAAAAAATTCAACAATGTATGCAATCAACAAATTTAAAAACTATAATCGTTTAAGATTACAATAAGCTATAAATTTAATAACAAATCTATAATCCAGAACACTCGGGCATATAATTATTTTGTTTTTGAGTATTTCAACAAAATATTTCCCAATCAATTAACAAATTAATGTTATTTTCGAATCAAATACCTCGGGACATCCTTCGGCTCTCTCAACTTCCTCCAGCGTCTATGTCTGATCTTCATTGTAAGGCCTCATGTTGCAAGGCGATGAGATACCCTTGTATGGCAACCGTGGTAGCTACAATCAGAATACCTTGTAATTGGGTAAAACCTTTTTGACCTCGTATGTTCCTCGATATTTTGCCCCTCGAAAACACTGTGATGCACAATGTTTAAGCCGGGAATACCTGCAGACAACTCTTCGTCTCGATGCCCACACCAATCATCCAAGAATTTGCTGATGAAACTCGATGGAGTGTTCGGTGCGCAAAGGACGCGCCGTGTTCCATCTTTCTTATGAAAGATTGTCATCTCCGCTGAATGGAGTAAATTAATCCTCCACGTCCTTGATATTGCAAGTATTGGTTGGACCTGCAGTAGAAAATGTTCGTTCCTCTATTTGCAGTTCATGTAGCTTCTGCCTTAGTTTGGTTATCTTGTTTTTCTTCTCCGTGATTCGTCTCAGTTTTGACAGCTCTTCATCCAAACGATCTTCTTCGCTGTCTTCGGAACTGTCATCGACAACTGATACAGCATGGTTAGATGCGGTTGAATCCTTTATCTTATTTTCACAACTCTACATGGAGGCCTCGTACATCAACCTCTGGAGATCTTTTTCCAGCAGTTCTCCTATAGCTTCGAGTGTGGATTACATTCCGGGGTATCATTTGACTATTTCTTTTCGTCAGTGAGACTAATCGCCTCGCTAATATTTTTAGAAATCGCTACGTACAATTTTTTTGGCCGCAAATTGAAATGTATGGACTTAGTCAATCCTGGTTTTAACAGGACGGTGTCACGAACGTTCAGCATAATAGTGAAAAAAATCAGTAATGTTAAATTTAAAATTCACCGTAATTTTTTTAACAGACTTCCCACACACTCATATGTTAGTATATTCAGTTTTTACTACAATTGGTTTGACAGAAGGTGCGTCAGCTGAATTGTTCTCAGAACAGCTAGTAGAAAGCAATGCCTAGTAGAAAGCCTATCCGAAGAGAGTTCATTTGCTACTAGTGGAATGCGGATATTCAAAGTTTTAGAGAAGTATGTTTCATTGTTCGACTCAAAATTAAAATAGTCCAGACTTGCTTAAGCATCAATACACTTTCACTTTTTTCAATTCCTTGAAGTTGATGTATAAAAAAAAAGTTGCATTTATTTGTTGTAAAATATTTGGTTCCAGTCTGCATGGTATATTTAAATTTTGCCCAAACGTAAGATACACTTGTACAAGGCAGTTTCAAAGTATAACAATTTGAATATACACAATAATCACAAGGTTATGTTCATCTACCTATATCCGCAATTTTTCCAAAGTCGTTTCATAGTTGCAGGGACATCAAAAGAAACTTAGTTATCCTGAAACTTAAAGCCACCAAAAGACGTTCATTCCACAATGTGGAAGCATTCTAGTTGGGTTTTCCGTAATAAATATGACATGAAATGGCTTTACCAACATCAGGAACACTCACAACTTTGCTTTGAATTATTCTACATTTATACTTTGTTTTCAATTTATTTGCATAATTTTCACCAAAACTTCCAAAGTGATTCTGGGGAGTCTTAATCCAAATATATACACAAATTTTGCAGAAAGATATCACTTTTGCCAAGAGGATAGGTTCATTGACAAATAAAATGATGTGTACGATTATAAAATGCTGCACCTTAATAAAAACATATTTTCATATAGAATGCATTCTAGAACACTTATGTAAATTTTAATTTAACATGTATTTCCGGTTTATTTTAAATTAATAGATTTCATAGAAAAATAATTCAAGTCCTTCAATGCACAGATATGAGGATATATGAGGAGATATGAGAAATAGAATTCAAGCTTCGTAAGTTTCCGACATATCACACATAACAAATTTAGATTCATGTTTAAAGCTGTCATATTCTTTGGGAAATGCAGTGTCCGTTGACATCATTCAATTTAATAACTGTGCAATGATCACTATTTTCTCTCGTCTATCCTCCTCAGGCTGTGCCCTTCACCAGGATAGCGAATGAATGATAAGCTATTTCCCACGAACTTACTGCGGAAATATTGCAAGAGAAATTACTGTCGCAATCCTCTTACTATCCGACAAAATTATTTTTATCATTATACAGCGCACAACTCACTTTCCCTTGCGCTTGTCGGTCTTCGGAATGCATGTACAAATAATTGCGTCTAGAATTTAGTTTGCGAACAATTTTCACCCTCTACTGCAAGTAAATGAATACAAATTAGTCGTTAATTAGTTCCGCCGCAGAAGTTTTATCTGCAGTTCAGCTAAGTTTTGAGAATGTTTGCATCTTCCTTATTTTAATTTACCACCATCTCTACGTCATCGTTGCATTGCCAAACGTTTTGGTCTTGATGCACAAAAGTTAAAATTATCAATTGGGGATTACTGTCATGCTCGTGGTGTCAGGCTCCGAGAATACAAATTACTCTGACTCTGCGTTTTATTAAGCAACGGACTTAGCAGAAGTGGTGTTCTTTAAGTATTAACTACAGCATTACGTATTACTTAAGTTATTCGCTTACTGCACACCATATGAGCACAGACGAAAACTTACCACTTCTTATGGTGATCGAGTTTGAAAAAATTGGCCGAAAAAGCCACATAAAGTGTAAATCTCGGACGAAACCCAGTGCAGGCGATAATATCTTAGACGGCCTAAAACCAAGTGCAGAACTTTGTTCTCGAAAACACTGACCACCTCATTTATTTTTGTTAATTTTATTTGCATTTTCCGTGGAATACTTGAGAAAGATTTCTCCCTGTCGGCAGTCATTAAGTTAAATCTTGGTTGCATGTATTAAAATAAAGTCCGGTTTGTTACATTTAAAATTCATATGATTCAATAACATTTACAGTTTGATCAATAAAGAAAAGGAGTCGTTTTTTTAGAATTTCGAAAACATATTAGGGGTGATTTAAAGAATTAACGCAAGAACAAAATTGAACATTAAAGTGTTTTTAATTTAAATTTTACTTAGATTATAGGTTCTAATAAGGTTTTTGTTTAACTGTGTTCAAATACAAAATGCCATGTTTTGAATTTATTACACAATTTCATTTAATGTAATGGCTTAAATTCATAAGGTAACTTATTAATTAATCTACAAAAACTAGACAAACGAAGAGTCTGGAATTGAATCAGTTGCTATGCCGCCTTGATACCAATATTTGGGGCGAAATAATTGGTTAATGCCAACAAGCCGATAATGTAAGATGTGCCTAGAGTAGTGGCTCTTAACGTTAAGTAGTTATGCGAAAAGTGTCTCTATTGGATTCGACGTGTCGACGCCTGTAAATAAGGGAATTTAATTCCATATACAATTCCCCCTAAATATCCACATAAGAATTGACTGGTTTGTTTTTTGTTTTATTTAGAAATACAGCTCAAGTTGCCTTAAAAAAGTGAATGTATTTCTTTGAATACAATACGAACTGCAGCAATCATGTAACGTCGTTACTACAAATGGTGTAAGGACTTAATACCAAACGAGAAATCGAAGCATTTGCAAAATTTGCGCATTATATGTATGTATGTGCGCTCTTGTAATATAGAAATTAGAAATTTTCACTTATGCATCCTTAGTATGCCCACATAACGTCTTTTAACAGCTCGGGCACATGTGCAACACTTTACCGCAAGCTTTCCACCTGAGTCAACATAAACGTTGATGATACCAACATTTACACAATCTACATCATCATCAATTTTGGGGAAGCATTTTGTAGACTGATTTCGACATGAAGTTACCAAAGCATCTGCAACAATCACGTCGGTTGACGGAGAATACTAAAGAGAGACGGAGAATGCTAAATTCCAACACTGCAGCAAAGTACCTGCCTTAATAAACCAAGTACTCCAACTAGGCTGATGAAGTAGCTTCTGAAGTAAACACATTCCTCCCATATAATCACACCTTAAAGTGATTACGATGATGAAAACTGATGTGTAGAGGGTAAATTTCCCTCTTCACGTAATTTGAAAGAGCATACTGCAGCATACGCGCAGAACCACTATCACTTCGGTTAGGAAGAAACAAAACCCGACTACGCTGTTGTTATGAATATATTTCAGATTGGAAACGAGTTTCATAAAACCAGTGAATTCATAATATAACTATAAAGCAAGAATCAATTAGATGAATGAAAATCTGATTTCTTAACTAAAAACTTTGAAGTTGCCCTGAAAAATATCGAGGGCAATTTGGATAAATTAGAGAAAAGCAGGGAGCATGGGCCCGTATCTACGAGGTAACGTTGTTGATCGCGCTCAACATGGCGGGCTGCCAACACAATCACCGTTAGTGCACAGGTTAAGTTGACATACAGCCTCCTAGCGGCGACCCTAGATAGCCATCAAAGCACCCGTTGTGTGGTGAACTAATGTATGCAGCGACCCCTCTCCCCGAGGTTTAAATAATTCTGTGGGCTGTGCGTGAGGGTAACTTCCTTACCACGTAAAAAGAAATAGTTCAAAAACTGTGATATGCCTCGGATAAGGACCGATTAGCTGTTGACGAACCATGCAAACGTTTTAAGGACAACAATTTTCGATTTTGCACTTGGAACGTGAGTTCCATTAACAGACTACGTGATGCCGAAAAACTTGAAAAGGTCTGCTAAAAATCAGACATCTCTGCCATCCAGGAAGTGCGATGGGATGAGCCCGACAAAACAACAATAAAAATTGCTACATCTATTACAGCGATTGCTTCAGAGAGAGAAAGCAGTGCTTATTCGGATGCGGATTTGTTGTTTGAAGTAGACTTAGGGAAAATTTCTTAAGCTACGACCACGTCGGCATCAAGGCCAAATATTAGAATATCAGCCTAATTCGCGCTTACCCCACGACAGCACAAAAGGATTAAAACATCAAGGATGACTTCCATGATCTTTTAGAAAGAACATTCGATCGACGTCCCAACTAAATCAATGATCAGCTGGGAAAAAAGGACATCTTTGCTGGAGTCATCGGAAAACACTCCCCACACGGCAACACACCCAGACACGGACTTAGGCTGTTAGATTTAGCCCCGAGGCTGGACCTCTCTGTGGCTAGTACGCGATTCCCACACCTGAACATTCTCAAAGGAACCTGGCGATAACCTGATGAATCCACCGTCAACCAGAATGTTCACGTTGCGATCGACGTTAGACACTCCTCTAGCATTCTCGAAGTTGGCAACATCAACTCGGACTATCACATTGAAGCCAAGGTAAGAACCCGGGTGTTAAGAGAGCAACGGAGTCGAGAGTCTCCTTGAAACTCGCTCCGAGTTCGACGCTGCCTGTACTAACCATAGAAGAAGACTGGAAGCATTGTCAGGAAGCCATTAAAGAAGCTGCCACTGATGTGCTGGGTTTCACGTCATTACCGAGAAGGTATCCATGGTTTGACGACGGGTGCAGGCAACGCGACATCAAACAACGAGGGCTGTTAGTGAGCTCTACGAACAAAGAAGAAGGGAAGAGCACCGGCTTCTCAGAAGAAAAAAGAAGGAGCATGAGAAGCGCGCTGTGGAGGAAATTGAAAGGTGTTATGGCAGGAGTGAAGTTCGAAAGTTTTAACGATAAGTAAAACAACCATCAGGCGGATACAAGGTGCGGACTGAAGCCTTTACTGAGAATTCGGAAGGATTATATCTATAGTTAACGGAGATGACGGCCCCAAATTCCGCTATTAGGAAGAATGTTCAACTTAATTTGGACGATGATAGACAAGAATTTCGTATCCCCGACTTAGACGAGGTGAAGATATCAATGTTGAAACTTAAGTCAAACAAAGCTGCTGAATCAAATGGACAGTCCCAAAAAAATATTTAGTTTTTCCCAAACATTTTTTCAGCTACAGCTTTAATATGAGTGCTGAATCATTTTTTGGAATTTAACAGATTGATTTGGTCCAAAGAGGAGGAAACTTATGTTATTTGTCAAAAGGGTGGAACAGTGTAGGATGTTAATTCATATGTGCACGAGAGTAAGCGAATGATGGTAGGAGTCTTAGAGAAGAGAAAATTTGCATGTAGGGTATTGAAATTAAAGAAAGACTAAGACCATGAATTTAAACCAATTTGGGTAATTTTAGAATAAGAACATTAACAATGATTAGAAATGAACTGCAATTGACACAATGACACAATGACAAATTCGACTACCGAAAGAGTCACGTTTAATATGTACATTCTTAAAGACAAAAATATGTTAAAAAATGTTGGAAAAAATTGGTTCTCAATCTTGGTATTCCACATTTGTTTTAAATTTTAAGAATATGTTGGTTTTACAAAATAAATGTTTTACGTGCTTCACAAAAATACACAAAACAAGTTTAATTATAAATTCATTCCATTTTTTATATTAGAAAATTTGTTATTAAGAAAATTTCGAAATATACTTGAACTACACTACTGTTTCATTAGTTACTCAACCTAATTGAACGTAAACTAAATTAACCCTTCCTAAGACTTAGAACTACTGAAGACTTCCTATAAAACAACCACATTTCTTCATTACGTGGTAGGGGCACAGTACATAAAGTACCTCCTCCTGGCAAAAATTTTTGTTGGGCGGTGGAAGCTGGATTTATAGTAACCGACCGAAAAATCCCTTTCCTTGGCAGATTGTTCCCTATCTCGGGCAGAGACCGCCCAACTACATCGCAGAAGTTGCGCTTGGCAACGAGCGATGTCCTGCTCATATTGAAGTCACCTGTCTCCAGATCAAATTTTTGGTTGAAGTCATTGCTCGTGCAGTAATATACTTATCTCTCCGTTGAGATGATACAATCTGAAGTAGGCCCGAAGACACTGCCCTTCGAACATCCTTATGTTTTTCACCTGTGAAGGACTTCGGAAAACCATACACCATGAATGGCTGGATCAAGGTCATATCACTCACCACTTTTTCACTAGTCTCAAGATGGCTGCTGTAAAGCACCATACTTGCCACAGCGTATGCTCTTTTAGCCTTGGTCAGAGCTCTAGTTGTATGTTAACCCCCATATAAATACTGGTCCAACCAAATGCCGAGATATCTAACTGCTGTACCTGTTAGTCAACTATACAAAACTTTCTTCTCGTGTCTCTTGAGATAGTTGCGCACTTCTGGTAGCTGATGTTCCACTTCCAATAGACTCCAAACCGTTAAACTTCGTCAAAAGCACATTCTAATCATCCATCATTACTTCGATTCTCGGACCTGATCTGTAGGCAATTGGATCATCAGCGTACGTAACTTAGTGCGGCATGGAATAAAAGCGTATAAGATCGACCAACCAACTACCCCTTGTGTGTTCATAGAAGTCCTTACATGATCATGACCGACTCTGTCAGTTGCAGTAAAATGAATACACTAATGTGTCAATTTTCTAACACAATAATAAACTCTCACTTGTGTTACGTAATTAAAACTTCAAACCAATTACACACACATTATATGTACAACATGACATAAGAGTTCTTACAACACCTCGACAGCGCGCGAGTACATCTTCCCTGTTAATTCCACAAGCAATCCATCACTAAGCCGCTTAGATAAATGCAAACGCAATCAACATTTTGAAGGATTTCTGTTTATTCTGGATGTCTGCGCGGCTTGAAGCACACACTTGTGTACATACAATTTCAGATGTATACGATTTGGCAGTAATACCCCCGAGGAGTCATTAATCAGTTATATTGTGAAATGCAATCCGCACGTGTATATGTAGAGTGAAGTGAGGGTGTCACGCCTTTGTGCACCACTGTTACATTAAACAAATTAAATTAAATGACACTCAAGCTCACTTGTTGACATTCGTCGAGTTTCATTTCCATTTATCTCAGTGAATTGTCACCACTAATGCGGCAAAGAAATAAATGATTTTGAATAGCATGTACTCGTACATTATAAAATCTTTTGCACTAAAGTATTTCAGTTCAATGCAAATTAGATGAGAAACGAACTTCTTTGATAGTTGTTGATTTCTCAGTTTTCGTTGGTTTGATGTAATGCATTTGCGATTGCATTCGGTTCACTCTCAGAAGCCTAGGGTTAAATACGTAATGCGATATTCAATCGACGGTGAAAGGTTTTATTCAGAAGTTCGATGGCGAAGTGATAAATGAGATGCATTGCCGAAACTAATTGAATGTAGAGCTTACGATTGTGGGGGAAGAGAAAACATTTGCTTTCGTACGGCTAAGAATAGCAACGACAGTTGTTTTGAATACAAGTTCATGCACATGCATGTATAACAGATTGTTAAATGTTCTACGTCCTTTTTGAATGCAAACATAAAAGGTTGCTATTTATAACAGTAGGGAAACATGGACTTTGTTGGGACACAAGTCCTAAAATTATTCTTTTTGTTTTGTATCAAATTAAAAATTTTCAAGAACATGGCTCACAAATAAAATTTTGGATTAGACAACAACTAGGCAATACATTTTTTAATTCATATTCAAATAATTAATACCGAGTCTATCCAAAATGAGTTTCAATAAACACTATAAGTGCATAGAGAGGCATTTTCCCAAACAACAAATAAATAATAATTGTTGGCGCTACAGTCCAAAGGGGGACCAGGGCCTAGCTTGCTTATCAACTACTCGTATTGTGCGCGCTACTGTTCTCTCACGAGTAGAAGGAACCTACAGTTTTTTGCCGACTCCGAACGGCGAAATTTGAGAAGCTTTCTTAGACAGTTATTACTCTTTGAGTGTTGTCAGCAGCTCGAAAGAGGTGGTGCCGTGAAATATTAGAAAAATTGGTGTTGAACTGGGAGTCGAACATAGACCCTTCGGCGTATGAGCGTCGCACTCTACCCACTACGCCACGGCGACCACAACAACAAAACTATCAGCAAAAACCCTTTGCATTTAATAATTCAAACCAAAATCGAAATTTTTCACGTGCGAGTTTAGACGACATAGGTTACAAAATATGACCGAGGAAGAAGAAAGATTGGGAGAAAGACATAGCTTTGTCCGATGAACTTGAATGTTTCATATCTTAAATCTCTTAGTAGAATAGTAAAAGTACATTGATTTAACCTAAGGCGTTGAATGTCCTTGGGAAAGTATAGCAGCAGGCTCGAATATTGATTATTGATTAAATACATTCTTGCGCCGGACGAAACAACCATAGAGGTGATAATGTATCAATGAAGTTTTACTTGGGTAGAGAAAACTATATGTAATCGTCAACAAATAATTGCATATATTAAATTTCTAATAAATGCGTACATTAAATTTTCACTGACGACTCTTCACCTATATTTAGTTTTCAAAAATTAAAGAAATGAAAGCAAATTGCTTACTGGCCAAGTTGTTATTCTTATTTTAGGAGTTAGTAGATTCCTGGATAGGCTGCCTAGCCGATCTACTGCATGCAGATAAATGAAATGTACCTTTAATTTTTTTCTTTACGCCAGGTGGTTCTACGATTACACGTTTACGTTTCTATATGTTAAAGTCATTTAACTAATGTTTTCCCAACTGATAGTCTCAATGATGTTTCCGTCCAAATGTTTGTTTGGAATTCTGTAAATTTGCTAACAACATGCATATATAGTATATAGGATAGGATGCTTTTATTTTTAGTCCTAAGTTAAATAAGTGAACATTTAAACTAAAAAGAAGAAAACTATTAAAAATAGTAGGTTAGCTTAGACCACAGTCAGTAGGTTAAAATTACGATCACGATATTAGATAAAACTAGCTTTAGTTTAAGTTTATTTTGTCTTACAACATATGATATGAACATAAAAAAAACATTTAAAAACAACTGGAAAACGAACACAATATTATATTAATATGTATTTGTTGATAATGGACATATATATATAGCCTTTCGGCTTAGACAAAAACAAATTTTATTTTGCAGCATTCGGATAAGAAGGAATTTCTGGACAAACTGCTTTGGATATCTGGGACCTAAGTCATTAAGAGTAAATAGATAACACCTCAGACCGTAACGTATTCGAATAAGACAAACTGGAACAAAGACTCAGATGAAGTCCTCGTCAAAGCTGACACACTCTAGTGGTAAAAGACCTTAACCAATTTAATAGTCAGAGACCTTACATACTGGAGAGGTGTAACCACCTGTAACCACAATGTAAAATGGGCACAGGATTCAGATCCAAAGCCGGTGTTGAAAAACAAAATTACATGAATTTAAGTTGAAAAATTGTAGTTCTATGACATTACTTCTTCATTCGACACAAGTACCATGTCATTATGGTACAAAAAGTGTACCCAATTGAAGAGGCATTGTATATACTGTTTTCTGTTAAACTGCAGAGGTTGTCATATTGTCCTTCAATACTTGTTTATGGCGAAACATTGGTGACAAGGTTCCAACTTACTTCTTTGGCTAATATTCATTAGTTAACTGCAGAAGAAAGATGTGAGTTGTAAAAGTGAAATCTGTGTGCTAATGAATGTACGCCCATTGTTGTATATGCATTAGTCATATCCGATTGGACCTTAATAGCATAACAAGCGACATTCAATAGCAAACGTAGACAAATTTAAAGTTTTGTACCAGCCTTACAATTTGTCTAAATCAAAACATGATATTTAATGTATATAACGTTCCTATGCCAAATCAGAACGAGCTCCTCAATGACAAATTTGGGAAGTTCATTGATAGCTGATGCAATTTAAAATTTTCTTCTGAAAAGCCCTTAAATACGTTAAAAAACATTGTGAACCAAACAAAAAGTTAGACCACATATGTACGTTCATATTGCATTAGTTGAGGCTCTTCTCCACTGTCTTTAAAGCTCATATTATGGAGTGTTATTTTCCATAGAGAATCATGTTTCTTACATATGTTAATTTAAAACTATGCAAAAGGAAATGCCAACACATATTTACGTCTCATGTATGTTCATTACGCAGTATTAGAGAAGTGCAATAACGAAGAAACGATAATGTTGCTGGTAAAGGTATACATACGTTAGTCGAATAAGTTAACGCCAATTAAAATTTATATGTAAACATCAAAATCGCAATTCTCACACTTGTCGCTCCCTTTCGCTGAAGTAGCGTCTGGACAAATTCCATCTGAAGTAGCGGATTGAACCCACTGCCACCAGTGGGAACATTGTCTCAGCAGCCAGCTTATCAAAATCAACGAATGTAAACCAATACCACCTGTGGCAACATCCCGATAACGGCGACTGCAAATGCACATGAGTGAGTTTGGGTGTTAAGTAAAATATAAAATGTAATTCAGTTTTAAGTTGTCCGAGTCCCATAGTTAAAATATAAACAGTAAATTAACATTATAGTTGGCTTTGAATTTGAATTTAAAGGCTCCGGCAAATAGAATACTTTACTTGCGTCAGCGTCAGTAATACTTTGACAGATACATAAAAATACATACATTCTTATGGGAGGTGGCCCATAGAACAACGATGTCGCGCACGCGACGGGTGTAGTAGCTCTACTTTTAACTTGTCTCTCTCCGTCAGCGTTGACAATCGACACATTGTGACATTCCAAGAGAATTTTGTTTGAATTATAAATTAACGTTTGTTAGAGTTTGGTTGACTGAATATTGAATAGTTAATCAAGCACTTCTTTTTTGTTCTCAAAGCATTAGAAAAAATTGCGGATCGTCATTATATGGTTTTTCAAAGTTAAACGCAAAAAAACAATACACATCTCGATCTAAGTATAAAGTCCGACTGGAGGCATTTTTGTAAAAAAAATATCAAACCGCTCTACAGTATAACCAAAAGAAATTGAGAGCAAAGCTAATGTTCAATGAAATCAGCTGAGCGTTGCAGTATTCCTTGTGTCACCCCCTTCCTTCACGTACTTCACCATCAACGGATACCTTGCCGCTACGCAAGTAAAGTATTCTATGTACCGGAGCCTTAAGAGGGACTACCGTACAGAAAAGAAAATAAAGTCAGTCAATTATGAAGAATGCTTAAAGAACAATGCTTTTTATGTTCGTTAGTTTTCAAAAATTTGGCCGCCGTGGAGTAGTGGGTAAAGTGCGATACTCACATGCCGAAGGTCCAGGTTCGATACTCTTTGAGTGAGAAAAGTCTAAGAAAAAGCTTCTCAAACTTCACCGTTTGGAGTCGACAAAAACTGTAGGTCCCTTCTACTCGTGAGAGAACAGTAGGGCACACAACACTAGTAGTTGTTGAGCAAGCTGGGCCCTCTGTAGACTGACGCGCTATACAATTATTGTTTTGTTTTTTTTTTTTTCAAAATACAATACATTTAGTCGGTTAGAGCACAAATATTTGCTTTTGGGTGTTGCAGCAATAAATTGCCGTTAACTGTATACGTGTTCATAGTAATTGAATAAATTTTTAGTAATGAATTGTTCTTATTAATGTTTCTGATTGTGCGTAAATAAATTCAATACTAAACAAACATTTGTCTTCATTAAACCATCAAACAATAGTTTAAGTAGGTTGACGCATACTTCTTATGCTAAGTGTATGCCGATAATTAGTTGTGTATTAATTAATTTACTCGTGAATATTCGTGAATTAAAGCTGAATAATTCAAAATCACCTAGGATTACGTGACCGTTAAAAAATTTGTTATGTAACAAGGTCAAACGTCCTGAGGATTGAAAAGTTCTGTACATTGCAAAACAATACATCAATCATTGCACACTTTCTAATCAATGGCACAGTCATCATTCTGGTTAGGTCATAACCAACTCCTATGAGACCACCTCTACAAGTGTCTCGTAAGCGAATTGTCGATTTTCAGAGCATCCCACTCTCTCACAAACTCTAGGCAAATATAATCAACAATTACCGGCAACCAATTGGCCTAGTACAAAACAAATACACACGTCAATGATACAATTTCCAGGGGTTGAAGCTTCATTTGTTCAATTGAATCGCGGTCATTTATCATTCGGTGCACTGATCCAGCAGTGCACTTTCATAAATGATTTCCGCGGAGCCCCACGAAGCTTAACAAAGCTCTATAGAACAGCTGTATAGCGCGCGTTGCACTAGGCGTTGTTCCGCAGAGCGTGCGAGTAGAAGATGAAAAATTGCTGCTAGCACAACCCATATTTACCCAGTCCCAAGTGAGCGCTCAAATGAAAACGGATGTTTTCAATTCACCGCCGCAGTGTGTATATAGTTGAGCCTTTCCACCGTGGAACGCCCCGCTGTTTCAGGGGTATAACTTCGCTTGCTTTCGTTATTTATAGCAGGTAATAAAGAAGAAACCTTAATAATCAATTTTTACACTTTTATTGTTTGCATTGTTCGTCGACCCATTTACACATTTACTGACTCCTCTTGTTTGCTGTGTAATAGTACTTTACGCACCTCACGATTGCAGCGCTAAATGCTGCCTCTATTTATGTGCGAAGGGTCGGGAGGATGTTTGAACGTGCAGCACATTTCTGAACGAACTATGAATCCAGTGCGCAGCTGAAGGCGTATTGTTTGAATGCACTTAATAATTGTTGAACAACAATGCATTTTTTTGTAATATAATGTAGTCTTCAATAGTAATGAACACAATTATTTTTCATATATGTGATATCCACAAAATAATTACTTGCGTAGGTATTCAGCACTGTAGATATACAGTCCGAGGTGGACCTGGGCCTCAGCGGGCAGGCCCCTGCAGCCAGCCCGATTTCTCGCTAACTACCCCCAATAATCCACTTCAAGTTTGTTGAGGTCCTTCTTTATTGTGTGCGGCATCTCAGTATATCTGTCGCGTTGCTCCAAAACTGAACATGGGAACTAATTGCTATACACTCATATGCGGCCTTAAAATCGACGAATGGTTGGTGAATGTTAATTTGTACTTCTTGAAAGAACTGGTCTATTGTGAACTTTCCTGACCTAAAACCACAGTAATAAGCACCAGAGAGAATCCTGTAGGAGACTGTTCTTTTAATTAGCGCATTCAAAGTTCTGGACCGAACAAACGACACTGGGATTCCACTTATCGGGCTCTGATATCTGTAATAGATAGCTCTGGCGACAGTCCGCAAGCTCAAGAAGTTTTTTCCTTATGCAGTCTCGATTTTGCTATCTTTGCTAAAGAACTTAAGCGAGGTATTCGAGTGGACGAAATTCTTGTCTTTCATCGCCCTAATTGATTGGAACATTCTGCCTAACAGTGGGACCTAGGCTGTCATCGCTGTCCAGGAGTCTGCATTAATCATATTTCCAGATTCTCCACACCGATTGCAACTCCGCTCCCAGTTGCAAACTTACTGCCTATACAAACTGAATAATAATATTTTGCATCTTCTACTAGTTAAAAACCCAACTGCTCGTTTGCGAATGCTTTCTTAAGACTTGTTTCATACGTTATTTCATTTTACTTTATAAATTAACTTATCAACATTATCCCAAATAATTATCTTCGCAAAACACTTTTTCCGTAACAGGTGATTATGCTTTCAGTCAGTCTGTATTTTTTATAGTTGCTGTGCGAGGCCCATTGTGGTTACACGCCGCTAAGCAGCAATTAGAATAGTTTCTTATTCCTGTACAAAGCATATTTTGACAAATTGTTCCGTGAAACTTCCTGTTGTCGCTTATATTAGCGCACGATAATGACAATGTGCACGCAAACTGATTTATGACTGATTATAACGTTTTCATATGTTGGTATCAATGTAGACACAGCTCTGACCAAATCTAAAAATGCCTTCGCTGGGGCAGGAGGGTTGTTTTAAACATTCAACTTGACACCAGAGCGAAAGTTATCTGCTACATGACCCTCATCCGGCCAATCATGCTATATGGTTGTCTTATGTGGTTTAACGTGAGTCCTTCCCTAGTGAAAAAGATAAGGGTGTTCCAGAGGCGGGGTCTTCACAGCTGTCTTCGTTTATATCGAACACCATAGTCCCAGTACAAGAAATTCTACCCCAACGAAGTTCTGTACAACGAGGCAAACCTTATAAGGATAGATCATTTTATTACTAAGTTGATTCGGAGTATAGTCTGATCCTTGGGACATACTGCAAAATTGAAATGTACCATGAAAAGGTACGTCAACTGGATGGCCTGATACAAGGAAGGCTGGCCCATCATTCTCCCCGTCGCACGTCGAGCAGTAGAAAGGCAACTCCAATATGAGCCTGACTTAGCCTGCAGTTACGTGGATCTCCTATGGTTCATAAGAGCGATTTCTGCCCGCGATAGAGCAGTAACCGACAAAGAACGGCATTTCTACAAGTGGTGGTACCAGAATCAGACTTTGATGCCGCTAAGATGAGTGAGAAGGGCCAGCTCACATAGGCGTTTTGCAAAGCTAAAAAACAAACAATAAAAATGAAAATAAAAACAGTATAATATTGAAATATTAAGAAAAATAATATTATTAAAAAAACATAAATAGGTGTACAACAGGGTATCGGTATGTAAAGCATACATATAACACATACGTCTGGGTGCACGCGTCCG
Source organism: Eristalinus aeneus (assembly GCA_955652365.1). Taxonomy (NCBI): domain Eukaryota; kingdom Metazoa; phylum Arthropoda; class Insecta; order Diptera; family Syrphidae; genus Eristalinus; species Eristalinus aeneus. The sequence goes on along the minus strand of OY019130.1, from coordinate 63,786,344 downwards.
TATAATGGTACGGGCACAGTTAAAACTAATGTAAATACGTAAGTACGTATCAGTTTAGACATAAGTTAGGGCACAGGTTTTACTTTTGGTATTAAGTAAACTTAATAAATGTAATACCCAAGTTTTTGAAGAAAATTGATATTGAAATTAGAATCATTTACCGCGGAGCCGAGGTAGATGTAGTCCCCGACTACCTTGAAGTTTCTATTGCCTAGTGTGACGCTCTGTCCAAGACGTCGATGTTGTGTGTCCTTCATTGAAAACAGCATGTACTTAGTTTTGTCCTCATTTACCGCCAGAACCATTTTAGCCGCTTCCGCTTCAATGCCAGCAAGGGAATATTGATGACTCGCTGTGTTCGTCCAATCACGTCATTGCAATCAGAGTAAGCTAGCAATTGAACTGTCTACTGGAAGATCGTGCCTCTGGTATCGACTTGTAAGTAAGGCACAATCTTCTAGAGGATGTTGTTGAAGAAGTCACATAACAGTGCGTCGCCTTATCTAAAACCTTGTTTGACATTGAAGGTGAGTGTAGGTGAATGCGTTGCCTACCTTGACGGAGCAGCTAGAGTTTACCATCGTCATCCTACACAATTTGACGAGTTTGGTACGAATGCCAAGACTAGACATGGCACTGTATAGCTCGTCTCTATGTACACTGTCTTATGCGGCCTTGAAATCGACGAATAGGTGGTGAGTGTCAATTTGCATTTCTTGCGTCTTTTCCAGGACCTGCCGTAAGGTAAAGATCTGGTCTATCGTAGACTTCCCTGGCCTGAAACCACACTGAAAGGGACCTATCAGGTCATGGACAAACGGCTTCAGACGCTCACGGCTTCTCATACGGCAGAGAAAATCTTATATGCGATGTTAACGAGACTGATCCCTCGGTAGTTGGCGCAGTAAAAGGGGTCTCCTTTCTTGTGGACCGGGCAAACCACACTGAGATTCCACTCATCGGGCATGTTTTCCTCCGACCATATCTTACAGATGAGCCGGTGCATGCGCCCAACCGACTCCAGCTGCTTTAAATAGTTCTGCGGGCAGGTTATCCGCTCCAGCAGCATTTTTCGACTTCAGCTCGGATATTGCTATCTTCACCTCGTCTAAGTTGAGGGGACGGAATTCTTGTCTATCATCATTCCAATTGAGTGAAACATTCTGCCTAACAACGGAATTGCGGCCGTCATCGCCGTTAAGGAGTGTACAGAAATGATCCTTCCAGATACTCAGCACAGATTGCGACTCTTCTACGAGTTGGCCATTTTGATCCCGGCAAGCTTCGGTCCGAACCTTGTATACTCCGGATAGCTGTTTTACCTTTCGGCTAAACTTCTGGACTTCATTCCTGCCATAACACATTTCCATTTCCTCGACCGCGCGCTTCTCATGCTTCTTCTTTTTTCATCTGAGAAGCCGTTGCTCGTCCCTTCTTCTCTGTTCGTAGAACTCACGAGCAGCCCTCGTTGTTCGATTCAGCGTCGCCTAATAGACATCTTGTTTAGCTGCATGCGCTTGCCTGCACTCGTCGTCAAACCATGGGTTCCTTCTGGATGGTGACATGAAATCCAGCACATCAGAGGCAGCTTCTTTAAGTGCTTCTTGACAACATTTCCAATCTTCTTCAATGATAAGTGCAGTCAGCGTCGAACTCTGAGCGAGTTTCAGGGAGACTCGGTCAAACAAAGTTCCCAGTAATCTGTTTCGATCGTAGCTTTCCGACGTTGATTTTTCGATATCCGGGCTCTTACCTCGGCTACAACAAGGTGATGATCCGAGCCGATGTTCTGGTTAACGGTGGATTGATGTAGGGATCGCCAGGTCCCTTGATAGTGAGAACTGCGTACTAGCCACAGAGAGGTTCCGCTCCGAGGCGAAGTCCAACAGCCTGAATCCGTTTCCGGATGTGTTGTCGTGCAGGATGTGTTTACTGATGACTCCAGTAAAGATGTCCTCCTTTCCCAGATGAGCGTTTAAATCTCCTCGAACGATCTTGGTGTCGTAGCTGGGGCATCGATCGTATGTTGTTTCTAGGAGATCATAGAAGTCATCATTGGTGTTGCCATCCTTCTCCTCTGACGGGGAGTGAGCGCATAGAGGGCTGATGTTCCCGAATCTAGACTTGATGCGGATTGCCATGGGGTGTTCACTGACGGAGTCCTAGCTCAAGACTTTTTGCCTAAGTCTGCCTCGAACAACAAATCCGCATCCGAATAAGCGCTGCCTTCTCTCTCTATAGCAATCGCTGTAGTAGATATCACATTTCTTCATCGTTTTTATGCCAGGCCCATTTCATCACACTTCCTGGATGGCGGTAATGTCTGCTTTGAAGCAGTCAAGGGCCTCCGCAAGTTGTTCGGCTGCACTTGGTCGGTTAAGGGACCTCACATTCCGAAAATGTGACCTCAACCGAAAATGGTTTACCTTAAAACGTTTGCTGGGGATGTTAAAAGTTGATCCGTCCTTATCCGAGGCATATCGGTTTTTCTGAGCTATTTCTTTTTACGTGGTAAGGAAGTTACCCTCACGCACAACCCAGAGGCTGGTAGGCGAGGCCTATTATTTAAGCCCTCAGGCAGAGAGGTTCGCTGCATACATTGGTTCGATATACAGCGGGTCTTGTGATGGCTATCGATGGGTTGCCGCGAGGAAGCTGTATGTCAACTTGACCTGTCCACAAACGAGGATAATATTGGCAGCTCCGCATGTTGAGCGCAATCAACCATGCGTGAACAAACCTGTGCCTCCCCTCCCCCCATATAATGTTTACAGATCGAAATTTAATTATATCTAGTAGATCCATGGAGAACTTAAAAGCACTCAACTAGATTGTGTCATTGTACTCAAGTTTTGTGCCAAACTGAGCCTCTTAATATCCTAAAAGCCGCCACTTGATCCGAGTAAAGGCAGTGTGTTTACATTTTCTTCAGGTGTCGTATTGGGTACAATCACAAAGCTCAAGCACGCTAATGTGTTTGGCGGAGATAAAGTGTCTCGTTGATATGCCAACAAGTCGTCTGCAGTCTTTTTATTATGAGATAGAAGTAGACTCACGAATTTCTTACTGACGATTGGGAGTATGCACATGAGTGGCCTACATAGTGGAAAGTCATACTATCTCTGGTTGGGCTGGAGGGAGACCCAACCGTCGACGGAAGAGCTATTCAAGGACGCGTGCTCTCCCAAGGTGGGTTCACCAGATTTCTCTATCCTAGAATCATTCGTAAAATTCCGAGTGCATCCCCTTGCCATGGAAAGTCGAATATATATATAAGGATGCTTGTCCATAAGATTAGTGTCATAACAAATGCGGTGCGCGAGGTAGTCAAAACTTCAGTGTTAGTTGAAAAAAAATAATTTCAATTCAATTCAAAAATATTTGACATAATTTTATTCTAAATTTGGAACTTAGTGTGGACACAGTTATTCCAAGGAAAATATTGTCATACAAATCTGATGCGGAGAAAAAATCAATTGTTGGTTAAACGTGCAAAGATCAGTACCTAATCAGTACCTGGAACCAAAATCCGAAGAACTACATCCGGCAACTCCAAGCAACAGACAAAGAGTCAGCAAAAGCCAGCAACCACAGGTCATCGCTGAAATGTGATGTCAGCAATAAGTGAGATTAAATACTTAGTAAATTAATTCGAAGTTCGGAGTCTGATTCCTACCAATAAATTGGACGGTTGTCTAGCGGAAAATTAAATAGTGTTATTTTTCGCCGCCACCGCTCGAAAGTTATTAGGAGGTTTAAAAAAACGCTTGTACCCTCGTATGGTCTCTTTGTATAAGAAAGAAACAGTTTTTTTTTGTTTCTGTGAAAAACAAAACGAAGTATTTACGTAGCTCTTTTAATGAGACAGTCACATTTATATGGTTCGCTTAACTTTTTGAACGGCTTTAACTAGGCCAAGTAATGTATGCAATTAAACGTGTTTATAAATCTTACTTAAGGGCAAAACGTTCAACGCTGGCCTCGTTTATTTCTTAATTTTGCACTTGCCTGCATAAAAGTTCAAAAGTTTTTTTTTTTGTGTTCTTTTGTTCTTACACCGCCATTTACCGTTACTTAACCTAGAAACCTTAAAGCGTGCAAAGAATAGCTCCCTCACGACAACGAAGTTCAATGATAAACTCCTTAACTCTACTTCATGTGTTGCTGTGATTACATGAGGCGAACATTGTGAAACAAATTTTCCTAGAACATGAATGTGAAGGTACTTCACACTCTTATTCTTCTGGGTACACTTAAGCTTTGGATCACTAAGTGCGGAATCAACAGCTACTCTTTCTCTGTTTTATCATCACCCTTTTTGAGCGCGAAGCAAGTAAAGTATCCTTTGCGCCACAGTTCCACGACAATATTCCCGAATGGGAGCGGTATAAAAACTAATTTTCCGCGCAACTCATTTCGGAATGAACTCCGGAATTGGATTCATGGCAATTTGCTTGTTCCTTTAATATTCTTCATGGGAAATATTTAAGTAGCTGTCTGGAGGCTATAACAATGTTGCGCGAAACTGATGTTATCTACATACATTGGTAGGAATCTACGCACATATATACATTTTCCATTAGTTGTGTGTTCGTATTGTAATTACTTGTCCATAAATCGTATTTCCAGAGGCGAATCGAAATTGAAATCGATTTAAATTTAACAGAATACTCTGATAAGGAAAATGAAGTTTATTTCGCCTTCAAAGTGGTTAAGAAATCGATAAGGTATGTTGGTTGAATCATAAAAATATATGTACGAAAAGAAACCCTTAAATAATAGTGTGCTCTGAAAGGAGGAATGTATATACCTCCATACTACAAACCAAGGAAAAATCTTTAATTCGATGCAAACGTATTTTTGCAAAAATAAAATACGACTTACGAGTATGTCTAAGTAGATGTCTGCTTTTGCCTTCAATGGCACTAGCTGATTGCAATAATTCGGTAGGCAAATAACGAGTTTGCTATTTCAGGGCTAATTATTTATCAATTAGCAATACTATTCGGAAAACTTTTTAAATGAGCAAAATTAATTATTTTCTTCGTTTTCATTTGTAGCAGAGAAAATACTCAGGCTCACGGCAACACAGTTCATGTAACGGAATATGTAAGTCTTGCAGCTTGGAACGTGTGTTGGGTTTTAGTTTCCGACATTGATTAAATGCTAATTGGTAGTATGTCAAGGTACTTATGTACAGCAAAGTTATAAATCAGGACGTATAAGGACAAAGACATGAGAGTGTAAAACTTGGCTTCCACTTTAAATGGCGTAAAGTTTCTATCACACATATATATATATATATGTATATATATATATATATATATATATATATATATGTATATATATGCGTATATATGTATATTTATTTATATAATTTATATATATATACATATATTTTATTATATTATATATAATTGTGTTCTATATATAATTTACGTGTAACGCGAATTAATAACAATAATTGCAATTGATTTCAAAAGTTATAATCGATACAGAAAAGTGAGACTCAATTAATTATATGTGATTTAAGACATAGAAAAAATAAAAACAAAACACTTCTCCTTTGAAGGTTTTCCTTTAAACTAGAAGACGAGACTAGAAGCTTTATTTATATGTTACTACAGAATAAGTATTCATAGTAGATTACAACATACACTAGGAACTGGCTGACAAATATGACACTTCTTCAAAATAAATGCATTGTTCAAAAAATATTCATAGAACATTGTCCACAACTAAAATTGCTGAATGTCACAGGAGACAACTTCGTATTCGCTGAACCTCTTTGAACTTTTTTTTTGGTTTTGAAAGATTTTAAAGGGACATAGATCAATTTGATTTCTAATGGTTGCCGTTGGCTTTGTTCTTGGTCAAACGCACGAATAACACCGTTATTGATTAATCTTGCGCTAACATCTTGCGAAATCGGAAACATTAACAATAAATCTTTGTCGAAACAATTTTGTAACTCTATTTTTCTTTTCTTAATCGTTGCTATGGAAATGATATATGTCACGTTGTAAGTGTTGATAACAGATGTGGCAACCAACAAAAACGTCTTCAAAATTTACAACTAAATATTCCATTTTCAGTTAAATTCGAATTAAATTGAAAGCTTAAAATTAACAATGCTCATTCGAAAAGTGTTCTCATTTTATTGATACTAGCGATCGCTTTAAATTTTATATTTTAAATTGAAAAATTTAAAACATTGAAAAATAAGTTTGTTGCTACTACTATGAAAGGGATGGTATATAGATTACTTAGATTACTTAATTCTGCTCACATTGTTCTTATTAGGTTAGTCAGGAAACTTTTTATTTATTCTGTTTAATATATTTTATTGCGGTTAGAAAAATTCAAATTTCTTTAACAAAAAAAAGTAACCACGATATTTGTGGTATAGTTTCTACTAACCGGACCAATCAAAAAAACATTTAAATGGTACTTTCGACAAAAATATGGTGCATCGGATGAAAGAGAGTTTCTCATGTGTCATTTAGAAAACAGCAGTTCTGCGTGATGTCATATAATACTACTAAGTATCATAGATTTATATTTGAGTACTAAAATCCATTTCACACATTACTTTAAACTGAATCTTTAAGTTGTTTTCACAATTCATATTTTGCCGAAATACCTAATGAACGCTTACAAAAATAAACATTTACCTTAACTTTAACAGTATCGAGTAAATATATTGAAATAGTCAATATTGTTTCAAACCAGGAGCTTACAGAACGGGGAATGTGTAGCTCTTTTCAACTAAGGTTAGATGCAGGTTCACACCAAATACACCACACAACAGAAATTTGGCGTACAATTCTGGTTGGTGTCTGATGTTGAAACCAATTGGCTTTCCTTATTTGGAAATATATGAGGATCAGAATCAATAAACACCATAAAGGGAATTTCTTGTACTGAAGCATGTAGAACCGAAACAATAATAGCACAACACTAACATTTAAATTAATGTCTAAAAGAGAAAACTACTCAAAAATGCAAATAGAGGAGAGATGACACGACTCGTTTCTTAGTTTTGCTGTTCGAATAAAATGAATGTAGACTTACAGTTCGATTCCCGGCTGAACACCGTAAACTTTTCACGGAACCAACTCTTTCGAGCTGCTGACAACACTCAAAAAGTTATATTGTCTAAGAAAAGCTTCTCAAACTGTAGGTCCCTTCTACTTGTGACAGAACATTATTATTATATAAGAATACTGAAGAAGAAACTTCCTATTTCATCTTGCAGATGCAGCTTTTAAACATTAGGATTATATATAAAAATCTGAAAGAACTGATCGCACTTCTCTTGTACATAAATAATGTTAAATATAACAATATAATAGTCATAAGACAAAATTCATTTGCTCTTATTACAAAAAGTATGCGAGAAATGTACATAAAGATTAACATATGTTTGTTAAAATTCAGGCTAATTAAAAAATTAATATTGACATGACATATTCTATTTTTGTATTTTATAATAAACAGCAAATGAATAGGCTTATGACTTTACTAACCAAATTAAGCATTTTTGAAAGTAGATATAGACTTAAAACCTTATTAACCACCTGCCATTTTGTTAAGGAGCCGTCATTAAAATATGACTATCCTCTTTTTCTAAGAGATTTTCCTTCTGCACATCGAGACATATGAGTAAGAGCGTAACAAAAATGAGGAATTTCTGATATCCATATCGAAGTTTCTCCCTTTAACAAAAGCAATTTAAACACTGCCATATAGTTAACATCGCATTTTGTTTATTGAACTGAATAGTGGAACAAACTGGAAACTTCGTAGAATCTCCAACAATGTTTCAATAAAAGTTATAGACTAAATTATACTCCAAAAGGTGTGAGCAATGATTTAAAAATCTACGAATTCCATAGTCAAAAAAAAAAAAAAATATCAAACATGTCAGACAGCTATGAACGGATAAAAAGTTAAACGTGAAAAAAAAAACCGGCCAACAACTCTTCGGAATAAATTTTCATGTAAATTCACCCTGTGAAATAATACGCAGCGCTGGTCATTTAATTTCCTGTCGTTCTGCCGCTGGTTTTGTTCTTTCTGTTTCTGTTTCGCACAGAACGCAGACTTGAAATGAAGCTCGCAAAAGCCAACACATAAATGCTGAATGTTGGTTGTCATAATTTATAGTGATAGTATTTCCGTTGTTTTCCAGTACATCTCTGCTGAGATAACAATCCGGCAAAAAATTGAAGAAGAAAAAAATATACAACAGAATTGCACGGACCGCACGAACGAAGGGAATCTGGGCTTTTGGGCTTACGAAGACCTGCATCACGATGAGGGCGTCCGGTAACAATATTGGTAATATTTTTTTAAATGATTGTTTGCGACATGAAAATTGAGATAGATTCTCATGCATATTATTTCATTTATAGGAGTTTATTGATTTTATCCCTTGTACGTATACGAGAAAAGAGTTGATGCAGAAAAATTCAACATCCGGTTATGACGTGGGCATATGTATTGGAAATGTGTTCTGTCGGTAGAAGTGTAATAGCAAAGATAGTATTTTGATATATATTCACTTTAGAAACTCCATTTAATTTATTTCTAGAGGAAATTCTCCACAATAAATTTAGAGATTTGTAATCGTGAAATGAATGTCATTTATATTTCGGCTGAAATAAAAACAAAGACGTTAATCAAACATTGTATCAAATGCAATTTTTTTAACAGAGTTAATTTTACTACAGTTTAGAAGCGCAAGCTTGCAATTATATGGTATTACACTTTTTTAGAGTAAAACGTATTAAATTACTAGCAACAGCCTTTCCAATGTATAGTTATAGCTCAGCATTTTGAAAAACAGGCTTGAAATTTATTTCACACATTGTCGGTAAATGTCACTCGTGGGCAAGTGATTTGAAGGTAAAAAAATCCTAAAAAAATTTCTGTTTCCAGGATTGTTCCATTGTCATGCCCTGCCTGAAGCGAGGTGGTCTTTCTCATTAGTGAACACTTTTACAAAAATGAGTGTTTTGTTAAGGCTTGTTGTATTTGACTCGATAATTCTGCCCGAAAGTCAATTTGGTGCATTTGGCCTTTCTTTTTTTTCATCAGCCTCTATCCCTACGAAATTAACAAGAAAAAAAATATAGACATATACATACATTTTTATAAAGTGAAATCAACATGAAACGGCACTGTATCTATTCTTGGTAAAATAACCTATTTATTTAAGACCAAAGGAAAGTTGTATTCGTTCCCATTTTTATTATTTGATAATCCCTTGTTGAAGGGTATTAATAACTTTGTCGTTTCTACGAAAAGTTGTAAGTCGGCTAATGTCTGGAGCTTTCTTCGAAGAGAAAGAAAGATTTTTTTAACTAGTCCAAAAAGATAATTTATTTCGTCCAATTGTATTTCAGGATTTGTCCCCTATAATGGGAAAGACGAAACTAAATTCTTATCCTTCAAGATGTTTTCCTTAGTATCTTGATTTGGCAATAATTTTAGTAAGTATACTTTTTAAGTTCTAAGACTTGGTACATAAATTAATTCTCAAACCTATTTAATGTATAATTGCAGTGAAAAGATGTGCAGTCAATTAACAAAATTAAATTTTTCAAATTATTCTCTCTTTTTTAAATCTTTGGATCTGTGAACATCTAAGTCCTAGAACCCAATAATGAGAGAATATGCTCACAAATCAAGTCTACACCACATATGACCTCATTTTTGTTCTTCAATGGTAATGATATGGTTGGTATGGGCAAACAATGTCAATGGTCACCAAGCAAAAATTGTTTGAACATGCAAATTTTCTTTTGAAGCTGTTTAAAAATTAATTTACTTAATGTTGTCAATTTTATCCAAACCACTTTGCCAAATCGGTTCAGATGTTATTCGCCGTACTTTGAATGCATTTAAATAATGCACCTCGATTTGCGTTCACAAATTTCAAAGCATACTGCACAAATTCAACACCTAGATTGCGAAGAAACTGAATTTGAAAGAAATATGCTTAAAGAAAAATTGTTGCATATACGAGTATGTCTACACATACATATGTAACCGACAGCCTTCAGTCTCGTGGGAAATTTTGCGCACAATCATTTATCAGCAATAAATAATGAAATTTCTCGTTCGCCTTCTAAACCCAACGTTCACAAACCGCAATAACTCAATTAACTTGCTTAAGCCCCAACCCTTTCAATTACAGTCCCTAATCCCACATTCAAACTTAAACAAGTTTCATTAAGAGAAAGAAAAACATGACTTGCTTTGCTGAGTCCCTTAGCCCAGTAACAAGATTCACGAACAGAGAAACCGAAATCCGTTTGGGGAAAGGATGTTAATTAAATTTCATTTTTAAGGAAAGACAAAAATTATTTTCTATGAGAACATTTTCTTGAAGCTTTCGCTTGTACATAGGTTTATATGTTACATGAACTTCCACATTATTATGTGCGCTATTCCTCTCCCTCTCCTTCCTTTCTCACACAGTATTGTATTTGTGAACGTAGAGCTATGTATCATTCATTTGCTAGAACGAAATTGTGGCACCGAACATACAGCACATAACGCACTGAACAACTTAGGGACTTCAAAACACAAAAACGTATTATCTTTACATTTGATAATATAAATAATCCTTAATCGCGGACACTTGGAAAAGTATCAACGTATAGGGTGGGTCAAGTATGATTGTTCTGATTGCTTGAGAGTACGAACAAACAACTTCTATACACACTTATTTCATTATCTCCAACAATTTTCGAAAACTTTCTGATGATTTTTGTTTGTGGGACGCAGTTTTTCTGGATGATCTTTGCCTTTGGTACTTAAATTGGTGCAGGCTGTTAGCATAACATCGGTTTTTCAAGACTCTAACTTATCCAAATTTATTACATTCTCAGTAGATTCAGAGAAAATAAAGAGGGAAAATGTACCTTTTCCACCCAATTCTACTTCTTTGATATGGTCAAAACAGACTCGTTTGCAGACTCTTTCTATCCAATTTTCAACGGCTTTGTCACATATTTACAGCGAGCTCTGAGCTTGTTGGGATAAACCAATGAGAGCACGGAGTCAAGCGGACGTGACCCATTTATTGAGATAACACACCGTACCTGTTCTTTCATAAATCGAGTGTATCGTATGCCGTTTGGCTTCGGGCACAATGCTTCCAAGTCCACATCTTCCAGAAATAGTCGGGATTCGTGGCGTGATATAGCTGACTATTCATAATAAAGTAACAATCATTATCTTCGCCAGAAAATATGGTCCTATAACACCGCCTGAATAAAAACCGCGCCAGACAGTCGTCACTGAAGATGACTTACAATGAAACTAATTATCATGGCGCATCTTCTCCAAGGCCCAATGGAAGGACGCACGACGCTTCAAATTGTCCATAAGTGTTAATTCTTAAGTCAGCTTAAACTTGTTTGAGTGAAACTCATGGCTTACACAAATTATTTGGTCTGAGTGATGTTTCAATTTCGATCATTTGTTACTGACATCTGAACACCAGTGATATTTTGACTGACCGATATCTACCTGGCAAGCTGACATCACACAACGAATTTATAGACTGTAGTGTGTGCATTTTACTTTATGGCATATTGCCTTTCTACTAAATCGAAATTTACTACCGAAAATCAAAATTAAAGTTGCACTTACCTCCTCCGAATAAGGTAGGAAAATATATACAATGTTAGCAGACGATGCTCTTTCGCGTACTTCACTATTATGCACATATTTTGTTTCTTCATTAAAATGACAGCAACAGATTAATGATTAATGAAAGAGTGTGTTCGCAAATTTAGTTCAAAATTTGTGAGTTCCTTTTGAAAAACTCATTAAAAGTTGAGACACTTATATCCACAAGAATTGATTGATAAGCGTGATTTATAATTGGTCCGCACTTATTCATAAACGGTACTGGCAGGAGCGTAACAGTCAATTTTGACCTCTATAAGGCCATGATTACTGACTTTGTCGTACATCAACTGAAGGACAGTGACATGCAGACAAAGGGGTCGTGGCACAATTGATTTATTGAAGAGAATGTTTGGTAAATATTATATTGACAAAATTGGAGGCTTTGTATCATTGGCCTTGAACACAGCCATGATGTCTTATGAAAGGAAGTCTCTCATTCAGTTTCGTTTTCTTTCGAGTCACAAGCAAAATGTGTAGTTAGTTAATAAAAATTTGTTATGAAAAGAACAAAGTTTCTTCTTTCAATTTAAAATACTATAATACGTAAGTGCATTGCTTAATGTAACAGACCAGTGAATTGTAGTCGAAGTCGTCCGAAAAGATTGAACACTTAGATGTCAACATTTATCACCTTATTGTCAATATGCGACGTTATCATTTTTATTTATTTAAACTTAAAAATATCATATGTGCTTTATTCCATGTTAAAGTTTCCTTTCTAAAAAAAAACTTTTCTTTCAAATGTGTTTTTCACGGCACTGTTAATGTCATTACAACATGTGATGAATATCGGTAATGAATTCGAAACTGCTCTTCCTTTAAATGAATTACACTCTTGACTTAAGTTTTTCTGGCATCGAATAAACTTGGCTACTATTGAACCACTCCTTGCGTAAAGAACGTCTTTTAAATGTACCTCGTTAGTAATCTTTTGTGTTTCTGTTATTGATCTTATTTGTCCCACAGGTGCTCTTAAGGGCTTAAATCAGGGCTCCGAGACGACGTTTGTAGTTTTTTTCCTCTTATAGGCAATATTTGAAATAAGAATCAGCTGGTATTCCAGTTAAGCGGCATTTTCCCTGTGGTTATTTCTTACAATATCTAAGTGGCCGTGTTGATCCTTTGTATTTTGAATGAATACTAAATTTTCCACTCCAGCAGCTTATTTTCAATACAACAGTCCATCACCATCACATTTCACAGTGTTATTCGTATGTTTCGGATTTAAGGCACTTCTTTTGAGCTGCTGACAACACTCAAAGAAAAATAACTCTCTAAGAAAGCTTCTCAAGTCCCTTCTACTGGTGAGAAAACAGTAGCGCGCACAAAACGAGTAGTTACTCCGCATGCTAGGCCCTGGTCCCCTGTGGACTGTCGCGCCATACAATTAGTAGTTATTATGACCCCAATCCTCTATATATGAACTTATATAGTCTTTAGAAAAACCAATTCGTTATATCTAGTAAGTTGTCCATATGTGCGTGTTTTCCTCATTCTTCGTTAGGATAGTTTGATTCCTACATTGGTGGACATTCTCGTATTGAACTTATGCTATGTTAAAATTGATCAACTCATTTGCAATTTTTGTGGCACTTTGAATAGTGTTGTATAACAAATATCAAATCTTATTCAACTTATGAATGTTTACAAATTAGAAAATGAAAACTGACATTCACATTAAGAACTGCCTAACCAACATTGATATATACTCGCATATGTATATAGACATTATTAAAGGTTAATATCCATTATTACAGTCCACTCGCTAGTTAACTTTCAACTCATACCCTTTTCGAAAGTATTTAATTTCGACATGGGTTTCGAACTGGTTGAAATAAATTTTCGATAAAGACGCAAAGATACATAACGTGCAAGATCATAGAAAAAAAAATTACTTTATTTATATGCTTATAAAACAATATGTTTTAATGTTTTTTCTTGTGAAAATTATATTTTCTACTTCTGCCATGAGTGAATTTTTTAACGGTCTCCCACTTGCAGTCCGCCTGCAAGTACCGCATAAATAGTTTGATTGACATCTTCCGCCCTAAAGTCTTATATTAGAATTATCACCGCAATCTTTATTTCTTATTTCTTTGCAATAGTACATTATTTGCAATTTTTCGTTCAGTCTTTCGTCGTTGTCTAAAGTTGATGAAACGTGTAATGGGCTTCCAGTCATATCTTGTAGATCTCATCTTATATAATATGTAACTATTGATATTTCTAGTCCACAGAAAATAATCTTTCTCTAGAGCAGCAGAAACTTGGTAATATTTCTACTGCACTGATACACAGTAAATCCGCGTTAACTGATGTGGTGTGGCGAATGAGGGTGAACGTTTAATTTATCGTTTGACAATCGTGAAAAATAATTAAAACCTTAATGGGAAATTTGTACAGCCCATTATGATTATGAGAGACTCTTAGTTAATGAGCAGGGAGGTCAGGAGCGCCGCGGTTGATAAATATATTAGCATCAACGTTGTTACGTTGAATTCGGGCTTCAATACGTGTAAGCTTCTTCAGGACTTCGAAATAAGCACAAATCATGCAAAAGTCTATCTATGCAAATTCTTCCTATGGGAGTACATCGTGGCGGAGACACTACTGCGATCGTTGCACAAAGCACTTAACTTGGGTTATTGCTGATGGTTCGCTTTGCACTACCTAAACAAAAGGTGAATAACTTTCACCAAATAATAGATTTTGGTAGCCAATTGCAATGCTTTTAGGAAATAGGAGTGCTGCTTCAACCCAAACAGCAAACACCAAAAGAACAAGAGTGTGAAGAATTCAATAAAACTACGAAAGGTCTTACTTAGGAAAGCACGAAGTTTCTCTCCCTTTCAATAAAAGGAACAATCGAGCAATCTGATCATCCAAACAATTGGCACTGCGAAGATTATTAAAACTAGAAAGATGATTTTACCGGAATCCAGAATACCTGAAATACTTGGAAAAGTACTAACTTCCTGGACATAGGGTAGTTGTTGACGTCAACCAAGAAGAGATTTATAAGTGTTCACACCATTTTTATCTGCCTCATCATGCTGTCACGAAGGGAACCACGAGGGAGACCAGAGCCAAGCTTCCTGAGCAACCACTCGTGTTGTGCGCGCGACTGTTCTCTCACGAGTCGAAGGGACCTACAGTTTTTTGCCGACTCCGAACGGCGAAGTTTGAGAAGCCTTTTCTTAGACAGTTATTACTCTTTGAGTGTTCCCAGCTCGAAAGAGGGGGTGCCGTGAAAAATTCAAGTTTTCTACCGGAAATCGAACCTGAACCTTTGGCGTGTGAGTGTTGCACCCTACCCACTACACCACGACGGCCACATGTTCACTTGCTCATATTTAAAACCAGAGAAGCACCTGTCAAAACTCAAACGTTACTATGAATTGAGTTTTGTGGAGCAGCGATGTTGGCTAACCTATTAGAATACACATCCCTGGTATTACTCCACTACTCCACTATCAATCACGCACTGATAGCTGCTCCACGAACAAAGTGAAATATTTTCGTTAGTTACCGAGCGGCAAAAATAGAACTGCTTGTCAAACTGGATATATTCAGACACATACTCAATGAAATGAACCCGGATGACTTTTCATCAAGGAGTAAGATCATCTGCACTTATATGAAATAACTTTCGGAGGGGAGGGTAAAAGTTCCTCCACACTTTTTAGACATTTCAAAGTCCACCTAAGCCGACGAAGAGAAAAAAAACCTTCGGGGGGATAGGTAGAAGTTCTCCACAGTTTTTTGACATATCAAAGTCCACCTAAGCCGACGAAGAGAAGAAACCTGTTGTTAAAAAGCATGTGAATTTACAAACACAAAATTATATTGTCGAAGTTATTCTCACCCAGTCGAGCCTTGCTCGGTTATTTAGTTTAATAGCGTATTGTAAGCGATTTCTGAAAATGCAACAAAATCACATAATGGCAGAAAAAACAGTATATTATCACCGATATCACACGATCTTGAAATCACGGCTTTGAAAAACAGTAAAGAAAACACTTTGTGTTACAACTAAAGTTTTTGATTTTTTGTCATTTTACTGTTAATCCTATGCAGAGCACTTGCAACATAGTTGAATGTAGCCTAAAGAATCAGTTTTGTATGTTCGGTCAGTTGCAGTGCAGTATACCAAATGCAAAGAGAAAAAGAAAATGCCAGTGAAAATCGTACAATTGTGACCTAATACTGCGAGTGTGTAATCGAGGAATAGAACAAATTGCAATCAATTGCCGCTTTCATTTTATTCAAGTATTGGTTCTTTAAACCTCATACATGTTACTGAGCCAACAACAGGTATGAAGTATGTAGGCAAATTTAATTTCAAATTCACTTTTCTAAACTATGCACCACTGTAATTGTATTCTATGTTATTGGCCATTGTATGGGTTAGTGGAAGAAAACTGATAACACACCGTGCCATATGATGGGTTGATGATACCGAAAACTCTCCACTAACGTTATGCTTAAGAACGTCTATAAAAGCAAGTTGTTTACTTCAATAAACTCTCTTCTGATATTTCACCTCGAGTTGAAGCTGTCAGTGTGTGTTTTTTTTTTTTTGGTTTAAACCCCCCACAAGTCTGATCTAGTCTCACTGTTAAGGAGCTAGAAGAATGCCATACATCGAAAAACATGGTGGAAGATCTTCACAACACACTTTCTTACTGCGCAATTGCTGATAAAGTTGCGGTTGCGTTTCAGATAATACGAAAAATACTGTTAATGCCAATTCCTTGCTATCCAGAGCTGTTTCTAGTGTAACAAAAACACATAAAAATGAAAACATGCAATTTCGTGTTAAATTTTGCCGAACTCCACAGTACTTCTACTTTCTACATTTTGAAAGTAAACTCTAGATTGGACTAAGACCCCTTAGTGTTTTGGAAAAAGATAGCAACTATATACCCGGGAATAGCAGGACTAGCAAAGAAGTGTTTGATATTCCTAGCGATCTTCTTCAACTGCAAGAAACATTGTTACATTTAAAAGAAATTATATTTTGCCCGTATTCTTATTGAATGAAACATTTCTTGTGAAGCAATTTGTTAAGCACATATCATGTTTAATTCTGATTTTTTACAAATTAATATAAGTTGATATTTTAAAAATTACGGGTAATTTATTAATATATGCATTGTGGATATAGAAATATAGAATAAATAGATATTTCTTTGGGGTTAACATGGAATTGCGAAACCTACTGAAAGTTTCATAGAACACATGGGAGGGCGCAGTTTAGTTCCTTGCTAATATGAGAATCTGATACCATTTTATTTCTTCAGTTTCGGGGGACTATGGAAAGCAGGCGTAAGTCAGTCAAATACCAGCTCACAAAAATTCTGGGAAAAGAGAAATAATAGTGCATATTCTTATACCAAGTGAAAGTCTGCTTGAGAGTCTAGAAGATTTTATCGCGCTTCTTCTTCTTCTTCTTCTTGTGGCGCTACAGTCCGGGGTGGACCTGGGCCTCAACCAACATGCCTCTCCAGCCAGCACGATCTTTCGCCAGCTGTCTCCAGTTGCGCACTCCAAGTTGGTTGAGGTCCTTCTCCACTTGTGTGCGCCACTTCAGTCTAGGCCGTCCTAGACTTTTCGGGCCGGAGCAGTGGTGTCCATACGCTCTACATGGCCTAGCCATCTTAAGCGTTGTATCCGTAGACGCTTAACCAGGCGCATGTCGCTGTACAGCCTATAGAGTTCGTCATTAAATCTTCTCCTCCAGATGCCATCAACGCAAACAGGACCAAAAATCGCACGCAAAACTTTTCTCTCAAAAAGACTAAGGGCTTCCTCATCCGCCTTTGCTAACGTCCAAGATTCTGCGCCATATAGTAGGACGGGGATGATCAAGCTGTTATATAAAGCCAGCTTAGTCCTTCGAGAGAGGGCTTTATTACTCAATTGCCTCTTGAGCCCAAAGAAACAGCGATTGGCAAGAGTGATTCTGCGTTTGATTTCGGTACTGATGTTGTTGTCCCTGTTTACCGCGGAGCCGAGGTAGACGAAGTCCTTAACTACCTCGAAGTTTCTGCTGCCTAGTGTGACGCTCCGTCCGAGACGTCGATGTTGTGTGTCCTTCCTTGATGACAGCATGTACTTCGTTTTGCCCTCATTTACCGCAAGACCCATTTTGGCCGCTTCCGCTTCAATGCCAGCAAATGCCTCATTGACGGCTCGCTGTGTTCGTCCAATCACGTCAATATCATCAGCGTAAGCTAACAATTGAACTGACTTCTGGAAGATCGTGCCTCTGGTGTTGACTTGTGAGTTACGCACGATCTTCTCGAGGATGATGTTAAAGAAGTCACATGACAGTGCGTCGCCTTGTCTAAAACCTTTTTTGACATTGAAGGTCTCGGTGAGTTCGGTACCGACCTTGACGGAGCAGCGAGAGTTCTCCATCGTCATCCTACACAATCTGACGAGTTTGGTAGGAATGCCAAAACTAGACATGGCACTGTATAGCTCGTCTCTATGCACACTGTCATATGCAGCCTTGAAATCGACGAATAGGTGGTGGGTGTCAATTTGCATTTCTTGGGTCTTTTCCAGGATCTGCCGTAATGTGAAGATCTGGTCTATTGTGGACTTCCCTGGTCTGAAACCACACTGATAGGGACCTATCAGGTCATGGACAAATTTTTTCAGACGCTCACACAATACGGCAGAGAGGATCTTGTATGCGATGTTCAGGAGACTAATCCCTCTGTAGTTGGCGCAGTCAAAGGGGTCTCCTTTTTTGTGGACCGGGCAAACGACGCTGAGATTCCACTCATCGGGCATGCTTTCCTCCGACCATATCTTACAGATGAGATATGGTCGGAGGAAAGCATGCATTTTATCGCGCTTGCTCTAGGAATATTTCTAATTGCTTATTCGATAGCTGAAATCATAATCGATACTAAAATTTGACCCCTATCAGCGATGACTTCAGATCCAGAAACTACAACATATTTTTTGGATGCGGTGGGCATCAGAGTACCGAAAGGGGCAACAACAAAAACAAAAATGGCTCAAGAACGAAAAGCAACCCAAGATCGAGGATTTACTTTTCTGAAAGGATGACAATTCACCAGGTAAATGGAACTTATCCCTAATCATCGTCCCAGAAGAAGTAAGAAAGAACGAGTTATCGCTTTGAAAACACCTAAGGATCAGATCAAACGGCCAGTTAAAACAATATATATGTCCTTTTATCCAAAAACATATTCATGTACATATGAAGAACACTCCGATTCCACAATATTAATTTAAAATTAAAAAAAGACACAAACGAACAAATGTGCACAGTATACAAACATAAAAACTAAATAAAACCATACGCATCAAAACATTGAATCGAAAAAACTTATGTTTATTTAATCATTAATTTTGAAATTTCAAATGTATATTTTGTTGTTATTTTTCTGATTTCTTAGATCTAGAGATTAAAATACTTAAACTAGTTACAGAATATGTTCTATTTAATTGTTTAATATGATTGCCATTCAGCGTCATATTTTCATGCCTCTCCAGCCTGCACGATCTTCGCTAGCTGTCCCCAGTTGCGCACTCCAAATTAGTTGAGGTCCTTCTCGACTTGTGTGCGCCATTTTAGCCTAGGCCTCTGTTGCGTTGCCCCAATCAGATTCGAAGACTTCTCGGGCCAAAGCAGTGGTGTCCATACGTTCTACATGGCCCAGCCATCTTAAGCGCTGTATCCGACGACGCTTGACCAGGTACATGTATCTGTACAGCTCATAGACTTCGTCGTTAAATTTTCTCCTCCAGATGCCATCAACGCAAACAGGACCAAAAATCGCACGCAAGACTTTTCTCTCAAAAAGACTAAGAGATTCTTCATCCGCCTTTGGTAATATCCAGGTATCCGCGCCATAGAGTAGGATTGGGATGATCAAGCTGTTATATAAAGCGAAGTTAGTTCTTCGATATAAGGCTTTATTACTGAATTACCTCTTGAGCCCAAAGAAGAAGCTATTGGCAAGAGTGATTCTGCGTTTGATTTCGGTAATGATGTTGTTGTCCCTATTTACTGTCGAGGAGACAAAATACTTGACTATATCGAAGTTTCTGCTGCCCAGCGTGACTCTGTCCGCATGTACTTTGTTTTGCCCTCATTTACCGCCAGACGCATTTTAGCCGCTTCCACTTCAATGCCAGCAAACGCTTCATTGACGGCTCGCTGTGTCCGTCCAGTCACGTCAATGACGTCAGCGTAAGCTAACAATTGAACTGACTTTTGGAAGATCGTGCCTCTGGTATTGACTTGTGATTTACTCACGATCTTCTCAAGCATGATGTTAAAGAAGTAGAAGAAGATTGTGCGACGCCTTGTCTTAAACCTTTTATGAAAATGAAGGTCAATGTAAGTCTATTACCGACGTTGTCGGAGCAGCGAGAGTTCTCGAAATTTATCGAGAGTTCTTGAGAGTTCTCATCGTCATCCTACACAATCTGACGAGTTTGGTAGGAATGCCAAGACTAGACATAGCACTGTATAGCTCGTCTCTATCCACACAGTCATGTACGGCCTTAAAATCGACAAATAGGTGGTGAATGTCGATTTGTACTTCTTGAGTCTTTTCCAGGATCTATCGTGAACTCCCCGGCCTGAAACCACACTAATAGGGACTTATCAAGTTGTGGACAAATGGTTTCAGACGTCTGTTAAGTGACCTCACATCACGAGGCATGTTGTTGCCTCTGAACTAATTTCTTTTTATGTGGTGAGGAAGTTAATCTCACGCACAATCCACCGACTTTTGGGACAGGCCTATTATTTAACCCTCGGACAGAGTGGTTTGCTGCATACATTGGTTCACCACACAACGGGTGTGGTGATGGCAATCCAGGGGGCGCCGCAAAGAGGCTGGACCATTGTCTAGGTAGAAGTAAAAACCGTCGTTCATTCCAAACTTTTTAGCTTTTTGTACCAGAATTTGTTTTAATATTGGTAAATATTTTGTTTCTTCCATTCGTCCAATTGACTGGGAATAGCAGCTAATAAGCAACGCCAAACTATCACAGACCCACCACCGTGTTTTGTTTTTGTATTTGTATTGTTTTCTACACATCTTGGCCACCTTTCTGGCAATTTGTGAATACCACGCCAATAAAATTGTTCGTCTTTTAAAGCAAACCAATCAGACACCCAATTTTCGACCTCCTCGTAGGAATCAAAGTGCTGCTCAGCCAATGCGTGTCCCATCGATGAAAACAAATGGTAGTCGAAAGCAGCCAAGTCTGGTGAATACGGCGGGTGGGTTAGCTGCTCTCAGCCAAGTGTCTTGATTGTATCCTGAACGTGTTATGCTTTGTGTGCAGGTGCATTGTCATGGAGCAAACTTCTGGCCCATTCTGGTCGTTTCTCGATCAATGCATGGTTCAAATTGATCATTTCTTGTCGGTAGCGATCAGTATTAAAGGTTTCACCAGGTTTTAGGAGCTCGTGGTACAGCACACCTTTCTGGTCCCATTAAACACACAGCACTGTCTTCTTGCCGAATCCATCTGGTTTTGCAGTCGATGTTCATGGTTGTCCCAGATTAACCCATGATTTTTTCCGTTTAGGATTCTTAAAATAAATCCATTTTAATAATAAATAAATTCCATTTTTGATCGCCATTACTTATCGTTTAAAAGCTGTGGGAAAAATCCAAAAGTGTGGAAAATGGGTGCCACATGAATTTAATGAAGGACAGATGCAAAACCGGAAAAACACTTGTGAAATTTTGCTTCAATGACACGAAAGAAAATCGGTTTTGCATCGGATTGTTACTGGCGATAAAAAATGGATTTATTTTAAGAATCCTAAATGGAAAAAATCATGGATTATTCTGGGACAACCATCAACATGGACTGCAAAACCAGATCGACTCGACAAGAAGACAATGCTGTGTGTTTGGTGGGACCAGAAAGGTGTGCTGTACCACGAGCTCCTAAAACCTGGTGAAACCGTTAATACTGTTCGCTACCGACAAGAAATGATCAATTTGAACCATGCATTGATCGAGGAACGACCAGAATGGGCCAGAAGACATAATAGTTGCTCCATGACAATGCATCTGCAGACAAAACAAAACCGGTTCAGGATACAATCAAAACACTTGGCTGGAAGCAGCTACCCCTTTCCCCGTATTCACCAGACTTGGCTCCTTCCGACTACCATTTGTTTTCATCGATGGGACACGCATTGGCTGAGCAGCACTTTGATTCCTACGAGGAGGTCGAAAATTGGTTGTCTGATTGGTTTGCTTTAAAAGACGAACAATTTTATTGGCGTGGTATTCACAAATTGCCAGAAAGGTGGTCAAGATGTGTAGAAAACAATGGCAAATACTTTGAATAAAATGTTTTAACTTTCCCATTAACAATTAGTGTTTTATTAAAAAAAACACTCATTCCATACCGGGATACCTGCTATTTGCCACTCTTAAAAACGAACCTAAGCTTGATTGTCTCACTGGGCGTATAAACATGGCTGCTTTTTGACACTCAGAGAATATAGTTTTATATTAAACAAAATAAAACAAATAAATTTGGTGTCGGAAACAGGTTGTGTGGAATTAATTTTTTTATATATAATGTAATAATGGAATTAATTTTTTTATATATAATGTCATTATGTCCTTCTCTGTGTAATGTGAAGGCGCAAGGACAGTTATTTACTTGCGTGCGCCTATTTCACTTCAGGAAATTCTACCCTAAGTAATCACGTAACTTTTCAAGCGACTATCGTCTTGGCGATCCACAAAGTAATATCGTCGATAACTAACATCACGTAACCCAACCGCTATCGTCTCATCTACGGTCTTTTTATATACAGTACAACATGATGCGTTCTTGTCTTCTCTTGTCATACATAATTGTACACACAACACAACAATGAATAATGACGGCCTGATAGTTTCCATTGTTTTGTTGTGTGTGCATGCATTACGATTGAACGAACGACTCTACACGAGCGAGTGGAGCTCATAAAATGTATTGGGTTTGATTTCAGGGAATATTTTTTTAAAATAATTTTGGATGCACATACATACTTGCGTAAGCTGATGATTATATCCAAACATTTTGTAATAAGTGGTCACATTTTTTTTTTTCTTAATTATTCTTCATTTCTTTTCATTACTACAGTGAAATAGCTATAGTCAAAGACCGATCGTCAGGACGATACCGATTAGCGGTTTTGAGAGTACATGAAGCAACCAAAATGATATCGTTTTGTCAATATCGGTTTTTTGCTTCCGCGGTACAAAACTCTCGTTTCAAGGATGTCGTCGCACGATAGTCATTATCCGTGATTAGAACCCTGTTTTGTGAAAACTTATGACAACTATATAAATCCGAAATTTGTTTATTTCTCGTCACTTGAAATTGGAATAAGATAACCTAACAACCAACTCAACAAATTAAAAATCAATTTACAGGCAAAAAAAATATATGTAAAAAATATTACATCTCCAAGAATATTTAGTTGGAATGATGTGTGAAATTTAATTTCCTTCGCAGGACTATAACTTCAATCTTATAGAAATATAGAAGGCTTGTTTGCGTCTAACCCTAAAAAAATTCTCAGCACACACAACACGATCATAAATTGGAGAATATATTTCTGAAAGCAATGCTTTTTTTAACACTCCACCAAAGCTTGACAAATAAAATTTTACTTCAGTAAAATTTGAAAAAAATAAAAAAAACATTTCTTTTCTTCCGCATGTGTGCTGAGAGTCTTAAAATTCGCTAACAGCAAACAGTTTATGAAAAGTTGCAAACTTATTTCAGAAAGCATTTTTTCTGTATTCTTATTCTGTTGTTGTATATTTTTTACTTCCCATCAAAACCTCTCCACGGGACTTAAGAGAAACTAACTTTTACGACCCTAAGGCTCTACAGAACAACATCAACAATAAAAAAGTATCAAAGCGAACTTCATTGCATCACCTCCAGTTCTCAGTCAAGCGTGTTATCGGGTGTCCTTTGAATTTATAGGGAAACATTCAAATTGAAATATCTTTCGCACTCCGCTGTAATTTGATTTAATTTGCAAGTTAAAAGCGTAAACCTTGATGATTCACGGTAGGGTGAAAAAGACCACATTTCTTCAAACAGCCATTAAAATTCCTCCTGCAATTCATGATTTTGTGGCATCTTATGGTTGGACAAAATAAATGCACCACTCCATTTATTGAGTGTGAGCCGTACGGTTGTTACAATCTCAGGTGTTTATCCCCAAGGTTGTGGGAAAGCGGTTTCAAGGGCGAAAACAAAATAATTCCTTTTAGAAGACGCCCTATTGATTATTTGTTCACGCATCGAAGTATCTAAGTTTCATCATCTCTTTGGTGCCTTGGACTCAGTGTTTGTCCACAGTTTTCGTGTGCCAAACACATTAGCCGATTGTGTTTTTGTTATTATACCCCATGCTTTCGTTGGATGATGTTAATAGCTCCTCGAAAAAGGACTTGCGAAATTCCATTGATTGAACTTAAGTGAATTTACGTTTGAAGAAGTCGTATTTAGGGAAGATAAGCTCTTTCGGCCGAGTAAATATGTGCTCATCAATGTCAAGTTTCTTTTGTTGTTGGGTGTTCATATAAAATAACAACACACCCTTAAGAAGCAACTAAGAGTGATTCTGTAGGATAAGTGAACGAGCGGAAAATTGATCTTTGATAGAAAATTTAATGAAATCATAAGCATCACAAGCAACATTTTGAAATCAGGGATGTGCAGTGAACTAGACCATAGCATACATTCATGAGAGATGCAAAAAAATAAACTCAGCTCGGCAAATATGAATTACATACAAGTGCAAAAGGTTTCGGATTTTAATTAATACAAACACTCCAAGTGTGTACTTAACACTAAATTAAACAACAAACAGATATCCAATTCAATCGTGTGTTGTATGCTTTTACATCCAGGTGATATTTGAGTAATGATATAATATATAAATCTCAGTCGCAATTACAAATCACTTCGGATGCCAGGATTTTAATTTCTGATTATGATTCGTCATATGCATGTGAAGGAACAATTTAACAAATAAATAAGAAAGAAGTACACTATAACCGGGCGTCTCTCACAAAAAATCCAGATTATTTTTAGGAAGTACAATTGATTAAATGATAATCTGATTATTAGGTTACAAGTTAAAGTGCTTCAAGTCACGCTACTTTTGCGTTTTTAAAACAATGGAAAAAACAGAATTTCGAGCGTTGATTAAAAACTGCTTTTGGATTGGAAGAAATACCGAGTAAGCTCAGAAATAGCTTTAAATGTGTTACAGGGACTCTGCTCCTTCAAAAATAACTATATGTCGGTGGTATGCTGACTTTAAACGTGGGCGTACAGGCACCAACTATGCTAAACGCTCTGGAACGCCAATTGAGGTGGTTACACATGTTAAAAAAATTCACAAAATCGTTTTAGAAAACCGCAAAGTGAAGTTGCGTGAGATAGCTGACACCTTAATAGATATCAGAAGGCCGTGTGAACACTATTTTGCACGGCGATTTGTCCATGACAAAGCTGTTTTCGAAATGGATGTCGCGTTTGCGCTCAATAGACCAAAAACAACAGCGTATCGATGATTATGAGTGCTGTTTGAAGTCGTTTCGCCAGAAGAAACAGGACTTTCTGCGTCGGTATGTCACAATGGATCGAACATACACTCCAAAATCAAGTCGACAATTAGCGGAGTAGACAGCAACAGGTGAAACACGCCCAAGACGTCCAAAAATACAAAGTATTTTGGGATGCGCAAGGAATTTTATTCATTGACTATCTTGAAAAAAGCAAAGGGAGCTAGAGCGAATACTACATGACATTATTGGTGCATTTGAAGAAAGAACATGACATGATATGACATGACACTATTGGTGCATTTGAAGGAAGAATTTACCAAAAACCTTCCCATACGAAGAAGAAAAAATTCTCTTCTACCAAGACTATGAACAGTGTCACAAGTCGTTGGCTAGCATGGCAAAATTGTACGAATTGGGCTTTGAATTGCTTCCACACCCACGATCTGACCCCATCGACTTCTAAATCTTTTCAGACCTCGAAAAGATGCTCGTTAGAAAAAAATATGGCTCCACTGAAGAGGTCATCGCCGGAGCTGAATTCTACTTTGAGGCGAGAGATAAATTCTTCTATAAAAGAGCTATCGAAATGTTAAAGTGGCGTTGGACTGATTGTGTCACACTTGAAGGACACTAAATAATTGTTGGCGCTACAGTCCAAAGGGGGACCAGGGTCTAGCTTGCTCATCAGCTGGTCGTGTTGTGCGCACTACTGTTCTCTCACGAGTAGAACCTACAGTTTTTTGCCGACTCCGAACGGCGAGATTTGAGAAGCTTTCTTAGACAGTTATTAATCTTTAAGTGTTGTCAGCAGCTCGAGAGAGGTGGTGCCGTGACATATTCGAAAAATTGGTGTTGAGCTGGGAATCGAACCTAGACCATTCGGCTGTGAGCGTCGAACTCTACCCACTACGCCACGGCGGCCACTTGAAGGACACTATGTTGATTAATAAAGTCTTATTTTATCTAGAAAATGTGTTTTTATTGGTTAGTTACGTGTTTAATTGATGTTGATGTGTTTTGAGCATTATTATTTTTGTGCATTATAATTTTTGGTCAGAAGAGGAAATATTTGTGTTCAAGTTAATGATTTGTAATATAGAAATCAGTATTAATAAAATGCATGGAATTATCTTTTGATTTTAAAATATTGGAGTACAAAATATCGGCACGATTTTAAAAGATGGCAGCACCTGCAAGCTGTATCTGATCTAGAAAGCGATTAGCTTCTTCATTGAAAAGGTGTGACATTCGTCAGCAATAATAAGTATGCATCAGCGTTCACTTTAAACACAAAAATAGTTTTTTGTTTTTTCTTTTTCTTCCCGAGTCGTCCCAAATATATAGCATTTGCTGGAATTTTGATTTTCTGTTTTAATTGGAAGAAAATAGCAGTTAAATCTTATTAAATGCTTGTAGAAGTTTGTTGAGAATCCTTTCGAACCGACAAATTATGCGGAGTGTATTATTGACACATCAAAAGTGGTGATTTAAGGATAGAAGAATAATAGCTCCTTGACCAGCATAAACAATTTGAAGATGAATGAATTGGAGGCTTTACTGAATCAAGATTACTGCCAAACGTAAATTTAACTCGCGGAATCGAGTCGTATTAATTTTTCGGATGGAGCGTCTTGGCCAGCATAAACAATTTGAAGATGAATGAATTGGGGGCTTTACTGAATCAAGATCTCTGCCAAACGTAAATTTACCTCGCGGAATCGAATCGTATCTTATTTTTGGGATGGAGATTTTATAAAAGATTATCTGTATATTCATCAGCAACAAGTCTATACTAAAATAAAGTGGAACATTTTTTGGCAAAGAACACTCTTTAAGTCTGCGTATAAACCAGATTTCCGATAAGCTTTTCTAAGTTTTCAAAAATTAAAAATGTTTTTGTAGTAAGCAATAGTTTAGTTTGTAACACAGTGTACACATCAGAAATACCAGTTGCCAATATAACTGTGTCGCCAGAACAAATATTTTATTTGGTTAGAATCAACTTAAATCCAAAAATATTTTGTGCACATATATATAATGTTCATATTAAAAAACAATTTTTGTTTGTAAGGTGTGGACAGAATTAATACGCATTAATGTGTTCGTACGCATTGATCTTGTTAAAGAAAACTTTTAGCAAAAGTTTCCACAACATTAAGAGCACTCTTCAAAGCCTAACGCTTTCTTTAGGCTTTGTCGAATTTGTTGACAAGCAAATTATGTGTGTTTTGGTAGGCAACAATTCATATGTGCTTCACGAGGCTCCATTAGGACCCCGAAAATGACTTTATTAAGTGGATTACATATCGTTGGTGTTATTGGAACATATAATTTTATTGATGATGCTGACCCCATGTCACTGTGGAGAGTATTGGCTTAAGCACTATCAAAAGTGATTATTTTTATTTTCATTTCCACGGCACTCGCTTGGCCAATATTTGGTTTCTATTGAATGGTGCTACAAGCCACACAGCATGTGTAGGACCCGAATTACTTGAAGAATTTCTACTTCATGTTTTTTGACACGCTTAGACTATTTCCTTTGAGGCTATTTGAAATCAACAAATCAGTGACAATTGATGAGCTCAGAGCCAATGTGAAACAAGTGCGGACAAGTGATAGAAAATTAATTTTAATTAATATTATATCAGCAAAAAGAAAATTATAAATAATTGCCACTAAATATTCTTTGACACATATTAACATTTTCGTATATGTGGACCCCATTTTGTTATACTACTTATACAAAGATAAAGTTCCCTTGATTTAAAATCGTTTTGTCCTTATACTCAAATGCTGGGTCGTTTTGGGCACATTTGCTTTCTGCTCTAGAATCCCAATATAAAACTAAAGAATAACCTTAATACATAAGTCAGCATAATAAAACCTAGCCGCCATTTGGGAGGAGATATCTTTGTCGACCTAGACGCAAAATGCACTGAATTCGATTCCAAATAATGGACTGATTCATAAATTTCTTCGATTGTAATCATAAAATATATGAGTCCCTCACGACCATTTAACATAAAAACACACACCACACAGAAGCTCATACAGGTTCTTGTCCCCTACAGTTTGCTTTGCAAAAAGAATGACAGATAGGTGAATAATATACATACAGTCTTGTGGGAGGAGTTCTAATATGATGCTCACGCTAACCACGTTGTTACACAATTTTTAGCTCTCACATAGCGTCGACAATCAATTAATTATTAATTATAAGACTGCTAGTGGAGCTTTCCTACATATCTGTGCATGCCCTTAGTAAAATACAAATTACTACTATGGGTATACATTTTAACGAGAATAGTACCTGCTCTTAAAATATACCATTTAATTGTACACTGCAGTTATTTCAATAATTCATTGAAATTATGTGTTTCTCTGCAAATTCGTAAAAGGGCTATATGAGAACGCATTTGTATTTGCGTAAACTGCACACATATTGAATCCAATCAACTAATTAATCCTCTTTCCAACCATGCCCAAACCAATAAACCCAAGCACACTTGAGTCGAAACACCCCCAATAGGCATGTTCATGCAAGTGCTCCCATTTACAATTTTCAAACTTTGCCAAATTCGGTAGAATGATGGAAATGCTTCTCTTCGTTCAGGAATTCAGGAGAAATCCTTACTGAAACAAATTTTACAAGGCACACGCTCGCATATCAACCTGCAGGCGAGTGCCTTTTTATATCCCTGCATAGTTTTCGATGATCAAAGTTTTAGCAAAATACCACCGACATTGGAAGGACTTCAGCAAGCATACAAAGGAAATAGTAAAAAGCAAAAATAACACAAACTATGTGCATATACAAAAAGTTGTGACGCCCCTTACAAAGATTGCCCTCTTGACAGGTGCAGTTTCTTTACACACTGCAAACGAAAACTTTTGCCAAACTTTCCGAGGGTATTACCAAACCGAACGTACACAATCACCCGGTATTCGCCCCTGGCAAACAATAAATTATCAAATAAAGACAATGAAACCTCTCACCGACAGAAATTTCTTTGAACGAATTCTCCTGAAGGTGGCTGGCGACATTCAGTGGACCTTTAGGGGCTTTAAAGTTAAGCTTAGCAGAAGCAGCAAAAAAGTCCCTGGTTTATGTGTGCAGAGATACCAAAACACAAACCACGCTAAAACTAACGTCTAATAAATAGCAAACAGTCCGCAAGCATATAATTTTAAAGTGTCCTTTGATTAAAGGAACCACAATACAACGCTTTCATCGACAATACACTTTGTATGTATGCAAAGAGGGCACAAATTAAAATTTAAAAATGTAAGCTGGAATGCATGGAGACACATATCCATGGCGCCAGTCATCAACGTTCCTTACAGCTCATTGTAGCAACTTAAGCACACTGGATTTAATATGAAATAAAATTTAATGTGTCGTCTAATTAAATTTCACGCGATTTTAACTTTCATTTGAGGTTAATTAAAAATTTCTTTTCATCTCCCGCATGATAGGGTTTGGGTGTATTCAAGAATGGGTGGTTTTGAATTTGGCTCCCAGGATGTGTGCAACAGTATTCCACTACAAAATTACAACGAAT
Organism: Eristalinus aeneus; assembly: GCA_955652365.1. Lineage (NCBI taxonomy): Eukaryota > Metazoa > Arthropoda > Insecta > Diptera > Syrphidae > Eristalinus > Eristalinus aeneus. The sequence goes on along the minus strand of OY019130.1, from coordinate 63,756,460 downwards.
CTGAGGTATCATTTTGTAGGGTTAGAGGTACAATAGGATATGCGCGGTAAGTCTTTTCTCTTCGAATGAGTTAACATTTGAATGGCAAACAAAGAAAATTAGTTATCATTCAAAGAAAGGTAGGCATTAATTTTTGACATCCGCAAATGGGTGTTGCCACGGAGCTTATCTGCCTTGGTAATGTACTCATACGCCTTTTATTCATTAAAGTAATTAACTTTCTTCAATGACAGAACTTACTTATGTGTTCTCATTTGGAAACAAAGACAGTCGATGAAGCCCTCTATGAATTATGAAGAAAGTGATTATGAAAAATAAAACATGTGTCATAGGAGACCATAGTTTAGCTTTTTCAATAACTTAAGCTTTTTTGTCCTGCAACTTCCCACGTTACACAGCAAAACAACATTTTTCTGCCGACTGCGAAGGTCAAAATTAAGGCGATTAATACTCCTTGACTGTTGTTAGCAATTTGGACCTTAGACATTAGACACAGCAAAGACAGCATTCCCGGTTTATTTCATTAAAGTAATCCCTCATAGCCCTTTCTAATTTAACATTCTATCTATTTAGTTTAATTGCTATGTCCGGATAAAATTTTTTATAAGGTGGAGTGCCGGCGTTGAAATATTATTCAGAAGGTCCTTTCAGTAGATGCAAATTTAAGCGAAATGAATAGCTCCAATAGTACTCTAATAAAAAAACAAAGAATTTTGACATCTCCCTTCAACAATTATCCTGAGTATTGTACCTCCAAATGTTTCTGTCATAATTAATAACATCAAGTTGAGGGAGCGCTCGCTTAAAACTAAGGTCGTTGAGCGCTATTCTGTTAGTCGCTTTGAAATTGCTTTTGATATATACAAAAGAGCTCTCCTTCTACAGGATGATGGAAAATAAGATGACAGTGCTAGCCCGGAAGAAATAAATCAACTTATTGCAACGAATACAAAGAAACGGTTAAGGCGTTCTTCTGCAAATGCTTTGTGCTACCTTGAAGATGGTATGAATAAGAGTCTTAAGCATACCATTCACATTTCAATTTCCATTGTACCCAGATGAGCATTGTCTGTCGTGATGTTGTAAATTTCTAAGAAAATATGCACAATTTTCCACTTTCGCAATTCAAAGCCAAGCATGAATTTGAAAGCGAATGATTTCTAAGGTATAAAGTGGAATTATTTGAACGTGACTTTTGAAGAAAAAAAGTATATTAAAAAAATTAGTCAAGAACAGGGTAGGTTTAACTCTTTAATAGTCAATAGCAAAGATTCTGAATTATTTAAAATTCGACGTAATGTAATTCGACGTTTTTTCACTTTGGAGCCACAGGCTTTTTCGTTAAGAGAAGGCAGGTTATGCGAGCATTTTCAAGCGAATTTCTGCTGCTCCAATTTGAAAAGTAGGTGGTTAACGAAGCCAAATTAATCTTTACGCTTTCAGTTATTAATAATTATTCTTTTTTTAGTCATTCATAGAGAATGATGCCAACGTGTTAAACATTAGTAGGCCCAAGCACATACTTTAAAAACATACCGATTAGACACGTATAAAAAATTGTAATGCAAATCTTTCACATTGCCAGATTCATTGAGTGATAATAACAAATATATAAAATATATAAAATCAAGGGAATTGAGTAAAAAAAATGAAAACAGATGACATTGACGTACGTATTGCAGCAGTAGATGGAATCATCCTAAACACGTTAGCTCGTTAAATAAATTTTTTTCGGAGAAATGTTGGCTATAATAAACAAAGAAACAAAATTGAAATCAAAATTCAAAATTTGAGTAAACCAATAATCAATCATGCATCAAGTAGTACTTAAGTAACACAAGAATCGCAGAATATTTTAGCGAGTTCTTGGGAAGACCATCGCGAATAATAATGCAAGAGCAGCAGATATTACCGATCATATGGTATTGGTAGAAATGATCAAGCTCCTTCAAATAAATTTCCTCCTCACAAAACTCTTTAAATATTTTGTACAGCGAAATTTCACTCTTTAAAAGTTGTCAGCAATTCGAAAGGGGTTAAGCCGTATGCAGCTCGTACCTGCACCATGTGGATGGCGGCCAAAAGCCTTTAAAAAAGTATTTTTTGTATATGTTCGCACATTGCCTACTTTGATTTGAAGATGGAAGAATATGAAAAAAAAAACAGTTGCTGTAGAAACACCAAGTAAATAACGAATAGGTTAATAAGTCCCAGGACATATAGACGGCGCTACTAACAAAATAATTAATATTAATAATAATAGGTTTTGTTAGTGACGCCCCTATATATCCCGAGACTTATTAAGTGATATGTTATTAGTCAAATTCAACAAAAGTTTCTATGGTAGCTAAGCAAAGTGTTGTAGCTATTGAGTACTGTAATAAAAAAAAGGTTTTAACAAAACACTTTGAATAAAGTCACCCTATTGGGCGTCAAATCCAATATTGCGGATTAGTGGCAAAAATATTGTTTGGCTTGTCCATAAACGATATGTGTCACTTCGCTCTGATAAAATTTCCTATTGGCTGATCTTATCTGTGGCACAAGTCCAACGGAGCTAATAAACTTGCTTTCATTACATTGTAATAATTTGATGTCTTTTTTACTAAACATATGTTAACTGATCCTAAATCATATAGTCCATTAGAGCAAGAAAAAGCTTGCTCACATATGTTGTTTGTTATGTTGTTGTAGACACACCGTATAGAAAAGAGTTCTGGACATGAACAACTCGATTTCATTAAAATAGCTTACACTCTTGTCAACTGAATGCACTCATGCCGCAGGACAGCCCGAGCGCACCCTAGAGAGCGAGGAACTGCCGAAACGCACCCCAAGGGTTGCTGTCAGTTTTTGAACGACGCGGAGTTCTTAACGGTCAACGGAGCAACGAAGACGACAACGTTTGAGACTTAACAACGAATTACACCCTTTGTTCTTTAATTTTTAAAATAAATTTGTTTGTTCTTGTGTGCACTACGCTTATGTTTTTTACGTCTATCACAGTTCAGAAGTGGGATATATACCTATAGAAATTGAACATGTCATCTATCAAAATCGACACTCTCTTAGTGAGACAACTAAAGGCGATACTCGAAGTGAACAATTTGCCAACACGCGGCCGCAAAGCTGAATTACTGGCACGTATATTCGAGCACACTAAATCCGATGAAATCGACGCCGACGAACTGAAAAGTATCGAGGACAACTACGAAGAAGTGAACAACAGCGATCAAAACTTGCAGCAGTTGACAAGGGCGGTGGAGAATTTGACTCAACAGTTTACTCTTTTTACCACTCTCAATTCCAACAGGTCCACGTCGTCACCAACAGCTACCACTGAAAACGCAATACAGGCTAGTCCATCGTCACCGTTAACTTCCACCGTCACGTCAACACCGACGCCAATGCCAACACCAACGCAAACGCCACCCTCTTCAACCGCAACGGAGATACAGAATCTCATTCCGGAATACCATCCATCGGAGGAACTTTCTCCAACAGCCGAACAATACGTCGATCGCATCAACACCCTCATCCAACTCTATGTTTGGAACGAAAAAACAGTACTCTACGTCGCACAAACCAAAATGCGAGGCCCAGCGAAGCAATGGTCAGATTCGTTATTAGGAGAAATACAGTCCTGGCAAGAATTCTCACGACGACTCATAATAGATTTCGGTAAGAACGAAAACGAAGCAGACATCCATTTCAAATTGTCCTCAAGCAAACGCAAGCAAGGCGAAAACGTCATCGATTACTTCTACCGCATGCGAGCGCTTGGACAGAAACACCGATTAAGCGATGCAGCTATAATCAAATATATACGTTGTGGAATCAATCACAGCGAAATACAAACAGCACTGGCAGCCACATACTTCACGGAGTTAAATGACATGCGCAACAGCATCGAACGATTCTTTGCTAATCGCCCAACAGGATCATCCCTCAACAGACCACAGAAAATCACTCCGCAGATTGAGCGCATGCATAACGGTCCGCTTAGAACGAATACTGTAGCAGATTGCCAACCCTCCATCTCAACAAGGCAGTATCTATCACCAGTTATATGCTACAACTGCTCTGAAGCCGGGCACATATCTATTAACTGCACGAAGCCGCAAAAGAAACCGCGATGCAATATTTGTCGAAGAACAACCCATTCAGAAACCAGCTGTCCAGAAAAGGGCAAAACGCTAAGTGCAAAGAACAACGTCCTAAGGATTTCAAACGGAAGGGATGACCAGGACAACCGAACAAAGGTTGCGACGATAAACAACCATACGGTACAGGCATTCGTCGACCCAGGCAGCGATCGTTCGCTCATACGATATTCGCTGGCACGAGACATAGGGAAAATCCAACCACACGACCCATTCACGCTAAATGGATTCGCTGGCGGAAAGTGGTGCGGAAACAGTTGTGTCGTCGCACCAATACAGATAGATCAAATGGAAGAGGCTGCTCACTGCTTCTTGATCGTTCAGGATGAGTTCATGCCGTATCCTCTCTTCCTCGGAAACGACATCCTTTGCAAAAATAATCGGCGCCTTATCATCGGGGAAAAAAACTGTCATCTCGAAGAATTTACCGAAAGGGAAATACGGACGGGAAAAGGATTGTCGCCAGACGGAAAGGAGAAGTTGCACGACATAATCAATGAGTTCTCTATGTGTTTTGGTGAGACTCTTGCACGCCTAGGATTATGCAACACAACCACGATGAATATTTCGCTCACATGCAATACGCCGATTGAAAAGAAACCATATAGAGTGCCATTTGCGAAAAGGGAAATAATTGACAAGATCATTGAAGATTTATTAAAGCATTTTCACGACGACATGGGTCATTTCGGTGTGGACAAGGTTATATGGCGAATTCGAGAGAATTTATGGTTTAGGCGAATGCGGAATTTCGTCAAATCCTACATATCTGCGTGCATCGAATGTTGTTATCATAAAAGGGCACCGGGTGCAGTGGAAGGAAGGATGCAGGTTGTCGACGTCACTCCAATTCCGTTCAGGACCATACACATCGATCACTTAGGTCCATTCCCCAGAAGTCGAAGAGGCAAGGCCTATGTTATTGGAGTAGCTGATGCCTTTAGCAAGTACGTCATTGTAAAGGCGGTAAGGGACACGAAAACGAAGCCAGTTATCGAGATGCTGAACGAATTGACCGCCTATTTCGGTTTACCGGATGTTATCATCAGCGACCGAGGAAGCGCTTTTACTGCCAAGGAATTTGAGATCTTTTGCCAAGAAAATGAGATCAAGCATATTAAGACTGCAGTGCGGACACCAAGAGCAAACGGTCAGATTGAGAGGCTCAACCAGAGTATTTTGCAGTATCTCCGGACATCGAGTGCCGCACAAAATGACTGGGACTTAGGACTACGGCAACTACAATGGGCGATCAACACCCAGCAAAATTCAACTACTGGATATAGTCCCAACGAGATAGTCTTTGATTTCAAGATGAAGGACATCGCAGTCAACCATTTCCTAAACGCTGTTCAGGATGAAATAAATCCTGAGCCAATTAGTATGGAACAGCGGAGAGCTGAAGTATCTCGGCGGATTCACGAGGAAAAAGAAAAATGGAAACTGAGGTTCGATGCGAAGCATAGACAGCCTACAACGTACAACGAAGGAGACCTCGTTGTTGTCGAAAGTGTACATTCACCCACTGGTGAATCTCATAAATTGGAGCCGAAGTACAAGGGACCGTTCATTGTGGAGAAGTGTCTACGTCAAGATCGGTATGTTCTGGAAGGAATCGAAGGCGGTCGACGGAAGTTCTCAACGGTGATGACGAGTGACAAAATGAAGCCGTGGTGTTTGCTAGGTCCAGAGCTTGGTGACGACGATGACTACGGAGTTGGTTTAGGAGTCAGGGACGACTCCATGTCAGGAAAGGCCGAGCTGTCAACTGAATGCACTCATGCCGCAGGACAGCCCGAGCGCACCCTAGAGAGCGAGGAACTGCCGAAACGCACCCCAAGGGTTGCTGTCAGTTTTTGAACGACGCGGAGTTCTTAACGGTCAACGGAGCAACGAAGACGACAACGTTTGAGACTTAACAACGAATTACACCCTTTGTTCTTTAATTTTTAAAATAAATTTGTTTGTTCTTGTGTGCACTACGCTTATGTTTTTTACGTCTATCACACTCTTTTACTCCAATTGTGATCTCAATTCTAACAACACGGCAATCCAATTAAAAATGATTTCGACGTAAAACGGTTTCTCAAAATATTTTATAGAAACAATATGGGAAGAATCAGCTGAACAAACTACCCAAAATGCCCAGTGCTAAAAAGGTAAAAGTGTTAAAAAAGTATGTAAACTAATATTTATCCTTTCAATTAAAATGCACTAACAATGAAAACAAAAAACAAAATGAAAAAGTTAAAACTCGCCCCAACATCCTGGAAACAAATATAATATTTCACAGACCCACGTTGAGTCGGGACAAACCAGTCTGCGGCAGGCAGGCGATTCTTTGATACAAAATGGCTGAGGTATCCTGCGCGTTTCGAAAACCACAAGTAATCATACCTACAACACAGGCACATACGCACAGCATATACTCCCCGCGGGGTATTTTCTGCTAATACAAGCATAATGTTTCCGCGGAATGCCTAACAGGGGATGAATTTATACATTTTGGCTTGTATTATGTGAAACAATGTACCGTTATTAAATATTTATCAAATGAAAAATAATGGATAAAAATTTGCATTTTTATAGGACCATGCTGTGTACCTATCCTCATAGATTATGCGCTGTGTGTGTGGTTTGCGGGAGAGGATATTTATATTTTTTGTGTCTGCACAGAAGTTAACCAGCACTTTCTCCCTCTGGCCAACCTTGTACTACGTTAGTTACTGCATTGAATAGGCCCGCTTTATCTCATCGATAACCAACAACTCACACTGTTGTCGAATAAAAATGATTTAATGACCATTTATCCTGCGACAGCGAACGCGCCCCGCTGCCACCGGATGAGGAAATTGTTTCACAAAGCGATTTAAAGAGCATACCATTGAATTTTTGAACAAATGAATCGAAGCCCCTTTACTTTGTGTGCAAGCGAGATAGAAGAAGAGAAAGAGATGGGGCCTAGAATAAAATTGAATTAAGCCAAATTGGATCAAAGTTCAACAGGGGAACCACAACTAGATTGGTAGGGTGTTTGCTGGATCATCGAATGGACTTTAACGAAATTGTTAATTTGTGAATTAAACATAAATAGGCTACGAATTCAGGGACATAAAAATACAAAACAAGAGGTAGCCCAGAGCATTTGTAAATATATGCTAAATAATTCAAAATTTCGTGGAATTAAAATCAGTGCGAACCGACTTCAGTATTAAATGCAAATAAATTGCCGCCTGTGGCACCCCATAGGCATGGTTTCAACACTACTCATTTAATCCGTAGGATATAAGTATGGTTTAAAAATGAAAATAGGTTATGTCTGAATTAATGATTTATTAAGGGATGAAGTTCAAATTTAAGCCCCAGGGGACTGTACTTGCTTACGTCCCCAACCACGTGAAAGCTTGAAATTAATGATTAACCGTATATAAAAACACTTTATTTTGAAATCTCTTGGTGCCTAAAAGTTGTTTTCTCAAGCTTAAAAATTAAGATTTGTTTTCCATTGTTCATTCGAAATATTACAAATAACCGACAGTAATTTAGTTTGTGGCGTATTCACTTGAGGTTTTTCATGTTCCAATAATTATTGTTTGGTACTACATAAAATGGTGTGTTACTTTTAACAATTTTCCTGCTACAATTTCAAATCTAAATAAATTCTAAACGTTATCCAGACAAGTCAAACAGTCATTCTGTTAAATCATTTAAATAGAGTCAATTTATATTCACTTTAGTTTCTATAGATTTATGGAAAGTTTAAATGTATGTTGATTTTTGTAGGGAATTTGCTTTTTTAAATTTCTTTTCAAATCAACCAGCTGCAAGAGAAATGGTAAAAGGCATGAAAACAAATGCCAAAAGAGGTTGAACGTGAATGTTCGTAATCGGAAGGCCAATAATCGCAACAAACAATAACGACAATGGCAGACCAACGGCATCTTTAAAAAACAAATTTTCTGTATTTGAAACGGCCATGATACAGCAGCACTTCACGGAAAAACAAGTTTTAATTGCGGACTTTGATAGGCTTTAATTCGCAGATTTACCTCGAGGTAATGTTAAAGTTGTTTAAATCGGAACGGAATACATTATGGCAGCAAAATCAAACCTTTTATGTTGTTGGAATTCAATAAATGTTCTTCATATGAAAATGAAACCAAATGGATTCACAATGGTCGTTCCTGTTTGAAACTCATGCAATACATATATTTTGTTTAAAATATGTAAAAAACCCATCGCGTGAATGAGTCGTTTCTTCTGGCCTTTAATGTCAAATGTTAATTTTTTCAGCATACACTATAATTGGAATTTACCATATGCGCATTAAAAATTAATGGGATTAACTGCTTGATAATCGTCCATGCAATTTAAGAATTCGGAGAAACTAGCTCATTCAATAACGAATAGAATATACTTTTCATGAAGTTAGTCGATCACAGAAATCGATCCTGGAAAGACGTGTATCGATTTTACTGCGGGGTTGCCTAAGTAACCAAATAAATAAATAATAAAAAAAAGAAAAATTTCGAAATCTCTGGAGAACAAATATTAATACAACGCATTGGGAAAAAATGCAAAAAGAGCAGATTTCGAGTGACAACACGGAAATCAGCGAAGACGACATGTGTAACAAAAGAAGGAACACTATGAAGCCGCAGCCGCAGTTTAAAAGGCAGTTGCGTAGTAAGAAGAGCCCCAAGTGCACACAAAATGACGAGGTTGCGATGTACAGCGGAAACGGGAAGTCTTGCTTCGTCCAATGCTGAAGACCAAGCCGCCGAAAAAAGTTAGTTCGAAAGAGTAAGCGGACAGAATAGTAGAAAAAGAACAACTGGAGGCGTTCATTAAAACGGCCCAACTTGAACTGGATATCAGAAGGAAGCTGGCTAATAAAAAAGAGGAAGAGAAGTCACATCTGCATCAACCCAAGCAGCAACATCCACAAAATCATCACCAACAATATCTACAGCAAAAACAACATCATCAACAACAACAACAACATCAGAAACAAGAAAAACAACAACAACAACAACAAAATTAGCAGGAGCAACAGCAGAAGCAAAAAGAAGAACAAGGGCAGAAGCAGCAAGATCTTACAATCCGAAAACAGAATTTTAAGAAAAGGATGCCGCCGATCAACGTTTTCGGAATGGACGCACCAAATACCATAAAAGTATGTTAATGGTCAGTAAGGGAAGAATTTATTGTAAAAAATACTGTTTATGCGTGAACAGTTTTAAAAAGTGAAAGAACAAATGACAGCAGCTGGGGTGGAGTTCTTAACCTTCAATCCATAAAGCGAACGACTGTTATGCTTAAGGGGCTGGATGTTTCAGCTGATCCTTAGGACATCTTAAAGTCTCTCCAAAGGCTGAAGACTGAGGACGTGAAGTTTGTTGCGCTAAGCCGATTCTCCACTGTCCGATCTAGGACGCCGCTTGAGAGTCTGCTTCCGTCTTCCTCATACAAGTTACACTAGGAAGCAGAATGGAAATCCATATATAAAGTATTTAACTTTTAATAGAAAAAAAAAATGTCAACATAAGCAAATTTAGGATTACAAGAAAGAGCTTCCCCATTAATAAAACAATTAACATTCTTTCATGATCATGCATTATTAATCTTAATTATAATTACTGTAATAGTAGGATATATAGAACTCATATTATTTTTTAATAATTACAGGAATCGATATTTACTTTATGGACAAACAATTGAAATAATTTGAACTATTCTTCCAGCCATTATTTTATTATTTTTTGCTTTTCCATCTTTAGTTAGACACGCGGAAACCGCAATAGGTAGCCTAGATGCAGCAAATGCGTAGAGATGCATCTATCGGCATGCTGTCCGGTGGGAGAGGGGAAAGTGGAGTATGAGACACGCTTGAAGTGCGTGCATTGTGGAGAAAGGGGACATCCATCCAGTTATCGGGGCCGTCCAAAAGTAAAAGATATCTGCAAAAAGGATATTCTAAAGAAAGCAAAAGTGGTGGAGTCAAGGCCGATGCCAAGAACTAAAGCCACACCTGTTACGCCGGTCATCTACGCCCAGATGGCGTCTGGTAGACGATCGGCACAACAAACAGTGCCAAAAGTGGTACCGGTACCGGTAGAAGCTCAGAGTATGGGCTTCGCGGAACTGTTCTCCATGATGGTCTCAATACAGGCCCAAAAAGAGCAGTTCCAAAACGATCTTTTGCGAAATGACCGGATCCTTTCGTCAAGACCCGCTGGGTCGGGTGCGTATCCGTTTTAATGGATACGCCAGTAGCTGGAGGCCTTTCGATCCTAGCGGTGAATGCAAATTCACTTGTTAGGATCGAAAGAAGGTAGCTATCCTTAAGACCCATAGTCCTGATATGTTAATTGTTAGCGAAACTAACCTAAATCGGAAACACCAAATCAGGTACAAAGACTACGCAGTTATTCGAAGAAAGAGCCCCCACTCCATACAAGAGGGTTTGGTCGCTCTCTTCATTAAAAAGGGCATTCACCATAAGATCGTGTATTGCGGTGAGGTGCGAAATTTCGGTGTACTGGAAGCGTGTATTGCGGAAAGAAATTCTACGTAGTGGCGGCCTATACACCAGATGCACCTCGGTCCATAAACTTCATTTCGGAGCTCAAAGCTCTCTTTCGAAAGCTTCGTTTATGCTCAGAGGAAAACAACTTTGTTGTCGCCGGCGATTTGAACGCGAAGGAATGGGGTAATTCTGTCAAATCCCACGGGAAATTCACTCCTTGGGTGGTTGACGCAGCACTATATTGAGTTCAAGCTGAATTTGTTTGCAACCTATAGACCATCCTTTCCCAGAAGTGGGTCTTATCTAGATGTAATGCTTATGACACACGACTTAGGTTACAAAGCATAAACAGACAGGTTAGGAACTGCTTAACAACGTTAGAGTACGACAGTGATCACTGTGGGCTTGCCGCAGTTATTCTGTTTCCGAACGAGATGGTGGAACTGGAAGAATTCACGGAAACGAAGACTTACAATTATTGTAACGCTCGCTGGCCGCGTTTCTTTGGAGTCCTATCCAGCGAACTGCGTTCGAATAACTTAACGCCACCTTCGAACAGAAACGTTACGAACTAGGAGATTGACAGGTTCCTCACACAAATGGACACTACGATGCTATGGACAAGACGATTCCCAAAGTATCAAATGATGTCACACTTGATACCTGTATAGAAGGTGAAGACACTTCAGAGCACTTTCTATCAGGTGGCGGCTATTTGGAGCTGATGTGATTGGAATCGAAAACCTAAGTTTTATATCACAGAAGCGCCTCTTGGTTTTTTTTTTTCGAAAATCAAGAAATTACATTAAATTAAGGTTACTGCCTGGTAGTACAATGGACCAGTAGTTGAGTCTGAGCGCTCCAGTGCAGTATATCCGAACTTCCAACAGTTACGTCAGAGACTTCACTTCCCTTCTATACACCTTACTCCTCCCCCTAACTCCAATATTTTTATTTGCATAATTGCGAACACTCCTTTTTCCCCAGCTACACTAAAACGCATGTGCCATTGGACACCGCGCATCCGCTCTAACGGGATCTATCCCGTCACCACCTCCCCTCTCAACCAATCAGAAGTCAGTGCGCGGATCGTGTTCATATTTATTTCCCACAGACGAGGAACTGTATCAGCGATTCTAATACCTCCAGAAAACTTTATATCGTGTTCTGGATTTTGATAGTCTTAATTCACACTTCAAGTGAATAACAACAAATTTTCGTTCAATAAAAATATTATGTTCGTAATATTATGTTAGTGCCAACGTTGAAGGGACACAATTAATTGGTGTTTTTTTATGTCACCATTAAAGGGACAACGTAACTCAACAAAAAAAATTACAAATCACAGAGAACAGATACGGAACAAGAAGACTTGAAGGCGTTTCGACTTGACAGACTAACAGGCAACGCAAACATACTGACTTCAGTTGGCATCGATCCGGATAAGGCCGTGCTTGGTATTGAGTTTTTCAATGTTGAGGATGCTCAAGAGATGGTAGAAGCAATTGGAGCAGTTTTCCAAGAAGTGTATACGGTCAACGAGTCTCGTGGGCCGAATCACGATTTGGAAAACAGAGCGTGACTTAACCATTACCACCTTCGAAATAAAATACAACAATAGCGTTCTGAGAATCGTGGTTTCACCAGATTCGATGATGAAAACAAGGCAGTTAATTCTGTAGCTCAAACTGGCTCCATTGGCATACTTATTCCGAAGGCGGATCTTAAGGATATCTTCAACAGTCTGAAGACCAAAAGTCCACCGGAGTAGACGGAATACCGAATATTGTGTTGCGTCATCTCCCCGAAGAGGTCATAGAGATAAACACAATCATGTTCAACAATAATTTGAATTATGCACATTATCAGAGCATTGGAAGACGGCGGTAGTGCAACCTATTCCCAACAGGGACAAAGATTCCTCGCTTCCGAAAAATATTCGGTCGATAAGTCTCCTGCCTTGCTTAAGCAAGGTTTTCGAAAAGAATGTCAATAGAGTCCTGATACAGTGGCCTGAGAACAAAAAAATAATACCGAATAACCAATTTGGATTTAGGGCGGGGCATGATACTCTACATGCTGCGTCAAAATTGGTTTCAGACATTCAATGGGAGAAGGCTAAAACCCAAAGCACCAGGGCCTGTCTTGTTGACTTGGAAAAGGCATTCGACAACGTCTGGTTTTAAGGCCTCTTCCTTAAGTTGACGAGTTTGGGCATAAGTAAAAGAAACGGCTTTACATGATCTACAATATTCACCATATATAGGTAGAAAGTTTGTTGTTAAGAGTGGCAACAAGTTTTCTACTAATGTCTTTTGCATTAAAAATTGGCTCCAGCAGGGCACGGTGAACTCACCAATTCTTTTCACTATCTTCACCAGTGAATTAATTGGCAATACCTGATCGTACGCTGACAATTGGATCGCTACAGGACTGCGCCGAAGATTGGGGTCATTAAAATCATCTTGCAGCGTGACTTCGAGAAAATAAAAACTGTCGTAAGTTCGGTATCATGGACCCACATGGGCAGCCATTAGCAGTGAGGAGTGTGGTGAGATATTTGGGCATTATGTTGGATCAGTTTCTGTATGGAAATATCCATGCCGCAACGGGGATGGCAAAAGCCAGAAAAACCTTCTCTGTGGCAAGCAGATTGTTGTACAGCAGCCAGCTTGAGGTGGTGAAGGTTATCTGCTACATGGCGCTAGTCCGGACAATCATGGTGTATGGCTGTCCGGTGTGGATCAACTGGAGTCCTTCCCAGATGGATGGAAAGGATGACGGTCTTCGAGAGGCAATGTCTTCTGGCTTGCCTTAAAATGTACAGAACCCCAAAATCTGAGTACAAGAAGTTATATGTTAAAGAAATCTTGTAGAATGCAGCAAACGCGAATATGCTGGAGAATTCAATTATTAAGCTGATTAGAAGGCTTGTTCAAGAGCAATGACCTCAAAAAAACAAGCGGATATTCGGAGCTTACTACCCAAACGGCGCATATCACAGTGAACAAGCGGCTTGTCTACGAAAGTAATGTAGGAATCATATATCCGGGTGATCTTCGGTTCAGCACATTCATCCCCATTCGCGACAGGGATGAGGTGGAAAGAAATCGGCATTTTTATTGGTGGCTAGAACCACATCAAGTGCCCCAGCTGCTGTAAGCTTTAAACGCATATTTTTGGTCTCCTACGGCCATTTTACATTTCGATTAGGTTAGTTAGGATAGGTTAAAACGTTAAAAAAATTAAAAAAGTAAAAAATAAAAAAAAAAAAACAAATACAATAAATGCACGCCTGTTGCTGCATAAGTGCATCCTACCCTCAGCATGAAGCATGGTTAACCCTCATTTCAAGAGATTTTCGCGCTGTTTGAAAACAAGAATAATTAAAAAGTAATAACATTCGTTAAACAGTTTAATATTTTAATGCTTAATTATTTTGAAGAATATCCTTGTGAGGATCTTATTTAAACTGCGTTTTCAGTTTTAGAATTTTTCCTCTTTCTTGTTTTAAGGCTTTTGTATAATGTAATTAAAGCTAGGAAAATAATATGGGAAATACAAAAATTCTAAATTATGCTTTATCTTCACGTTATCGAAATCGTATGCAAAAAGTTATCGAAGAAATCCGAATAATTGATTTTGTTCAAATACTTATCTCCATACATACCTAATATGGCGCTACAGCCTACTTTGTTTTGTTCAATCTGAAGAGGCAAGCAATGCACAGGTGGATAAAGTTGTCTAGGTCCGATCGTTGGATCTTTTATTCGCGATCTTTAGTGCACCGTCTTTTTGGATTCACTTGCAAATATTGCTTGCCCTTCGAACGGTTTCCGCTCTTCTGAACAACTCATGTAGTTCGTAGTAAAATTTCTTGAGATTCTTCTGGAACCTTTCATTGGTAGTTCATACATGCTTCGTTCTAACCCAAACTAATCAATCGTATTCTTGTTAAAATTTCTCACATCTACACTACTTTCTAGTTTAAAATGCAATTCTTTAATAAGAATAATTAGGATAGGGGAAGATCAAAGATGTGTTATTAGAATATGTCAGTCTGGCAGATAGATTCATAAATATAAAGTAAAGTTTTAATACACTGGATAAACCAAAAAAAATTACTGGGCATTTCGTGTTTCCACACACTAAAATAATTTTTCAATAGAAATACCTACAAAAAATAGGAGTAGAAACCTTTGGTAGAAAACTTTCTTTACGTGTAAATGGACACAGTTTGGTTTTAAGCCATAGAGTACCCACAAAGTCAGAACAGAAGAAGAAATTTCTACAATAAATACACTTCTCTTAAATTTTAATATATTTTTATATTTCCTTCTTTTATGTCAAGATTGATATAAATGTTACTGTTTTTAAGAACAATACTTTTACTTTTTTTAAGAACAATATATTTAAGGCCTTTAGCGCAGTTACAGTAGCACAGTAGCGCGGCTTCATAAAGGCATTCGCTTTGTTTTTGGAAAACTCCAACATGAACATTTAATTTTCCACATCGTATATCAAACGCATAGCATACATATTATTCGTAATTGCAGTTTAGCTGCTACGCATACACACACAATCTCGAAAACAAATGTACAATTTCTTAATAATCTTAATCTAGAAATCTTACACTGCACCACTCGACAGATTTATTCAAATTCAAAGGATATATAGTTCAGCGCTGCTTCCGAAGACTGATTTTCAATTAAACATCATACAAGCGTTTCCAATTAGGATGGAATGCCTTTTCCGAAAATTTGCATTCCCTTATGTAGACTTGAATTCAAAGCGAGTGAAAATTAGCATACAGCGCCAAATTAATTTCCTCGATGTCGAACCAGTGCATGTACGCACAAGCGAAACGAAACTCATCTCTATTCTACGACATCATAGCGCGTAGGCAAGGCATGATTCATCAGCAAGCTCCATCTGATGATATGGGCCACATTTTCCAACACTGCCACCGCCACCACTGTCTCCTCAACATTTTCCCAACACTCATGCAGGGAAGGAAAATCAAAGCAATCTCACAACTGTTTGCGTTCATCCACTTAAACGGCCGTCTGTGCAAGGATGAAATGTTGCAGTCGAATACTGTTGCTTACTTGTCCTTGCAGGAAATTTCGTGGTTGTTTCAGTTAGAAAAGGCAAACTGTAACTTAAAGCCAAAAGAATTGCCCTCCGCAAAAGGTTTGTTCTTCATGCTCTTTTCTGCCTCCTCCCACGGCGGGAGAAAAACAACTTCAGAAAAACAAGAAAAGAACTTTTGTCTGAAATGCATTCCTTTGGCATCGTCACGTATAGCATAAGCCCTGCAGGCGTAGCAGGGATTCATTGCCGCTCACAAAAACGTGCAGTTTTCACGTAGAATTGTCATAATTCTCATCGCCTGGCCTACGGCCTTATTTGAAGTGTGGTTGCAGAAAAATGAGGTTCATTTGTTTTAATTTGTCATACAGCTACGAGTAAAGCAAAATAAATAAATTTTACCGCGTGAGGGAAAAACTTGCTCTTGGTTGCCAGTCCTGCAGTTTTCTTTGAAGTTAAAGCCGATAAACGAAGGAAATCTGATAGGCGAGTTAATTCAATTCAGTTAATAACGTCACAGTCAATTATGGATTGACACGCACGCAAGCTTTTCGCAATAAAGTGCTCTTTTTGTAAGCTGTATTTTAGTCCTTGTTCAACGCGCTTCAGTCGATAGTGCATGCAAATCAACGAGTACCAGGTTTAATCCGAAAATAAGCGAGTATAATAAAACCGTCATTTTTCAAAAATAAATTGACATATTTTGGTTATATCCCATGACTTCAATTTAAATGTAAATTTCGTCCTGCGTGGCCTATGTGTGGCAGTTTGCGCGTGTATACATTTGCATATATAGTACCTTTACGTTCGACCGGTGGAAACGAATGAATGAAATCTCGTTTGACCTCGTTCCTTCGTTGCGTTCGGCGCATACTGAGTTGGCGGAGCATATTGTGAAAATAGTTTGTTTTTTTTGTTCATTGCTTTTCATATTCTGAGAGGGATGAGTGTTTTTTGAGAGACCATGACAAACACTGACCGTCATTATCGGATTGTTAATAATTAATATTTCATTTTCCGGAAAATATGAGACGGATAAGAGCATAAAAATACTATTGAGCGTCTGTTGGGAGTTGGAGGTTGTATACTGGGCAATCTCACACCTCGGGGAATGCAGAAGATTTCCTTATCTTAATTGGTAGATACGAGGAGAGGTTCAGTCACAGAAGACAGTACTTGTAGTGTGGCAACAAATAAATAAATAAAGTTGGTATTATTTTTAAATGTTGATGAAACCCGGAAGGCAGCATAGTAATTCCATTTTGGCTGTCAATCCATCCGTTTGACATCCATCAATATTCCACATCAAGTACTGGAATTAGTTTAATTTCACCAAGAAGGTAGTGTTTGCAGGATTTTATAACATTTCGTTAAACTCATGAAATTTTTATTTAAAATTTTAACAAATACCACATGAAAAGAAGTGTGTATTTAAAGTAAGCAGATAATAACAATATTTATCATGGTAACAAAAAAATAAAATTCATAAATTAATTCAAATTAATATGATATGATATGATATGATATGATATGATAATATGATATGATAGATGATTACAGGCATTTTGTATTCTTTCAAAGTGTTTGTCAATGTTTCTTAAAATTTTTCTCGATTAAATTATTTCTTCATGATCTCCCAAAGATTTTCGATGGGTTAAAAATCGGGTGACTGTCACATTTTGATCGGTGAACAATTGCTTAACTGACCTAGCCGTATGTTTAGAGTCATTATTCTGCTGTAATACCCAACGTAACAACATTCCCCATTCTGCAAACGGCAACATAACTTCGTCGAGTATTATTTTATAGGCTCATTGGTCCAGTATACCATTAATACGATACAGTGGTCCGAATCCTGCAGCTAAAAAAAAAAGCCCCACACCATCACATGTCTCCCACCATGCTCAATCGTTTTTAAGCAACACCATGATTGCAGTTGATTGTCAAGTAGTCTTCTGACAACTTTTATTATTTTTTATTTTTATATATTTAATATAAATATATATATTATTTATTTGGATACATCACTGAAAAGAACTGAATTCCATTTTTTATGTCTCACAGCAACTGTTTTTTTGCAAACTGAGGTTTTCTTTCGTGATTTCAGTTTGAAATCAAAGACCTTTCAGCAGGTCGATGAAGACACATACTCGTATCCGCTGAAGTTAATCAACGTGTATTGTTCTAAAACTTACTGTTAGCTGTAACTCTTCTACCAATTTGAGCGCTGGTATAAAGGGATTTTTTGTATCTCTCCGAGCTATCATAGTATCATACAAGAACTTGTTTTACGTGGTCGGCCACCGCGACTCACAACGTCTACTTCATTAGTTTTAAAATATCGACTTAAATTTCGAGATATTGACGACTTATTTATATATTATATTTTTCGGATATTTCTTTTGGGTATTGCCTGTACTATAGTCATCTATTATGCGTAGTCTTAAAGTATCGCCAAATTAATTAAGTCACTTCTATCTCATTATTATTATTATTTTTGGAAGGGGCAACAGTCCACAGGGGGACCAGGGCCTATCTTGCTCATCAACTACTTCTGCCGTTTGCGCTACTGTTCTCTTACGAGTAGAAGGGACCTACAATTTTTTGCTGACTCCGAACGGCTAAGTTTGAGAAGATTTCTCTTAGACAATTATTACTCCTTTAGTTTTGTCAGCAGCTCGAAAGAGGTGGTGAAGTGAAAAATTCAAGGTGTTCAGCGGGGAATCGAACCTAGACCCTTCGGCGTGTAAGCGTCGCACTCTACCCACTAAGCTACTGCGGCTACATATTCTGAATTTATTAACGTATTTTCTACTAAATTTGAGTTATAAAATTACTCAATAATGTCGTCAACAATTACAAGACATATCCTTCCTTGGAAATCTCGAAGAACATTATATCCATTACTCGTTGGAAGGTCGATGGTGCATTTTTCAGACCGAAGGGCATTCGAACGAATTCAATTTAAGTGTTCATTGTCGACTGAAAATACAGTTTTTGGGATATCTTCTGTTCTGACCTTAATTTGGTGGAAACCTAAAGCAAGGTCTAAAGTGCTGAAATATAAGCTTTTTCCCATTTTTTCTAATATGTCTGAGATGTTAGGAATGGGATACTTGTCATCGATTGTTTTTTGATTTAACTTGCTTTTATTTATGACAAATCTTCACTTCTGGTTTCCATTCGCATCTTTTTTTTGGGACTATCCATATGGGGGATGACCAACGCCAAAAACGATGTTGAATAATTGATCAAGCACAATTCTAATTTGTGCTTGGGTTTTTTCTTTATGGATAAAGGGGTATCTACATGATTTGGAGTATATGGGTGATTTATCATTCGGTTTAATCTCATGTTTTATCTTATTAGTGAATGTTAACTTTTGTCCCTCTTAAAAGAAAATATAGTGGGATTGCTTACATAATTTAAGTATCTCTGTCTTTTGTTCAGAATTCATGTAATCTGTTTTAATAAAATTTTTAATATTCTTCTTACTTGAAAATTTACATGAATCATGATTAACGGAAAAATTATGAAACTCGGAAAAGTTACCTTTGTTCATGATCTGAGTCTTGATTGGTTGTTCGATTACGAAAGTCACTGGAGAATCAGCTGTGTTGATCACCTCAAACAATGCATACCCTCTCAGGTATTATCAAGTAATCTTTTATTTTCATTGTTAAAATTTACCGTGTCGACATGTACTTTACAGACTATTTTAATCCAGGCACAGTATGGTTTATATTTTAGACATTAAATTGGGTTTGTAGTTTGAAAATATTTTTTTATTTCCGGTTTCTAAGTACAATTTCCCGAGATCTATTTTAATTTTAAGATCTCTCATCATATCTACGCCGATTAATAAACAATATAAAAAAAGGAGTTCTTTTTTAGTGTTTAATTCTTTCAAACCTCGTATTGTTTTTTGCTTATTTAGTGTATGATTCATAAAAACTGTTTTTATCTCGATTTATTGTTTCAATTACCTTATGGCCAACTACTTTGGGGTCGATAAACGACTTGTTGCTTCCGGTGTCGATGCGACTCTGTAAATTTTTACAAAGGTAGTTGATGTAAATATAAGGTAGTAAATAGGAACTGTAGGTCTTTATACCCACTTGATTGACCGAGGCTTGTTAATGGAAATTTCGATCATCAATATTAGCCCCCAACTCATCGTCTTTGATTTGGTTAAGTGACCAATTTTCATAATGCTCGGAGTTCAAATCCCGATCGCGGCTATAAACTTCAGTATTATACAGCTCTCTTGATATATTATTTTGCTGGCTAACCCAATTACTAATTTTACTGTAACGGCTGTTAGTTCTTCCGCTGAAAACATCAATTGGTTCTGGGGAGGGAACTTTCCAGCAGAATTTTTGTTTACAAACGAGCCGGACGGCGCTTGTGCACCATTATATAGATTCTTTTTGGGACCTGCTGTGAAATTTCTCGACGGCTGATTGAAATTTATAAAATTTCTAACTGTCTGGTTGAAATTGATTGGTTGGTTGAATTTGGTTGAGTTTGACCTTGTTGAGATCGAAAATTATTATGTGGATAATACATTTGAAATGGTCTTTTGAAAGAAAACATTTGCAGTGAATATTGATGAGCGTCTTGAAAATACGAATTGTTCTGTTCTTGAAGACAAAAATTCAAAGCTTGAACTAATTTGGTTAGTCTCATAGCTCCTATCGTGAATCCCAAAGGCTCATTCAGACCCGATCAAAATGCGTTAAGACACATCTCTTCATAGAGAGTTTGTTTTGCTACCAGTTTTGTGGATCCGAATAAAATTTATCATGATTGACAAAATTGCAATTACTTCTGAGTAAAAGTTTATAACTAGGTAATTTTTTATTTCTGCCCAGTCAAAAGTGGTTCCATACATGTTAAGTATTTCGTTTACCTGACCGACAACCTTGTTTCTAACGGCCCGAAGAATTATTCCGGCATACTCCGTAGCACTTACACATTACTTATGAAATGATGCAATATTCTAGGATTACCATTAAAGGTCGGCAAATCTTCAACAACATCCAGAATTCTAAGTGCACCAAACCTTTCGGTTATATGTTTAGGAGTCATTTTGTAAGAAATGTCCTCAGTCAGCAGGTACGTATGATTTTTTTTAATGTTAATGACAAATAATAATGATTACGTAAATCAATTTACGATTGATGTTTAATTGATTAGTAGAAACACGGTATAGGTAGGTAAAGCATATGGTATAAATATAAAGTGATATTTTTATTGATCAGTATGGACTTACCCCATGAATGATAATGATGATGATATAGATAGGCAGATATTTCTCCTGGTTATTTATTAATGTCACTTTGCTCAATCGTCTTCTTTTTGGTGTAGAAATTGATGTTCCTCTTTTTCACTTTGATCGTTTATATTTTATTTCTATTTACTTTCAGTTCTGTTATTGGTTTTCCTTTTCACTGAATTATTTTGTCTTATACTTCTTTTCAATTGAGTTCAATATTTGAATCATCTCATCATCTATCAGGTTATGTTATTATTATTGGTATTTCTTCTTTGATTCAATTTCGGTATATATTTATGTTTTCACCTGTTCTTTCAATCTCGTTTTTAATAAAACCTTTACTTATTTTAAAAAGCAGATTATAGTTTACCGCTTTTTTTTGCCGGTGTACCGACTGCGCCAGTTAGGTCATATAATCGAATTTAACACGAGTTTGATTTTAGAACACAGATTTGTTCTTACTTTTAAAAATTTAGACTTAACTGATCAGTGGTGTAGTAACAACTGAAGTCGCTTAGCATCCATGCACTTGACAAAACTATTGCTATAAGGTTAAAAAATTTATTGGACAAACAAACAGGAGGAAAGGAAACGTGCAAAAGGACGCCATTTATCACAAACGCGTAAACAAATAATACAATGAAAGAATACGAAAACAATGAGGTGATATTTGTTGACACATGTGCATGTTGCATGGATACAATGATGCGGTTTAAGTTGCAGCGACTTGTTGTGGCGCATAGCTCTACATCTTTCAACACTTCATTCGCGCTACTGTTCTCTCACGAGTAGAAGGGAACTACAGTTTTTTGCCGACTCCGAAAGACCGAGTGTTGTCACCAGCTCGAAAGAGGTGGTGTAGTGAAAAATTCGAGATGTTCGGGCGAGTAAGCGTCACTCTCTACCCTCTACGCCACTTCTAATTTATTGTGTTAAAAAAGAAAAATCAATGATCTGATCCCTATAGAAGTGTTTGCAATATCGACGTTTCAAAAACTAAATTCCACAAATTTTTTTAATAAACATTAATTCAAAAATAATGGAAACTAGTAGAGTTTTAACAGTTAATATCCTGATAACAGTTCATTTCAGTTCAATTGCAATTGCTTTGTTACGCTTCACTTTAGGATTTCTAAAAACAACAAATACGAGTATTAACTTATTAAAATATTTTTTTTTTTCAAAATTGTTAGTATTTGCGTTCGTTTAATGTACACCTTTCATTTGATATACATAATGTTATTATTAAACATTACATTTTCGTGAATTCTACGAAATTACCAAAATTTTCCTGTACTGGAAAATGTTTTGTCCCCTACTAGGTATAATGTATGTGTACTATATTATACTACAACCATATATAAAATACATCCTATGTATACTGTCTGTTTTTCAGACGATTTATCTGGTCATACTTCTATTGCTATTTAGCTTAGCTTAGCTAAGTCTATGTTCCTAAATATAATGTAAGAAGTCTCAGCTTTTTGCCACTAGATTGTGTTGGTATTCATATACCTGCAAACATTTATCTGATTCTGACAAAAACTGGGAATTTGTTATGTGAAATATCCAATAAATCAGTCGTTCAAAGACCTTCACAGAGTACGTACGTGTTTCGGCTTCGTAGTGTGTGTACATAAATAGCAAAAAAAAAAACAAATTGTCAAAAGTGCCCAGTAGCTCTGGTAGTAGAGCACAAGTGTGTTGACCAAGAATCCCGGGTTCGAATCCCGAGGACAAAAAAAAAAGTTTACTTATTTTTTTTTTTAATTAACAGTGAGAGAGACACCTAGTGTGAGTGACGGACATGGAAAGTGACGAGCGACCCGAGCTCAGTAAATCGGGTGATTTTAAAACACCGGTGGCCGGGAAATCAGGCCACCAAACCAGTGACGGTAGTCTCCGTATGGCTAGTCCCACGAGTCGGACTACAGAGGGGAAAAAGAGGAGAAAGAGGCTGCAGCCGCAGCCTACCATCACTAAGCGTCGGACGACTACGATGACGTCAGATGAAGAGGCGGTCGCACCGAGCAAAGGCGGATCGGTGCCGACCAAAACAACTCCGCCAAAGAAAACTGTAGCAACAACAACATCGGCTACAGCTGAAGCTGTAATCGACATTGATGCCCTTCAATGCGAATCGGAGGGCAACGAATGCCGATTCTCATATAGATGGAGCGATAACTCCTTCAAGGTGCTTGCTACGTCGGACGCCGACGACGAGGAGGAGGAAATACGACAGGAGGAGACGAGACTCAGGAAACTTGATGAGGAAAGGGCAAAGCTTGACGCCCACATCAAGTTCCTCTATGAACAGTCCACGGCAAGAAAGACGGCTGAAAAAGCAGAGAAGAGGAAAGAACAGCTGAGCGATATCTTAAAGCTGCAGCAAAAGAGGCATCCAAAGCAACAGGGGAAGGAAAACCTGCAGAATCATCCAGAATCGCAGCCATCCACATCAAAGGCAGCTCAGCGTCTACAGACTGCTCAACTGCAACAACAAAAACAGACACAGCAACAACAACAAAAACAAAAGGCCCAGCAAACGCAGACCCAACACAAGAAACAGCAGCAGAAACCACAGCAACTACAACCGGAACAACAGAAACAACAGGAATCACGGCAACAGGAACAACAAAAACAACAGCAGCAGAAGTCCAAGGCACGCTGCCCGCCCATCAACGTTTTTGGACCCTTTGTGAGTTGGTCCTAGGCAATAAGTTATTTTACATAAAATATAAGACTCCCCAAACCCACACCGTTCATTGCCTAACAATGGACGGGTTTAGATTTCTGAAAGAGAAGTTGGCGGCATCGAACGCTGACTTCTATACGTACACCCCCAGAGGAGAAAGGCCACAGACTTTGCTTCTCAAAGGTATTAATCCTTCTGCTGACCCGAAGGTCCTCCTCGACAAGCTGCGCCAAGTCGAGAGCGACGAGGTCCAGTTTGTAGGGGTTAAGCCCTTCATTACTGCGGCAGCGAGGGCGAAGAAGAAGGCACTTCCTTTCTTCTTAGTTCAGGTATCCCACGGTACTAAAATTGACAGCCTACGAAAAATCCGTTTCGTAGGGGGTCTTAGTGTAAAGTGGGAAAAATTAAACAAATCTGACCACGTACTTCAATGTGCGAAGTGCAGAAGGCTGGGGCACGTCGCGGAGAACTGCAATATGGAGTTCCGCTGCGCACGATGCACTTTCAGCCACAACAAAGGGGAATGTCCCTTAGGTATGGAGGAAGTCGAGGATAAGGCGCTCCTCAAATGTGTACTCTGCGGAGGAAATTAACACCCCGCAACCTACTTGGGGTGTCCACGAATAAAAGAACTCCGGCAGAGAGTAAAAGCAGCAAGGAACGACAAAAAGGTAACCGCCAGGCCAGCTACCCGTGCGCTGAATACCACCGTTACGCCTTTTGTCTCCTACGCCCAGATGGTGTCAGGCAGACAACCGGCACAACGAACAGTGCCAAAGGCTGCCCCGGCTCCAAAGGCCAGGCAACCTGAAGCAGAGCCCTTCATAAGGGATGTACTGTCTTCCTCTCCTCTCTAATTTACTGCAAACCCACAATCCTGATGTGCTGATGGCTAGCGAAACTAAGCTTAACCAGACGCGCAATCTCAGGTACAAAAATTACCATATTATAAGAAGGGACCGACCCCAATCCACTCGAGGTGGTGGAGTTGCCCTCTTAATTAAAAAGAATATTAGTCATAAGGTCATATATAGCAATGAAGTCAGAAGATCTAGAGTGCTAGAAGCGGCCATCGCACGCATCTCTCTCCAAAGTGGAAAGAAGTTGTTTGTGATCGCTGCTTATGCATCGGAACCTCAAAACCCTAACTTTCTTTCGGAGCTTGAGGCTCTCTTCACCAGCCTCCGCTTGAACTCGGAAGAAAACTTTTATATATTAGCCGGGGATCTGAACGCCAAACATGGAGAATGGGGTAATACTGTTCCAAACGAGAGAGGACACGCTCTCTTAGAGTGGATGGAACAAAACAATATTGAGTTCAAACTGGATTTGCTGGCAACCGATAGACCATCATTTCCTAGAAGCGGGTCCTATCTGGATTTGATGCTAATCGACAAGCGACTTACGATACGAAACGTGGAGCGACGCACGAGGAACTGTTTAACTACGGTAATACAGCTCCCGAACAAGCTGGAGGAACTGGAGGAATATGTCCAAAAGCATCCTTATAATTACAATAAGGCGCGATGGTCACGTTTCTCTAGAACCTTAGCCAGAGAAATAAGTTCGAGTGCGATCAATCCTCCGACGAACAGAAACCTAACGAACGAAGAGGTTGATGGGTACCTCACACAAATGGACGATGTCATAAAACGAACAATGGACAAAACTATCCCGAAGGTAGCACAAACCGATGTTGGCGACAGTTATCGGAATGCTACGATCGATGCACTTCACGTGCAAAAAAGTAGACTCCTGTCAAGACTCAAACTCTTGTACAGGAGATTTATAGATCCACAAAATTCAGAAATTTGCTGTCTGAAGTCACAAATCAAAGTACTCCAACAGTTAATCAAACATAATTACAGACAAGCTGTAAGCTTGCATTGGAGCAATAAGATTCGGGCTGTACAGTGCAACAACCCGAGCATGTTCCCGCAAGTAAATAAAATCTTTCGGAGGAAAGACCATAATGTCATTCAGAGCGTACGACTTGACAGAACAACAGACAACGCGGACCTACTTACTTCAGTTGGCATTGATCCTGATAGGGCTGTGCTTGACAGCGACTATTTCGTAGTTGAGGATCCCCAGGAGAAGGTGAAAGCAATTGGTGCTGTTTTCCAGAGAGTGTATACGGTCAACGAGACTCGAAGTCCGAATGACGATCTGGAGAACAGAGCCTTGCTTAACCATGTCTCTCTTCGGAATGAAATAAGTCAATGGCGATCCGAGAACCCTGGTTTCACCAGGTTCAGTGACGATTTTCCGGCAAATAATGTTGTCGCCGATGATGGAAACAACTCCATCCTTGTTTCAAAAGATGAACTCCACGGTATCCTCAACTCACTGAAGAAGAAGAAGTCAGCGGGAATAGATGAGATACCAAATATTGTTCTGCGTCATCTACCCTCAGAGGCGGTGGATATATACACAACTCTGTTTAACAATGCGCTGAGTAATGCATATTACCCGGTGCATTGGAAAACAGCTGTGGTACAGCCAATTCCGAAACGGGGCAAAGATACCTCCATCCCGACGAATCTCCGTTCTATAAGTCTTCTTCCGTGCATAAGCAAGGTATTTGAGAAGATAGTCATTAAAGCTCTGAAAGAATGGGTCGAGGAAAAAGAAATCATACCGGAAAACCAATTTGGCTTCAGGGCGGGGCATGACACTATTCATGCCGCGTCAAAATTGGTTTCCGACATCCAGTGGAATAGAAACAAAACACAATGCACAGGGGCCTGCTTGATTGACATGGAAAAGGCATTCGACACCGTATGGTTAGAAGGTCTCTTCCTCAAGCTAGTCAGACTCGGCATAAATAAAACATTGCTATATATGATCTACGACATGGTAACAGGTAGGAAGTTCGTTGTGAAAAATGGCAACGAAATTTCCTCAACTGTGTTCCATATAAAAAATGGGCTGCAACAAGGGGCGGTGGGTTCACCGATCTTGTTCACTATATTCACTTGCGATCTTATAGGTTCTATGCCTAACATAATAGCGTTTGCCGATGATCTAATCGCGTACAGATCAGCCCCGAAGGTAGAAGAAATAAATGTCTTGTTGCAGAATGACTTCGATGCAATTCAACGATTTTGCGACGACTGGAAGTTGAAAATCAACTACCAGAAGTGTGAAACTATCCTTTTCAGAACCCCGCTGTCCAGAGCCTCAAGGGACACGAAAATGAATTGGCGTAAGTTCGGCATAGTTGACCCACTAGGGCGGCCATTGACCGTGAAATGTGTGGCGAGATATCTAGGCATCTGGTTGGACCAGCTAAGGATGCCTTCGCTATGGCAAGAGGACTGTTCTACAGCAGTCAACTTGACGCCAGAGTGAAGGTTATCTGCTACATGGCCCTCATCCGGCCAATAATGGTATATGGTTGTCCTGTGTGGTTCAACGTGAGTCCTTCCCAAATGGAAAAGATGAGGGTGTTCGAGAGGCGGTGCCTTCGGGCCTGTCTTCGTTTATATCGAACACCTGACTCTGATTACAAGAAATTCTATCCCAATGAGGTCCTATATAACGACGCAAACCTTATAAGGATAGATAACTTTATTATTAAGTTGATTCGGAGTCACACTGTTCGAGCCATGACTTCAACCAACAGTCTGATCTTTGGGGCTTACTACCCTAACGTAATGTACCACGAGAGGGTACGCCTTAACGGCTTTATTCCGCCTGAAGCTTTCCTCTACTTCTACGCGAAAGGCCTGATACAAGATGAGGATGGCTGCCCTATCATCTTCCATGTCGCACGATGAACAGTAGAAAGGCAACTCCAATACGAGCCGGACGTCGCTCGCAGCCACGAGGATCTCCTACGGTTCAGTAGAGCGATTTCTGCCCGAGACAGAGCAATAACAGACAAAGAACGGCATTTCTACTGGTGGTTACACCATAACCAGCATTCGATGCCGCTAAATACTTAAAGTAAAAATGGTTTAGTTGAGTCATAGGGCCAACTCACATAGGCTAAGGTAGGCGTAAGGGGTTTATACATAAATCAAAAAAAAAAAAAAAAAAAAAGGTGCATCACGGCGTATTAGATATATATCTAAAGCATATAAATAACACATACGCCCTGATGCACGCGTCCGTATATTTACGGAAATAGTTAAGTCCAATGTACATAGTTAAGTATTGTTTTATGGATTGTAGATTTAAGTTTAAATTTAGGTTAAGGTAATTTAAGTAGGTAAGATAACATAAATTTTAAGTTAGGATAAGTAGCAAACAAAAAAAAACATGAAGTCCAAGTTTTTGCTTAATTTTCTTGGAGAAATAATAATTACATTTATAAATTTTTAGCATAAAATCAGATATTATAAGAATCCGAAAGGTATTACAAAAATAAATCCGTAGGTTAGCTTAGAGTACTTGTAGAGAGTCAGTAAGCTAGAATTAAGATCATTAGATTTGATTAGTAAGCTAGTTTTAAGTATTTTTCTGTCTAGCATGTAAGATATTGAATTTGAAAATTAAAAATAAAAATGCAAAAAAAAAAAAAATATCCAATAAATACTTCACACTAATCGTTCGGCATCTGAAAATAAAATTTGTGCAATATCGCAGCTGAGAAAGAAAGACCAGCACCGAATCCGGAAGATGAAAGAATAAAATTTCAACTCTTGGACGGTTCGGAAATTATAAAATTTTGACAGATTGGAAGACTAATCAGAATGGCTATGTTTATGTGCAAAGAAATTGAATTTGCATATTAATATTCATTGAAATGCTTAAGACGAAATGCAGCCATTTTTAATGCGATCTCTTACGTATGATGAGAAGTCAAACAAAAGTTGTCATGTTTTTGTTAAGTGCTTATTGGGACGTGGAATGGAATTGCATATTATACTTTATATCTTTAAATTCAAATTGACGGAGCACAATATATTCAGGACCTCAACCCTCCACTAGTATTTGTTTTAAGCCCTCCAAAATCTACACAGACTTTTACCTTGTTTTTTGTGATGATATCTCTTTCATTCTTAATTCTATTTTGTTATAAACAATTTGAAACGTTGTCAACTTGTGACATGCAAGCAACATCCTGTTCCAATATTACTAAGCGAGGGCGTTCCTTATTTCGTGTAAAGTGCACGTTCTAATTCCTTGCATTCAAAGTGTTTCATTTAAACAACACCCAGTAATTGGTTTCACTAGTGTGTCAGCGTACTGCAGGTGAACAACGCGAGTAATGCTATTACAACCGTTGAAATGAAATTAAATTATCCAGAAACATTCATCAGTTGCACATTACGAATCTTAAATGCCAACAGCAAAGCAAAACGAAAACGAAAAAAAAAGTAAAATGCTGGGTAGGACCAGATAAAAAAAAACGAAACGTACGACAAGAACAGGTACAGCTCGGGATGTTCTTAATGTTGTCATGGTGTTACAAGTTTAAATTTTATTTTATTCTGTCTTTTTCTTTGTTGCTTTCATTTGTGCTGTCTTCCTTCTTATCTCAGAATCTTCCCTATGCCTTTCCTTCGTTTAACGTGTTCCTTTCAGTTCTGAGCTCGCATTAAATTGGTAGAAGCCATTTGAAATTACTTGCCCGGGAGTGAGATGCGAGGGTAAGGATACGAAGTTGATTTGATACAATTTTGTAATTTTCTACATTTCGTCTGTGTGCCGAAGCTGGAAGGAGTTCTGTTGATGTATTTATTGGTGTGCTATTGAATTTTTTTAGGTGGAGGAAAATTCATTTTTTCTGTGGGTTCCTTCAGGCCATAAATGAAGCTTTGGATGTGTTCGGGGAAATGAATTCACTCAATTACTTCTCCTTTAGCTGGTAGGCTTTTACGTGAACAGAAAAGTCTGCAATGTGGAAATCCTAATTTTTACATAAATTTTATGCAGAATTACATTTGTACTGCGTGGCTAAGTTAGTTAGATTAAATTCAAATGTATGCAATATACAAAATGCTCAGAAATTGAGCAGTATTTACTCCGAAATTCTTAAAAATCTCAATTTAAATTTGAAAATAGATCATCGTTTGGGCATACTATCGCAATTCTTGTACTTCTAAATAAGATAATATATGTCATTTTTCTTATTTTTGTACTCATATGTAATATTTCGTAAAATTTACTTATTGTTAGTATTATATAAAATTTTGTACGTCCTATAATATTTAGCGTAGTACCAAAAAGGAAGCGTGCGAATAAGCATATGCACAGAATACGAAGGTCACATTTTATATTTCGGGATTGGGCAACCCTAGTGTTGCAATTTGGCAACTGCCAGACATTTTTGAGGTTATACGTACTCAGAACGTTTTGACATACGAGCGATATACGGTATTGAGAATATACATAAATTATATTAACAATAATAACAGTAAAGCGCTAACTACCACGGTTTTGCGCTAATTGAAATATTTATATATTTTAAATAGATCGATCTAAATTTAATGTAAGTAGAACTGAGTGAACTAATATAATGTTATTCTCTGAAATACTTGATAAAAGAAGTTGTAACGATTGGCCGGTGGTGGTACCGAAAGTTCTTTTGATGTGTTGGCATTGCAGCATGTGTGAATAGCGGAATGGTGGTCTTTGTTCACAAAAATTGCAGGGAGCTGCTTATTGTTGGGTGATGATATGTACGTGGGTTAACCGAGTATGCCCCATTCTGAGTCTTACATCATTCTTGAACATATGAGGCGGTAGTTTCACAGGATAGATAGCCTTGATAGCTTCCGGGTTAATTATTGAATAGTGGTGTTGATAATTAGACCAGCCATTCTTGGATTTTTTTGATATTAAAGCATTTGTATGTTTTGAAGTCTTCATTGTTATGATAGTAGAATTCAAAAAGTGGCTCTTTGAAGGCTTCTAGATCAGCATATTCATTGCCATTAAAGTCTGCATGCCCCGGGACCCAGGCAACCCTTAGGTTTTTCCTTTTAGCAATTAGTTTGTCACGGATGTCAAGAGCAATAGCGGAGTAATTGTTGATATATTTAACCGCATTGATTGTTGATAAGATATCAGTAAATATAATGGTCTTTTTATTTTTTGCAGCTTGAATTGCCTTAAGCTTCTGCGCTAAAAATAGACAATGTGGAATTTAAAAGATCTTGGCTAATTATAGAGCCATATTCATTAACATTTAAAAATGCAGTTCCGTCCTTAGTTTTTGATGCATCAGAAAAGAAAAGTTGCCAACCATGTTTTTTTTTAAGGTTATACTTTGCTATACCTAGAGTATATGCTTTTACATGTTTCCATAGCAATATTGGCTTTGTGGAGATGTGTGAAAAGTGGGGCAAAGGATTCGTATGAAAGGTTCCAAGGCGGATGGTTGCAAGTAGTCTTTTTACTAGTGATAATAG
The DNA here is from genome assembly GCA_955652365.1 of Eristalinus aeneus. Taxonomy (NCBI): domain Eukaryota; kingdom Metazoa; phylum Arthropoda; class Insecta; order Diptera; family Syrphidae; genus Eristalinus; species Eristalinus aeneus. The sequence continues at coordinate 63,725,340 of OY019130.1, read as the reverse complement.
GAGTGTCTAGGTCTACTGCGGCTGTGATTGCTGTTTGCAGGGCTGAGGTGTATTTAGGTAATTTTTTAAGTTGTAAAATTTCAGAATCGTCATCTTGAATTGGTGTTTGGAAAGGAGAATTAACCTTTTGTAATATTTGCCAGGTAAGATATTCGATTCTTTCAGTTTAGTTAGGAACTCCAGCTTCAACAAAGACGTTTTTTATGGGCGTTGTACGAAAAGCCCCAAGACAAGTCCTAATGACTGCATGGTAGGATGTTGATAGAAGCTGCAGGGATGATTTAGAGCATTTACCATAAATTGAAAGGCCGTAGTCAATTTTAGAAAGTATAATGGCTTGAAGAATTAAATTAAGCTAACTCTTGTAGTAAGGCTATTTTTTATATAATTACAATGATTCTTAAAGCTATAGTTAGTATCAAATATTAACCCTATTATTTTTAATAGCTATTTTATTAAGGCTTACATTATCTATATGGTGAAATGTAAATTTGGCGCTGTTAAACAATGTTTTTTTTGCTGTAAGTAAGTTGAATGAAAATTTCTATCAGCATGGGGTTTTTCCCACGATTCAGCAAAGTATGTGTTAACTTCTATAGGACTAGTTAAATTGGATGACTCGGTTTTTATGACTTTTATTGTGTTGGGTATGTAATCACCTGTGAGACATTTTATATCAGTCCACATCTTTTTAGGTGGTGAGTTGTGATTGATTGGGGGGCATGGGCCTATGCACGCGAGGTAACGTCGTTGATTGCGCTCAACTTGGCGAGCTGCCAAGGCAATCCTCGTTAGTGCACAGGTCAAGTTGACATACAGCCTCCAAGCGGCGCCTCCTGGATAGCCATCACAACACCCGTTGTATGGTGAACCAATGTATGCAGCGAGCCCCTCTGGCGGAGGGTTTAAATGATGGGCCTGGCCTACCAGTCTGTGGGTTGTGCGTGAGGGTAACTTCCTCACCACGTAAAACAATATTAGTTCAGAGACACAAACATGCCTCGGATAAGGACGGATCAACTGTTGACGACCCCAGCAAACGTTTTAAGGACAAAGATTTTCGGTTTTGCACGTGGAATGTGAGGTCCCTTAACAGGCCACGTGCAGCCGAACAACTTGCGGAGGCCCTTGACAGCTACAAAGCTGACATAACCGCCATCCAGGAAGTGCGATGGGATGGGCCTGGCATAAAAGCGATGAAGAACTGCGATATCTACTAAAGCAATTGCTATAGAGAGAGAAGGCAGCGCTTATTCGGATGCGGATGTGTTGTTCGAGGCAGACTTAGGTAAAAAGTCTTGAGCTACGACCCAGTCAGCTAACGCCTCATGACAATCCGCATCAAGGCTAAATTCGGGAACATCAGCCTAATATACGCTCACGCCCCGACAGAGGAGAAGGATGACAACATCAAGGATGACTTCTATGATCTCCTAGAAACAACATACGATCGATGCCCCAGCTATGACACCAAGGTTCAACGCTCAGCTGGGAAAGGAGGACATCTTTGCTGGAGTCATCGGAAAACACAGCCTGCACGACAACACATCCGGAAACGGACTCAGGCTGTTGGACTTCGCCTCGGGGCGAAACCTCTCTGTGGCTAGCACGCGGTTCCCACATCTGGACATTCACAAAGGAACCTGGCGATCTCCTGATCAATCAACCGTCAACCAGATTGATCACGTTGCGATCAACGTCAGACACACCAGTATTCTCGATGTCCGAACCTTCCGAGGTGCAAACATTGACTCGGATCATCACCTTGTTGTAGCCAAGGTAAGAACCCGGATATCGAGAGAGCAACAGGAGTCGAGAAAGAAAACGGTTTGCCGTCGAAAAGCTACAATCGCAGCTGATTGCTGGGAACTTTGCCGACCGAGTCTCTCGGAAACTCGCTCAGAGTTCGACGCTTCCTGCACTAAGCATAGAAGAAGAATGGAAACGTTGTCAAGAAGCCATCAAAGAAGCTGCCACTGATGTGCTGGGTTTCACGTCACCACCCAGAAGGAACCCATGGTTTGACGACGAGTGCAGGCAAGCGCACGCAGCTAAACAAGACGCCTATAAGGCTACGCTGCATCGAACAACGCGAGCTGTTCGTGAGCTCTACGAACAGAGAAGAAGGGAAGAGCACCGGCTTCTCAGAAGGAAGAAGAAGGAGCATGAGAAGCGCGCGGTCGAGGAAATGGAAAGGTGCTTTGGCAGGAATGAAGTCCGAAAGTTTTACCGAAAGGTAAAACAGCTATCCGGAGGATACAAGGTTCGGACCAAGGCCTGCCGGGACCAAAATGGACAACTCGTAGTAGAGTCGCAGTCTGTGCCGAGAATCTGGAAGGATCATTTCTGCAGACTCCTAAACGGCGATGACGACCCAAATCCCGCTGTTAGGCAGAATGTTCCACTAAATTTGGACGATGATAGACAAGCATTCTGTCCCCCCGACTTAGACGAGGTGAAGATAGCAATATCCAAGCTAAAGTCGAACAAAGCTGCTGGAGCGGACGGACTGTCCGCAGAACTATTTAAAGCAGCTGGAGATGACCTGGTTGGGCGCATGCACCAGCTCATCTGTAAGATATGGTCGGAGGAAAGCATGCCCGATGAGTGGAATCTCAGCGTCGTTTGCCCGGTCCACAAGAAAGGAGACCCCTTTAACTGCGCCAACTACAGAGGGATTAGTCTCCTCAACATCACATACAAGATCCTCTCTGCCGTATTGTGTGAGCGTCTGAAACCATTTGTCCATGACCTGATAGGTCCCTATCAGTGTGGTTTCAGGCCAGGGAAGTCCACAATAGACCAGATCTTCACATTACGGCAGATCCTGGAAAAGACCCAAGAAATGCAAATCGACACTCACCACCTATTCGTCGATTTCAAGGCCGCATAAGACAGTGTGCATAGAGACGAGCTATACAGTGCCATGTCTAGTTTTGGCATTCCTACCAAACTTGTCAGATTGTGTAGGATGACGATGGAAAACTCTCGCTGCTCCGTCAAGGTCGGTACCGTCAAAAAAGGTAATGTCAAAAAAGGTTTTAGACAAGGCGACGCACTGACATGTGACTTCTTTAACATCATCCTCGAGAAGATCGTGCGTAACTCACAAGTCAACACCAGAGGCACGATCTTCCAGAAGTCAGTTCAATTGTTAGGTTACGCTGATAACATTGACGTGGTTGGACGAGCACAGCGAGCCGTCAATGAAACGTTTGCTGGCATTGAAGCGGAAGCGGTTAAAATGGGTCTGGCGGTAAATGAGGGCAAAACGAAGTACATGCTGTCATCAAGGAAGGACACACAACATCGACGTCTCGGACAGAGCGTTACACTAGGCAGCAGAATCTTCGAGGTAGTCAAGGACTTTGTCTACCTCGGCTCCGCGGTAAATAGGGACAACAACATCAGTACCGAAATCAAACGCAGAATCACTCTTGCCAATCGCTGTTTCTTTGAGTTGAGTAATAAAACCCTCTCTCGAAGGACTAAGCTCGCTTTATATAACAGCTTGATTATCCCCGTCCTACTATATGGCGCAGAATCTTGGACGGTAGCAAAGGCGGATGAGGAAGCCCTTAAGGCTCCTGCACATAGAATACGTTAGCTGCGTAAGCTTCAGCGATACTTTGACAGATACATTAAATACATACGTATATATGGGAAGTGGTACATAGACCAACGCTAACGCTGACGCAACGGAAGGAGTTGCTCATCTTTTAACTTTTCTCTCTCCTTCAGCGTTGACAACCAAATTTTGACGTGTAATATTTTTTTTTCACATTCAAATCGTCCGTTGGAGTTGCAGAAGAAAAAAGTTTTGAAATTAAGATAAAACAAACAAAGGTCTGTATGTGAATATTTTTTTAAAACAATATATATTTCACTATGTATTTTCTATAATAGATGACAGAGGCAAAATTAATAGAAGCGATTAAGTCCCATATTTCTCTCTACGACAAAAAAAATCCTTTATATAGAAACAAAATTGTGAAGCAGAAGGATTACGAGAGGGTGGCGGCTGTTGTTGGCATAGATGGTAAACTATTTGTTAAAATTCTATTCTATTTTAATTACTTATACATGATTTTCTTACATGTTAGTTGAACATTGTCAGCAAAGGTGGAGATCGCTCAGGGATCGGTACGTTCGGGAAAGGGCGAAAAAGCCGGCTTCTGGAAGCGCTGCATCAGCAGAATCCATATGGATTCATTACGATGCCATGGACTTCCTTAAAGGACGTGTAGCACCCCGAAGGTATGTACGTTATCAAAACTTTAATGCACTGTATACATATCTTTTCTATTTCCTTTAGGAGTTTCTCCAACTTGTCGTGAGAAGCTGAAGGCAGCAGCTCAACGGACGTTTATAATGAGGAACCTGGCATTTCCTGGATCGACAGCGAGTGTTCGTACACTTACGACCCAGTACCAGTTACCAGTCCCAGCCCTGTGTCATCATTTACGCCACCGCCAAAGCGTGCAAAAAAGACGGACGCTGGCGAAAGAATTGATAGGCTGGTGGATTGTGTGGAGAAAATTATTGTCGCACGAACACAACCGACTGAGAGCGCAGGCTTTTTTTCTAATTTAGAAAAAATGTTTGAGAAGGTTCTTGATGAAAAAAAAGAAGAAGTGAAATTTCAATTATATAACCTGATGTATGAAACTATCGCGAAATGAATGTATGTTTCTTTTTTGAATGTTTTGTTTGAAAGTTTTGTTTTGTTCCTTTTTTGTGCAATTTTTGTTTCTGTGAATGTTGTTTTTTTTGTTTAAATTGAAGTGCAAATTTTATGTTATAGCAAACAAAGATTTTATTTATTTATTTTATTTATTACAATAAACCTACACAACTGAATTGAAAATATGGTCTTTTAATTCATCTCTTAATTTGAATGCATTTCTGGATGCATTGTTAAAAAATATCCGTTTTGTTTTAGATAATGGAGTAGTACCTTTTCGCCACAGACCTGGAACCACGTTGTCATTCTCGACACGATCTACGTAATCTAATGGTATATATACCGGATCGTGGAACTTTACGAAGTTGTGGAGCAATACCGCAGCTTTCACAATTCTTTCGGCAGATTGTGGGCTCATATTCAACGGAGCCAGCAATATCCTCCACTTCGCCACTAAGATTCCAAAGGCATTTTCAATAACTCGTCTAGCTCGTGAAAAACGTTTATTGAAGTTTTCCTTATCTACCGTCAGATGTTGCCCCATACAATATTGTGATTAGATACGTAAAGCATGTATAATACATACATTACCTGGGTAAGGCCGCATTAAGTTTCTTTTTAATGGAAATGCTGCATCACCAACGAAATAATGCGGAAATTTAACGTTCGTATTTGGCAAATAATCATCCTCCGGCAGTCCTAATTTCTCTTGAAAAAGACATTTACCGAAATCGGAATGCCAGAGAACGCCTCCATCACTTTGGGATCCGTATGCACCTATATCTATTCCTGTAAAAGTGTAGTTTGCATCACAGACTCCCAATAAAATTATTGAATGGTGGCCCTTATAATTATAAAACATAGAGCCTGTAAAAGTTAAATTAAGTGAAGATATATATGGTGTATATATATGTATGTATATATGTTCGCAACTTACCTGAGTTATTTGGACATGTGATATTTATATGTTTCCCATCAATAGCGCCAACACAGTTTGGAAGATTCTACATTGTATTGAAGTCTTCTGCTATTCTCCTCCATTCTGCGGAATTTGGAGCTGACAAGTAAATAGGTCCAAGTGTATTCCAAAGAACATCACACGTCTCCTTAACAATTTGTTTTACTGTTGTCAAGCCTATCTTAAAATCCAAAGAAAGCAACTGTTTGGTACCTCCATGTGCTAAATAGCTAAAAAGAAGCTATTATCAATATTTGCATACAGAAAAGTACTACATACTTTACTTACACCAGGGTTAGGAATAGTCTGCATTTTGGAGATATTGGCGGTCTGTTCGAATGTTTTGTAAGATCTGGATATACTAAATTGTATAGTAAATCAAAAATTTCCTTTCTCATCCTTATAGTCTTAAAAAACTGTTCGGGATCGTCATTATAAAGCTTATCAAAATTCAATGCAAAAAAACCGTGGTCATTTCGATCTAGGTATAAGGGCCGGACCCAAAATCGACGTCTGTTTCCATTGTTGATGTATTCTTTAAGTTCTAGCAGTATTATTAAACACATTAGTAAATCCAATAAGTCCCCCGGAGACATTTTTTCAGACTACTTTAACACTGTTCTGCACTACAAACCAAAATAAATTCAATTGGAAGCTACTGTCAAATGAAATCAGCTGTGCGTTGAAGTATTCATTGTGTCACACCTTCCGTTGGGTACTTCAGTGTCAAGGGATACGCTGACGTTAACGCAGCTGACGTATTCTATGTGCCGGAGCCTTTAGTCTTTTCGAAAGAAAAGTTTTGCGTGCGATTTTTGGTCCTGTTTGCGTTGATGGCATCTGGAGGAGAAGCTTTAATGACGAACTCTGTAGGCTGTACAGCGACATGCGCCTGGTCAAGCGTCTACGGATTCAACGCTTAAGATGGCTAGGCCATGTAGAGCGTATGGACACCACTGCTCCGGCACGAAAAGTCTTTGAATCCGAGCCATTGGGACAACGCAACAGAGGACGGCCTAGACTGAAGTGGCGCACACAAGTGGAGAAGGACCTCAACCAACTTGGAGTGCGCAACTGGAGACAGCTGGCGAAAGATCGTGCTGGCTGGAGAGGCATGTTGGTTGAGGCCCAGGTCCACCCCGGACTGTAGCTCCACAAGAAGAAGAAGAAGTTATTTTTGATTTCAGAAGAGAATTTTATAAAGCACATTATCTTTTTTAATTTTGCAGCTCTTTGAAATTCGGCGTTAGATTTACGATAATTTACAAGGTTAGTGTCTGAAGGACACTTTCTAAAAGCCTTGAATGCTGTTTGCTTCTTTTGTCTTAGGTTGCTAATCACCGGATTCCACCAGGGACGGTTTTATTGTGGGGCTTTAGTGTTGTTTGGGGAACTACGGGACTACTACTGGGACTACGATTGGCTGCGTATCGGATTTATTAAGTAATAGAAGCGGTTTCCCTGCTTACTTCAATAAAAGTGCGTCTATTTGAAATTTGATTTGAGATCTCGGCCTGGAACAACCCCCACTTGGCTAAATCTGTCAGGTAGTTAGGCTGAGGTTTTGGAAGTTTGAAAATATTTCCTACTGATAAGCTGGTCGAAATTGGGAAACGGTCACTACTATACAAGTCATCAAAAACATTCCAGGCTGATTTTGGGATAAGATGAGGGGTTAAGATTAGGGTTAAGTCGATGTGAGAAAACGTACTATGAGTAGAAAAGTGGGTAGGGCGTCATTTAAAATTGAGAGGTTATTGTTGGCAATAAAGTTTTCGACTATCGTACCGCGGCTATTACCCGATGAAGATCCCTGTAAAGGGCTCCAGGAATTAGAATCACTTGTAAGTATGATTGGTGTTGAGATATTACTAATAATAGTGTCCAGGTCACTGTTTGCAGAGGTGGAATATATAGGGAAACGATAGTTAATTTGTATTTTTGTTAAATTTCAATAGCGACTTTGGAGATGTGTGAATTTATGTTTATGAACCTGTGCGGGATTGTCTTACGGACATGGAGACAGACACCTTGTTTTGAAGTTGTATTTGCCGGAAGGTTGTGAAAAATGGCTGAATATATTTTTGGTGGAAAAGTATGTTGATTGAATTTTATATGAGTTGCCTGAGGAGATATTATGTATGGGCTTGATTCGTTTATATGTAATTGAAGGGAGTGGAGATTGTTGTAGTAACCATTTATGTTCCATTGCAGAATTTTGAGGTTGCCATAGTCGGTGGAATCTCTCTTACCATCCATACCACCAAGTGTATGGATAGAAGAACGAATTCCACCTGGTACAGTGGGGGCGCAGATCGTGAGTGGAACATTGGTACTATTATGACGAGTCATTATTATTATCAGTGGAAGGGGTTTGGTCAGATGTGAGTGTATGAAGAGATGTGCTTGAGCAAGTTGGTATAGAATTGGTAATTGAAGCTTGAGAGCTTTCGAGAGAATTAGAGGAGAATTTATTGGGATTTGAGTCGCTGTAATTTGAGTTAACTGTTATTTGGTTTTGTTTTGATTTTTTATTTTGCAGTTGAGTAGCCGGCATAGAGGAATTGTGTTGTTGGTGTTCTTATTGTTATGTTTGCATGATTTAAGGTAGGAAGAAGATGTGGAGGGTTTGGATGATATATTTGTATGATCTGCGGCTGTTGTTAGATTTTGATAAGCACTATTATTATTTTGTAATGGGGAAACGTTAGGATTAGAAGAATGGAGATGAGCATTGTCGTTAAAAGACTTGAGGGGCGAGGAAGAGGTAGGGGGTCGGAGTTACTTGTAGGTTGCTTTAGTTTTTCGGAGTACAGACCAGATTAGGGAATTGATTGAGTTTGGCTACGATTACTTTGTGTAGCTTCTGCTAGGGTATATTTGTTTTTTGTTTTTATTTCAAGAACTTCTTTGCTTTGGAGGTACCTTGGGCAGAATCTAGAAGATGCGGGGTGAGAACCAGAGCAGATGGCATATTCGATGCGGGTACAGGTATTACCATCATGAAGGGGGAAATTGCACGTTTAACATGAAGCAGGATTTTTACACCATTTAATTGTGCATTGCCGGCACCGCATTGGATTTGGGATGTATTCCGATATTTTGGTTTTATACCAAACTATTTCTATGCAATCGGGAATTCTATACAGGTCAAAAGTAAATATCATGAGGCCTGTCGGGTACCTAATGTTTTCGGACGATTTTGTAAATTTGTATACCCAATTAACAAATTGACTCTTGAGTTCAGAGATGATTTCAGGTTCGGGTACATATATCAAGCAGCGAGCGTACGATATGCCCTTGCATAGATTGAGGTTAGAATGAAGTTTGATATTTACAGAGCAAACACCATCAAAAACATTAGAATTAATAAATTTATCAGCAATATTTTGGTCTTTTGCTAGAATAAGGATGGAACCATCGCGTAATTGGGAGATTTTTTCATATTTCGTGCTAATGGTTAATGGCTATACACTCATTAAGGTTAGGGGCTTGGATTCATCTTTGGATATTATATGGACAAAACGTTGATTTTTAAAGATAGATTTGGTTGGCAAGGAAGGGAATTCACTAAACACGATGTTGGATGATTTATAAATGTATGGGAATAGAATGGATGACGGATGGAAAGGAAAGAGAATAGCCGGATAGGCAGAGAGAGAGAGAGAGAGAGAGAGAGAGAGAGAGAGAGAGAAAGAGAGAGAGAGAGAGAGAGAAAGAGAGAGGGAGAGAGAGAGAGAGAATAAAATATAGAATAAAAATATAGAAACGCGAAAGTTCACTCAACACAGTAAGGAAAAAAAGGTCTGAAAGGTCGGGAGGTCAGCCGATGACTGTCTCTCATGCTAAGTGTATTTATAGTTTTATTCTGTGATATTTAATAGCGCCCTGTCGGCGCACACTGAAGGAAATCAACACTTTATGGCTGATGCTTCCCCATATACATATGTTAATGGATAGGAATTTTTTCGAAGACTGTTTTGTATGATGGATAAAATTATAAAACATTTGAAAGCATTTTTATTGGATAACTCTGGTGCTATACTAAAAATATTATAAAATAATATGGGTTGTTTAAAAATAAAGTTCACATATATTATTATATGTTTAGGAAATTAAGCACGGGAGAGGTGGTATATTATTCTTAAGGTATATTAAGGTATTTGTTTTAACAAAATAAAAACGGTCATATTTTTAGTTTTAAATATAGACGAAATTTAAATATTTATGTTACTTTTTGCAGTCACGCGAGGATACCTTTATGCTCAGACCATGTACATTTCTGAACACATTTCATATTTACACAGAATTGCTTTCATGTGAGTGACTGTGTTTTAAAATTCTAATGACATAAAATGAGGTAAAAAGTTTTTTCTTTCTTATCATAACCTACGAAGGTTGTCTTTTATATTTCGGGATTGGGCAACCCTAGTGTTGCAATCTGGCAACTGCCAGACATTTTTGAGGTTTTACGTACTCAGAACGTTTTGACATACGCGCGCTATTTGTGTTGTTTACCCCAAAAAATGGAATTAAAACGTGAAAATTTTAGTGCGATTATTTTTACAACTTTCGACGTGAATTAACTCAATATCAGTGCATCGATGAACCAGTGTTTATCGATGGTATGGTGAATTCAAATTAAATGTTGTTTAAAATCAGTTGTTGTCCCGGAAACCAGTGATGCTGTGCGCCAACTGAAATTGCAAGTTCGTCATGTAACCTATCGTCAGATTGAGACAACCTTAGGTATAAGTAGGACCAGAATACATACAATATTGCATGAACATTTGACCGCTAAACAAATTTGTTTTCGTTGGATCCCACACAATTTGTCAATCGCTGAAAAAAAGGCTCGTGTCGATTGGTCAAATGAAATGCTCCAAAAATACGATTCCAGTGCTTCGAAACACGTCTATGACATCGTGGCAGGTGATGACTCGTGGGTATGCGCATGAACCCGAAAGTAAAGAACATTCGAATATATGGGTGTTTCAAAATGAGCCAAATCCAACAAAAGCCTGTGGTTGCCTGTTCTTTCGGAAAAACTGGACATGTCGCAACCGTACCATTAGAACAACGCAGAACAGTCAAAAAATCAAGAAAACCAACCGCCGAAGACGGATCATTCTTCACCACGACAATGCGAACTCTCACACATAGGCTCAAACAACTCTAGCTTTGTTTGAGCACTCAAAACATCGATTTGATGAGTCGTCCGCCGTATAGTCCTGACTTGGCACCGAATGACTTCGTTTTATTCCCGTACGTAAAAAATAAAATGAGTCTTTCGTTTTTCGACACCTGAAGAAGCGGTTGATGTGTTCAGAATGCATGTTTTGAAGATACCTCATTCAGAGTGGCAAAAGTGTTTCGACAATTGGTTCAAACGCATGCAAAAGTATATAGATCTTAGTGGGGAATATTTTGAAAAACAATAAAGCTATTTTCGATGATTAATATTTGTTTTGTTTTCTTATCCCGAAATAAAAAAGGCAACCCTCGTACTATGTTCTGCATACGCACGCATACTTGCCAACATTGCTGCCATTTGCTTTTGACTCAAAGTGTCATCTCGATTCAATATCGTTTGCAATTCGGCGTCTTCAAACTTTTTTGGTGGTCTTCCACGTTCTTCATTTCTCACATCAAAATCATTATTTTTGAACCGTTGAAACCATCTTTTGCATGTTGCTTCTGATAGGGCATGATCACCATATGCCTCGACAAGCATTCGATGCGACTCTGCAGCACTTTTCTTTAAATGAATACAAAAAATTAATGCTTTCCGCAAATCATAACTTTCTGGTACAAAATTCGACATTTTTAACACGATGAAAAAATATGATGTTGTCTGTTCAATGACTTGATGTATACTTAATATTTTTCACAAATGTTATAGCAAACAAACAAAAAAATAAGGGCTCTTTCACAACAAATGTTCCCTATCGAGACATTTGTATCTTGACGCTTACTTCATACGGGTATATTATATTCTCAGTATCGGGGTGAAGCTGTGATTATTTATATAAATTGACATATTTATCAAGTATTACTGTTATTTTAGTGCATTCATGTAAAACTTCATATAAATGGGATTATTAGTTCGGATTTTGTCTCTAGATAAACAGAATTATGATGGCAACTGAGACGATGATGGTGAAAATTGAGCACCGCGCTGTAATTAAATTTCTAATTATGCAAGTAAAAAAGTCAAAAAACTATTCATGAAGAGATGGTGGCTGTTTAACAGGGTTCCGCACCTTAATTATCAACTGAGCAAAAGTGGTCAAGTGAGTTCAAGAGAGGCAGAGAGACCATTGAAGACGACACCGCTCCGGGGCCCCGGCTACTGCTTGTACGGGAGGAAGTATCAAAGAATCCAAAAACTTGTTCTTAAGGATGACCGAATAAAGGTGAATATGATGGCAGAGATCACCAAGCTTTCAACTGGTACCATTCACAACATTCTTCATGACCATCTTAACCTTTCAAAGGTCAGTGCAAGGTGGGTGCCACGAATGTTCACAGCGCCTCAGAAAAATGTGAGAATCGCATGTTGTAGAGAGCTTTTGGAGATGTGTAGTGAGAACGCGGACGGTGTTATGGATCGAATCGTGACTGGGGACGAAACATGGGTTCACCACTATGACCCTGAAAGCAAACAAGAGCCCATGCAGTGGCATCAAAAAGGAACGGACGCCCCGAAGAGGTTCAAAGTATTTCCATCTACCGGGAAGCTCATGGCCACCGTTTTTTGGGACTCAAAGGGAATCTTGCTAATTGAGTACAAAAAAGAGGCGAAAACATCAACGAAACATCCTACGCTTCCACTGTGCATAACTTGCAGGAGGAGATTAAAATGAAAAGACAGGGTAAACTCGCTGCGGGTGTGTTGCTTCTTCATGACACTTTCCTGTTTCCAAGGCTGCTGCGCGAGATTGTAGTTTCGAAGAAATCCAACACCCACCCTATAGTCTACACCTCGTCCCTAGTGATTATTTCCTGTTTCCGCATTTGAAAACATGTCTTGGTGAAACAGATTTTCGGATGATGAAGAACTAAAGTCGGCAATAAATGGGTATTTTGCATATTTATTTTTTTGAGGGCTTAAAAAAGATTATCTCAAGATGTAAGGGGAAATTATATTGAAAAATAAAAAAAAATTTAAATTGAGTTCGCATTTTCCTTCATATCGATACCGAGAATATATTGAACGCCCCTCGTAAGTTTTTCTCAAAATCAGTATGCAGCTTTAAAAGTGAGAGAGTTTTAAGGTTCAATAAAGTATAATTAATTATGCAACCATTAATTAGTATAATTAAACATACAACCACCCTACATCCCAAATTCAAAAAGCAAAAACTTTTAATTCTAAACCATAGCTGATTCTAGCGTAGTAGCAAAGAAAAATGGTTAATTTTGTGGAGGTACATACGAGGGCAACATTATAATGTTGGTACGTAACTACAAGAAAAGTTGCTGAAGATGTCGGCATATGAGTTGGCTAATGCCATGGAAATTTCTTGGAAATTTTGCTCATGAAGCGTGTGGCAGCTGATTTGCTGAATTTTGACCAAAAAAGTTCCGCATGAACATCGCTCAGGAATTATTGAATAAAGTCAACAAAGATCCAGATTTAGTTAAAAAGTACAACTGACTCATTTAAAAAGCCCATGAAGGCCAAATCCACTGACTGACTGTTATTTTTGATTATTGTTATTTAGTACATCAGGAGTTCTTACCACACGTTCGCAAGATCAACAAGGAATATTATCTGGAATTTATGCCCCGCTTGTGAAAAGCAATACCCAAACTGCTTCGAAGATTGAATAAAACAATGGCACAAGAGGAGCAAAATAAAAGTTGATGAATGAATAAATATATTTTGAGAAAAATTAAAATCCATTTCAGATACAACATTTTTTAAACAGAACTCCTATACACATATAAAAGTCTGGAAGTACAAATAAGTTAGATCAAGTATATCAATTAAAGAACTATGAGGCTTTCTATATTCTATATATTATATTTCTATATTTTACTATCTTTTTTATTCTTAGAATATATACGAGATACGAGCTCTGTAGCACTTTGTACATAGCCGAAAAATTCAAAAGACAAAATGGCGGAAGGGAGATATTTGGCAATCTTATAGATAAAACAACTAAAACAACTAACGTCTACCAGGCACATTGCTCCACTCAACTTGGAGAACTATTATCACTTTATTATAAAACATCATTAATTGTTTCTTTACTCTTAAACGTCAAAATATTTTAATACAAATAAAACATTATCTCTATTCCTTTTCCTTCATGGGGAGAAACCTGCACGTTTTACAAAAGGATGAAGAAAACATTCTTCTTCTCAGGAAATACGAGTAAATTCTGTAGATCTATCCCTGTCAAAGAAAACATTTTAGTCAGCCGGCTTCTTGATGGGAGATGTGAGCAGCAGGAGAGGTTTGAACTTAACACATCAATACATTTTGTAAGAGTAAATAAAAGTGCATTGAAAATATACAAATTAATTCCGCTTTTAAATAAAAATAAAGTCTTTCAATTCTGAAATCTAAGACAGTAAACCAAATACGTCATTTGAATATATATATATGTACATGTTTTGTCAAACAGATCCCGTGGTAACGTTATATATCCAGAAAATCGTCTGTGATAAGGTCACTAACCAATTCCAAGCGAATGTTTACTCTTCACACAAATCCGACCATGTTTGCCTTCGACGGCTTATGTTCCCGTCCACCGCACAGACCGATTATCAATACTGGGCGGCAAAACACTTGCTTATGCGTAGTTCACTGATTACTGAGTTTCGATTCAAGAAAACAACAAACGATTGACAGTTATTTGAAGCCAAGGAACAAATACCACGTCATTAGTATTGCAGTCAACGCTGTTTCCTTTCGTTAATGGCTTAAAGTGGGCATGTGTAATAAAAAATTGGGACATCAAATCACGATTTCGTCTGAAAGGGGGCAACAATATAGAGAGGAATGCAATTGTCAGACAATATTATATAAATTTTAGGAGTAGAATTGATATAATTGTATATGACTTGGAACGGCTAAAAAACGAGTATCTACATTTAAATGGACATCCGAAGGTGGGCTTAAGGGTAAAAGGATGTAAATTTCTAGACAGGCGTGCATTTAGGGTAAATTCTTGATGGGACAGAATGCAGCTTGCGAATTCGTCAGAGAATTTTTTTATTGAAAAAAGAAAGACGCAACCGCACGCCGGTTTTCTAGCGAATCAGTTAATTTTCCAACATGGTTATTTCCAAAAATGTTTATCAATATTGTTCGCAATCTATCAGTAAATGCAGAGAGGTCTTGGGAGATCCATACCAGACAGGAGTGAATTACTCAAGCTTTGTGAGAATATACTCCTTGTAAATAACAACCAAATAAAAAGGATTATTGGGTAAAAGAAGTTAAATTAAATTAATACCCTCTCCACCCTTTGTTGTGAAGAATGTCACATTCTCTATGCATGAAACTGTCTATACGAGTATGTATATGCAAAACTTACAAAATATTTTCCTCGTCAACACATGTTTAATATACTAATTACAGCACCAACAATACGAGGATTGTCTTTTATATTTCGGGATTAGGGAACAAAAACAAATATTAATCATGGAAAATAGTTTTATTATTTTTCAAAATATTCCCGATTAAGATCTATACACTTTTGCATGCGTTTCAACCAATTGTCGAAGCACTTTTGCCACTCTGATTGAGGTATCTCCAAAACATGCATTCTGTCAAAAACGTTGACCTCTTAATTTATTTTTTACGTACGAAGTCATTCGGTGCCAAGGCAGGACTATACGGCGGATGATCGATCGATGTTTTGAGTGCTCAAGAATGCAGTTTCACTATTGTTTCCCAATCCAGAAATATAAAAGGTAATCTTCGTACCAGCGATAATTAGCTCACTTAGTGTCTGACGAACTGGAGATACTAGGATACTATCAATCTGCATTCAGCAGCATTCCATCACGTGCGATACGGAAATCCTTTGGGAACTTGCCGGATGTCCAAAGCATGCGATGCAGTATTTAAGCTTTTTGTTAAGTTAAGGTCTTAGTTTACCGTGTAAAGGTAAAGTGAATTTTTTTATTCTGAAAAAATATATATCGGATGGCGAAACAGTTTACAATGAGACCAGGGCCTAGCTTTATCATCATTTTGTCCGTGCTATTTTTCTGTAAAGAGTAGAAAGGGAGTTGTCAGCTACTCGAAACGAAAAATTAAATTGGGACTTTCGGCGTTTAAGTGTCGCACTTTACCCATTACTCCACGATTGTCACGAAAATGATTACGTGTTTTAAGTCAAATTTGTGCGTTTATATTTGAATGTCCGTAAATTCAAACATATTCCAGGGGAAGATTCTCTTATTGAGTTATTTAAAGCTAATGAATTGTTATTATTGATTGTTAAGGCTTGTGCCAATAAAAAAATAAAAGTACTTTTGGCGGGTACATTCAAGATTGTGCTTTAACTTTAATTCGACGCATTCATGTCACTGCAAACATATAAGACACTGAACCACCAGCGATTAAAACTTCAGTGGCACATTTAACTAAGCAAAACAAGCTTTAATTTAAAACAGTGGTGTTTTAAAAAAAACGCTGAACATCGAAATTCATTTCGAATAAAATTGCCTTTCATATTATTATTTTGTTTCATGAGAACTTCAAGGCATAGTCGTTTAAACAGACTTATGTCACACTCGATGCCCGAGGGCTTAAAATATTTTGTGCAGTCCATACCCATTCATCTAAACTCACATCGACAAACTTTTGTAAATCACCTTTTAGAGACCGTGTTTCAGTTATCCCTTTTAAAGGCATCAAACAGAGGAGAGAAGAATGCCAAAGGCGATGAGAAAAAAATATGAATTTCGGTGTATCGCGATGCAACGGCAAGTCAAAACCAACAGAATTATTTTCCCGTTTTCAACCACTAATGGAGTGACGAAGCCACCATTTTGTTTTCCTGCTTCCATTTAGATTTCTGTTTTTCAATTTTTCACTTTGTCCCTCTTCCGCACTAATTTTTTTCTTTTTTTGTTTGTTTGTTTGAGCTTCCTGTCTGTTTCTATTCCGTCCGATTCGTGACCAAGTGGCAAATGGATTATACGGTCCATCAGTTTCGGCTGCAAGGTATAATTGGTGTGAGTGATTTCGGTATTCAGCGGTAGAGGGAGGTTGCGGCGCGTTGGTTGTTGTTGGTTGTTGGCTGAAATTTTGAATGCCGGGTGATGTCCATTTGCGAGCTATGAATTTTCCAGGGCCAATTTATTTTTTGAATTTCAATCACGTTTCTGTGGCAAGTGATTTTTAATGTTTGTGCTTTTTATTTTTTCCTGGTGGGAGTGGAACTTTTACTGCGCCCTTTACCGGGGAGATTTTTCATAGAATTTCCATTCCTGAGACTGTGAGAGTGAAATTGAAGCAAAATGGAAATGAGCGGTTAATGCTTTATAATGCCGTCGTTTCGGCGGATGGAGTTTAATGATGAATGGGGGCTGCTACATGATTGGTGATGGGGATGCGGGACGCTTGGTCTTGTTTATATGGCTTGAATGCGGGTTAGCTAGTTTGGAGAATGGTAATTATCGTGTCTGAGGGAATGAATAAATAACACTTTATGCTCAAGTAGACCATGAAATAAGTCTGAAGGTAATCCGTTTGTTTAAAGTTGTGAATGAAAGTCCACCAGCTACCCAAGAGTGGAATAGCACTTGGGGTTACTGCTTGTTAGAATATAATTTACCTTGTGTCAATTAGGGGGCAATTTATTTATGTAGGCTTACTCTGGGTATAATACAACTTGTGTTAAAGTGATTTCCAACCGTGGATAAGTTTTATGAATCGTTTAACCCAGGAAATGATGTCTTGTCGTATTGAGTGCTTACCACATTTTAGTGGGTGTCGTCAATTTCTTTAGTAGTTTTTTAGTTTGTAAGTTTAAGTGCGGAATTAAGCTGAGTTTACTTCCTCGTCCAGACGCCTTAGTTATATTCTCAATTTGTAATTGTTATTAAACAAAGATGTACCAACAAACTAAAACTTAATGTTAAGTATGCAAGATAAGTAATTTTAATACGCACAAGAATTTACAGGGAGAGTATGCATCTCCATAGATGGATCTTCCTTCTTCCTGAACTCAGAACTTCTACAGAAACAGCCACCAACTTGATGAAACTATGCTTGAACAGACATGTATCCTTGCTATAGACTTTTCTATATGTGCTTATTTTTCAAAGGAAAATTTTTGTGATTTCGAACAGATAAGTGAAATGTTCAGTGTGGTGGAAATTTATTTGATCATCGTAACTGGAACAAATCCTTTCGTTTATTTAATTGTCCCACAGACGGTCAGCGGAGCCTATGGGTTTCAGAAAAATAAGAAAACCCAATCGCTTCTAGGAGAATTTACGAATACTATTGATGCTGGATTGAACAAATACCACCATATACTTAAACTCATCCAAGAAAACCGCACCCATCCATAATTACCACAGAAATGACTGTTGTCCATTTTCCGCCGCCAATAATGAAGTCGAAGTAGTTTCTTCTTAAGTAACTTGGAGTAACAATAAACAACAAGTTTTTATTTCGCGATCACATAAATTCCTTGAGTCTTCAAATTAAAAGTGCTGTGGTGTATCTCAAAAGATACCCAACTACTGAGGTGCAGAAACAAGTGTATTACTCGCTAGCTGAATGTCGAAATAGATATGGTATTCTGGCTCGAAGTAACACAGCAAACACGCACGTTGACATAATAACCACCTTACAGTAGCGGCTTATTAAATTAGCGGGATCTTTTAAAGTATTAGACGTCAAAGCAATCTACTGGATGACCACACTAATGCACTACATAACCGACTGACGATTTTTACAGCCTATACTTCTTCTTCTTCTTCGGATGGCGCTACAGTCCAGGTAAACCTGATGTTGTTGTCCCTATTCACCGCGGAGCCGAGATAGACGAAGTCCTTTACTACCTCGAAGTGTCTGCTGCCCATAGTAACGCTCTGTCCGAGACGTCGATGTTCTGCGTCCTTCTTCGATGACAGCATATACTTCGTTTTGCCCTCGTATACCACCAGTCCCAATTTAGCCGCTTCCGCTTCAATGCTAGCAAACGCCTCATTAACGGCTCGTTGAGTTCGGCCGATCACGTCAATGTCATCCGCATAAGCTAGCAATTGAACGGACTTGTGGAAGATCGTGCCTCTGGTGTTGACGTGTGAGTTCTCAAGGATGATGTTAACGAAGTCGAATGACAGTGCGTCGCCTTGTCTAAATCCCTTTTTGACATCGGAGGTCTCGGTGAGTTCGCTGCCGACCTTGCCGAAGCAGCGAGAGTTCTCCATCGTCATCCTACACAATCTGACGAGTTTGGTATGGATGCCAAAACTAGACATGGCACTGTATAGCTCGTCTCTATGCACGCTGTCATACGCGGCCTTGAAATCGACAAATAGATGGTGGGTGTCGATTTGTACTTCTTGGGACTTCTCCAGGATCTGCTGCAGTGTGAAGATCTGGTCGATTGTGGACTTCCCTGGCCTGAAACCACACTGATAAGGACCTATCAGGTTGTTGACGAACGGTTTCAGGCGCCCACACAGTACGGCAGAGAAAATCTTATATGCGATGTTAAGAAGACTGATCCCTCGGTAGTTGGCGCAGTCGAAGGGGTCTCCTTTCTTGTGGACCGGACAAACGATGCTGATATTCCACTCGTCGGGCATGCTTTCCTCCGACCATATCTCACAGATGAGCTGGTGCATGCACCCAACCAGCTCATCCCCAGGCCGCTTTGAACAGCTCTGCGGATAGTCCGTCCGCGCCAGCAGCTTTGTTCGATTTCAGTCTCGATATTGCTATCTTGACCTCGTCGAAGTCGGGGGGACGGAATTCGTGTCCATCGTCGTCCAAATTTACTGGGACATTCTGCCTAACAGCGGAATTTGCGTCGCCGTCGCCGGTTAGGAGTCTGCAGCCTATACAACACAGGATAAATAGAAGAAGACGAGCTCAAGGAATGTTTTAAATCCCGGAAACTTACAACACCTACGGACATCGAGAATTCCGATATGTTGTTTCAAAACTAATTATTGTTAAAAGTAAAAGTTCTCGCACCTTAAAACCTTACTCTTTAATTTAGATTTGTAAATTCTAAATTGTGAAATATTTGTCTTATTTACTGGTTAAGTGAATTATATTATAATAAAAACAATGTAAAGTTCTTTCTCAACTCAAATATTAGAAAGCATTACCACCTGTAGATAAGCATTTCGCTTTGTGGGTAAAATGTTGTTATTGTAAAAAGAAATTGATAAATGAATACACCTAAGCCTGTTTTTACATGGTAGATTGGTTCCAGAAGAAGCCGTGTAAAAAAAGACATTGATCGTATACAAAAATGGGTGATTTGTTCCTAATCTCTAAAACCTATTAAAATTAGTGAAAAACAAGAATTTTTAAGAACAAGAATTCATGTTTATTTTATTAAATCAAATATATAATGCTTATTTTCACAAGCATAGTAATTAATGATAAAAAAGATATGCACTCTTATCTTTAAAGTAATATAAATTAAATGTATGGCAAGTTCAGGAACTTAACAACTATGTTGTGAACGAAAAGAATAGGTTATTCAATTTTTAAGGTAAAAAATAAAATAAAATAAAATAAGTGATAATCATAAATACAGCAACATAAATTTAATTGCTGTCGTCATCAGTTATTCGCATTCGCTTGTTTCGAACGCGTATACATTCACTATCATCGCTGGAATAAATTTGAACTGAACTTTTGCTTGTACGCGCTAAAAGGGAATTCACTTAAATCTTTAAGCTAGTATCGATAGCACTATCGATACTATCGATGGTTTCAAACTTTTTTCTTTCATAAATACTTTTTTGTGATATGAACATACTTCGCAAAAATTAAATTTGACAAAAAAATTTAAGTACATAAAATTTCAAATCGTGCTAAATGGAATAAAATCGTGTAAAAAAATTAAAAATATTCAATTTTCAAACCGTGTTATATCAAAACCGTGTAAAAAAAGACCGTGTAAAAACAGACTTAGGTGTAATGTTATTTTTATTATTATTAATGTAAAAAAACTATTACATTTATGTAAACGTTTCATAACACGTTGAGGACGGCGTGTAACACTGGTGACTCACACACCAATGTTTTATCTGACGGCGTGTACCGTTTTGCCGTTCCATAAAATGGAGGCATAAGTGTGGGGAAATAACGGTACAATAGAAGCAGCACGATATTGATGTGTGCATTTTTTGCAAAATTTGCTCTTTTTCTTAAAAATTTAAACATTTTTTGTGCAAGTTGCCGCCTGATAAATCAACATGCTGTTTTTGCTGCCGCCAGATAATGCTTAATACAAAAAAGAGGCTTAAACTCTATTTAGCTAAAAACATATTTTCTTTAAATTTTTCAATTTTTGAATTCCATATATTATTCAATGTGTTTTGTAATTTCATCTCATGTTTAAAAGCATTTAATTATCCAAACTTCCTTTGCGTACATCGTGAAAGTGCCAAGTATCGGCATATTATTTTCGTACAAATTTTCCCATTCTTCATTTAATCACAGAAATTAAATCCACAGCAGTTGATCCGGTGCAACAAGTATTTTGCCTGACAACTCAACAGCAGCAGTAGCGTCCGAAGTTAATACTACAACTGCATATATCTCTGTAGGCACTTCGGCCGAATCAAATCGAACTTTAAGTGCGGGCTGGCATGAGAAAAAAAATAACAGAACAATACATGTCTGCATATAACTGACAAGTGGATAATATATAAAGTAATTCCCTTAGTACCACTCCAACACGGATGGATTGTAACATGTTGAAAGTCCGCGAATACGTTTGGTGATGTTAAGGTATTCTTTATGTTTCCATAGGCACACAAGACAATAGTCAAAACAGCGAAAATTGTATGGAAAAGTTATGGCCGCGGTTTCTTACGTCGACAACCTCGAAGAAGGCAGAATGGCCATATTGCTATGTTAAATAATTGCACTGAGTTGCGGGAGAATTGTTGAATTAAAATAATTTTTGTTTGCGTAGTTTCTTTCTTTGGTTTTCATTACCATGCACTGTGCCGTACAGTTTTCGTTGCCATGGACAAATTGGTAGAATCAGACTTCAACATAAAAATTTATTATCCAGTGAGCAAATTTAGAGGAATAAATGAAAAACAAAGACAGCGTCAAAATTGAATTGGCAAATCAGATGATTGATGGGCCTGGCCTACCAATCTGTGGGTTGTGCGCGTGGGTAAATTCCTCACCACGTAAAACTAAATAGTTCTGAAACGTCGAAATGCCTCGGATAATGAAGGACCAACTGCTGACGACCGCGGCAAGCGCTATAAGTACAATGATATTCGGTTCTGCACGTGGAATGTGAGGTCCCTTAACAGGCCACGTGCAGCCGAACAACTTGCGGAGGCCTTTGACAGCTACAAAGCTGACATAACCGCCATCCAGGAAGTGCGATCGGATGGGCCTGGCATAAAAGCGATGAAGAACTGCGATATCTACTACAGCAATTGCTATAGAGAGAGAAGGCAGCGCTTATTCGGATGCGGATTTGTTGTTCGAGACAGACTTAGGCAAAAAGTCTTGAGCTACGACCCAGTCAGCGAACGCCTCATGACAATCTGCATCAAGGCTAAATTCGGGAACATCAGCCTAATATGCGCTCACGCCCCGACAGAGGAGAAGGATGACAACATCAAGGATGACTTCAATAATCTCCTAGAAAGAACATACGATCGATGCCCCAGTTACGACACCAAGATCGTTCTAGGACACTTCAACGCACCGCTGGAAAAAAAGGACATCTTTGCTGGAGTCTTCGGTAAACACAGCCTGCACGATAAAACATCCGGAAACGGAATCACTAGTCACTAGTCGACACCAGAGGCGCGCTCTTTCAAAAGTCAGTTCAATTGGCAGCTTACGCTGATGACATTGACGTGATTAGACGAACAGAGTGTGACTTCAATGTGGCGTTTGCTGGCATTGAAGCGGAAGTGGTCAAGCATCTTCGAATACAGCGCTTAAGATGGCTGGGCCATGTAGAGCGTATGGACGCCATTACTCCGGCAACAACAAAAAGTCTTCGAATCCGAGCCATTGGGAGACGCCACAGGGGACGGCCTAGACTAAGATGGCGCACATAAGTTTAGAAGCACCTCAAATACCTTGCAGTTTGCAACTGGAGACGGCTGGCGAAAGATTGTTGTGGCTGGAGAGGCATGTTGATTTAGTTCCAGATCCACCCTGGACTGTAGCGTCACAACAACAGGAAGAAGAAATCAGATCAAAGATGAATCATTTTTAGGCCTGTCAAGTAAAGTTGGTAATGATCAAATCAATGCATTCATCGACGTATCTCGTCAGATTACAGTGCGAGATTGAATAATGTTTACATTTATCAAAAGCAACAGTCAGTCGTCATATAAAGCGTGTTGGATTCGTCTTGTATTTGGGTACAATTTGGCAAGGCTGATTCTAATTAGGCTACAGTAAAGTTCAATATAGCCCAGAAATTGTACGAAAGTGCAATCATTAAGATCATCACAGAGCATAGCACACAATAAGGCGCGCATGAATGTTTTTTGAAGTCCATAAAAAATATTAAGAAGTGAATAAGCGCGAACGTGAGAGAGGCACTTTGTTTAAGTGTGAACAGAAAGTTTGATATTAGTTTGCAGCATAAGTTTTATGTTACAAGTATGTAAACATTGTTATTAATTGATGAGAAGGCAATGGTTTACAATCAGAGTTCTAGGGAATGGCATTACAAAGCCATAGACAAAACCTTCTATCGTTAGTTTAATTTTTTTAAAATTGGTTTTGCAATAATTGTTATGATAATAAGATACTCGAATATTGGAAACACATTCTTATGGCTTCCTTAAACAATTCAATCATAGGTTTTTTGTTTAAGCTTTATTTATTTTACAGAGATAGGAACCATTCGAAAAAAAATATATAAATTCTTAAAAAATACCAAACAGAAAAATCCGCCCGAGGGTATCTTGTGAAAATCATAACAAAAAATGTCCATTTACATCAACAAGAAATATTTAAAGAAAGGTAAATTAGAACCGGAAAATCATATTTCCATTTCATGTCTATAGAAATTATTAAGGGGACTGTAGATTAGCTGATCGACAAAATTTGGAATGATGCATACAAAATACTCTCAAGTTAAAAAATGTATGATAATAATAGTATACGAAATCTGTATCCTAGATTAATTTTGGTTAATAACAGCATAAATGGCTTAAATGGAGTGCGACATCCATGCGCCGAAGGTATGGGTTCGATTCTTGGCTGAACACCCCAAAATTTTCACGGCACCACCTCTTTTGAGCTGCTGACAACACTCAAAGAGAAATAACTGCCTAAGAAAAAGTATTTCAAACTTCGTATTTCAACTTCCGTGAGAGAACAACAGTGCGCACTACATGAGTAGTTGATGAGTAAGCTATGCCCTTGCCCCCCTGTGGATTGACGCATCATACAATTATTATTATTATTAACTCCTTAAATGTGTAAATGTTTTCGAAGGACACCTACATATATATATACCGAATTTATTTTAGGCGCTTCAAAGCTGGCAAATCTTTGAGGATAGAGCTGGGAACAGCATGAGTAATCTTAAACCAAATGTTCTTAAGCGCAATTGAAAGACACTTTTTTTTTATTTCTAGTTGATAAAAAATTTCAGAGTTGTACCATGATCAAAAGAACTACATTATCTACTACAATTGTTCTTTCTGTATTTTCTTAAGAGTATTTCTTTCAATTTGTCGAAAAGTCAAACATGTATTTAGTTCAATTAAATAATAATTCTTATGTTAATGAAACAAACGCACCACTATTAAGAGACATGTATTTTTAAATTCCATTGAGCGCTATTCACGCCCTAATCGAACAGAGGAGTGTTTCCGTATACGATTTCTGTGAATCACATGTCTCTATAAACAGAATTAAATTGCGAATATTGAAAAAAGGAACAGAAATAATAAAGTTCTATTCCCATTGTCCTGAAAGTCAAAAAGCTTTCCATTTCAGTGTTTTTTCTTCTTTTCGCCCACTTGTGCAAGCACCGAGCATGAATGAATGAATTCATTTTTATTGTGTTCATATTTTTCAACATTTATTGACATACCGTCGAACATTTTAAAGGACCGTAAGGGATTTGAAAATATTTTTTTGTTTTGTTTTTTATTTCTTTAAATCAATAAATATCTTCCATTACAGAGAAGACAAAGAAAAACAAGTTCCAAGTAGATGTTTATTTTACCATTTACGTGTATTTGCTCGAGCTGTTGTTTGCTTGCACAAAATTCGAGACTACACGATGGAAGATAAAGTCGAATAGAATGTGAAAAACATGCCCCAATCCCAATCGATGAAGCAGGTTTGCTTGTCCAGGTGCAGAGTTTCCAATTATTTAATAGTGAAAAATAAAAAAAATAAAAACAATTTGGCGCTCACTGAAGTACACATTTACTTTTATTTGGCTATTCTTTGGCGCTGTTGCGTAAATATAGACAAATATATTCAAAACATGCAAACATGGCTAACATGTCTAACTTACCGTATTTTCAATTGAAAAATGACTAAATTGATCAAATGCTGAAAATCCAATATTCCAAATAAAATATTTAAAAAAATCTACGAAAAATTGATTTGCGAATTTGCGGATTTGCTTATTCTAAAATTATAGACATTACACGCAGTTTGATTGGATAGAAGAGGGAAATCCTTACTTTACCTAGGTGCTATTTTAGGGATTTCATTCCCTACACTGCAAATGCTTTTCGAGGAATACTTACACAAGCTTACATGGTTCCCTAATTGGTATCAAATTGACGATTTTCATGTAATTAGATTCCTTTAAAATGTCATATTCACGGGAATTAAATTTAATTAAACCACTGCTGAGTGTAAAGAGTAGTATAGTTTTATCAATTCATTAGTGCGGTTTACGAAATCAATACGATGAATCTTAGAAAAGTTTGAGATTGCAATGTAAATGTAGATATTTTGTGTTAACATTCTTCACTCCTGGAGTGTTAACTTATATGACATTAAAAGGATTGCACCAACATCAAGGACAAATTCCAGGACACGTCTCAAGATTTAGTAATTATCTGAAAAATTCCTGAAAACGAGTCAGCAACAATTACAGGTACCTGGTGAATTACACAGAAAGTAACACTTTATTACTACTTTTTCTTTCCTTGTTTCGTATTTCTGCATCGCAAAAGTAACAGAAGGATCAGACATTTCGGTAACTGTATCCATTGTTTGTGAAAGAATAATTGTCTTCAATGGAGCTGTGTTATTTTCTGCTCTGCACCAAGTACAATCTTCACCTCACATTCACACTTACACACACAACTAACTGTTACCCTTTGCAAACAACTAGAGAGGCGATAAAGTTTCACTTTTCACTTAATACTTGTCTTGTTGTAGGCGAAATTTGAGTCCCGGAAAAGTTAATCAGAGTCAAATACTTTTCGGAGGCGGAAAATATGCTTCCGTCCATTACTGCTGAAGCACGAGTTGTCTAGGCACCGGAAATGAGAAATTTAAATTATTTTGGTTGAGGAGTGGGTGTAGCAGACTTCTTAAACGAAAACCGACCATCGCACAAACGCCGACTTCAGTGTACACAAATAAGTTTCGTGACTGGAAAATTTTACAACCCTCCACAATGGCGGATCCAACCTCTAGCAATTCAACTTCAATCAGTGGAGCAGGTACTTGTAGGAGCGATCCATTCCAATAGTTATCTCAGCATCGATTCTTCGGAAGTGATGAAAATTCCCGTGTGATGAGGATTGAATTGGCAACCGTTCTTATCTGTAAGGATAGTCAACCTATCTGCATTGCCTTATTCCTCAGCCTCCATATTCATAGCATAGTACTGTTGCAATGAATTTGGAAATTCAAGTCTTGCGGATACTGTTTGTAGGACATTTCTCTATCTCGTAATAGTATCTGGAACATAACTGTATTGAAATAAAATGTTCATCTCAGGCAAATGGATTTTCGACTTGATGTTGCAAGCCGTTTCTCTTTACAAAACCTTCGAAATTTTGTTTTCAAATTGCAGAAACAGATACCGTGATCTCTTTTTGATACCGAGAAAGAGCACTCAATGAATTGCATTCATGTAAAACAATATTCCTTAACCGATAGTCGAGTGTTATTTATTGCCACCACTTACGCACTGTGCCAATAAATGAACATCTCATTTTGCAAAAAAAATCAAATTAAATGACCGGCCTTTATTTCAATAACACAATTGCAATCAAATCCAACGAAGCGGGGAAAGTGTGCATTGTGTGTGTGCGTGTGTGATGAGGACCACAAATATCGCACTCCGCCCAAAGAATATGCATAATCTACACAACAGCATTTCAAATGCATAGGTAATGATGAGTGAAACTGAATAAGTCCAGGGCGTTGTATTTACACAATCCCGTTACATTTCAGTTTTATGCATGTTTTATATTTAAATTTCGCAAACGAGAACAAACCAGAGGACTAAACAAAGTGAATGGGAAAAATAATAAGCCATCAGTCCCTTCATACTCTGCATTGGCTCGAAATATGAGCAAACAAAGTTCAAATATTTTTGAAAATAAGCATTTTAACAGTTTAACGTTTAATTCTTCCAGTGTCTGAAGTACTATTAGTGACAAATCCGTCAAAATAAGGATTCCAGTTTTTATTTACATTTAAAAAACCTAATTAGCTTAAAAAAATTATTGAAGTTATTAAGAAATAACACATCACTCGATAGGACCCGGGCCTGACATATAGGGGGCGCCACAAGCAAACAAAAAAATCCATATTATTCTTAGAAAGTAAAAACATTCAAATGATACCTGTCGAATTTTCATGACAGTCTAACATTTTGTAAAAGGATATGGAACCGTTGTTTTGCTATTTCTTCCTTCAACTGCACCAATAGTGTCATGTAGTATCAGCTGTTGATCCTTTTGATGTAGACTTGTAGATCCATGTTTCATCCACTGTGACATTCCTATGCAAAAAGTCCCTCGTCTTCTATAGAAACAGCTCCAAACAGCTCTCAGAATCATCAGAAGGTTGTTGTTTTGGCTCATTGTGAGCATGCGCGGCACCCACTTTGATAAAATTTCATGGACAAATGTTCATGCCAAATAGTGTGCACACTGCCTTCTGATATCTTTAAGATGCCAGCTTTCTCACGCAATTCCACTTTGCGGTTTTCCAAAACGATTGTGGGTATTTTTTCACGTTTTCAGGTGTAACCAGCTCAATTAAACTTCCAGTTGATAAATAGTTGTTTTTGATTGAACAAAGTACCTGTAACACTAGTTAGGATGACCAAGCAACACGCGCATAAAAAAATGGAGTAATTGGATCCGCCTTACATACGCATCGAGTATACCCAATTAAATGCAAACGCAAGAAAATGTATCTTATTAATTCCCAATTCTGTTTTCAACAATATAAAAAGCCAATCCAGAAAATTGTGAACTTGGATTGTAAGTTAGTGTACGAGCAATCACAGCTCTTAAAATATTTTTTTTAAATAAAATAGTAACGTTTTCTTAACTCACTTTTCAAGCCATTGCTGAATCAAAGAGCAGTGTTTAATCAACGCATGAAATTCTAAAAGAAACGTCACTTGAAGCACTGCAACTTCTAACCTAACATTCAGATTGTCATGAAAATTTGATATTTGAAAATTTTTTCTTAGCGCCCCCTATATGTTAATCCCGGGACTTATTGAGTGATGTGTTACAACAGTAATAAGTATTCAATCAGCAACATTTTTAACAAACATACATCTCTTTATAAATTTCCCGAAAACATATTTTTTGCAATGAGTGCAAATGAAATTAAACTTGTTTTGTTAAACTGTTGTATTTGACCAAATTTGGCATAAGAGAAGTGCTAGTACTCGCTCTTGATATATCAGCGCATTTCGATTTTTTCTTTAAGGCTCCATCTTCAGAAGCAAAATCATCTGGCAAATCAAAAATAATGTTTTCTCTTGATTATTTTGCTACTGTTGAATTTTCACATTAGGTCCAGAAATTTATTCCGCCAGTATTAAAGATGTGCAGAAGATGAGTTAGCAAAATGTATTAAGGAAAATAAAAATGCACAGAAATAATAAAAAAAAATAAAGATATGGCAGCAAATGTGAACTGACCACCTCATGGAAGCCAATTAGAGCTTATATTTGAGTGTCATTTAGTATGTTACATCTTGTTTGTTTACAAAACGACACAGTATAGTTTTTTGTATTTTGTACATAGTAGCAGCACATTTTTATGAAGCTTATTATTGTTAATGTAAGTGTACATCCAGTTTATTCGTACATCAAATCTGAGAAAGGAGGCAATTATTTTATATAGAAGTAATACACATAAAAATTTTAACACCAAAAGAATTCTGACAAAGAAATTATACATTGTTGTTATCCTACCTTTCATTGTTTGGTTCTCCAATATTTCAGCATAACAAATTCACCTTATGATGTGGATGAATCTAGATCATCATGTTGTCCTAACTGAGGAAGCCCCTTTAAAATATATTTGGTCTCAGCGTCAGGCACCAACCAGCATTTTATGCGAAATTCCTTGGATTTTTTTGACACATATTGCGTGAAACTGCATCTGGCCGAGTGAAATAAGTGCCGAGAATGCGAATTATGTTTCTAACAACATATATACAGAAATAAGCTGCTACTAAAAAAGTTATGATATCATTTCGAAAAAAAATATTGCACGCAGTAGATTAATTCATTTTAAAAAAGTAATAGCAAAATTATCAATTTTTGACTTCTTCTTCTTCATCTTCTTCACGTGGTGCTACAGTCCGGGGTGAACCTGGGCTGCAATTAGCTTTCCTTTCCATCCCGCAGCTGCTGTCAGCTGCGCACTACAAGTTGGTTGATGAGTTCTTCTTCTCCACTAGTGTACGCCATCTCGGCCTAGGTCGGCTTCGGCTTCGAAGATTTTTCGACCCGGAGCAGTTGTGTCCATATATTCTACATAGGCAAGCCTTCTTAAGCATTGTATCTGAAGACGCTTGACCAGGCGCATGTCGCTGTACAGCCTATAGAGTTCGTCATTAAATCTTCTCCTCCAGATGCCATCAACGCAAATAAGACCAAAAGTCGGAGGGAGGACCGAGATGATCAAGCTGTTATACTAAGCAAACTAGAGAGGGGTTTATTACTCAATTTTCTCTTGAGTCCAAAGAAACAGTGATTGGCAAGAGTGATTCTGCATTTGATTTCGATACTGATGTTGTTGTCCTTAGTTACCCTGGTGCCGAGGTGGACGAAGTCCTTGCCTAGTGTGACGCTTTAACCGAGACGTCTATGCTATTTGTCCTTCCTTGTATACAGCATTTACTTCGATTTGCCCTTATTAATCGCAAGACCCATTTGAGTCGCTTCCGCTTCAATGTTCATCCATCCATCATCGCTGTGTTCATCCATTCACGTCAATGTCGTCAGCGTAAGCTAGCAATTGAACTGACTTCTGGAAGATCGTGCCTCTGGTGTTGACTTGTGAGTTTCGCACGATCTTCTCGAGAATGATGTTAAAGAAGTCACATGACAGTGTGTCGCCTTATCTAAAACCTTTTTTGACATTGAAAGTCTCTGTGAGCGAGAGTTTTCCATCGTCATCCTACACAATCTGACGCGTTTGGTAGGAATGTAAAAACTAGACACGGCATTGTATAGCTCGTTCTTATGCAGACTGCCATATGCGGCTTTAAAATCGACGTATATGTGGTGAGTGTCGATCTTTACTTATTGGGTATTTTCCAGAATCTGTTGTATTCCTGGCTTGAAAAATGACTGATAGAGTCCTATCAGGTAGGCGATGTTTAGGAGGCTGATCCCTCGGTAGTAAACTTAGTCAAAAGAATTCCCTTTCATGAGGATCGAACAACCGACACTAAGATTCTAACTAGATCATTTTGTTCAACTTTAAACAGGACAGTCAGTTCAGTTCAGTTCAGCTGATCTGGTAAATCTAGTTTTAAACTGCGAAATAAAAATTTTCATTTTTAAGATTTCTCTTCTAGTGGACAGAATATTTATAGTTTTACTGAAATCGCTTGTAATTGAATTTTATTCCAACAGTTTCTGTAACGAAATTCCCTCAAAGCCAGTATGAGTTAGGAATAAACCAATCGTCAAATAAGAACACGTGCGGTCGGTAGGAGTATACATATATTTATAAATTATAATTTGTTTATTGACTGCTAGTGCAAAAAAAAAACTTGAAAATTAATGCAGATGTGCATTTGGTTCTACTGCAATGATTACTTGAAAACTTATTTATCACTCACATTTTGCGAACTTCTTTTGATTTGGTTAAATTTAAGGTTAAAGTCTTTTTAAATATCAAAATGCTGCCTTCATACCCTATAAATTGTATTTTCTTGGCATTTATTAATTTAACAATTGACCTTATCATCGCGAAATTTAAATATAGAGAAACACAATAATGTATCGAACTAAAATTATATATATAATATTTCGATGGGTATTAAATTCTTGTCCATTCAAATTAATTCCAATCCCACTGAAAATTAGAAATCTAATACAAGCGTGTGTAGCGTAAAAATTAAATATATTAATTAATTACATCCAAGAGACGTCTATCGCAGTCATTATAAATGCAAAATGGTTCTCCTTTCAAATAATTTCAATATTGTTGGAGTATATATTTGCAAAATCATCATTCTTTTTTGACATCATCTCCCGCTATCCATTGTCAGCACTAAATAATTCGTGGAGCAATAAATTTCGTCTACCATCAACTACGCCCCTAATGATAGATACCAACTGATTTGCCCCGCCACAAGCGAACACAAACGACACCGCATCGCATCTCTCTGTTGCGCACTACCACTGGGGAACAATTTCCTTTCGCTTAACTGACGACAAAATACTCCCTTACAACATCAATCAACGTTTTTTCAAGCAAACGAAACATTTTTCACCACGAGACCATTTTTCGACCCTGACCGGCACCAGTAAACCGATAACAAGGCGGCACAAACTAAACTAGTGGAGGGAAAGCGATAAAAATGCAAGAATCTGGCACTGCCTACCATGTAGCAAAAAATGAATAATACCGAAGGTCTGTGAAGGAAATATTTGAAAAATCCTTAAGCCCACACAATAATAGTAATAATGATCAAGGGTAATGCGTTTACGTTAGATTAACTAGGAGCGAGATGCTCCCTAGAGACAAGACGACGAACCACGACACACGAGCATTGCCGCATACATAGTTTCATAATTTGGTGCGATTCAGATACGAACGTTGCGTTGGTTCCACTGGCGCTGCCATCAGCGCAATCAGCACCTCCACTGACTCGGAAACATTGTACGCCCAGAGGGAGGGCTTAACATCACGCCGGGAATTATGTTAGACACCAGGCATGTGTGTTGGGAGCAAAACATGCGAGTAGATGGAGATGCTGGTTGTGTGCGCGGGGAAATTATAAATTGGAGCACACTCTATCATAATTCAGTTGGGTGGTTATTACGACATCGAAGAACAGGGAACAGGATAAGGGTAAGTTTCGTGACCGGAAAACCTTATACCACAGTGGCTGGGGGAACCTTCTTGGGAATTCAAAAAGAGGACACCAAACCAAAGGGTCCTATGAGCAGCGGATGTGCTAAGCATTTGTTCGGAAATTCGCAATATTGGATCCGGATGAGGTTACCATAATTTGTTCAGTACTTTGCCTGGGTCAAACTAGTTTTTATTCTTTCTTTATACATTGTCCCTGTGGATAAGGCTTGTGGATTGCATTTTACAGTAAGTAAGTATGCTTTCAGAAGAAATTACTAACTGAAATCTTAAATCCACTTAAAGCAACAGTAAACCCGCTTAACAATTTTCATTGAACATCTGAAGAGATAAATCTCAGGGATCGTTTAGTTGGCGGAGATATTCCGAGTTTTAATTTTTCACAAAAGTATAAGGAGCGGGTATTTCGGTTTAGTGGAAATTGAAAGTCATCAGTGATAGCGATCGAATATCATGGCACAGGTACGGCAGTAGAGAAAATGTTCCGCTTGGACTTAAGGGAAATCTAATTTGACTAACGCCTGGGTGCAACTTTACAAATGTTGATTTAAAAAGAAATGCCAAAGTCTAAAAATTTGGAAAAGCTGGAAACTCAGAAGAGTTCTTAACAACGAAGACATTGTTATTTACGATTTCGATGATAACCACAGATTTTTGCTTTTCGTTTGTTCCTAACATGCATATTTACTTTAAGGCTAATATGTAATTAAGACATTAAAAGCTCCCAATTTAGGTTAACACAGTTATTCACTAAAGATTGTCAATCAAGCGATCGCAAGCCAGGGATTATCCATAAGTAGCTCCTGCATTGTTAAAACGACTTTTCATCCTCTGTATGTGTATCAACTCAATACTAAATTGAAACGATCACGATCACCAAAAAATGCAACGAAATGTTCAAGTTATTTAAAGCAATTCAATAAGTATTGCACCCCTTTTGATCAGGCAACAAAGGCGTATATCTGCCCAAAACTTTAGTATAACGATATTATCTTGTCCCGAGCTCCAAATTCCTCCCAGCACCTACTGGACAGACTTCAACAGCGAGCGATTAGACATATTGGTAATGATAATGTTGCGAATTCAATCGGCTCGCTAGAACATCGAAGAAATTTTGGGTCTTTACAACTTTTTTATCGCTATTTTAACAAAAAAAAATCTGTAATGAGGTAACCAGTCAGCTTCATTCCTCTCCTTTAAGAATTTACACGCAATACTGTGTCTTCTTTAAGCGTCCTACTACTTGATCCTAGAAAAATACTTAAAACTAGTGCCAAGATGGTTTATCCTCAAATCAAAACCTACAAAAATCCCTACGAAATACGAAACTATTTAAAATTACATTAATATGCTCGTAATATACGGACATGTTCATCATGGCGGATATGCCATTTATATGCGTCATATACTTATTTTTTACGTCCATGATGCACCGTTTTTTGGGGGGTGGGCATGGGCCTATGCACGCGAGGTAACGTCTTTGATTGCGCTCAACATGGCGAGCTGCCAAGGCAATCCTCGTTAGTGCACAGGTCAAGTTGACATACAGCCTCCAAGTGGCGCCCCCTGGATAGCCATCACAACACCCGTTGTATGGTGAACTAATGTATGCAGCGACCCCCTCTGCCCGAGGATTTAAATAATGGGCCTGGCCTACCAGTCCGTGGGTTGTGCGTGAGGGTAACTTCCTCACCACGTAAAAAAATGGAAGTTCAGAGACAACAACATGCCTCGGATAAGGACGGATCAACTGTTGACGACCCCAGCAAACGTTTTAAGGACAAAGATTTTCGGTTTTGCACGTGGAATGTGAGGTCCCTTAACAGGCCACGTGCAGCCGAACAACTTGCGGAGGCCCTTGACAGCTACAAAGCTGACATAACCGCCATCCAGGAAGTGCGATGGGATGGGCCTGGCATAAAAGCGATGAAGAACTGCGATATCTACTACAGCAATTGCTATAGAGAGAGAAGGCAGCGCTTATTCGGATGCGGATTTGTTGTTCGAGGCAGACTTAGGCAAAAAGTCTTGAGCTACGACCCAGTCAGCGAACGCCTCATGACAATCCGCATCAAGGCTAAATTCGGGAACATCAGCCTAATATGCGCTCACGCCCCGACAGAGGAGAAGGATGACAACATCAAGGATGACTTCTATGATCTCCTAGAAAGAACATACGATCGATGCCCCAGCTATGACACCAAGATCGTTCTAGGAGATTTCAACGCTCAGCTGGGAAAGGAGGACATCTTTGCTGGAGTCATCGGTAAACACAGCCTGCACGACAACACATCCGGAAACGGACTCAGGCTGTTGGACTTCGCCTCGGGGCGAAACCTCTCTGTGGCTAGCACGCGGTTCCCACACCTGAACATTCACAAAGGAACCTGGCGATCTCCTGATCAATCAACCGTCAACCAGATTGATCACGTTGCGATCGACGTCAGACACTCCTCCAGTATTCTCGATGTCCGAACCTTCCGAGGTGCAAACATTGACTCGGATCATCACCTTGTTGTAGCCAAGGTAAGAACCCGGATATCGAGAGAGCAACGGAGTCGAGAAAGGCCAAAACGGTTTGACGTCGAAAAGCTACAATCGCAGCTGATTGCTGGGAACTTTGCCGACCGAGTCTCCCGGAAACTCGCCCAGAGTTCGACGCTTCCTGCACTAAGCATAGAAGAAGAATGGAAACGTTGTCAAGAAGCCATCAAAGATGCTGCCACTGATGTGCTGGGTTTCACGTCACCACCCAGAAGGAACCCATGGTTTGACGACGAGTGCAGGCAAGCGCACGCAGCTAAACAAGACGCCTATAAAGCGACGCTGCATCGAACAACGCGAGCTGTTCGTGAACTCTACGAACAGAGAAGAAGGGAAGAGCACCGGCTTCTCAGAAGGAAGAAGAAGGAGCATGAGAAGCGCGCGGTCGAGGAAATGGAAAGGTGCTTTGGCAGGAATGAAGTCCGAAAGTTTTACCGAAAGGTAAAACAACTATCCGGAGGATACAAGGTTCGGTCCAAGGCCTGCCGGGACCAAAATGGACAACTAGTAGTAGAGTCGCAGTCTGTGCTGAGAATCTGGAAGGATCATTTCTGCAGACTCCTAAACGGCGATGACGACCCAAATCCCGCTGTTAGACAGAATGTTCCACTCAATTTGGACGATGATAGACAACCATTCCGTCCCCCCGTCTTAGACGAGGTGAGGATAGCAATATCCAAGCTAAAGTCGAACAAAGCTGCTGGAGCGGACGGACTGTCCGCAGAACTATTTAAAGCAGCTGGAGATGACCTGGCTGGGCGCATGCACCAGGTCATCTGTAAAGTATGGTCGGAGGAAAGCATGCCCGATGAGTGGAATCTCAGCGTCGTTTGCCCGGTCCACAAGAAAGGAGACCCCTTTGACTGCGCCAACTACAGAGGGATTAGTCTCCTGAACATCGCATACAAGATCCTCTCTGCCGTATTGTGTGAGCGTCTGAAACCATTTGTCCATGACCTGATAGGTCCCTATCAGTGTGGTTTCAGACCAGGGAAGTCCACAATAGACCAGATCTTCACATTACGGCAGATCCTGGAAAAGACCCAAGAAATGCAAATTGACACTCACCACCTATTCGTCGATTTCAAGGCTGCATATGACAGTGTGCATAGAGACGAGCTATACAGTGCCATGTCTAGTTTTGGCATTCCTACCAAACTCGTCAGATTGTGTAGGATGACGATGGAGAACTCTCGCTGCTCCGTCAAGGTCGGTAACGAACTCACCGAGACCTTCAATGTCAAAAAAGGTTTTAGACAAGGCGACGCACTGTCATGTGACTTCTTTAACATCATCCTCGAGAAGATCGTGCGTAACTCACAAGTCAACACCAGAGGCACGATCTTCCAGAAGTCAGTTCAACTGTTAGCTTACGCTGATGACATTGACGTGATTGGACGAACACAGCGAGCCGTCAATGAGGCGTTTGCTGGCATTGAAGCGGAAGCGGCTAAAATGGGTCTTGCGGTAAATGAGGGCAAAACGAAGTACATGCTGTCATCGAGGAAGGACACACAACATCGACGTCTCGGACGGAGCGTCACACTAGGCAGCAGAAACTTCGAGGTAGTTAAGGACTTCGTCTACCTCGGCTCCGCGGTAAACAGGGACAACAACATCAGTACCGAAATCAAACGCAGAATCACTCTTGCCAACCGCTGTTTCTTTGGGCTCAAGAGGCAATTGAGTAATAAAGCCCTCTCTAGAAGGACTAAACTAGCTTTATATAACAGCTTGATCATCCCCGTCCTACTATATGGCGCAGAATCTTGGACGTTAGCAAAGGCGGATGAGGAAGCCCTTAGTCTTTTCGAGAGAAAAGTTTTGCGTGCGATTTTTGGTCCTGTTTGCGTTGATGGCATCTGGAGGAGAAGATTTAATGACGAACTCTATAGGCTGTACAGCGACATGCGCCTGGTTAAGCGTCTACGGATACAACGCTTAAGATGGCTAGGCCATGTAGAGCGTATGGACACCATTACTCCGGCCCGAAAAGTCTTTGAATCCGAGCCATTGGGACAACGCAACAGAGGACGACCTAGACTGAAGTGGCGCACACAAGTGGAGAAGGACCTCAACCAACTTGGAGTGCGCAACTGGAGACAGCTGGCGAAAGATCGTGCTGGCTGGAGAGGCATGTTGGTTGAGGCCCAGGTCCACCCCGGACTGTAGCGCCACAAGAAGAAGAAGAAGAAGATGCACCGTTTTTAAATTTTTAAAATTTTATGCATATTTCTTTTTTTTTTTTGTTTTTTATTTCTAAGCCTACGATCTCCTATGTAAACTGGCCAGAAGATCAACTTTCGGGGTATATTATGAACGGTGGCGAGCTCTGGTTTTGGTGTAGCCAACAGTTAACGTTACGTTCTTTGGCGGACTGTGCCCTGTCTCGGTCGGAGATCGCCCTACACAACCGAAGAAGTTCCTCGTGACTACGAGCGATGTCCGGTTCATATTGGAGTCGCCTATCCACTGTTCTGCGAACGACTTGAAAGATGATAGGACATCCTTCACTATTCTTTATCAGCCCTTTAAAGTCTAGATAGAGGAATGCTTCGGGCGGTATGCAGCCATTTTGTCGCACCATTTTGCAGCCTGATGCATAAGGCTTGTCTAGTAAGCCCCAAACATCAGACTATTGGTTGAAGTCATCGCTCGTGCAATATGCATTCGAGTCAGCTAAAAAATAAAATTATATATACTCATTAGGTTTGCCTCGTTATACAGTAACTCGTTAGAGTAGAATTTTGGATTCAGGTGTTTGATACAATCGGAAGCAGGATCGAGCACCTCATCGTTTTTATCTGGAAAGGATCTGGAAAGGACTTGAATCACATCGGGCAACCGTACACCATGATTGGCCATATGAGGGCCATGTAGCAGATCACCATTACAATTTGCCGCAGCAATGGCTTTCTTTGCTTTTGTCAGATGCTACCCGCTGTACAAATACTTGTCCAATCAAATGCGCAGATATCTAATTACATTTTGGGCAGAAAAAGGTAACTGGCTACGTGGGTCAAACCACAATACTCGCCTCGCTATAAATGCCCACCCTTTCACACTTAAGACCACCTTCGGACAAAGAGTTAAGTTAAGAGACTCGTTCTTCATCCGCACTACACAAATATGTAATGCTCTTTCCAGACAACCCCGCATTACAATTCACAGCTCTCTTTTCACTTTGTTCCTCAAGACCTTCGGCCCATGCTGTGACTTAACTCCGGTCACTTAAGGACAGCAAACAATCCCTTTAGCGCTCGCCAATTATAAAAAAGAGCATACATTACCCGAAAGTAAGTGATGACTTCTCTCAACTTGTTTCATACTCTTCAGCAAAGACAATTGGAATGAAGAAAAATTAAAACGAGGCTGAAAGCAAATAAACATTAAGGCAGTAGGGTACTTTGTCTTGAAAACAGTATGTCCATTACTCATCAACATAAGTCTAGATTTCTTGAAAAGTCTGCGCAGAAAAAATTGTTGTGTAATACCAAACGATAAGCCGCGATAAAAAGGGCTCAGAGATATTATTATGTACGCGCAAATTTCAATGCATTGAAACAAATTTTGAATCTGCAGCACAATCCTTAAATTTGTTTGTGTGTTATTTCAAATTGCTTAAGACTCTATCTTAATGTACACTAACCCTGCGTAAACTCACGTAACACATAATTCAAAATAATACTCTCGGGTCTGACATATAGGGGTGTCACTAACAAAAATCCATATTACTTTTAAGAAGTACAAACTTTGAAAAGATAGATGTAATTTGATTTTCATGAAAATCTGATTATTAGGTTACAATTTGTAGTGCTTGAAGTGACGCTACTTTTGCGATTTTTAAAACAATGGAAAAAATAGTATTTCGTGTGTTGATTAAACAGTGAATTTTGATGGGAAATGGGACTCTGTTCCAACAAAAAAAAATTATTTGTCGGTAGTATGCTGACTTTAAACGTGGCCGTACAGACACCAACTATGCTGAACGCACCGGAAGGCCACCTGAAAACGTCAAAAAATTACACAAAATCGTTTTGGAAACCGCAAAGTGGAATTGCGTCAGATAGCTGACACCTTAGAGCTGATATCTCTCTATCTACACTATTTTGCATGAAAATTTGTCTATGAGAAAGCTGTTTTCGAAATGGGTGCCGCGTTTACTCACAATGAACCAACAACAACAACTTATCGATTATTATAAGTGCTGCTGCAACAGGACTTTTTGCATCGCAATGTCACTATGCATGAAACATGTATCTACCACTACACACCAAAATCAAATCGGCAGTCAGCTGAGTGGATATCAGCCGATGAATCACACCCAAAGCGTCCAAAAACACGAAGGTCGGGTGTCAAGGTTATGGCATCCATATATTGAGATGCGCACGGAATTTTATTCATCGACTATCTCGAGAAAGGCAAAAGGATCAACAGCGAATACTACATGACATTATTATATATATACAAAATAGCAGTCCGATATGAAGAAGAAAAAAGTTATCTTCCACCAAGATCAAGCACCGTGTCAAAAGTCGTTGGCTCCCTGGCCAAATTGAAAGAATTGAGTTTAAAAATACTTCCGCACCAAACGTGGTTAGTACTGGGACTTAACACATACCCAGAAGAGGACGGAACAATAGTGACGTATATTTGTATTAACAATACCAAAAAGAATTTTATGACAGTTAAGAGGAAATACAAAATTTTTGTATTCAAGGAATATTTGAATTGTGTTCAATACGGTGAAAACAAAGAGCAGGCAATTTGTCATGTCCTTAAAATCCACACGTAATGCTTTATTGAAATACGGCTTGTGGCTTGTGTGACTATCATTATCATCTCCGAAAGCGTTTTTC
This sequence comes from Eristalinus aeneus, assembly GCA_955652365.1. Classification (NCBI taxonomy): domain Eukaryota; kingdom Metazoa; phylum Arthropoda; class Insecta; order Diptera; family Syrphidae; genus Eristalinus; species Eristalinus aeneus. The sequence goes on along the minus strand of OY019130.1, from coordinate 63,685,556 downwards.
CTTCTAATGTCCTGCATTGTGGTTCATGTTAGGCATTCTTCCATTGTTTTATTCATTTATTAAATATCCACTTTGTGTTTTGAGTTGAAGTGAATGAGAATTATGTACATATGTCTATTGACAAGAATTAAATCAGCCTATAATAAAATGTGTATTAAGATTTGAATTTGACCGGCTTGCTATGTCGATTTTCTGTTCTTGTTGTTTAAAATTCTGACAGAATAACTCGTGAACAGACACTATTCTGTTTATCAATTGAATATTTTCCTCCTTGTTGCTTTAAAATATCAACAGAATAACTCCAAACCCAAACAGTCGTATAAGTTTCTGTTATGTACATAGACTTAAACGATATGCTAGACCTTTGATTTGTAAAAACACAGACAGTATAAAATTGATGAAAAGTCTGGAAATAACTACTCATAATAGTAATTGGGTGGCGCTACAATCCATAGGAGGACCAGGGCCTAGCTTGTTTAGCAGCTACTCCTGTTGTGCGCGAATTATGGAAGAATCCGTTTGTTTAGTCTTGTCTTGTCTTCGTTTTTATTGCAACAATTTTTGTAATTGTTAATAAAATAGTCTTTATTTCCTTTGTTATTCGACTTTTTCTGATTTTACTGTTCACAAATTCGTTTTTTAAATTTTCTTTGCCTTTTTATTATCACTCTCGATTACAGACTGACTAATCAAAAAACTAATCTTTTCTACAATTCGTTACCTTTTATTCACGGAAAGCAAAAGAGATTTTTGGATTAGCATCTATGCATAATCATCATTCTCTCATAGCAATCATGCTCCAAGTATATGAGACAAGAAATTCTTCTTCTTCTTCGGATGGCGCTACAGTCCGGGGTGGACCTGGGCCTCAACCAACATGTCTCTCCAGCTAGCACGATCTCTTGCCAGCTGCCTCCAATTGCGCACTCCAAGTTGATTGAGGTCCTTTTCCACCTGTGTGCGCCATCTCAGTCTAGGACGTCCACTGTTGCATTGTCCCTGTGGTTCGGATTCGAAAATTCTTCGGGCCGGAGCAGTGCTGTTCACACGATCTACATGGCCTAGCCACCTTAAGCGTTGTATCCGTAGACGCTTGACTTGGCTCATGCCGCCGTACAGCCCATACAGTTCGTGGTTGAATCTTCTCCTCCAGATCCCATCAACCCAAACAGGACCAAAAATCGCACGCAGAACTTTTCTCTCGAAGAGACCAAGGGCTTCCTCAGCCACTTTTAGTAGCGTCCAGGTTTCTGCGCTATAAAGTAGGACTGGGATGATCAAGGTGTTGTACAAAGTCACTTTGGTCGTTCAGGAGAGGGCTTTATTACTCAATTGCTTCTTGAGCCCAAAGAAACAGCGATTGGCAAGAGTGATTCTGCGTTTGATTTCGGTACTGATGTTGTTGTCCCTATTTACCGCGGAGCCGAGGTAGACGAAGTCCTTGACTACCTCGAAGTTTCTACTGCCCATAGTGACGCTCTGGCCGAGACGTCGATGTTGTGTGTCCTTCCTTGATGACAGCATGTACTTCGTTTTGCCCTCATTTACCGCTAGACCCATTTTAGCCGCTTCCGCTTCAATGCCAGCAAACGCCTCATTGACGGCTCGCTGTGTTCGTCCAACCACGTCAATGTCATCAGCGTAAGCTAACAATTGAACTGACTTCTGGAAGATCGTGCCTCTGGTGTTGACTTATGAGTTACGCACGATCTTCTCGAGGATGATGCTAAAGAAATCACATGACAGTGCGTCGCCTTGTCTAAAACCTTTTTTGACATTGAAGGTCTCGGTGAGTTCGGTACCGACCTTGACGGAGCAGCGAGAGTTTTCCATCGTCATCCTACACAATCTGACGAGGTTGGTAGGAATGCCAAAACTAGACATGGCACTTTATAGCTCGTCTCTATGCACACTGTCATATGCAGCCTCCGACCATATCTTACAGATGAGCTGGTGCATGCTCCCAACCAGGTCATTTCCAGCTGCTTTAAATAGTTCTCCAACAGCTTTGTTTGACTTCAGCTTGGATATTGCTATCTTCACCTCGCCTAAGTCGGGGGGATGGTATCATCGTCCAAATTGAGTGGAACATTCTGCCTAACAGCGGTATTTGGACCGTCATCGCCGTTAAGGAGTCTGCAGAAATCCTTTCAGATTCTCAGGCACAGCACTTCCACTTGTCCATTTTGGCCCCGGCAGGACTTAGTCGGAACCTTGTATCCTCCGGATAGCTTTCGGTAAAAGCTCTCGCACTTCATTACTGCCATAACACCTTTCCATTTCCTCGACCGCGCGCTTCTCATGCTCCTTCTTTGTCCTTCTAAGAAGCCGGTGCTCTTCCCTTCTTCTCTGATCGTAGAGCTCACGAACAGACTTCGTTGCTTGATGCAGCGTCGCCTTATAGGCGTCCTGTTTGGCTGCATGCGATTCATCATCATCAAACCTTGGGTTACTTCTGGGTGGAGACGGGAAACCCAGCACATCAGTGGCAGCTTCTTTGATGGCTTCTTGACCACGTTTCCAGTCTTCTTCTGTGATTAGTGCAGGCAGCGTCGAACTCTGAGCGAGTATCAGGGAGACTCAGTCGGCAAAGTTCCAAGCGATCTGTTGCGTTTTGGTCTATCTCGACTCCGTTGCTCTCTCGATATCCGGGTTCTTGCCTTGGCTACAACAAGGTGATGATCCGAGTCGATGTTTGCACCTCGGAAGGTTCGGACATCGAAAATACTGGAGGAGTGTCTGACGTCGATCGCAACGTGATCAATCTGGTTGACGGTTGATTGATTAGATGATCGCCAGGTACCTGTATGAATGTTGAGGTGTGGGAACCGCGTGCTGGCCACAGAGAGATTTCGCCCCGATGCGAAGTCAGCTAGCCTAAGTCCGTTTCCGGAGGTGTTGGCGTGTAGGCTGTGTCTTCCGATGACTTTAGCAAAGACTTCTTCTCTTCCCAGCTAAGCGTTGAAATCTCTTAGAACGATCTTGGTGTCGAAGCTGGGGCATCGATCGTATGTCCTTTCTAGGAGGTGACAGAGATCATATGAGGCTTTAATTCCCGAATTTAGCCTTGATGCGGATTGTTATTTAGGCGTTCGCTTATGTATTGGAAGCTTACGACTTTTTGCCTAAGTCTGCCTCGAACAACAAAACCGCATCCAAATAAGCGTTTCCCTCTCTCCCTATAGCAGTCGCCATGGTATATGTAGCAGTTTCTCACTCTTTCCTTGCCCGGCCCATCCCACCGCATTTCCTCAATCGCGGTAATGTCTGCTTTATAGCAGTCCAGGGCCTCCGCAAGTTCATCGGCTGCTTGTGGTCTGTTTAGGGACCTCACATTCCACGTGCATATCCGTAGAGCATTATCCTTTTTTCGTTTGCGTGGGTCGTCAACAGTACATCCATCCAAATCCGAGGCATTCGGTTGATATGTAACTCATTATTTCTTATGTGGCCGGGCAGTTACCCCGACGCACACCCCCAAACCAGGAGGACCAGGCCCTTTTTCATACCTCTTGGGCGGAGGTCGCACTTATAGGTTTGGCAGGTTGAGTTCGGATGAACAAAAACCAGTACTCGGTGGCTACCAACGTGGAGGTAGAATAAGCACAATTGATGTGTGGAAGACAGTTACAACAGCTGGGAATCGCCTGTTCTCTCACGAGCAAAAGGAATCACGGTTGCCATTTGAAAAAAAATGTGTCCAAAATTGGAAATAAAAATCACCAAATGTTAATAAAAAGGACTAAAATTTTGCTCAAGCATGAACAAGACATTCATCACATATGCATGTCTTACATGTTATTCATCATCACATATGTATGTATATCTTACATTTAATGTTGCAATTGCACACATCACATTATTTTATTAATTATGAATAAAAAAACAAAGACAGGTACAAAGTTCCTCTCAAAGTTATTTATTAATTATGCATATTATAAATGTATATAAATAAACGTAACGAATCATAAATAAGAAGATTGAATATATTCACAGCATTTTAAAACAAGTTCGTGGGTAGTACATGACTATTTTGTTTATCCTGAAGCTCTTTGGACAGCATTATATTATTTATAGTTTCAAAACTAAGATTTTTTCTTAATTTGGTTTTAATCAAACTTAATTCATAAATTTGTTGTCGGAAGCAGCTGAACTGTGTGGAAGAGACATCAAATTATATACAAAAGTACTTGAATTTGCAAAACAATACTCGTTTAAACCATTTTAAGGCAACTGGCTTTTTCCCAAAATTCGCATAATTTCATTTTATCGTTAAGATTATGATTTGAAAACCTTATTAATATTTTATACTTCACAATTACATTTTCTTGATCACCTTCAACTAAGTTAGGAAAGCTGTTAATTAAAGGTGACATAAAAATTTCTGAATCCAACAAAACCCTTTTTGGGGTGATTATTGATAGATTTCTCAAATCATTGCTACTGAGATCAAATCTCAAAGGAAGTTGTCGTAAAAGCTCTGAGTAAAAATTTAAACAGTTTTCTTGTACTTTACTTTTACTAAAAGTTGAGAGGTTAGAATTTGTGAGGGCTTCGCCGGCTTTGCCTTCAATAAACACATCTGCAAATTCCAAGAACTTATGTTTTTGATGAAATTGGTATTTACAAAATTGCTTAAAATAAGTTTAACTGTTGTTTCTATTCGGTCATATAAGTGTGGTAAACGAACATTTTCGGATTGAAATTTCTTATTCAAATTATTTATTATTTTTAAAATGTAAGATAAAAATAGAAAACAAACTTTCATTTTTGGGTTTCCGACTGTATTTGCTAAGTCGCATGATTAAATACCGCTGATCTTCAAACAACAAGAAATGAAGTACAACTGAAGTACATCACATTGTTCCAGAATTCGATTGCCGACGTTTTCTAACGCAAGCCACCTTGTCAATGAAATACCCAATATTCTTTATATTAATTAATATGACTGGCACTATAGGCAAAGAATCTAAAGATGCTGCAACAAAGTTGTTCAACTTCATAAGGGATTTCATAACAGGCATAGGCTGAGCAAAGATGCATATGAATGGCAAGTGCATTTGAGAAAATGCAAACAAATGAATGTTGTTTTTAAGTTTGGCTTGAAAAGATCTAATCTCACTAGACATAACAGTAGCTCCCTCAGTTGATAATACAATCAAATTTTCAAGTGAAATTCTGTAATGTTTTCGTAAATGGTTTCAGCATCACATTTAATGTGTTCAATGAGACCTAGAAATCTATCTTTAATCATCTTCGATTTTTGATCAACATAACTTACATCAAGAACTAAGGACTTAGTTGAAAGATTGGTGGTCTCATCGGTGATCAAGGAAAATTTCGTTTTTTTCAATTCAGACACAATTTCCTTCATCGATTCTGTTTCTAAAGTTTCCGCAAGCTGAGTTGCTTTCGTCCGTCCGCATTTAATTAATTTTGCCACATCAGAATCGGGACAGCAATCTTTTAAAAGATTTGCGAAAAATCGATTAAATTAAATGGAAGATTGTGGACAACTAAAAATTGCACAAGCATTAGTTCCGCGATTGCTTCCATGTTTTTAATATGCGAGTCCTTTACTTCATGTGCTCTTAGGTGATCCAAATTCTCCACATTATTTTTTGCTGTGTCTACATGTGGATCACCAACAATTTATATACATTTATGTACACATTTAGCCAAATGTTGTGAAATTTCAATTCTATTAAGAAAACTACTTACCAACTCCTAGAAGATTGGGGTTCATCTGCTTCTGCCGGACTTTCTGTTTCGGTCTCAGTTTCTTGCCGAGCTATTTTCTTCACATTCACGAATCTTAAATGTTGTTTTACTTTTAATATGACAACAATTTCCATAGTATTTATTTTGATTTTGCGGAAAACAAGAACAGCCCGCAAAATACGTTAGCGATTCGAACACACAATTCTGAGTTTTGAAGTCATCTGTCAATAAATGAGCCATTATCAGCTAATTTTCCGATGTGACTCTCTGTAATTCGTTCATTTTCAGTGAGAACCTGAATCTATCATTGATTTGTTTCAGAAATGATTCAGTATTTCCAAGTGAATATACCGATTAAACGAAGAGAAAAGTATTGTTATTGATAAGACCGATATAATGAATCGATCAGTGGAAAAGTATTGATCTGGTGACTGATTTATTCGAAGTTGTGTGATACTTTTTGCTGATCGAATCAATCGCGATTGACACAGCTCTATGATGAATTTTTTCATAATGATTTCTTTCGGTAACATAAAAATTAAAATTTTGTTGCAGTTTTCACTTCGTGGAAAATCACCAATTGGAAAGAAATGACCATACAACCAAAAGCATATGTAATGAATAAAAATGACTAATTTTGGTCATAAATGACCAAAACGGCAACAGTGGAAGGGACCTACAGTTTTTTACCGACTCCGAACGGCGATTTGTGAGAAGCTTTTTCTTGAAAAAATATTACTCTTTCAGTGTTGTCAGCAGCTCGAAAGAGGTCGTGAAAAAAAGTGATGTGTTCAACCGGGGAAACAATTACGTTGTCTTAAGAACAGAAAACTTAGCGTCTTAATTGAAATCTCCAATATAGGTCCATTTCGCTGCCCAATGATAATTTGAACATTAAAAAAAAAACTTAAAACTAAATGCATTCCTCTAGAAGCGGTATACATTTATCAAACGTGTAAATCAAAGAAAAATAAGAATGATGTTTGCCATATGAATTATGGGATTTCTCAAATGAATGAAGAAGCCATAAATAAAGAACGACTCAATTTTACTCAACGAAATCGCTTGTATGATTATTTGATTCATGACATTAAACATAATAATTCCCCCAAGTAATACATGCAGACATGTACGCGACATTCACAATTTCAGGAATTATCTTAGCGAATACATCGTGAATCCATCCACACTACGTTGACGCAGCAAACAGTAATCCATCAGAAGGCAATAAAATCTCTTCCCTGCCGTCTAGACGAAATTTGATTTCAAACCCTGTCGCCTCTAGACGAATGATGGCAACAGAATAATTCGCCCATCTATTCAGGGACGATGAAAGCGATGTGCGACATTGGCAGTTTTCTATTACATTAAACTTCCCTGGCCGCCGGCAAGTGGGTTGGGATTCTTCTTTCATTGAAATGCTTTTTGTATCACCTTAAGTAAATTTTAAAGCTTTCTTCAAACAAGCACGAAAGAACACCACTTTACTGGATTGCTGTAAGACAGATGAGTGTGCAGTTTTAATGGATCGCACCCACTCTTGCACTTACAGCCATAAGCTACCAGCCTACGTTGCGTGAAAGCACCTTAAATTGAAATGTAATTATAAACATTTATCTCCTAAAATTTATTGGTTTCTTGTCCTTGACAAACCCTAGTGCCGGGCGTCGAACAGTCTCGTACATGCGTTAGGTTTCGAAACTTTCTCATGTGTGTTCTTGGTGGGAACGCCACGCGATATGCTTCCTTGAAATTGAAGATAATTGAATTGAATGATCTGACGTATTGTAATAAGATTAAGTTAGTAGGCTGTGTGAAGCCGCTACGTGTGGAAGTGAGTTGAATTCAATCTTCGGGAATACTGCTTCCCCCAGCTAAGTAATGTCAAAGGTACGTAACTTGTGTAATTAAATAATAATGGTTACACTCTTGCCAACGGGTATTACCCTTACAAACTTCCTGGAAGTAATTAGTAGACGGCATTACTGTTGGCGCATGTAGACAGAGTATTATAAAGCATTTTATGGAATTTAAGTAATCGGCAAGGTATAAATATGCAAGAAAATCGTTTTTTCGTACGTGTAACAAAAAATGTGTAACAAAATCTGGCTTTTTTTGAAGATGTGCAATAAAAACTGTGTCTCTTTGGGACGAGACCAACCAAAATATATTATTCGTAGATAATTGTACAACAAAAATCCAAAAATCCATCCTAGTTCTGTAAGTGGGACTTTTTTTTTTTAAATACCCCTTTATAAATCGATTTTCAGATGAAATGGACTGCATTGGAAAACCTTCTTGGTAGTGAATTATTTCAATTTCAAGCACATATTAATGTTTATCAAATCATTGTGCGCTGAAACAAGATTCCTGTGAACTACAATTTATCCGTGCAGTTATTGGCTACACTTCAGCAAATTAAACTTTAGTATCAAACATTGCCGAAAAATAAATTATTTTGTTGTATCCGTTCAAGATCTCCCCAGCATGCCTCTGTTTATCATTTACTATTTATACGTGTTCAATATTTCTTATTTAAAGTTTGTTTTATTACGTGTAGTTAAAGTTCTACAAACCTCAGATGGGTGGCAACCTTCAGATTCAAACAGTTGTCTGTTGTAATACTATGGAGGAAAAATACCAAGTGTCTTTGTAATAAAAAGCCTAGGTTTACAGCTCAAACCACATTAGCGCCAAACAGGCGCCACTTGATCCCAGCAAATGCGGGACATTGACCGAGGAAGTGCTCTGCAGTGGCTTCACTATCTCTATAGGCGTCGCATAGGGTACCATTAACAAGCCCAAGCAGACTTGAATGCCAACAGGTCGACTGGAGTCTTTCCCATCTAGAGATAGAAAGACAGTCTCGGATTTTTTTTTATTCCAATGTGAATTCGGGCCATATGAATACCTCTTTTTAACATTGCAAATTCATCGGATATCTCATTTCTAATGTTTCCTTGATCTCCCGTGACCCAGGAAAGTCTTAGTAAATTTAATACAGGGAAGACTTGACCCACATACCATAATGTGGGTTTCAAGGGGACAACAGACTACTAATAACAAAAACCCCAAACAATCTTTTACGTTATATAAAACCAATCTACCGGCTAAACAATGCTGATGTACTGCTAATAAGTGAGGGAGGATGTAAATCGCGAATAAATACAATTTTCACATAAACTTGTCGAATCAGCTGCACAACTCCAAAATGTTCGGAACTGTAGTGCTTACAAATACAAAATAAAACAAATTATAAAAATGAAAGTTGTCTTCTCTATAAGACTTACTGATACCTACTGCTACCTAACCATATGATAAAGAGAATACCTAAAAACAAAGGCGAAAAAGTCCTAAATTAAAGTTAATCCAATGTTCATAAAATATTAAAAGTCAATGTTCACAAATATATTTAGGAAAGACGAGAGCATAATTGTTTTGTGTGCTTCTTTAAGGCCTGAGAATATGCGTGACGCCCACTAAATACTGACAGCTACTATATTTATATACTTCGGTTTCGGCATGCTTTGATAGTATTTTTGAATTATAGGAACAATGAATCAGCATTTATGAGTTGACTTTCTAGAAAATACTAAACATCTTACGATCAATAAGAAATGCATTTAAAAAGGACATTGAATGGAACCACATCAGCAAAAAGGGAAATCGTTGGTAAAAGCGACCTGCTGCTTCTCCTGACCTCCAAATAATTGAAAACTCTCACTCGGATATCGAAAAATCAGTTGCCGAGAAACCCATTATTGTCCAAAGTAGACGCATCATGGTAGAAAAAAGCACTGGAAAGTTTTTTGTCCTTGGTAAAGTCAACGTAGCGCGGATGGGACTTAAAAAGGTATTATTTTCGAAAAAATTAGTCAAAAAGTAAATCCAAACATTTATATCAAATATCTTCAGCCGGCTTCTGAAACTAAAATATCTGGACACTACATAAGTTTAATTGTACCGAAACAAGCAAAAACTAAATAATGAGGAAAACAACTACTCACTGTCTACTATTCATTGTCAACTTTTCATTGTCGTTTAAAAAATTATGTAAATTATCCATATACGAGCACCCAAACACATCATGAAAGTTAGTAGAATCACTTCCTTCATGGTTTGAAATGGTTGTTAAGAACAAAGGCCTTCACACAAAATAATAGCTTTTTTTTAAAAAGCAATCATTTTAAATTTTACTAGCTTTAATATTAACCGTCGGAGTTTGGCTTGTTCATTTTTTGTAAATAATTTAATTTGTTTATACAATTTGGTAAAATAGAAATTAAATATATTTATTATTTAAAACTTATTCTGCATTTCGTGTACTTTTTTTTTGGTGATTAAGTGTTGTTAAGTATGTGCCCGAGTTTGGCTTGCAGCCACGCCAGACATGTTAGGATACAGTGTCACACGAACGACCTTCGCTGCCACACACTTCAAGTCCAAGATTTCCGAAGAAATTGCAGGGCATGGCCCAATCGATATTCATTCCACAAGTATCCATAACAATTTTTACTTTCTCAACATATTAATCGGTTTTGGGTGTGCTGCGGCTTCCAAGGCGTGCGTGCGAAAATCGATAATCAAATGTACGTGCCCCGCGATATTTTAAATTTCACAAATTTTTTTCCGTTTATGTGCAGTACATCATAAAATAAATTTATAGTTTGCCATACTGGGGAACATAAAACGCTTTAGGCACACCAGCACAATTTCCTGCATTAAAACGCTCTGGTCCAGGTACACATTTGAAATTGGCTGAAAATATTACAATGATGAAAAATTTACATTTTCCGTATAAAGACTGGTATCTAGTAATTATATTAAAAGGTACATACCGCTGACCCATCTGCATACTATGCACCCTACATCAATCTAAAAACTAAGCGAACAACTACGGGACTGCAAATGAACGCCTTCCAAACAATCATTAAAGGGAGTTGCAAGAATTCCGCATATTTCAAAATTTGCCAACCATCACTTTCTGAGTGCGGGCGAATAATTTCTGTAAATATACCAATTAACATAGAGCAACTGCAACGAGTAATAATTCATTGTAGTTCTAACGAATGCCTCACCTCTATGTAAACACAAGGGGAAAAGTTTTCTGTGCCACCAACGACTTTCTGACGTACAATTTCACAATTTTAACCGTTCTCCTCAAACAAAGCCATGCAGCCATACCGCATAATTGTTCCGCCACTGAAAACTCATACACGCACACATATGCATACAACTGTGTGTAAGAACTTGCGTGTGAAAATAAATATTTTCACATATTTTTCCCAACAATCACAAAAGTTGTAGAACTTTTTTCAACAACCACTCCTGCTGTGCCTTCCTGTTTTTCCGATTTTACATCCAAAAGCCAGTAAAAATTTATTCAGATGCTAGTAAGTTACGCCATGAAACGCAACTCAAGTGTGCCAGTGGTCTTGTACTTTGCTGGCAAACCAGAAGTACCAGAGTCACCAGATAAAACTCCAATGCCACATTGGCAGGCGGTGTTATGCGCCGCCGCCTGCCATCACCGCCAACGGCACTCGAACTGGACAATGAAATCTGGGTGAAGACAAAGTTTCAGAGATTCACAGATTCGCGCAGGAAGAATTAGACAAAACTTTGTCCTTCGTTTTATCGGGGAGTGAGGGTAACTAATTTGTATTCGTTGTTTGCACGTAAGGTACTGGAGTTTTACGAAGTGTCAGCATTTAATTTGATTATTTTCGTCGTGAATGGATGATTTGCTTTCTAACGGCCATCATAGTGCTACGCCCTGGTTGATTGCTGAAAATATAATATTCGTATAAGTGAACAATGAAATCCATGTGTGCGCTAATGCAATTCACACTGTAATTTTTTTTCGCCGCAATGGCGTTCCTGGTAAGTACATACAAACAGTTATGGTAATTAGCCTTCCACTTTTATTAAAAGTGCATTTTAGTGTAAGTTTAGTCGTTGATAATTAACTCTGTGAGAAGAAAATCTTCTCCTATGGTATTAATAAATATAAATTGATTTGAAAGCTCTTGAGTTTACTGCCAAATTCGAATGAGTGAGTGATATCTCCTATAATTGTGGGGGATTAAACCGTGTATAGACACCAATGGGCCGGCACACACTGGTAGTAAGAATCTGAACTCACAAACTCCATGGTGGCTATAGCTCATACGAACATACATCGTCTTGGCTTAGACCGCCGATATTTGACATAAAGATGTAAAAATATTTTCCACAAAACTTCAAATTTCTTAGCAAGTGGGGGAATGTTTTTTAATTTTGTTCATAACTTGAAACCTCTTAGTATAACCTAATAATAAAATATAATCCTTAACTTGGGCAACATGTAGCTTTGTAGAGCATAGCATTTAATTTCAAATTAAAGAAAAAAACTTGCTTTTCTCTTTTGATCTCTCTTCTCTAAATGGAATCAGAATTGTTTATGTTGAGTATTATTATATTTCATATTATACATACATGCTTATATAATTTTATGTGATTGCACAGGATTACAACAGTGGCGGCGAGGATAAAACATTTAGATAATTTAACTTAACTATTCAATTTACAACTCACTTTCGCGATAATCTTGCAGTGCAGTCGTTGGGTACATAACAATTCAATTTACAACTCAATTGCGAGATAATCTTGCAGTGCAGTCGTTGGGTACATAACTGAAATCAGATAACTCCAATCCAAGTCCAAGTCCAGTTGTGAAAAATCACAACCTGTAATTCATAATGAAAGCACCCGCTTCTATTACCAGAGAAAATTTTTGCAAGACTTGCCAATGTTAAGTTCGGTCAATTTATCAGATAGCCTTTAGCAGGTAGAAATGGATGCGGATTGTAAACAGCTAACAGCTTCTGACTATCAACACGCATATGGGACTTCTTCAATATAACAAAATGGTATTTAGTGTAAAAAAATTTTCATCTATTTTTCTATAAATTGCAGATCAAATGTTTGCTGATACTTCCAACTTAAGTAGTTGCATACATCGATGACATTTTCGTATTCGGAATCGATACGAATGATCATAATTTAAACGAGGTTCTGCGTCGCCTTCGAAACTGTGAATTAACCTTGGTCACCATCGATAAGCACGGACTTCATCCTGACCCGAAACATGTTTCAGTTATTTGAAACATGTCAGAACCAACTAATATTTCGTAAAACCGTTCATTCGTTGGAGCTATCAATTATTATGACAAGTTTGTGAGTGCGATAGCACAGAGGACAGACGAACATCGACACAGTTTTCAGGAAGTAAAGAAAATTGTATCATCTGACGCATTACGATCCAAACAAAGATATAATTGTCACAGCAGATGCTTCTAATTATGATAAACTACGCAACGATTTCTCTGACGAATTCCCTGAAATCAGATCGAAGAAATCATACAGTTAAATTGAAAAAGAAGTTTTAGCACTCATGTTCGCAGTTTTTAAATTCCATAAAATAATTTTTTGTTGAACATTAAAACTGCATACTGATCATAGACCAGGCGAAGCACTGTCATGTGACTTCTTTAACATCATCCTCGAGAAGATCGTGCGTAACTCACAAGTCAACACCAGAGGCACGATCTTCCAGAAGTCAGTTCAATTGCTAGCTTACGCTGATGACATTGACGTGATTGGATGAACACCGCGAGCCGTCAATGGGGCGTTTGCTGGCATTGAAGCGGAAGCGGCTAAAATGGGACTGGCGGTAAATGGGGGCGAAACGAAGTAAATGCTGTCTGCAAGGAAGGCCACACAACATCGACGTCTCGGCCGGAGCGTCACACTAGGCAGCAGAGACTTCGGGACAGGACTAGGCAGCAGGACTTCGTCTACCTCGGCTCCGAGGTAAACAGGGACAACAACATCAGTACCGAAATCAAACGCAGAATCACTCTTGCCAATCGCTGTTTCTTTGTGCTCAAGAGGCAATTGAATAATAAAGCCCTCTCTCAAAGGACTAAGGTCGCTTTATATAACAGTTTGATCATCCCAGTAATATTTTATGGCGCGGAAACTTGGAGGTTAGCAAAAGCTGATGAGGAATCCCTTAGTCTTTTCAAGAGAAAAGTTTTGCGTTCGATTTTTGATCCTGTTTTGCGTTGATGGCATCTGGAGGAGAAGATTAAATGACGAACTCTTTGGCGTATGGACACCACTGCTCCGGCCCGAAAAGTCTTTGAATCCGAGCCATTGGGACAACATTGGAGAAGGACCTCAACCAACTTGGAGTGCGCAACTGGAGACAGCTGGTGAAAGATCGTGCTGGCTGGAGAGGCATGTTGGTTCAGGCCCAGGTCCACCCCGGACTGTAGCTCCACGAGAAGAAGAAGAATAGCCATCAGCCGTTTTCTACTTCTAAGATAGCGAGAAAGTGGTTATTGTGTTGGGACGTCCAAGCAAATAGAATTTCCAAAATCCGCAAAAAGAAGAAAGTTGTTACCTAGAAGCCTAGTATAAACTTTTGACTTCATTATAGCGTTTACATGTAGAATTGGTACTACGTGGTAGTCCTTCTCTATAATGAGATATAGGCTTTCCAGACTTCACTATCCACCAATTGGTGGATATATATTGAGAAGTTCATTTCAATTTTTTTCTTAGATGATTCCATTTGAACACTGTCAAAACTCTTGATTTGACTTCTGCTGAAAACTTGTTTCCTGCTATTTGAATTTGATGTGATTATTTTAGAAAGTTATCGTAGAAACCAAACACGTGACTAATACTGAGGATTAAGTTACAGAATCAAATGCACCGATTTTAAGATGAATAAAATTTATCATTTTCAAAATGAATGAGGTCGTCAGTTACAAATAAAGGGTGATTTTTCATTTTTAGAAAAATGCATGAAATCTTTATTTGAATCGATAGTATGGTCCATATTATTTAATGTTTGAAAATTATTTCATGCAAATGTTGACCTCGACTGCGCCTCATGGTCCATCCACTTAGTCCAATTTTATCATACTCTTTTCAATATTTCGGCAGGTATCTCACGAATATATGCTTCAATGTTGTCTTCCAATACGTCATTTCAAGCGGGCTTGTCTGTATAGACATGAGCTTTAACATAGCCCCACAAAAAATAGTCTAAAGGCGTTAAATCCCACGATCTAGGCGGTCAATCGACCGGTCCCGAACGTGAAACAAAATTTCCACCGAACTCGCATCTCAATAAGTCCATTGTTGCGCGTGCTGCGTGGCATGTGGCACCGTCTTGTTGAAACCACATATCATGCAATTCAAGCTCTTGCATTTTGGGCAAAAACAAGTTTGATATCATCTCACGGTGGCGCTGAACATTCACAGTTACGTTACGATTCGCATAATCTTTGAAGAAGTACGGTCCAATGATGTCACCAGCCTATAAGAAGCACCAAACTGTGACTTTTTCTGGATGCATTGGTAGCTCCTGCAATGCTTCTGGCTGATATTCACTCCAAACTCTATGGCGTATGGACACCACTGCTCCGGCCCGAAAAGTCTTTGAATCCGTGCCACTGGGACAACGCAACAGCGACAACGACATAGACTAAAGTGGCCCACACAAGTGGAGAAGGACATCAACCAACTTGGAGTGCGCAACTGGAGGCAATTGGCGAAAGATCGTGCTGGCTGGAGAGACATGTTGGCTGAGGCCCAGGTCCACCCCGGACTGTAGCGCCATCCGAAGAAGAAGAAGAATTTCTTGTCTCATATGCTTGGAGCATGATCGGTTTGAGAGAATGATGATTATGCATCTTCTACATACTGACCAAAGACCGCTCCTTATCAGTTCCGGAAAAAAGGGGATAGCTGTTCATCAAGCCAATAGACTACAGCGCTTGGCGATAGAGTTGTCAGCAGCTTGGGTTAAACTGATGGGCTATAGCGTCTTAACAATAAAAGTGTCCAAGTAACGGAGGGCTTTTTTATTGCTGCAGTTCACATGGAACAGGAAGTAAATCAAATTCTTGATAGTCTTGACATGTTGCAAGTTACACATCAGATGGTGAGATCTGAATCAGCTAGGGAAGATACACTTTGTCAAGCCTTCCATTTCATGACTAATAGATTTCCGAGTCAACTTAAAAAAAAAAAAAACACAAACGTGGAGAAGACATCAACATCGTCGATGGATGCTTGATATAATATGAGTTGTTATACGGCAGTTGTATGGGAAAAGGGTTCAAAAACAACAAATGGGTTCGAACTACTCTGCACAAGTCCTTACTATCCAATGTCAAATTATTGTGGATTTGTGGACACCTTTTAGCGTTCATTGTTAAAACTAAAAAAGTTTCTACAGTCAACACCAAATAATAACACACACAAAATTCAAAGTCACCAACCGAAATCAAGTTAAGTAGAAATATTTACTTTAGCCTGAACCTAATGCAACCAAGCCGATTTCTTCGCCGAACGATCCTATTGCAACTTTAGCAACTCTTCCTCATCGCACTTAACGAATTCGACGACCACTTGATAAGTTTGTTCCTGGCTAACTGCATTATCATCCATTTCTTCATTATCGCAGCTCACAGGAGAAAGTGTTGGCAATGCAAATATGGAAAAAAAACTTTCTCTTCTCTTTGACTAGTTTGAGGATTTGCTTTTTTTTTTTTTTGATTTTGAATTCCTTATAGACTAGACGTAAAATAAATAAATTTGGTATAATTTTTTGATTCTGATAATATGTTATGTAAATGATTTATTAATGTTTTTGATTCTGATATTTAAATATTCATAAATATATATGAATACTAGACTACGTATACGTTTCTCGTATAAAGGAACCCCCTATGAAGAAAACTTATATTACTTTTATAAAGAAATGATCACAAAAGGATATCTTATTAAAGCTTGAAAAGGAAGCTACTTTGTTTTAGACAAAGAAAATCCCTTACAAATTTCCGAGATGTTTTTTGATTGTAAGGTTTAAGAAAAAGATACAATTTCCAAGTGATAAGTTAATTCTCGAAAAGCTGTAGCAGAAGCTAAGTATTTTGCTGCTATCTAAATCTTATCAGCTTACAGATTGATATCAACAATACTACAAGTTTGTAGGTAAGGTGGACGGACTCCATCAAAATGTTGGGAAGCATAGAATTTTCAACAAGTATTAAGAGATGGTGCTGGCAAATGATGATGTTTCCTATTAACGTCTGTATGAGTAACGTGTGTCAGCAGGACAAGACAGAGATTCCCACGACTTTCAATCTTTTGGAGATACATTGTTAAAACATATTTGATATTTGGTAAGCTTTTTTCTTCCCTTCCAAATCGAAATCGATTCAACCCGCCTATGACTACAAAAATCTTCCTGATTTTGTATGATTATACGATAGAGGGCAATACATTGCCAGGAATTCAACTCAAGTTCGATGTCTTCAATGCTATAAAAATACGAATTTTAAGTGCAATAAAAATTGAGTTAAATCGCAACAGAATTGCTCTCAATCTTTTCACACTAAAAAATAAATTTTGTTCACATTTTGTGTTAGAATTTGTAAATATATATATATATACTAAAATGAATGAACTGTTTATCCAATCATAATATTTGTTTAATGTGTTTTGTATAGTATGTTAAATAAGAATAAATATAGACAATGACGTTATTTTGTCAACGTCCCATTTAAGGTGCCTTCCTGAATCTAGGCATTTAAAAAATGAATATGGTCGAAACCGTAACCCTTAACTCTTTCAAAACTTCTTTGTATATGAACAGGGACCATTTAAAACCGCATGAGATAGATATTATGGGATAGATAAAGCACCATTCAATATTCCCAGATATTTTATGAAGAGGCTTGAAAAATAAAATATTGAGTTCCCCGATTTTTGTCGTTATGGTCTTCAGCATTTTGTTGCTGGTAATGAACATAATAACATATTGCGAGTGTCGACTGTGGACTGATTATCGACCGTCGATTTTCAAGTTTAGTATCCAGCAAAACAACACAAAACAACACAATGTCCGTTCCCATATTCCAAAAAAATTATTATGTCAAATGAGCGCTTTCTTAAGAGAGTAAAATATTTCCCCACCCTGCAGATTTTAACCCAAGAAATTTTTGTGTGTAGATTGTTGGTTTTCTGTCAAATGAATTAGTGTGTGTACAAAGTTAAGTAAGCATTGACCCATTTGCTCAAAACTTGTTGTTGTTTGCGTTTTCTGTATGAGAATTTGATATTTCTAAGTGACATACTTTACACATTTAGTTTAGATGCGTTCCCGTACTTTCCGTTTTTCTGAGAGAGATTTATCCCCACTTCTTAGCAAATGGCAGACTTAAGAGTTTAGTACAGAAAGTACTGGGACACACCTATTGTGAATGACGATCGCAATCGATATTTGTCGATTTGACAACCGTTTTTTAGCGATTGTAAATTTGTTGTCGCTACTTGTCGACAGAATTTTTTTTTACGAAAGGTGTAAGTATATTAAATTAATTAATTTTTGTTTTCCGTAATTTAATCTAGTTTTAGCTCGCCCTTAGTTACCTATAAAAAACAGTCAATTAGTTAAGAGAAAATCAAGATATAGCTAGGACATGGAAAAAACTTAATTGAAGGACTGAAGTGTCACTATCCGTGATTGGGAAAAGTGGATTAAAGCATGAAAATAAGTCATAATATAGTAAATTATTTCTTTAATAATTGTATGGCGCGACAGTCGACAGGGTACCATGGCCTAGCTTCCTTATCATCTTATTATTCCAGGGTTTGGGCTGACCTAAAAGTAAATTTTAAAAAAACCAGAAAATAGACATAGGCTAGTCCACTGGAGGAGAACCAAACAAAATGCATTTCCTTACGCCCTTAGAAGAAAGCATTACACTCTTACTAGTAATAGATACAATAGTGGATTCACCCGGGGTAGTATTCGGGAAAGGCGAGATTCAAATGACTAAGACCACTCATATCAAAAGATCACTTCGCGTTAAAAAATTAAAAATGTAAGCAATACAAAATGAAGTAGAAAGTTGTTAAAGAGACATTTATTTACTTTATTCAATTAAAAAAAACCTAATCGCAAAACAAATATTTTCCAATACAAATGACATTTGAATTTTTACTGTCAATTGTAAAATATTCATTCACAATGATGATGAGTTACACAATACCAAATGAGAAGTCAACCGATAAACTTTGTCGACAATCGACTTTCGCAATAAAGATTCCGTTTAACGATAAGTGTAATATAAGCTCACATTGCGCAAACACTTCTTTATCATAGCATTTGCTTGGTTGTCATATGTCGGTAGAGATAAATGCATTTTTCACACCAAGAATGATCAAGCCGTAGTAATATTTACTGCTTCCGTTCCATAGTCTTCCAATTATGTCTCATTGTTCTTTGTCACTTACAGTTTTAATCGGTACAATTTTTGAAATAAGATTTTGCCAATAGCTTTGAGCAAACTCAGTGATTAAGATAAGCTCTCTAACGATGTTATTTTTAATTTCTTATGTATCCTTTACACTTCTCCAAGTATTCCTTAGCTTAACCATGCGTACTCGTATAAATTCAATGAAGCTCTTGCCTCAATCATTACTTTTAATGAGAAATTGGATATGTCGTCTACTAGGATGATTTCGATCATTTATATACTAGCGAATGCGAAGGCAGAAATGGGTTCTTTACATTTTTCAACGTCGCTTAGAAGAACTTTGTTATTCTGATAAGAGGACGAGGTTTCGGAGCTTAGTTTTCGGCCATTAATGCGAATTCGGGAACACAAGAATGAAAATAGAGGTGGCGGCAGTCAAAACACTCACTGTACTGAAGCTCAGGGAACAAAATGCCTATCTGATTGTATTTGTTTATTCTTGGAATGTTTGTGGAAACGCTGACAAACCTCAAGTTTATGAAATATCTTGATTTCCGGAAGCTTTTTAATGACCGTCAGTATGGTTTCCGCAGCAAGAGGTCGAATATTGACTTGACGACATATGTAACCAAAATATTAACCAATTTGTGCGCAATGTAGGAGAAAGCCAGATTGTTGCACATTTTTCAAAAGTAATTGACAGGGTTTGGCATCAGGTTCTTCTGTCGAAAATGCGTGCTTCCGGTGTCGATGAATCTCTTCCTTAAGGGATAAAGAAAGTACCTTTAGAACCGTTCAATTCAAGTTGTATTGAACGGGTTCAAGTCTGATGTTCACTATATTAATGCCCGTAATCCAATTCATTTTTGATCACAATACAATCACATTTTCTTATTTGTTCGGACTCCACCCTGCTCTTCGGTCATAGATTCGGAGCGGCAGAGTATGTTAAGGTCATTAAATTCCGATCTTGACAACATAATTGATTGGGGTTGAAAGAATAGAGTGGAATTTTATGCTTCCAAAGTATGGCTGCCTACTATTACTCAAGCGATCTAAAAATAAACAGCCATAGCCCATGAATGGGTCATGGGTTGCTGAAACCCAATGAATCTCTGGTAAGTGTATCAACTCAACACTAAGTTGAAACGATTTCAAATATTCAAATTCAAATATTCAAATAGCAATTCAGAAAATCGCCCTTATTTTGACTGGCGTTCAACGTGTCGTCAAAACACATCTGTGCGAGATTGGAATTGAAGTGGGTCTATTTTTTGAAAAATGACATCTTTTGTGTAATAATGGGACTGTTCCAATTGGTTTGTGTACAGAAACTCGTAACTGAGTAGTTTGGGTAAAAATCTCTCTTGCAGAGAGTACCTCTACCGAAAATTGTGAAATGACTTTTCGTAGAAATTCGTAAACAGCTCTATTAGGAAGTTATTACTCTTTGAGTGTTTTCAGCAGCTCGGAAGAGGTGGTGCCCTGAAAATTTCGAGATGTTCAGCCGGGAATCGAACGTGGAACTTCGGCCTGTGAGCGTCGCACTCTACCGGCTACGCCACTGTGGCCACAAAGAAAAACTACTATATAAAGTCAAAAATAGAGAACTCAATCAAACTGCATCCGAATTTAGCTTCCCTAAAGCAATATTTTTTTTTCAAAAATAACCTTCGGTTTTTAGCAAAAATTAAGCATCTTTGTAAAGACAAGCAAATAAAGATATAGTGACAGGATTTGCCCACTGATATACAAGCTTGGACAAAAATGTCTTTCAACAGAACAAATAGAAAAGGTGCCCGTTTTCCTCATGTTAGCAATTTCCAGTGTAGGAAAGGGGACTAAGAAAAAATAAAAATAAAAAGTAAAAAATCCATTTCATACAGAGAATCATTTATTTACACACCCGGCTTCTCTCATTCGAGTTTCGCATGAACTTGCATCTACCAGCAGCCATTGGTGGGTGCTGCAATCACACAGCAACCGAACACAGGTTACAATATCACCCATTCTGGCAAATCCTCACACCTGACCTTCTCCTGAGTTTACTTAGGTCGCTTGGTCGGAGGAGTACTCCACAAAGTTGGTCATTTCAACGGCATTCACTTCACTGAAGCAGTAGTGCAGTCAGCGTTGTCGCCGCCGCCGCCTTTCCTATTGCCGACACCAATGCCAGTATATACACAGCCTTCCTACCTTCCCAGCAACGGCAACCTCTTAATTTCGTGAATGACTTTTTTGCGTCCAAACTAGATTCAGAATCGGTGTTTATCCAGCTGCCTCTCACCCACACCTTGTTCCGAGAAAACAAGAAATGAACAAACGATAATTGTGTGCTACACTTTCGCTGGGGGTGTAGCAGGTTGGGTGCTGACTGCTTCCCGTTTCACGTACCTATTTAAATCAACATTAAGCCATAACCGTTAAAGGAGTGTGAACATAAGTGTATATGCAAATATTTGCCGGAACTGTTACAGAATCCAAACGTTCACGCCCCATCGCACGGTTAGGTGGCGCAGGTGAATGAATTTATGACGTTTAATTCGCACCAAACTGGAACCAGAATATGGTGGGGAACAAAAGTGCAAAAGTCCTTCGGAAGCTTTCATACTCCATAAATACTTAATGCCTCTTGATTGTTTGCTTTATGGATTTGTGCTGCAAGAAGCTTGTTCTTCTGTTAACGCTACACCACCGCACAGTTCAAGGAATAGGATTACAGATCTCATCAACATTCACTGTGGACATGTGGTGATCATCTGGACGACCCCTTGTTTCAAGCTAAATGGTCGTTGGGATGTGGCTTTTAAGTTTGTAGTCAGCAAATCATTCTGTACCTCCATTCAATTGCCTCAAAACCGAGTAATCAACGGAGGAGCCAATGCCAATAAAAATGAATTATACGGCCATTTGGCTTGACCTTGTTCACTCAATCATGGTCCTGTTTGGGCGATACGCTTCGGTCGGTGCGGAAGGTGCAGGGGCGACGTTTCCATTTCATATTAAGGTCATTATGACTGTTACATGTAATTTATTTTTGAGCTTAGTGAAGCAGAGCGAGATAAGCTGTTCACTTATTGTGGAGAATAATGTCTTCATGGGGAGGTGAGTAATTCTTCGGGTTGCGCTCAAGCTGCTGGCGGAGATAAACACCGAAAATGGTATTTAATCACGTTGTTAAATTGTGCTGAATCTTAGTGTAGATGCAGATGTGCGCAGATGCTTTAAAAGAAGTTTTCTGTAATTATGTCTACGAGAAGCATTGGACTTAGAAATGGGAATGGGAAAACGATAATAACGTGAGCAATAATCGTGAACAAATATAGGAAATGTTAAGTTATCTTATAACCATTATTAATTATACAGTTATAGTCACTATGACGTATTCTAAATAATATTCAAAATATCTGGGAATAAGTTATGAGAATATACAAACTCTGCAATATATTCTGTTCTACAACTGTATCAAATTCCATTATGATTAGAACAATAACGAAGTCTGCTCTTTGTGTTATTGCTAGCCAAAATTTAATTGTCGGATTTTTTATCTTAGAGCAACGCCAGGAAACTGGTGTATACGATAAAAGGCGGTTTTTCAGTGCAAGACAGATTCAAACGGATCTTCTTCTTCCCCAAGTTTTACCAAATGTTCGCCTACATTATTAGAAAACTGACAGCGCCTTAGAAGTTGTGTTTTTAGGATAATCTTCAGGTATTAAGCCTTACCAGGGAAGGAAATTATGATTCCATTTAGTACCAGTGTCGTGAGCCGATTTCCGAATTCCGTCTAAGAAAGACGTATATCGGCGATATTACGTGGTTGCTTAAGCAACATAATAATAAAAACAAATAACTGGAAAATTTAAAAAAAAAAGAAAAGAAATTACAAACGAAGAAATCAATTGTGAATTTGAAAATGGATGAAGAGTTGTTTGCGACAACTCAAAGCAAAGAAAGAAAATCAAAAAGAAAAAGGAAAACATTAAAATCGCAGCCGAATTCAGCAAAATGGCCCCCCACCAAAAGACGAAAAAGAAGCCACATACAGCGGCAGGGGCAACTGTATGTGGAATAAGCTTCATCTGAAGCAGCGGATCAGACTCACGATGAAAGAGAGTTGGTCGAAAAAATCGAGGAAAAGGAAGAGTTGGAGGATTTTATCAAAGCTCTTCAACACAAATCAGAACAGCGAAAGAAGGTTGCATCCGAGAAAAAAAGAAAATGAAAGATCCCAAAAAAGGACGATGTGCCACAACATCAAAAGGAACATCAAATGAAAGTTCAGCAACAGCAGCAGAAACAAAAGCAGAAGAAGCAACAAAATCAACAACAGCAACAAAAGCAAAAACAGCCACAACAGAATTAGCAAAAAAAAAAAAATTATGCCACGAATAAACATTATTGGAATGGAAAGAGGAGATACTGTTACTGGTATGTCAAATGTCCATCAATAAGGGGACACAAAAATAATCTGTCCACTGTTTATCAGCGGATAGTTTTAAAGTCGTCAAGCAACAAATGACGCCAGCTGGTGTAGAGTTCTACACCTTCACACCAAAAAATTAAAAAACTACAAACGGTTCTTCTCAAAGGTTAAGATGTCTTGGCTGAACCGGAGACCATTTTATACACACTGAAAGAAGTGAAAATTGGGGACGTGGGTGTTGTTTCTGTAAACCGCTTTTCCACTGTCCGTTCTAGAATGCCACCTCAACATCTGCTTCCCCTCTTTCTGTTCCTGGTCTCACCTGAGAGCAAACTTGAGAGTTTAAGGAAGATCAAAATTCTTAACTCGCAGGTGATCTATTGGGAGAGGCTTAGGAAGACAAACCAGATGCTTCAATGCGCAAGATGCCAAACTTTTGTTCAAGCAGCAAAAACTGCAATGGGCAACCTCGAAGCAGCAAATGCGCAGAGAAAAAAGAAAAGTAGAAGAAAAATAGCGCCTAAAATGTGCGCATTGTTTGCAAAAGGGACATCTCTTCACATGTCCGATGGTTAAGCAAATGAAAAAAATGATATGCTGAAAAAAGCAAAAGTGGTGGAGTTAAGGCCTCTGCCAAAGACTGCAACCACCCCTTATACGCCGGTAGTTTCATCCGCCCAGATGGCGGATGGCACAACAGACAGTGCCAAAAGTGACACAAGTATTGGTTGAGGCTCCGAATATGGGCCCAAATAGAGCAGTTTCAGAAAGATCTTCTTCTGGTGGACCGAATCCTTTCGTCAAGACCCGCTGGGTCAGGTGCATATCCATTTTAATGGATACGCTGGCAGCTGGAGACCTTTCGATCTTGGCGGTGAATGTACATTCACTTGTCAGGATCGAGAGAAGGTTGACTTTGCTAAGCCTGTTGGAGCCCTATAAGCCTGACGTGCTAATGGTTAGCGAAACTAAGCTAAACCGGCAACACACACTCAGGTACAAGGAATTTACAATTATCCGAAGAGACCGCTCCCTCTCCACGAAAGCGGGTGGGTTCGCCCTTTTCATTAGAAAATGCATACGCCATAAGGTCGTGTACTGCGGTGAGGTGCGAAATTTCGGTGTACTGGAAGCATGTATTGCGTGCATTTCTCTCCAAGGTGGGAAGAAATTGTATGTAGTAGCGATCTGTGCGTTTGTGCGGTCCACAAACTTAATTTCGGAGCTCGAAACTCTCTTCCGAAAACTTCGTTTACGCTTAGAGGATAACAACTTTGTTGTCGCCGACGATTTGAATGCAAAGCATGAGGAATGGGGTAATTCTGTGCCAAATCCCAGGGGAAATTCACTCCTTGAGTGGTTGATCCACCACTTTATTGACTTCAAGTTAAATTTGCTGTCTTAGACTGTCTTTATCCAGAAGTGGGTCTTATCTCGATCTGATGCTTATTGACAGACGACTTACGTTACAAAACGTAAACAGACAGGTTAGAAACTGCTTAACAACGGTGAAATAGGACAATGATCACTGTGGGTTTGCCGCAGCTATTCGGTTTAAGAACGAGATGGTGGAACTGGAAGAATTCGCGGAAGCGTACCCTTACAATTATTGTAAGGCTCTTTGGCCGCGTTTCTCCAGAGTCCTATCCAGAGAACTGCGTTAGAATGACTTAACGCCACCCTCGAACATAAACCTTACGAACGAGGAGATTGACAGATTCCTCATACAAATGGACACAACAATTTAACGTACTATGGACAAGACGATTACCAAAGTATCACCGAGAACAGATGGCGACATCTATCAGAATGATACTATCAACGCACTGCACGTGCAAAAAATCAAACTGTTGTCGAAAATCAAGACACTGTACAGACGATTTACAGATCGAGACGAACAGGAACTGAGGTCGCTCAAGTCGCAAATGAAAAACCTTAAGAGTTTGATCCGGTTGAACTACAAAATTGCCAGCAATTCATATTAAGGGAACAAGATTCGGGCTGTTCGAACGGCCCAGAAATATTCCCCCAAATCAATCGGATCATTGGAAGGAGGAATCATAACGACATGGAGACTGTTCGACGGGACAGAGCAACCGACAACGGAAACATACTGAGCTCAGTTGGCATGGATCTGGATAAGGCCGTGCTGGACAATGAGTTTTCATTGTTAAGGATGTAATAGGAGTGATTTTACAGAAAATGTATACGGTAATCGAATTGCGCAGGCCGAATCACAACTTGGAGAATAGAGCCTTGCTTAACCATTTCCACCTTTGAAATGAAATACAGCAGCGTTATGAGAATCATGGTTTCGCCAGATTCAATGACGAAAATAAAGCGGATAATGTTGTAGCTCAAGATGGGTCTAGTGCCATACTTATTTCGAAAGAGGATCTCAAAGGCATTCTCATCAGTTTGAAGAACAAAAAGTCCACAGGAATAAATGGAATACCAAATATTGTGTTGCGTCATCTCCCCGAAGAAACGGTAGAGATATACACAATCCTGTTCAACAATGCTTTGAATAATGCACATTATCCAGAGCATTGAAAGACGAAGCTAGTGCAACCTATTCCCAACAGGGACAAGGATTCCTCGCTTCCGAAAAATTTTCGGTCGATAAGTCTCTTACCTGGCATAAGTAAGGTTTTCGAAAAGAGTGTCAATAGAGTCCTGATACAGTGGACTGGACAAAGAAAATAATATCAATTTGGATCAAGTGCGGGGCATGGTTATGTACATGCCGCGTTAAAATTGGTTTCGTATTTACAGTGGAATAAGGCTAAAATCCAATGCACCGGGGCCTGACTTGTTGACTTGGTAAAGGCATTCTATACCGCCTGGTTAGAAGGCCTCTTCCTTACGTTGACGAGTTTGGGCATAAAAAAAGAGCTGCTTTACATGATCTATAACATGATAACAGGTAGAAAATGTGTTTTCAAAAGTTGCAACAAAGTACGAGTATCTACTTATGTTTTCAAAATAAATAATGGACCCCACCAGGTTAACTCACCAATTCTGTTCACTATATTTACCAGTAACTCGATGGGCTCCATACAGCATCTGATAGCATTCGCGATTTGGTCATATACGAAAAAGCGCTGAAGATTGAGGTCATTAACATTCCCTTGCAACGTGACTTCGAAACGATCCAGTGATTTTGCAACGACTGGAACTTGAAAATCAACTACCAGAAGTGTGAAATCATCCTCTTCAGGAATCCGTTGTACAAAGCCTCAAGGGATACGAAAAAAACTGGCGTAAGTTCAGCATCTTGGATCCGCAAGTACAACCGTTACCTGTAAAGAGGGTGGTACGATATCTTGGCATTTTGTTAGACCAATTTCTGTATGGAAACACCCATTCAGCTTCGGCTCTAAAAAAAAAACCAAGAAAGCGTTTGCTTTGTTTAGTAGGTTGTTTTACAGCAGCCAACTTAACTCAAAGCAAACGCGATCTGCTACACGGCCCTGGTCCGACCAGTTATTGTGTATGGCTGTCCAGTGTGGTTCAACGTGAGTCCTTCCCAGATGGAAAAGATAAGGATGTTCGAGAGGCAATGTCTCCGCGCTTGCCTCAAGAAATACAGAAACCCGAATCTGGGTAGAAGAAACTCTATCGCAATGAGGTTTTGTACAACGAAGACAAAGTGGATAATTTTATTATTAAACTAATTCGAAGACAAGTTGTACGAGCCATGACTTCTCACAACGAACTAATATTCGGAGCCTACTATCCGAACGATGCATATCATATGAATGTATATCTTGATCGTATCGGAGGGATGTCTACTTTTGTATCACGTGACAAGAAGGATAGTGGACAAGAGGCTGCTTAATAATAGCGTTGTAGAAATCGTAAATGATCTCCGATGCAGCAAGGCGTTGCCTTTACGCGATAGAATAGACAGTGATAGCTATAGGGGATTCAATTGGTGGCTACAACCCCATCAGGTGCCCCCGGTGTCATCATCTGTTCTGCCGTACGTCCATTTGACATGTAGAATAAGTTAGAATAGGATATTTAAAAAACCCATACACTCACACACACACACACACGCACACGCATATATATATATATATATATATATATATATATATATATATAATTAATAAACCAAAACAAAAATAAAACCCACCGCTGAAAGACAATCTTATTATATAATTAGATTAACTTAGAGCGCCCGTATAGACCCAGTTAGAAAGTTCTCATTACAACATACTTTGTGACTAGTTTAAGTTTTTTTGTTCTGGATACTGTGAGTGTCAAAAGTGAGTAAACAAATATATGATTACTGTATAAAGGTGAAAATTGGGTCAAAACACCAACAAAACTCAAATCCCATTGATACACAAAGGTGTATCAGGAGGTGTGTAGCAGCATCTGGGGTCGGTAATCTTGTCTTCATTGATAGTACAATGAAGAAGGAAGATTATCTAAATATTCTCAGGACCAACATGCAACTGAGCGTAGACAAATTAGGTTTAGCTAGGAATTGGATCTTTCAGCAAGACAATGATCCTAACCATACCTCACGTCTTGTTAAGGAATGGTTGCTTTATAGGATCCCAAAACAGCTTGATCATCCCCCGCAATCACCGGACCTTAACACAATAGAACACTTATGTTAGCATTTGGATGGAAGAATTCGACAGAGTACTATTAACAGCAAGGAAAACCTGAAAAAAGCTATAACAGAAGAATGGTCAAAAATTTCCTCCGATGTTACCAATAAACTGGTAATGTCTATGCCACGTTGACTCAAGAAAGTAATAAAGTCTAAAGGAGGACCAACAAAGTACTAAATTTAATTTTTTAAGCAATAAATAAGTACATTTTTTGATAGAAATGTATACTGTTTACACACTTTTTACTCGTAATATATGAAGTAGTTATAATTTTCATTAAAAAAATGCATTTATTTTTGTTTTTACCGTACTTTATTTTTTGAATATTTTTTGAAACATTGAATAAAGCTGTTTTTGTGTATCAATGGAATTTGAGTTTTGTTGTTGTTTTGACCCAATTTTCATTTTTATGCATTAATCAGATATTTGTTTACTCACTTTTGACGCTTACAGTATATGAAATCAGAAAAAAAGACAATAAAAAATAAATTAAAAAATTAAAAAATTAAAAAGTTAAAAAATTATAAATTAGTACGAGTTGCGTTAGACCAGTCACATTCTTCTTCTGAAGAGAACAAATTCGGTTTTAAGAGGACTGACTGAAAGCCAATTTCTGGTACACAAGTGATGAATCACACCCACTTGGGTATATAGCTGCTGGACATGTCGCGATGACAAGTGCAGCTTCTTTTTCCCTTTTAACTTGGGCGACTTAAATACACTATAGGACTCCACCTTAGGAGCAGCTCATGCTTAATAATAATAATAAAACTCATGCTTACTCACGATATTTCGTTCTGGTCGCAGTCCGCTACCGCAATTATAGTTCTGTTCATTAACATTGCTTTTATACGGAACATTAATGATGTGTTTTTTCTATCCGCGTTTGTCAATGATCTTTCTATATAAATGAATTCTTTACCCTCAAGTGCACATTCAATTTTGCCAACGGGGTTTTAAAGGGCAGTCTAGCAATATTTACCGCGCTGATAAGAGACAGAGGGTTAATCCGCAAAGCAGTTCTATGTACAAAAAAATTCGACTAGTCTCTGTAAGCTTTTCAGCATGAAGGAAGTACAAATTATAGTTCTGAAAATTCTTGCTATGAAGGCTCTGATAACTATGCGCAAAGTGTTTGGTATGTTACTTTGCAATGGCTTACATTCTAAATGTCCTATTATTTTTACAATTGCAATGTTGCTTCAGTTTTCGCTGTAACTGTCCTTCTGCTTTGGCACCCGATCCTTCTCTGCAATATCTCTGACAAGTTCTCAGTTGGGCTTAGATTTGGAGGCTGTAATAGCCATGGGGGCATGGGCCTATGCACGCGAGGTAACGTCATTGATTGCGCTCAACATGGCGAGCTGCCAAGGCAAACCTCGTTAGTGAACAGGTCAAGTTGACATACAGCCTCCACGCGGCGCCCCCTGGATAACCATCACAACACCCGTTGTATGGTGAACTAAGGTATGCAGCGACCCCCTCTGCCCGAGGATTTAAATAATGGGCCTGCCCTACCAGTCTGTGGGTTGTACGTGAGTGTAACTTCCTCACCACGTAAAAACCAGAAGTTCAGAGACAACATCATACCTCGGATAAGGACGGATCAACTGTTGCCGACCCCAGCAAACGTTTTAAGGACAATGATTTTCGGTTTTGCACATGGAATGTGAGGTACTTAACAGGCCACGTGCAGCCGAACAACTTGCGGAGGCCCTTGACAGCTACAAAGCTGACATAACGGCCATCCAGGAAGTGCGATGGGATGGGCCTGGCATGAAAGAGATGAAGAACTGCGATATCTACTACAGCAATTGCTATAGAGAGAGAAGGCAGCGCTTATTCGGATGCGGATTTGTTGTTCGAGGCAGACTTAGGCAAAAAGTCTTGAGCTACGACCCCGTCAGCGAACGCCTCATGACGATCCGCATCAAGGCTAAATTCGGGAACATCAGCCTAATTTGCGCTCACGCCCCGACAGAGAAGAAAAATGACAACATCAAGGATGACTTCTATGATCTCCTAGAAAGAACATACGATCGATGCCCCAGCTAGGACACCAAGATCGTTCTATGAGATTTCAACGCTCAGCTGGGAGAGGAGGACATCTTTGCTGGAGTCATCGGTAAACACAGCCTGCACGACAACACATCCGGAAACGGACTCAGGCTGTTGGACTTCGCTTCGGGGCGGAACCTGTCTGTGGCTAGCACGCGGTTCCCACAATTGGACATTCACAAAAGGACCTGGCGATCTCCTGATCAATCAACCGTCAACCAGATTGATCACGTTGCGATCGACGTCAGACACTCCTCCAGTATTCTCGATGTCCGAACCTTCCGAGGTGCAAACATTAACTCGGATCATTACCTTGTTGTAGCCAAGGTAAGAACCCGGATATCGAGAGAGCAACGGAGTCTAGAAAGGAAAGCGCTCAGAGTTTGACGCTTCCTGCACTAAGCATAGAAGAAGAATGGAAATGTTGTAAAGAAGTCATCAAAGATGCTGCCACTGATGTGCTGGGTTTCACGTCACCACCCAGAAGGAACCCATGGTTTGACGACGAGTGCAGGCAAGCGCACGCAGCTAAACAAGACGCCTATAAAGCGACGCTGCATCGAACAACGCGGGCTGTTCGTGAACTCTACGAACAGAGAAGAAGGGAAGAGCACCGGCTTCTCAGAAGGAAGAAGAAGGCGCATGTGAAGCGCGCGGTCGAGGAAATGGAAAGGTGCTTTGGCAGGAATGAAGTCCGAACGTTTTACCGAAAGGTAAAACAGCTATCCGGAGGACAAAAGGCCTTCCGGGACTAAAATGGACAACTCGTAGTAGAGTCGCAGTCTGTGCTGAGAATCTGGAAGGATCATTTCTGCAAACTCCTTAACGGCGATGACGACCCAAATCCTGCTGTTAAGCAGAATGTTTCACTCAATTTGGACGATGATAGACAAGCATTCTGTCCCCCCGACTTAGGCGAGGTGAAGATAGCAAAATCCAAGCTGAAGTCGAACAAAGCTGCTGGAGCGGACGGGCTGTCCACAGAACTATTTAAAGCGGCTGGAGATGACCTGGTTGGGCTAATGCACCAGCTCATTTGTAAGATATGGTCGGAAGAAAGCATGCCCGATGAGTGGAATCTCAGCATCGTTTGCACGGTTCACAAGAAAGGAGACCCCTTTGACTGCGCCAACTACAGAGGAACTAGTCTTTTGAACATCGCATACAAAATCGTCTCTGCCGTATTGTGTGAGCGTCTGAAACCATTTGTCCATGACCTGATAGGTCCCTGTCAGTGTGGTTTCAGACTAGGGAAGTCCACAATAGACCAGATCTTCACATTACGGCAGATCCTGGAAAAGACCCAAGAAATGCAAATTGACATTCACCACCTATTCGTCGATTTCAAGGCTGCATATGACAGTGTGCATAGAGACGAGCTATACAGTGGCATGTCTAGTTTTGGCATTCCTACCAAACTCGTCAGATTGTGTAGGATGACGATGGAGAACTCTCGCTGCTCCGTCAAGGTCGGTACCGAAATCACCGAGACCTTCAATGTCAAAAAAGGTTTTAGATAAGGCGACGCACTGTCATGTGACTTCTTTAGTATCATCCTCGAGAAGATCGTGCGTAACTCACAAGTCAACACCAGAGGCACGATATTCCAGAAGTCAGTTCAATTGCTAGCTTACGCTGATGACATTGACGTGATTGGACGAACATAGCGAGCCGTCAATGAGGCGTTTGCTGGCATTGAAGCGGAAGCGGCTAAAATGGGTCTGGCGGTAAATGAGGGCAAAACGAAGTACATGCTGTCATCAAGGAAGGACACGCAACATCGACGTCTCGGACGGAGCGCCACACTAGGCACCAGAAACTTCGAGGTAGTCAAGGACTTCGTCTACCTCGGCTCCGCGGTAAACAGGGACAACAACTTCAGTACCGAAATCAAACGCAGAATCACTCTTGCCAATCGCTGTTTCTTTGGGCTCAAGAGGCAATTGAGTAGAAAGACCAAAGTGACTTTGTACAACACCTTGATCAACCCAGTCCTACTTTACGGTGCAGAAAACTGGACGCTACTAAAAGCGGATGAGGAAGCCCTTGGTCTCTTCGAGAGAAAAGTTCTGCGTGCGATTTTTGGTCCTGTTTGCGTTGATGGCATCTGGAGGAGAAGATTTAATGACGAACTCTATGGCGTATGGACACCACTGCTCCGGCCCGAAAAGTCTTTGAATCCGAGCCATTGGATTATAACGCAACAGAGGACGACCTAGACTAAAGTGGCGCACACAAGTGGAGAAGGACCTCAACCAACTTGGAGTGCGCAACTGGAGACAGCTGGTGAAAGATCGTGCTGGCTGGAGAGGCATGTTGCTTGAGGCCCAGGTCCACCACGAACTGTAGCTCCACGAGAAGAAGAAGAATAGCCATCAGCCGTTTTTTGCTTCTAAGATAGCGAGAAAGTGGTTATTGTGTTGGGACGTCCAAGCAAATGGAATTTCCAAAATCCGCAAAAATTAGAAAGTTGTTACCTAGAAGCCTAGTATAAACTTTTGACTTCATTGTAGCATTTACATATAGAATTGATACTACGTGATAGTCCCTCTCTATAATGAGATATAGGCTTTCCAGATTTCACTATCCACCAATTGGTGGATATATATTGAGAAGTTAATTTAAATTTTTTTCTGAGATGATTCCATTTGAACACAGTCAAAACTCTTATTTTTGATTTCTGCTGAACACTTGTTTCCTGCTATTTGAATTTAATGTGATTATTTTAGAAAGTTATTGTATAAACCAAACACGCGACTAATAATGAGGATTAAGTTACAGAATCAAATGCACCGATTTTAAGATGAATAAAACTTATCATTTTCAAAATGAATGAGGTCGTCAGTTACAAATAAAGGGTGATTTTTCAAAAGCTATAGCTACATAAAATTTAGAAAAAATCATGAAATCTTTATTTGAATCGATAGTACGGTCCATATTATTTAATGTTTGAAGATTATTTCATGCAAATGTTGACCTCGACAGCTCCTCATGGTCCATCCACTTAGTCCAATTTTGGCATACTCTTTTCAATATTTCGGCAGGTATCTCACGAATATATCCTTCAATGTTGTCTTCCAATACGTCAATTCAAGCGGGCTTGTCTGTATAGACATGATCTTTAACATAGCCCCACAAAAAATAGTCTAAAGGCGTTAAATCCCACGATCTAGGCGGCCAATCGACCGGTCCCGAACGTGAAATAAAATTTCCACCGAACTCGCATCTTAATAAGTCCATTGTTGCGCGTGCTGTGTGGCATGTGGCACCGTCTTGTTGAAACCACATATCATGCAATTCAAGCTCTTGCATTTTGGACAAAAACAAGTTCGATATCAGTTGACCATTCACAGTTACGTTACGATTCGCATAATCTTTGAAGAAGTACGGTCCAATGATGTCACCAGCCCATAAGAAGCACCAAACTGTGACTTTTTCTGGATGCATTGGTAGCTCTTGCGATGCTTCTGGCTGATATTCACTCCAAATCGACAATTTTGCTTATTTACGTATCCATTGAGCCAAAAAATGAGCTTCGTACCTTTTTGACCATAAAATTGAAGAAGCGCGCGATGAACTTTCTTAACAGAGATAATAAAAGTCAATAATTTGCAAGCGTTGTTCGTTTGTAAGACGATTCATGGTTAAATTATAGACCAAACTGAAGATGTTTGACAGTGAAACAAAGCACGAAACGTGCGTCGGCTGTTTAAGCCTGTGTTGCCAAAACGATAATAGCTAAAAAGTCACCCTTTAGTTTGTACAGCAGACAGTATTTACGAGGTCTGTTAACAAAATAAGTTGAATTTCTTTTTTCTCAAAAAAATTTATTTATTCATCTATTTCTATTTTCAACTTTCGAAACAGTTCTCAGCGATTTGGTTTGCAGCTCCTCAATCATCGCAAATCGCCGCCTTGTCATGGGTCTCTTCAGTCTTGAGAATAGAAAAAGTTGCAGGGGGCCAAATCTGGTGAGTACGGTAGCTGTTGTTTTTGGCCGAAGAAGCAGTGACGAGTGACCAGATGCATTATCGTGATGCAGAAGCCAAAAATCCGGATCTTTTCATCCTGTTATTTCACTTAGTTCAAGATAATACTCAATTTTGACTGTATAACCATGTGGTAAGAAGAACTGGTACTAGGCCACGGTAATCGAAAAAAAATCAGCATTCTGTCACTGGTTGAACTTAGCGTACTTGGTTATGGTTCTCTTCCGTTTGGACAATTTGCCTTTGGTTTCGATGTCATGACCTCATGATTCGTTACCAGTTATAACACTTTAAAGCAAATCTGGATTGCGATTTACGTCATTCGACAATTCCTGAGCGATGCTCTTTCATTATTATTTTTGATAAAAACACGCTGCCACATGCTTTATGCCCTACATTTTCGAAAAAATTTCATGGCAGGATAACTGACATGCAGATATCTTCAAATACTTTTCTCCACAACAATTTTCTTCACTTGCTCAAAGTTTTTATTGGTTGTTGATTTGCTGAGCGCCGTCATTAATATTTTCTCAAAATTTTCAAAGAATCTTGTACCACTTGTAAATATTTATTTGACTCGGAGTACACTAACCGTATTTATGAGCACTTAATTTCATTTTCAGACAAAACTGAATGCCAATTCTTTGATAAATTTTTTTTGAACAACAAATATAGCCGAACACCCAAAACATGTTTACTCGTCTTAAACATCTGAAACTATGAAAATATGTATGTTCGAGTTTAGTGTACCAACATAAATAAAGAAAAACATTCATAGTCAAATCGAATTCTCTAAGGATAATTCTTAAATTATTAAAAACGAATAAAGGAATGCACCATACACAAGGGCATTAGAGTGTCTTGAGGACACAAGGAGTGTCTTGAGGACTATCCAGTGCAAGTACATGATAATGTTACACTTAGTTTGCCATATTCAGGATAAGAAATAAAAAAGTAAAAAATGTTTCTTGACTTTTGAACGTGCTGAAATATCAGGACTTTATGAACATCGGTCGTATACGCGCTTTCTATGACAATTCACAATTTAAGCGAATCTAGAGAAAAGAAAGAAGTTAAATTCTTTACATAAAGACGGCAAAAAATTTCAGGTTT
Organism: Eristalinus aeneus; assembly: GCA_955652365.1. Lineage (NCBI taxonomy): Eukaryota > Metazoa > Arthropoda > Insecta > Diptera > Syrphidae > Eristalinus > Eristalinus aeneus. The sequence goes on along the minus strand of OY019130.1, from coordinate 63,650,293 downwards.
TTAAATTTTTAACTAACAACCTACAACATCAGTCAGGCAAAACATATGTAAATTTACATGTGATAAGTTGCCTGTCCCACGTTTTCGATAAGGTATTTTAATAAACGATGTGTCTTCCGTTAGCACAACGAGAAAGTTCCAAGTGAAACGAGAAAGTTCCAAGAAAGTGACCAAGTTCTTATTTCTAAACGTCAGTAAAAAATCTGCGGTTTTTTCTGTTATGTTTAGACAAAATGACTGTATCTGAGCCTTTGTGACTTCTGTAGAGAAGATGCTCTGCAGAACCTTTTCTGTCGGAGGATCAAGAAAATACATTAAACGTTGGTTATGCCTGGTAGGATAGTGGACCTGATTTTGAGCCTGAGTACGGTCTGTTTTGTTAGCTTATTCACATACTATTGTGGGATCCTTATAAATTCTAACACTATATTATTTTTATTTTGTTTTCCTGGAAAGTAAACTATAGCCCTCAATCCCGGTTCTTTTTAAACAAATTAAAGTAAGGGAACAAAATACAATCATTAAGAAATGCATGGTCGCATCAACAACAAGCAATCGTTTATCCTCGAATTAGACATAAGAACAGCCCTCGAGATACAAGTCTTTAAGTAACGATTATTAGAAAAGTTCAAATAATTTACTTTCTAATTTTATGTTAATAGTCTCAGCGCCGTAAACAATTTCAGAGGAATTCGATCCGCACCTTGGGCGCCATCGAATTAAACCCAGTGAGTATCCGCGACTGAGTACGCTATAACAGCAGCAGCGCCGACCACTTTGCCAAAAAGTTTTAATTGAATAATATTTTAATTCTCACACCTTTTCTCCGAGGAAGGAGGGAATATTGTAAGACGAGTTCACAAGCACTGCCCCACTCTTATTAGAAGTTTCGGCTGTGTGGGGGTATACAGACAAGCGGATGACTTCCATTTCAATGAACTTAGGACTTGGCTATAGAAAAATTATTAATTCAGAGTTTGTTTAACTTTCCATCCTGCGAAATGAGAGTTAGAACACCTATTGGTTGGCGGTGCACAAAAGAGGTGTGAATATCCATGATAGAGGAGATAACTTGCGAAGGAAACCCTGGAGGGTGTATGATGAAGTTTCTGGAATATCTTTGTTTCATTTTTTCGTTCCGGAATCCGACAATTTCAACAATGTCCTCCTTGAAATCACTATGCTTTACCTGCACGGATGGGTGGCATTCCGACGAGGGATGCAATTACTGAGTTTTGGACATCCTGAATGGAACATTTTTAAAATCTGAAAGGTTCTTCTCTTTCTTCTTCTCTCTACGTCAATGATCTTTCCACCGTCGAGTCAAAAAAAGACTTGGATTGATGAAGAGTATTCTTTTAAAACATTAAAGGCACAGACTCTTAGTGGGAGAGACTATTAATACAACTGTAATGCTAAATGATAAAATTTCAATAAAACAAAAATAGCCGGGAATCGAACCTGGACCTTCGGCATGTGAGTGTGCCACTGTACCTACTTCGCCACGACTTGTAGTCTTACTTGGTAGCTACCATTTCGTTGTAATTCTAATTTGTTTGCCATAAGCATTCGTCGAAGGGATTCAGATCAAACAACATTGGAGTCAAAAGGCGTATAATAGTGAATGATCTTTTTCGACAGAAACCAGCAGTTACAGTGACATGTGTTTTTCCTGTATGCCCGACATATTCGTTAAGAGCTACAATTTCGTTCACGGATGAGGAGTAGATTACATATTTTACCCGAATAAAATTTTGTCGATGTTAATTTCCGTAATTGAATAAATAGCCTTTTACTACTTTAACTGCTTAAAAATATGTTTTTTCCAAACATTGAATATTTGCCGATACAGTATGCAGAAAGGTGCTTAATATTAAAATGAAAATTTGATATTACAAATAAAGATTAGATAAAGTAGGTTTAAAACTAAATACTTAACACCTTGGGTAAATGAATGTAATGGCTGATATTATTTCCGAATTTAAGTACCTTTCTTTAGCCTGTGCAACTTTTCTGACATTTTGCATAACAATATATTCGACTTGAATTTTTCGAAAACTTCTTCTTCTTCTTCTTGTGGCGCTACAGTCCGGGGTGGACCTGGGCCTCAACCAACATGCCTCTCCAGCCAGCACGATCTTTCGCCAGCTGTCTCCAGTTGCGCACTCCAAGTTGGTTGAGGTCCTTCTCCACTTGTGTGCGCCACTTTAGTCTAGGTCGTCCTCTGTTGCGTTGTCCCAATGGCTCGGATTCAAAGACTTTTCGGGCCGGAGCAGTGGTGTCCATACGCTCTACATGGCCTAGCCATCTTAAGCGTTGTATCCGTAGACGCTTGACCAGGCGCATGTCGCTGTACAGCCCATAGAGTTCGTCATTAAATCTTCTCCTCCAGATGCCATCAACGCAAACAGGACCAAAAATCGCACGCAAAACTTTTCTCTCGAAAAGACTAAGTGCTTCCTCATCCGCCTTTGCTAACGTCCAAGATTCTGCGCCATATAGTAGGACGGGGATGATCAAGCTGTTATATAAAGCGAGCTTAGTCCTTCGAGAGAGGGCTTTATTACTCAATTGCCTCTTGAGCCCAAAGAAACAGCGATTGGCAAGAGTGATTCTGCGTTTGATTTCGGTACTGATGTTGTTGTCCCTATTTACCGCGGAGCCGAGGTAGACGAAGTCCTTGACTACCTCGAAGTTTCTGCTGCCTAGTGTGACGCTCCGTCCGAGACGTCGATGTTGTGTGTCCTTCCTTGATGACAGCATGTACTTCGTTTTGCCCTCATTTACCGCTAGACCCATTTTAGCCGCTTCCGCTTCAATGCCAGCAAACGCCTCATTGACGGCTCGCTGTGTTCGTCCAATCACGTCAATGTCATCAGCGTAAGCTAACAATTGAACTGACTTCTGGAAGATCGCGCCTCTGGTGTTGACTTGTGAGTTACGCACGATCTTCTCGAGGATGATGTTAAAGAAGTCACATGACAGTGCGTCGCCTTGTCTAAAACCTTTTTTGACATTGAAGGTCTCGGTGAGTTCGGTACCGACCTTGACGGAGCAGCGAGAGTTCTCCATCGTCATCCTACACAATCTGACGAGTTTGGTAGGAATGCCAAAACTAGACATGGCACTGTATAGCTCGTCTCTATGCAGCCTTGAAATCGACGAATAGGTGGTGAGTGTCAATTTGCATTTCTTGGGTCTTTTCCAGGATCTGCCGTAATGTGAAGATCTGGTCTATTGTGGACTTCCCTGGCCTGAAACCACACTGATAGGGACCTATCAGGTCATGGACAAATGGTTTCAGACGCTCACACAATACGGCAGAGAGGATCTTGTATGCGATGTTCAGGAGACTTATCCCTCTGTAGTTGGCGCAGTCAAAGGGGTCTCCTTTCTTGTGAACCGGGCAAACGACGCTGAGATTCCACTCATCGGGCATGCTTTCCTCCGACCATATCTTACAGATGAGCTGCTGCATGCGCCCAACCAGGTCATCTCCAGCTGCTTTAAATAGTTCTGCGGACAGTCCGTCCGCTCCAGCAGCTTTGTTCGACTTCAGCTTGGATATTGCTATCTTCACCTCGTCTAAGTCGGGGGGACGGAATGCTTGTCTATCATCGTCCAAATTGAGTGGAACATTCTGCCTAACAGCGGGATTTGGGTCGTCATCGCCGTTAAGGAGTCTGCAGAAATGATCCTTCCAGATTCTCAGCACAGACTGCGACTCTACTACTAGTTGTCCATTTTGGTCCCGGCAGGCCTTGGTCCGAACCTTGTATCCTCCGGATAGCTGTTTTACCTTTCGGTAAAACTTTCGGACTTCATTCCTGCCAAAGCACCTTTCCATTTCCTCGACCGCGCGCTTCTCATGCTCCTTCTTCTTCCTTCTGAGAAGCCGGTGCTCTTCCCTTCTTCTCTGTTCGTAGAGTTCACGAACAGCTCGCGTTGTTCGATGCAGCGTCGCTTTATAGGCGTCTTGTTTAGCTGCGTGCGCTTGCCTGCACTCGTCGTCAAACCATGGGTTCCTTCTGGGTGGTGACGTGAAACCCAGCACATCAGTGGCAGCATCTTTGATGGCTTCTTGACAACGTTTCCATTCTTCTTCTATGCTTAGTGCAGGAAGCGTCGAACTCTGGGCGAGTTTCCGGGAGACTCGGTCGGTAAAGTTCCCAGCAATCAGCTGCGATGGTAGCTTTTCGACGTCAAACCGTTTTGGCCTTTCTCGACTCCGTTGCTCTCTCGATATCCGGGTTCTTACCTTGGCTACAACAAGGTGATGATCCGAGTCAATGTTTGCACCTCGGAAGGTTCGGACATCGAGAATACTGGAGGAGTGTCTGACGTCGATCGCAACGTGATCAATCTGGTTGACGGTTGATTGATCAGGAGATCGCCAGGTTCCTTTGTGAATGTCCAGGTGTGGGAACCGCGTGCTAGCCACAGAGAGGTTTCGCCCCGAGGCGAAGTCCAACAGCCTGAGTCCGTTTCCGGATGTGTTGTCGTGCAGGCTGTGTTTACCGATGACTCCAGCAAAGATGTCCTCCTTTCCCAGCTGAGCGTTGAAATCATCCTTGATGTTGTCATCCTTCTCCTCTGTCGGGGCGTGAGCGCATATTAGGCTGATGTTCCCGAATTTAGCCTTGATGCGGATTGTCATGAGGCGTTCGCTGACTGGGTCGAAAACTTAAATCTTTTAAAAAACAGAAAACTTAATTTCTAATTTTAATATTATATACATGTTACTGGCAAATTACTGTTGTATCTCTTTCAAGTGGTCTTCTTCGGCATAAGATAAAATTCAAAAAGGGCTGTATTTCTATTCAATCTATACTTAGAACCAAATTTTAAGTATTTTCAAATGTTAAAAATCTTAACGATAAAATGCACTTTCTTTGTCAATATTTATTAGTTTGAATAAATCAAAATTAAGGAAATAACTTCACTTAGAAACTTTAAATAATAAAAGGCAGGCCAAATAGCTCCAAGATAAACGAGATAGTATACTGCCTTCGATCTCATTCTGCAATACTGTAAAAAAAATATTATTTTATGTTTATTATTTAGAATTATGACACTCAAAGAGTATTTACTGTCTATGACTTCTTCATATATGTATATTTTTCTTAGTAATATATACACAAAACCCCACCGCCAGTATAGAGCTATAATGGGCGATTTATTTATTCATTTACACAGCAGAAGTGATGGAAAAGGCTTCCAAAATTTGAAAACATTAACGAACAGTGTTTTAATACTCACAGATATATGAAAAATATTAATGGTATATTTCTTTGCAATGGTATAGCCAAATAATGTCCTTCAAGCCATTGAAGATCAAAAAACTAAAAAAACCGGATCTTACAAATTCTTTTGACGCTAATTTTTTGCCAGATATATCGGGTTGTAATTCCGTAGTATATGATGGATGCATAGGAACCTACGAGCCGAATTCCCAGAGCTTCTAATATGTAACTATTGGCTTTGTGGCTCGTTGTTATCCTGATGGAAGATATATTTTTTTTCATTGGACAAAACCAGGGCTGCAATCACGTAACTTTTCAAACGACTATCGTCCTGACGTTACGCCAAAACGATATCGCCGATTATTTGCAATACATAAACCAACCACTATCGTCTCGTCTACGGTCTATTCTATGCACAGTTTGAACGCTACTGACCGCAAATATCTCTTGTCATAATTGTGCACAAACAAAACAATGAATAACGACTGCCTGACAGTTCTCATTGTTTTGTTGTGTGTGTACACATTACGAATGAGCGAACGGCTGTGCGAAAGGAGCTCATAAAATGTATGAAGTTTGATTTCAGGAAATATCTTTTTAAATAATTTTGAATGTACATTCATATTTCCCTAATCTGAGGATTATATCCAAAGCATTTTAATTACTGATTCCATTTTTTTTCTTACCTTTTTCTTCAAATTTTCACCACTTTCATGCCAGCCGAATGCAAAACGATTGTGAAATAGCTATCGTCAAAAACCGGTCGTCAGGACGATAGCGTTAGGCAGTTTTGAGAGGACATGAAGCAACCAAAATGATATCGTTTTGTCGATATCGTATTTTTTTTTGCTTACGCGATGAAAAACTCTCGTTTCAACGATATCGTCGCACGGTAGTCGTCATCCGTGATTAGACCCCAACTGTTACTGAGCGATTTCTGGCTTGAGACGTTCCACTTGTTGATAGTTTCTGATCGAATTCAGAATTTGGAAGTACAGAATAAGGTTTATATTACTGCTATTAATACCACCAATAACGGATAAGTCAATCCGGGCTTGGTCATAGTGTGTGTAGGCAGTATTTTCCCCTTGCATGAGCTAATCTTTTGAGGCATGCGCAAACGAAACTAAGTAAGTTTTTATTAATTACATAACAACGACGTCGTTTTTAATAAGCCCCCACAGTAGGTCTACAGAATTTCTCCATATATGGCTCAATTTGCTCAATGTATGTTCGTTCGGCACCATTTATTTGAAAAAGCGAAGACGTTTCAATGTGATTTAATATTCGGCAATATTTTTAAAAGATTACATCTCATTTAAGCGAAGCTAGCATATCTGAAACACAACTCTCTTCAATTCCATCATTACATGAATTTCTGTTGTAAGAAAAAGTTTCAAACTTTCAAACAATTTTTCTTTTGTTGCACCGGTAGTACTTTCCCACCAACAAGTTGTACAATAAGTTACCAACTCTCTTAATTGAAGTTCCTGCGCACACCTAAGGCACAACCGATTTCGTCACACCCAAAGCAGGCTTACGCTATCCCCTGAAAAATTGAAACTTTTTCCGTCTGTATACCCTATTCTGATAGTTCACTCTTGTTCGTAAGTATACCGACAAAAGTATCTCACACCGTCACGTCCAATGAACTTGTAAATGCAATTACGTGCGATTAAAAGGATTTTTCACTCTTTTTTATCACGTTTTTTATATTTTTTTCTTCAACTTTATCTCGCTTCGTTCGAAATTAATTTAATGATTCCAATTCAATTTATCTGCATCCAGTACTGGAAAGTTTATGAATATGCACTGAAAGTTTTTCTCTTAAGCTCAAGGATACATAAGTTAGGTTGGCCCACAAGGAATGCACGTGGGTATGGCTTGAAGTAATTTTATTTTACGTGAGGGATCCACCTTAATTACAGCGAGCCAGTTAAGCAAGATTAAGCAATTACGTGGTCTTATTAGGTCAAACTTGTTGAATTAATGGAAATTATCCGTGCGAATAATGTAACTAGATTGGATGGACGGTATGCCGCAGGTAATCCGTAAGTGCATTTCTTTTGCGAGTAGTTCAAACACGAAATTTGAAATATGCATTTAATTTTCTCTAAGAAGCCACGATCTGTAAGCCAGCCTATCGCTTTTGTACTCCTCCGTCAACATATTATTTATCGCTGGCGGCGTTGTAAAAGACTGCAATCTCTTGTAACACACTCCCTTAATTTGTAGAGTACTTTTAACCTTGTACTAAACTTACATGCCGATCCAGACATCAGCATTACAATTTTAATTCTTGTTTTGATCAGACTTTGAACATGAAATGAATTGAATGCAGGTCCTTCTTCCTTTCTTTTATTTTTAAGTTCTTACCCTAGATTAAACGTAGTTTGAAGTTTTGGTCAACGGTATACTTCCCTGTACGAAATCGTACTGGGAAGGATGCATCAGCCCATTGATGAATGCTTTCAAGCACACCAATCATACGGCAGAAAAGATTTTGTAACCGAAGCTAAAGGGACTTATGTATCTCTCGGTATTTGATCCATACGAATATAAAGGTCTCATTTCCTGTCGAATGCTTCGGTTATATTTTCCTTTGAACATTCTTTAGAGATGAGCTGACTCAGGGTTGAATTTATTAACTTGAACAATAAATCCGCATCCAGACAAACACAGTATTTTCACTCTGTAGCCGTCTATGTAGTCAGCGTTTTTCATTCTTCTTTGTACTTGGGCGATCTCATTGCCCCTCCACTATAGCGGTGATATTATCTTGCAGGCTTCTAGTTCTACTACAAGTTCACATGCCGTACGCTATGGTACTAATATCAAGGACTCATAGTTTAATCAAACAACAAAAAAAAATTGATATTATTGAATAATATAATTTTCTAGAGATTAAAAATATTCAATTTAAACAAAAAAATATTCACTATTATTATATAAATCGAATGCGCACCACTCATTAAAATAAAAACTTGTTGATTGTGTACTCATCACAATATCAGTGAAGAAATTATAGTAACATAGGAATTTGAATTTTAAATGGGGAAATTCCTTCTTAAGCAATATATGTTTTTCACCCTACTTTTCAATCATTCTGAATTAAAACGTTGTATAAGCAACATTAGAAGAGTTTAAAGTGTTTGTGTTTTATTTAAAATCTAATAAAATCTAATAGGTTATGGGTCCAGTTCAGGAAAAAGAAGCGAAATAAACTGAAGTAGAATAAATTGAATTTAAGAACAATATTAAAAGGTAAATTAAATAAAATAATGGTTCAAGAATGAAATTTGTAAAAAATCGAATCTTGGATTATAAAATAAAATTGCGAAGCGAGTAGACTGATACAAGTGGAAAGCTTTTGACAGCACAAATAATAGAACAACAAAGGATTAAACTACGGGGTACAAAGAAAAGTGGAAAACCTTTCAAAACAAAACCCAATAACAAAAGTCACCAACCATACAACAAACACAGAAAGCCAGAAAATAATATATGTGATTTCTGTGGACTCAAAAATCATGAAATGAAATCAAATAAATAATTGTTTCTTTTACAACCGTTATATCCAAGCCAATGAAAAGGACAGAATGGTCCAAACTGCTATATTTAAAACAAAGGAAAGCATAAGTTTCATGTGTTCTACTGATGATGAAAGCAAAAATATTAGCAACATAGACATATTTGAATTTTTGCATAAATCAGGCTCCACGGAATATTTAGTAAACAACAAAGACCTTTTTCTTCGATTGAAAAAATTGCAATAGGAAAGGGTAGCAAATGCATCACGGCACCGAAAAGAGGAACAGTTGATATTATTTCAAGTCTTGGCGTAGCAATCACAATCGAAGACGTACTCTACACATCAGACATCCCACAAAACCTGCTTTCGGTGAAGCGCATTCAGAACAAATGAATGACACGTCACAATTAAAAAGGGCAGTATCCCAATAATTACAGGTACTTCTAAGCATAATTTAATATCTACAGTATTTAGGAAAAACAAATAAATAGATATTAAATAGCAATGTATGTAGTACAAACTACATCAAAAATAGATATACGTTTAGGTCATATTCACGGATTAAAATTGCTACAACTAAAAATAAATGAATTGAGAATTGGCGAAGCCAAGTCACCTGGTATCGATGGAATTAGGGCAATTGACATAAAAAAACATGTTACAACCTTTGCTCCAATCTTGTGCAAACTAGTTAATTTAAGTATAACACAAGCAAAAGTACCAGAAACTTTAAAAACAGCCGTTGTCAGACGAATATATAAAGGAGGACACAAGAGCCAACTGAATAATTACAGACCGATTTCAATACTACCTGTTGTAGAAAAGTGTCTGGAAGAAGTTGTAGTTAAAAGATTGCAAAACTTCATGGAAAAACATTCCCTCATACACGAAAGTCAGTATGGCTTTCAAAAAGCGAAGAGCACAGGTAAACTACTTGCCGAATTTGCTAACTATATTAACGAAAACCTGGACAAGAGCTATCACGTACTGATAGTCTTTATGGACTTCAGTAAAGCTTTTGATACGCTTAATCATACTAAGCTAATTGAAGCTCTTGAACGTATTGGAATACGAGGACTGATGGCAGACTGCCTAAAGGACTACCTGCACAATCGGTATTACTGTATAAAGATCAGTGAAACCTATAGTGATAAAGAAGACGCACCCTACGGAGTTCCACAAGGATCGAAATTGGGGCCAATTCTTTTCATCCTATATGCCAATGAGCTTCTTCGCACCTTTAAGAGAGCCAAACCTTTTGCATATGCGGACGATACAGTAATTGTAGTGTGCCATAGATCCCTGGAGGCAGCAACAACAATAATGCAAGAAGAATTTGACAATGCAGCTAAATGGTGTCATGATCAGGGCCTAACTATTAATGCATCAAAGACAAAAATGATGCATATTAGAAACCCGCCGTTTGCAGTAACCCAGCAACAAATCTACTTCAGGAATAATTCCTGCAGTTCTTCAGCTAGCTGCCCTATAGCGATAGTGGAAAGCTACAGGTACCTAGGAGTCATAATAGACAGCAATTTTATATGGAATCTGCATACTGAGGAGTTACGCATTACCTTGAGAAAGACACTTTACGCGCTGACCCACTTAAAGTACCATGCCCCAAGCGATGTATTAAAACAAGTGTACTATGCATTAGTGGAATCCAAACTGAGGTATGGAATACTCGCATGGGGCAACGCTTCGGCAACGCATTTAAAAAAACTTCAAAAATTACAAAACGCAGCACTCAAACGGATAAATACATCTTCTCGCGCAAACAGTGAACATGACAACTTCAGAGCCCTTCAAATTAAAGACATCTTTAAGATGACTCTTATATTGGAGAACTACGACGATAGACGATTTATAAGCCCAATTGACCATGGAATTCATACAAGAAGACGTGCCCAAAATATGCTTAATGAACCTCGTTTTCACAATAATTACGGCAGAAGACAATTAAAATGCAGTGTGCCTGAGATACTTAACGCGCTTCCTCATGAAATAAGAAATATACAAAATCTCAAAACTAGAAAGAATTGCATAAAAAATTATTTTCTGAATGCAAGAACTGAAGTATAACTTGAATGTGAAAATGTTTAATTGTTACTGTAATCTTAAATTTTTGAATTGAACTGATATATTTTAAACACAATTAACTTTTCATTAGAAGTATTAATTTGTCTTTCATCTGTTAAAATATAAATTTATAATTTATCTTTATCTAAGCTAACAAAACTGTCAACAATTGAAACACAACCTTCTGCAGAAAAGCCTTTCGGCTTCGCAGAAACATATAATCATTGTAAACTATTGTATTATGAATAATAAAATTGAAATTGAAAATTGAAAAAAAAAGTATTCGATTCAGTAAATCCTATAAATGAGTTTTGTGAAACTTGTGTTCACGCAAAACAAGCAAGATTTTCTTTTTCAAAGAACAGAGACAGAAGCCATGTAAATAAACCCAATTACACCGTCTACGATTGACAATAAAAATTATTTTGTAACGTTTATTGATGAGTATGTAGACTTCATGATTTTGTTTATTATATTAAAATTAACTTATTACAAAATAAATTACAAATTTAGGAAAGTTTATAAAGAAATATAAATACTGGTTACCGTACCACCAGGAAAAGGAAGAATGACGGTCAGTACCCCTTTCTATTGTGAAGGCAGCTGCAATTATGAGTGGTGCCACTGTACATTGGTGTTGCCATACTACTCGCCCACCAGTAACTACGTTATCGGTGTTGATCTGATGACTCGACGACCAGAACGGATGGAAAAACTTGTAGGTGCAATCGCTGATCCTGTGGAAATGTTTGTAAATTCGTTAACAAAAAATGCTGGTTTAAGTCTATCCACTGCTATGTTTTTTGGGCGTTCTTGAATATACAGTTTGAAATATTTTTCACCTCTCTTCAAAATAGCATAAGGTCTATCATAGGGTGCTCTCAACGGGATTTTGACTTTGTCACATCGAACGAATGCATGATTGCATGTAAACATGCATGCAACTCTGGATGTATGAAGACTTTAGTTTTATCCTTAAGTGTCACCGGAAGAGTAGACATCGATCTTCTTAGTTCTTTTATGAATTCAGATTCGGTAGGAATGATTAGTTTTGGATGAAAAAATTCACCAGGAAGCTTAAGTTTTTCTCTATCAATCATTTCTGCTGGTGTGAAATCTGTCCCGCTTCTTACTGTGAATCGAAGTCCCAAGAGAACAAGTGACAAAAATTTGCACCAATTATCACTCGAAAAACACTTGATTGAAGTCTTGAGAGTTCGGTGCTACCGCTCTATCATGCCATTTGTCTGTGGATGGTAAGGAGTTGTTTTAAGGTGCATAATACCTAAGTACCTTGTCAATTCTGTGAATATATTTGACTCGAATTGTCGCCCCAAATCTGTAGATATGCGTCGTGGAACACCGTAACGAGCAATCCAAGTATTGACAAATTCCTCGGTTACTGTTTCCGTCTTAATATTTGGCAAAGGTACCGCTTCCGCCCACCTAGAGAAACGATCGATCATCGTTAAACAGTATCGATTTCCTCTGTCTCTGGCCATTCCAGGCCAGACAAATCTGTCTCTGATTAGTGCAATGTTTGCTTTGATCTTAAATGCCGTGTAATTTTTCGATGACTCGATGGCGTAATGACTTTGGTACAAATGGACGTGTGATGTATTGCAATAAAGCGAAATGTTCGATCTAGGAATAGGAAATAATTTGATTATTAATGAAGTTTTTGAATTGACTTTCTCTAAATACTGCTGATATTCACTATCGGTAAGTTTTTCTTGTGCCATTTCCTCAAAATCGATCTCTTTGGATGAAATTTGTTGGATGCGTCAGTACAGTATTATATTTGCATTTTGTATGACGTATATCGGTGCAAAATTGTCCAATGAAATCCAGCTGTCGTTGTTGACGGAGCGAAGCTTTTTCTAAATTTTGTTGAAATGCAAACGTTAAAGGCTTATGGTCGGTCAAAATTACAAACCTTCTTCCTTCCAAATGATATTTAAAAAAGTGAATAGCTTGATAAATTGCTGTTAGTTCGCGATCATACGTGCTATATTTTTCCTGCGCTTTCGTTAGTTACTTCGAGTAGAAACCTAATGGTTGAACTTCATTGTTGAAAATTTGTTTAAGCGCTGCACCCACTGCAAAATCGGAAGCATCCGTATGAAGAATTAATTCTGCATTTGGAACTGGATGTTGTAAGAGCGTGACATTCGGTAATTCCTGTTTAGATTTCTGAAACGCTTGTTCAGATACTTCATCCCATTGGATTGGAGTATTATCGTTCTTCTTATTGTCAACAATAAGGTTTTGTAGCACTCTCTGTTCTTCAGTGCATGTGGGATAAACTTTTTGTAAAAATTTATGATTCCCAGAAATTTGTTTAAGTCCTTGGCCACAGCTGCTTGTTTGAATTGTTGAACTGCAACAACTTTGTCATTCGTCGGTCGTATGCCATTTGCCGTTACAAGATGACCCAGGAAAATGACTTCACTTTTGGCAAACACACATTTTGCAAAATTGATTTTCAGGTTATTTTCCTCCAACTTCATAAAAACTCAAGTCTTGTTCATGTTCTTCTAAGGTTGGAGATTCCACCAACAAATAATCTACGCATGGGAAACAGCAGTAAGCAAGATCGTGTAGCACTGAATTCATATGTCGTTGAAATGTTTGGGCAGCATTCCTAAGTTTGTTTGGCATAAAACAAAACTCAAAAAGCCCGAGCGGCGTTGTAATGGCTGTTTTTGGTATATCGCATTCTCGTACTGGAATCTGGTAATAAGCACTTCGGAGATCAATTGTTGAAAATAAAAAAAAAGAAAATCATGTACAAATGTTAACGGATATCGGTCAGGTAGAGTAATAGCGTTTAAGGCTCGATAATCCCCGCAGCATCGCCATTCTCCGTTGATCTTCATAACCATGTGCAATTGACTGAGCACTCTTAGATGGTCTGCAAATTCTGTTTTCCATGAATTTGGAAAATTTTAATCGAGCTGCTTCGAGCTTGTCTGGTGGCAATCTTCTTGGGCACGCGTAGACTGGAGGTCCGGAGGTTTCGATGCGATGGGATACTTCTATTGTCGTAGGTTTTCTGCTAGCTTCGAAGTTGGAAATGTTTTTGAACTCTACTAGAAGTGATGGGAAGTTATCATTGATATTAAACGTATGAATTTTTTCTCTACCTACTTTGCAAAATTCACCAAATGCTTCCAATTTTGTGTTGCAGTCAACAAGCTTCCGATTTCGAACACCAATTAGTAGGCCATAATAGTTAAGGAAATCTACGCCAATTATAGGAGATTTGATATCGGCCACAATAAAGTCCCATGAGAATTTTCGTCGTAGGCCGAGATACAGTACGAGATGATGCGTACCATATGTTTTTATTTCTCTACCATTTGCAGCATATAATTTTGATATGCACGATTTTTTATAAATGTCACTACGTTGAAGTGGAATAGCGGATACATCCGCTCCAGAATCAATAAGAAATGTTCTTTTGGATTTATTATCTTTAATGTGCAGGCAAGCAATTTGAAAACCGCAATCATTTGTTTCGCCTGAATTGTCAAATGATTGGCTTATTGGTCTTTTGTTAATGGTTTTGATGTAAAATTACAAGGTGGGCGACAATTGCGAGCCGCTCGAGCAAACTTTCAATTAAACCAACAGAGAGTGTTCCCGTTCTCTTATTTATTTTGACGAACTGGTGTTTGTTCGCGATTACGGCTTTTACTGCGAGCATGTGTTGAGAACGGACGATGTCTACGAAGAAGTTCTTTTAGTTGACGATCGATTTGAGCGATTTGTTGCTCCAAATATGATGATGGTGGTTGAGCAGCTGTAGAAGCCATTTTTACTTGGTGATGGTCACTTACCTCGAGTATTTTATCAGCTAAGACAGCTTTTCCTTTAAGGTCGGCGTTGAAGGCTTGAAGAATTGCTCGTACGTGTGATGGCAGCTGATTTAGCCACATGTTACGTAGGAATTCATCTGTTGAATGTGTACCGCCTAATAAACGCATTTCGTTAAGAAGCTGTGTGGGCTTTTTATCTCCCAGCTCGATGTCGGATAATAAGCGTCTAACTTTCTGTTGCTCCAATGCACTAAAGATCTCCAGTAAAACTCTTTTGAAGTTTTCAAATTTGCCGGATTCAGGTGGATTTAAAACAGCGTCTGTTACCTTTGTTAAGGTTCTTGTTTCGATGGCTTGAATTTTGATTTGTCCGAGAGAACTCCTGCGTTGGAAAACTGTGCCTCCACCTGTGCGGACCAAATTTGTGGATTTTCATCCCAAACAATCCGTTGACTGTCATAGCTTCCGATAAATTGTTAGAAGTCTGCTCCGGTGTCTGGTTAAAGGAAGAATTCGGATCATTGTCTGTACTCATTATGCACGAGTTAGAAAACTTCTCAAGAATGGCACGTAGCAATTTGAAATCTACTGTTTCTTTTAACTAATTAGGCAAGGCAAGCAGCTTAAATTTATCTCAGCGTCGGGGTCACCATTGTAGACTTCATGATTTTGTTTATTATATTAAAATTAACTCATTATAAAATTAATTACAAATTTAGGAAAGTTTATAAAGAAATATGAATACTGGAGTTAGAGCACATGTCGCCTGAGCTCGTTACCGTACCATCAGCAAAAGGTAGAATGATGGTCAATCTCAAACTGGTACCCCTTTCTATTGTGAAGGCATCTGCAATTATGAGTGATGCCACTGTACGTTGGTGTTGTCACAAGTATAATCACTACATTACAGTCTATTTGTAAAGTAAGATTTCTGATATCATTTTATTGTCTATACCTTGACATAGTACATAGCCAGGAATTAAACAATTTAAACGGCTGCACCGTTTATGTTTTGATAGGTAGGTTGGTAGAGGAGAACTAAATTTGATAAAAATATCACTCAAGGGCATTTTGGTTGGACATTATTACAATTGGTATGAAGTATTCGATGTTGAAACACATAAATTCATTGTAGCTCGCGATGTAGCGTTCGATGAAGTAAATTCCAGAAATGTAAGACCTTTTTCAACTGTACATAAAAACACAGAAGGAGGTGACATAAGTGTCGGTGACATCAGTTTCGGTGACATAAGTATCGGTGACAAAACTCCACGAACTCAGCAATGACTAAAAACACTGATAAAATTAAAATTAATAACTTGGAACAACATCTTATAAACGCTGAATCGATCCAAATGGAAAAATCAGGTCAAAATGAAAACTAACCAAATCGCAGAAAAAGCAAACGAATTAAATATATGCCACAAGCTTCATACAAGGAATGCTGATGAAAAGAAAATTGTCATTTAACTTCAGACGAAGGATCATTCTTTACTATCGAGAATGTTGTTATACATTTGCACAGCCAATGGAAAATGATATTCCTAAATGCTATAAAGGTATTAATACCAATAGTGACCGAATTCAGTATAAGAATGCAATAAGTGAAGAATTAAATTCACTGTATAGGAACTACACCTGGAATAGGAAGTTCCTACCGATGCCAAAAAAAAAAAATATTGTTAATTGGATATTTTCAATTAAACATGATTTCCATGGTAACTTTATTAAACATAAAGCTAGATTGGCTGCATGAGGTTTCAGTCAAAAATATATATCAGATTATGATGAAACTTTTGCATCAGTCGCAAGAATTGCTACTTTCAGATTGTTGTTGGCATTCGCAATTCAAAATGATTTATAAGTGCATCAGATGGATGCAAAAACAGCTTTCCTTAACGAAGATTTTAAAGAAGAAATTTGCATAAAAATTCCTGAAGGAATAAATAAAATACAAAATTACGTTTCTAAACTAAATAAAGCCTTACATGGTTTAAAACAATCTGCAAGACGTTGGTTTGAAAAATTCGAAAGAATTCTAAAACAACACGAATTTCAAAGCTCAATTGCCGACAAGTGTTTGTTTATCCTGAATAACAAACACTTTAAAAAACATATACGTTGTACTTAAAGTTGACGACCTCATCATTGTTACTTATGACACAAATTCAAGCAGTATCTTAACAAACAATTTGAAATAAAAGACATGGGTGACGCTCATTTTTTCTTGGGAATTAAAATTGAACGTGATAACAATCAAATTAAAAAGATTTGGAATGAATGAGTGCAACCACATCAGTACTCCGTTACCTGAAAAATTAAACTGTCGCGAATTAAATTCAGATTTGCATTATGATTCGCCATGTAAAAATTTGATTGGTTGTCTTATCTATGCAATGCCATGCACACGCTGTTAAGCTGTTAAGGAATCATGATGGATCAGATCAACTTTTACTAACATGAAATTAATGTTGGAACCCACAATAATATGTGAAGATAATAACAGTTGTATAGCAATTGCAAATAATCCGACTGATCATAAACGTACAAGGCACATAAATATCAAATATCATCTTATATGAGAAAAGATTCAACAAAAGATAATTACAGTAAAATATCTTCCAACAGGTGAACAACAAGCAGACAAAACCACTATCAGCTGTAAGGTTTGGACTTAACAGACACAAAGTATGGATTGCACCAGAATGAATCATCAATGGTTTGATTAGGTTTTCTTGGGGTTTTCCTAATCCAAAGCAACAAATGTTGAACCACCAAATTCCCCATTAATGAATAAAAAATAATAATAATTAAAAAAAATAAAACAAAACTATATTATTATAATACGATTCTTTTCAAGTGGGAGTATTGAATTTGAACTAAAAAATATTGGCTATTATTATATAAATCTAATGTGCATCACTCATTAAAATAAATATTTCTTCATTCCTACTTTTCAATCATTCTGAATTAAAACGTTGTAGAAGCAACATCAAAAGAGTTAAAAGTGTTTGTGTTTTGCTTAAAATCTAATAAAATCAAATAAAAAACAACACTCATACATACATACATACATACATATTTACATGGGAACATTTAAATTGTATATAGCGTTCCATAAGTAGCACTTTTTTCAGAAATGACGCCAGTTGTTGTCGACCCCTAAAATCAATAATTCTTCTCGTCAATGGCAAAAGCTACGTTCGCTGCATTGGTTTCGAAATAAATGTATAAATAACGCGCTTAAGGGTTCAAGTAGAGAGTCAATAAAGGGCAGCCTTGCAGTCGTGGTCAAGTCGTAAGTTCAAGGTTACACTACTGCAAACTCAAGAATCTACTGCCAGTACACTGCATATCAGATGGTTCATTGAATGAAAGTAATTTCTCTAGCGTAAAAGTGGTTCCTGTTGAAGCTACCACAGCGATAGTTAAGGATATTAAAATTGAAAAAGTTGCTCCACTCAAGTGAAAGTTCCATATTCCAATAGCTTTTTACTTCTGTGAATTGCAAAAGAGCATTTCATTTGAAACTGCAAGTTGAATATAAAATAAGAGCATGGTCGCGGGGGGAATTATTACTGATAAGTTTGCATTAAAATCAGACGGATGACGCTGAAAAAGACGTGCACATTTGTTTCGTAAGAATTATAGCTGTACATTTCAACTGCGAAAGAGGAATTGGGATTATTTTGAAAAAAAATATATTCAATTTACTTTGAACTTTTGAAACTTTTACTTTGAAACTGTTCCACTAAGCGATGTGCACGAACCCTAGTAGTACACATAATTATAAACACGGGATGCGATGATTAATTTTCAACTTTGTAATTGCCGCATTACATCCATTTTCTGTTCACAGCGTATTTGAAAACATTGTTCTGTTAGAAATGAAATTTGTATAAAAGGGATGAATGCAAGGGGAAGTTAGGACACACATCCTTTTAGACGCCATTCATGGACCTTTCAGGTGTTTTTAGAAAATTTAATTAAAAAATTCTTAAAATATAAACCAAACCAATGGACGAAGCATTATGCACAACTCCGATCCTTGATTTTTTTTTATTTTATAGTGATGTTTTCTGAAAATGCGATATTCATCTTTCAATCAGTTTTAAGCCTAAATTATTATTCCGATTAATGAGCACAATATGTGTCTTTTTAGGCAATGAAGCATTGGTAACTCCTACCTATAAAGTTCAGTATGGAACTTTTCTTTAGAATGGAGATATATGGTTGTGAAAATGTCAATCCGGGTGCATTTTGCCAAGTAAGAGCTACACTATGGAGAAATTAAGCTTTTAACTAGAATGTGTCACAGATAGTAAAACTTACGAACTGATAAGTGAAATTTTTACGTGTTCAAAGTAAATTATCGCAAATACCAAAAAATTACATTCTAAAAAAAGAAACAAGAGAAAGAAAACCGAAACTAGTCCCCGCCGATGAACGACAAATAGTAAGATTAGTCAAACGTAAGTCGTTTCTAAAGGCTAGAAAAATAAAAGGGGTGTTTAATTTACCCGTGGCGATATCAACAATAAGAAGAAGGCTATTAAAGAAGAAATTACCTGCCAGAAGTTCCAGAAAAGTACCACTACTGTCAAAATTCACCCTGTTAAAACGAACCAAATTTACGAAAAAACACCTCAAATCAAAATAGTTTTATTTAATACTCCTGGGACTAGGACATTTGTTTGCAGGCGAAAAACCCAAGATTTCCAACAGGAGTGTTCTATCAAGACTGTAAAGTACGGCGAAGCAAAAATGTACGTATGAAGATGCTTTTCCTATTATGGTACTGATCACATTTTTTTTGGATAAAACTGATGATGACCGCCGGAGTTTAAGTCAGCCTAATGAGAGAAGCCACGCTACCTTACGCATAGTGGAATATGCCGCTTAGCCGCTTAGATGGATTCTACAGCAAGACAATGACCCCAAACATACGAGTAAGATAGCCAAAGAAATTTTCCAAAGCAATGGAGTTCAAGTTATGGAGTGGCTGCCTCACTCTCCGGACCTGAATCCCATTGAAAACCTTTGGACAGACGTAAAGAAAGCTATATATGAAACAAAACCCTAAAAACAAAACAGTTGTGGGATGTTGTATAGGTTGCGTGGATGCGATGTCAGGCCTTAATCGACTCCATGCCGCGACGTTGTGTGAATAAAGGTTATACGACCAAGTATTAGCCCAATAACAAAAATAAAAACAAATTTCACTATTCCATTGACCTTTGCTTCATATTTATGAACTTTTGCACAGCTATTATTTTTAACAATCCGAAATTCGGTGTCTTTCAGGATAACGGTCGTTTTCTAAGTTCCGAATGCACGTTTTTCTTATCTTCTTTATGAACTTTATTACTGATAGAATAGGGATGTTGTGCAGTAAATATGATGTGTATGCATGATGGTAGAAAAAAGTGATTAAAAAATTATTAGGAAAATAGTGACAAAGTTGAACATGGTGCTGTTATTTTGCACAGTGCTGTAGTTTAGAAGGAAACTAACCTAAAGAGACATTTTGTCTCCTCTGTAAGAGTTATTTAGCCGAAAACCAATTTTACTTCAAAGTGGGTCCACTAAAAAATAAATAAAATCCTCTTTAAATCTAAAATGAAGTAATATTTATAATTTTCATTGTGAATTCGTCAAAAGTAAGTGGATCACAAGCGTGCTCAACAAAAGAAAAAAATTCAGTGTAAGTGGATTTTACTGTGGTAAAAAAGTAAAATTTCATGGGAATTAAAATGTACAGTACATCCGGTAAATACAAACTGTCTAAGTTGTCCTTCGTTTCCAATATAAAAAATAAAAAAGAGGTAGTCAAACACATATTTGAACATTGTTATTCTTAAATGGCGTACGACAATAAACTCAACTACGAGTATGCCTATCTATTTGACAAAATACTTTTAGTTAACCTCCTGAGCCTTTGTTGTGAAATATATTGATTTGAAAACTGATTTACAAACCAACGTCAAAATTACCTTTAGAAATATGCTTTCGATTGGTGACTGTACCACCTTTTGTATACCACGCACAAAACGTGGTCTCCTTCGGGAATTTAAAAATTTTGTGAATTAGACGTACTAGCTAATTTCTACTCATACGTGAATAAAAAGCAAAATCTATTTTGAATTTACATTAAGTCAATAGTAGCCTTAAAACCAATTCTCATCTAACTAAGGAAAAATTGAGAAATTGAGAACATTTTTTGTAGCGCTTGTCGTTGGGTTGATACTCTTCTTTGTGCACACTTAATGCACTTATGTCTGTCTTAAACCAAAATCTTGTTGGAATATTTCCCAGGTTCACTTTTGAACATTCTCATCGGCTCATCAAATATAGCAATGGATTTAAAAACAAAATTTCTACTCAAATTAAATAAAACATAAAGCTTAAGGAACTTGAGAAAATGAGAACATTTTTCTTAATCCCAAATTGCATCAATAGGAAATACACTCGTAATGTAGTTTAAAAGAAGCGCGATATATAGAAACATTTATTACGTTTGGAGGCATTCTGCTAACTTCATTCATTTGTACACCTCCTTTCGGCCAGGATGCTCATGTCACTTAACTGGAAATGACATATCTGTCTGTCTGGCAGCAGAAAGTTCATTTTGCTAAATAGCAGCGGGGAGCAAAAAAAAAACTGGGAAGTCTCACATGACGACGAGATATGATTAATGAGGTACAGCTCATCCCCTTTTCTGCTTCTACGGCATGAACGAGTATAGTACTTTGTATAGTGACGAGTGCTAACGTAGGCAACTGATGCTCTGCATAGCTGAGGAAGTAAAAATAAATTATCGCAACTCATTCAGCAACGATACCGCTATGTCGATGAGTAATTGTGTGTGAAAGTGGTGAAGACAAATGACAGGTACACTTCAGGCCTGGTACTGTTACAATTATTTCATTTTGACAAATCTATTTGACAGGTAATGGAATCCAGAGATAAGTACTGGCAGAATTGAATGACACATAAGAACTTAAAGAATTAATGATTCTATGATTCTTTCGATATGAACGGCAAATAGCGATTATTGCAATTTTTTACTCACACTAAATTGGCAATTCATAATAGAGCAGTAGAAGCTTGAACAATCATTACAAGTTTTTCAAACTTAGGAAAATTAATATCATTTTCTCGATGTCATCATTTGCTAAATTGTAAATTTGATTTTGAAGCAGATGTTCCTATGTGTGTGAGAAGTTAATTTTTCAAACGTGTTACTTCTAAAACGGACCAGTCAGACAGTGTATGCGAAACAGTGAAAAAAGTTAAGTTTCACTACTACGCTTCTGCAATTGTGCCAATGACAGTCATGCAAAAGAACTTTAATTTCACACAAAAATGCCGTTAAATGTTAACAGTTTCTTATTTTTTATTTTTTTTTTCACTTATTTGTTTTGTTAAAAGCAATTGAAGAGTCTTTAATAACAAATAAAATCAATCGCAGTAATCCTGTTTATACCTAAAGCTTTAGATTTTTTAGCGTAGGAAATATTTTTGGAACTGTCGAGTGCAATAGATATTTTTATTTTAAAAAAATATACATCCAAACTTAGTATATTTACCTGAAAGTGGTAAATATATACCACCTTCAACACAGCACTATTATTGTTTCAATATCTACTCTTTTTTTTAAATAGTTCTTAATATCTTTCAAACATTTTAATAAAGTTTAAGAAAAAAGCTGGAACATTAGTTTTTTATTATCTTTTTTATGGAAATTACTAAAGTTAGGGTTTTTAAAAAACTTTTCATTCTGAGAAAGTACTGTCGATTACAAAAGTTTCATTTCAGTACCGTTTGTCCATGAAAAAAAACTACAAAGCTACAAAGATCATTTTTTGTGTGAAGTTTGTGAAGGGAAACAATCATTGAAATTATCGCCCCTTTCGATGTAATAAGTTATTATAACATCAATAGTCGGGTAGGGACTAAGGATGGCAGAACAGAAAATGAATATTTTAATGTAAATATATTCCTCTAACAAGACATTCATACATTTACTGAAATATTTCTGAAATCAATTTTATCTCTTATTCTTACCGTTCAGGGACTGGATCATGCCGAACAGTTACGGCTCCAACGCTATTGAAAATATGTTTGAGTTTGTTTTTAGTTGATCGAGTGAATAAAGCCCTGTGTAGTTTTCCGAAATAATCTTTTAAAATGCATCTACAACCTGGCACTCGCACAGACAGAGATTGAATTGCACGGCTATCTCTTCCAGTGATACTCAGGAATAATTATAAAGTTGGTTGGAAAAGTATGTTTCACTTCAACCAGGATAGGGCTTCACATATGTTCATCACTTCAGCTTGAAACACTTCATTTAAATAAATGCCTTATCATACTCTTATCTAGTTTTTAAATCATATGATTTGATATGATTTTCGAAGGGCAAGAAACCATGCCTCAAAAGCAGTAAAAGTTTTTCTCCAGTGTAAGATTTGAAGTTAAATAAATACGTTACCAGGATGAAATCTTTGCAGCTCTTTCCGAGATTTCTCCATATCACAGAGTTTTCGAAGTTCCCAGCATCATTGATAAATACAGAGTCAATTTTCTTTCTCCTTTTCATCTTCTATCAGTCATTACCATAACTACATGCATAAAGACGCTTCTAACCTAAATTTATCAAATCACGCCGCAATTTATCAATTCACCCTTTCCGTCTGCGGTTGATGATATGTTGGAACCCGTCAAGTTCATGAAAGAAGCCAATAAATATCTAACAATTCCTATCTCATGCCAGCAGAATATTTGTACAACTATGAATTGTATTCCTTGTTCTAAAACATTTACGCGGAATCTTACAGTACAGTAATAGCAACTTGACAAGCTTTCCCTTGACAGCTATAATCTAGAAACGGTGTCAGTAGCATTGGCTCGTAAAATAAACCAATTTCAATAAGATAACTTAATCCCTTGACATATTGAAATCACCGAGTTGGGGTAACGTCGGGATTGTGTGCGCTGGGTAACCAGACAGTCAGCAAAAGTCTTCCATTAGGATAAAACTAAATTTAGAAATGGAGAGGCGAAGTCATTTTCCGTTTGGCTTCTACCCACATACGGGGTATTAGCTTTGGCGTCTTGAGGACATAAAATCCCTCTAATGTGTCATAAACGTGTGTGTAAAGACGTCCGCCAACGTAACCTTCGCTAATTTCCCAGCAGTCATAAGAAGAATATGAAGAACTGAAAAAGAGAAAAAAAAAATCATAAAATTATTCAACTGAACATGTGTACTGAGAGCTGACTTCTTACCAGGATTGACGATAAAATGCAAACACGAGAAATATCCCCCACAGGATCACAAGGACATAAGAGATTTGCATCGACCCCTACCCATCATCAATAAAAATTTTACTTTATGACCATTCATAAATTTGTTCTGGCGCGCTGTGTCATATTATTTACGCGACAATTGAGGAATTTCTGATAAAGTGATGGCTGCTCCTTTTAGTAAGTTTCCTGTGACGACGAAGAAGTATCAGATTTTATTGCCAGACTTGCGTATCTCACGCTCAACGGCAGTACCCTCCAACTGTACTAAATCCTTATTTCTTTGTTCATAAGGAAATAATTTGTTTTCATATAGAAGGATTTATCTGTGTGTTGATATCCGATCTTGAGGCTTTGCGGGGGGTAATGATATTTTTTGGTATGGGACATCCGAGGACGGTGTTTTAAGTGCAGCCACTAAACGTTTTATTTGCATTGGGAGGGACAAGGGCTAGGGAGAGATTACGGTGTCCCTTTTTGCCCCGTTTTTTTTTCTTATTTATTTATAATAGGATGCCTTTCCCAACAACCTACTTCTGCTGCGGCTTACGATTTCAGTAGATCTTAGAAACGATCAGCGTTGAGGCACATACAACAGTTTAGTCAAGCCCAGCAAGGAAAAGGTTTGAGAAAGATAGTACTAAATGCTGAATTTTTAGATATGATGAGCCAAAAGTGGGTGCCATACAAACAGGATCTTAATATGACTTTGGCTATGTCGAACAATGTTACTCTTTGCCCGACAACCC
The DNA here is from genome assembly GCA_955652365.1 of Eristalinus aeneus. NCBI lineage: Eukaryota > Metazoa > Arthropoda > Insecta > Diptera > Syrphidae > Eristalinus > Eristalinus aeneus. Next base: position 63,625,557 of record OY019130.1, on the reverse strand, counting down.
ACTGTCTAGACTGCATAATGGAGATAAGAATTTGCTCCAGAACTCAACCAAACAAATGTAAACGGAAAGGATACATGGAAAGTGTAAATGTATTATGTCAGTCCACATTGCAATTTTTTTGAATATATCAGAGAGAGCACAAAACAAAGAAAATTTACAAAATATTTTCAACATGGCCACACAAATAAAGCATATGAATTTAACATACGTCTAGTTCCATGCATTCATATTATGTCACGAACAAAGGTAAGCATTTAAAAGATGGTGGCACCAGCAAGTTGTGGTTGGTTTGAAAAGCGATTACCCACATCAGTTGAAAGGTGTGACCTAGATAGATACTAGTGTGCATCACTGTATTAAGCAATACTTTTGTTTTTTTGACTATTTTAAAATACCCGGAATAAACAGCTTTTGCGGGAAGTTTAGATTTTGGAATATATTGGAAGAAAAGTTTAACCCGAAGCTCAAGCTTATGGAAGTTAATTTTGAATGTGCTTTGTGAGAGAAAGGTTAGGATGCTTCAAAAGTGATGATTTAGGCTTTGACGAAGAAAACGAAAAAAATACTATGCAACTGGGTGTGGAGACCCAGAGAGCTGTAGAGGTCTTAGCAAGGCCTCCCTCAAGCAAGAACTTCATTTGGTACTGGCATCTAACCCCTTTATATACGACTCTTGAGAAAATGAATTCTTTATTTACGACTCTTGGGAAAATAAAACCTGTTTATGGTTAATCTCTGACCGATAAATCATGTGGAGAATAGTAAGGACACTCCACAAGTAGTGATTTTAACTAGCTAACTAGTTGCCTCCAATAGCGCACTCGAAGTTGGTTGAGATCCTTCTCCACTTGTGGGCGCCAACTTAGCTTAGGCCGTCCTCTTTTGCGTTGTCCCAATGGCTCAGATTCGAAGAATTTGCGGGTCGGAGCAGTGGTGTCCATACGCTCTACGTGGTCTAGTCTTCTTAAGCGTTGTATACGAAGACGCATGAACTGGCGCATGTCGCTGTACAGCCCAAAAAGTTCGTCGCTAAATCATCTCTTCCAGATGCCATTAACGCAAACGGGTTTAAAAATCGCACGCAAATATGTCTTAACCAGCGCATTAAGTTTAAGAATGAAGAATTTGAGGCTTTACTGGATCAAGGGCTGTGCCGCTGTGACTTAGGTTACAAATTCGGTTAAAGAATTTTAGATTTGTTCAAAGGCAAGGAAATTGGATCCTTTAGGAGTTTAAACGAGTTTAAAACTCGGAACTTATTTTAGAAGAACATGAGAGGAAGGGATTGAAGATGAAAAGAAGAACAAATACTTTGCAAAGTCTGGTAAGCTCGCTCCATCATCGTTTCACTGAAAATACTTTTCACATGACAATTTGGCCAATGTCATGAGATTCACAAAGATTCACTTTTGATAGAAGCATCTCCTTAATAGTATATTGGTATTTGTTCAAGTCGCATTGCTTCAGCTATTTTATTAAGCCAATCTATACGTTTTTTGTCCAACATGCGAGCAAATAAGTCTAAAATTTAACTTTTATCAAATGCATACATAATTTCATTATACACTCGTTTTTACCAATTCATTGTAGATACTTTAACTACGGTTTGGGAATAGGTAAAACAAGCTAGTCTAAGTATAGGCTTTAAATTCCGCCTTGCCGAATTTAAATTCTCGTAGTATACACTGGAGTCTTTTAAAGAAGAAACAAGAGTGCTTGCAACAACAGTTAACCGTTTAAAAATCGGAATTCAGTAAATTGAAGAATTCAGGAAAGACAAAAAGTTCAGTGAGACCAAATAAAGAATGATATCAGGTGCTCTGGTAACTAAGTTTCTTGAAGTTCATACGCTTTGTCCATGACATCTTGCCTAGGTTTTTTTTATTAATAATGTTTTTGAATTTTCATAAAGGAATATTGCATTAAGGACTTGTTGAAAAAATGCAATTTCAATTTTATCCACTCATAGTCTTGTAGTTAGTCGAAATGTTTGACAGGTTTATACTGTGTCATTTTAAGTACTAAGTATATGAATATTATGAGTATATAATGAAGTTATTGCGAATTGCTATCATTGCAATTCGACTTCCAATGTGGCATCCACATATGCTTAACATATATATCGCATAAATTGCGCGATAATTCTTCACTTCAAACAATGGACAAAATCGAACATGAACTCAGTGTACTCACATTAATATTTAATGTTGAATGCACAAAATTCTTAATATGCACGAAATTGTATGAAAACCTCATCTTCAAGCTTTTGTCAACACATCACAAAAGACGGGGACAACTCAACTTCGAGGGGAAAACTTAGGAAGCACTTCCCTTCAAGTGTTTAGATGTCTTTCCCTTGTCAATCAAAACTACTTTATGAAGTCCTCATCCACGGCGTAGCTGAGTGCATGAAGTCTAGCAGAGCGTCCTTTGAAAGAGCTAATTGCAAAGTTTGCCCTGTCCTCGATGAAAACAACTTGTAGGGCTCCTTTACATGATCCACTTGCATTCTTATTAGGTGCTCTCATGTTGAAAATTTAGGGCTGCATGATACCACTTCAATATAAGATGATTGAAGATTGCAAAAGGGAAGTGTATGCGATTGAATAGATACTTAGGAAGCCATTTTAATTCTACCGTTGTTTTTACCAAAAATTTCTGGATAAAGGCATACTACTTCTTTTGATCTTTGACTGTAAGTAGAAATTGAATATTTTCTTAAACATTAGCTCACTAATATCTCTTTTGAGTTTAGTCATGAATTGAAGTGAATTAATTTGAATGATTTTAAGTTTACTTTTTGGGGAATGTGATTAAAAAAGGAATTCGTTTGACTAGGTTCAGTAGAGGTCTTAGTTATTTCGCGAGCAATATGCTTGGTTCTTTATGTTCGTTTCTGAAACCAAACTGACTCCAGTCTATTCTTTTAAGGAGAAGAACTTATATTTAAACCATATCTTTGTAATAGATGGTTATCTCAATTGGTGACATAAGGCCACCCTTTCCACATTTTGTATACCGTCAAACACTTGTTTGTCACTTATAAATATAAAATTTTCAATCAACCAACGGTTCTGATCAGATCTATACTCAGATTAAATACAGGAATTGTATGATTCCCAAACACATCCGCAATACAAAATGATATGTTCTTAGGAATAAAATAAAGTGTTAGTTGACGCAATTCAACATGTTAACGGCAATAGAGCAGTGCAATTTTTCTCGCAGTCTCTGCTGGATAGCACTTATTAATCAAAATTATAAACATTTACAGACTATTAAAAATATTTTAAAGAATTAAAAAAGAAAACTTTAACTAAAAACAAAACACAGATCACATTCTGCATGCATAATCAAAGTTGGAACAGATAATTGCAGAAACTAGATAATCAAACTTAAACTGAATGTATGAATGGTTTGAATGTAGTTTAAATTACAAACCGTAGAAAACATACAATGCGAAAAAGGGGAACTTGTTACTCGTCTTCAGCTTAGATTACTCGTTAAGAGTCAGTAAGTTACAATTAAGATCTCTTTAGCGTGCAGCAAATATAAAAAAAACGTTTTTAAGAAAATTATATTCGATTTTCCACGTTAAATCTGAACAACTTGCGGAGAACCTTGACTGTTAAAAAGCAGACATTACCGCCAGCCAAGAAATGCGATGGGATGGGCCCGGCAAAGAAAACGATGAAAAACTGCAGCGATTGCCACAAAGCGAGAGAGAGAGAGAGAGAGAGAGAGAGAGAGAGAGAGAGAGAGAGAGAGAGAGAGAGAGAGAGAGAGGGTAGCTCTTATTCGATTGCGGATTTGTTGTTCGAGGTAGATTTTGGCAAAATGTTTTGAACTACGACCCCGTCAGCGAACTCTTCATGACAATCCACATCAATGCTATATTCGGCAATATAACCCTAATTTACGCATTCACGCCCCGACAGAAGAGAAGTTCGACAAAGTCAGGGATGACTTCTTTGATCTCCTACAAAGAATATACGATCGATGTCTCATCCACGGTACCAAGATCATTTAACGCTCAGTTGGGAAAGAAGTCATCTGTAAACACAGCCTGGACGACAACACATCTGGAAAAGGACACAGGCTGTTGGACTTCGCCTCGGGGTGGAATCTCTCTTTGAACCTGAACATTCGCAAGGCAAACTGGCGATCTATTGATTAATCCACCGTCCATCAGATTGGTCACGTTGCGATCGACGTCAGACACTCCTCCAGTATTCTCGATGTCCGAACCTTCCGGATGTAAACATAGACTCGAATCATCACCAAAGCCAAAGTAAGGACCCGGATATCGAGGAAGCTAACATGGTATGACGTCAGAAAGCTACAATCGCAACTGATGGCTCAGTACTACTTTTAGAAGAAGACTGGCAACGTAGTCAAGAAGTCATCAAAGAAGCAGCCACTGATGTGCTGGGATTCACCTCAGGCCGCAGGCATCACATGCAGCCATACAAGATGGCTATAAGGCAACGCAATATCGAACATTGAGGGCCGTTCGTGAGCTCTACGAACAGAGAAGAAGAAAAGAGTACCAGCTGCGGTAGAAGAAATGGAAAAACGCTATAACAGGAATGAGGCAGTATGTTCTACTCAATTTGAACGATGATAGAAACGACTTCCCCCCCCCCCCCCCGCCCCACACTAATTATATGAAGTGAAGTCAGCAATACGAGGGCTGCCTTTTATAATTCGGGATTAGAGAACAAATATAAATATTAATTAATTTATTATTTATTACTTTATAACATCTTCATTCATGATTTTCTGTTATTAAATGGTTACGAAACTGATATCTTTGTGGCCGGTACTTGCATTTTTGCGTCATATTGTGTGGGTTGTGATATTATAACTAAACTGCAATCTTTCGTAAATATATTGAATTTTAAGTTGGTAAATGGAGAATCAAATTAAATGTTTGAAACATTCAGATCATCCATTTTAGAAGAATGGTAGCTTTTTACCAAGCTACAAAACAACTTTAAAAAGCATTCAGTTGATTGTATTAATAATAATTGGTTGGCGGTATAGTCCACAGGGGACCAGAGCCTATCTTCCTCACCAACTACTCATATTGTGCACACTACTGTTATCTCACGAATAAAAGGCATCTACATTTTTTGCCGACTCCGAACGGCGAAGTTTGAGAAGCTTATTTTAAGACAATTAATACTTATTGAGTGTTGTCTGCAGCTCGAAAGAGGTTGTGCCGTGAAAGATTCGAGGTGTTCAGCCGGGAAACAAACCTGAACCTTCGATGTGTGAGTGCCGCATTTTACCCACTACGCCATAGCTGCGTGGTGATTGGGGTGTAATCTGGGTTGTAACTTGACAAGACACTTACATTCAATCTTCATATTCTGAAAATAGCTGTTAATATAACAGCCCCACGCTCTTAATATTGAAAATCGAAACTATGCAAATCAAACGACCTATGTTTTACGTCTCTTCAGTGTGGCATAAATGTTCTGAAAGTAATAAATGTTTTGAAAATCACATAGAACAAATTGAGAAAAATTATGTTCAACATGCCGTGTCATTCTGCGACACAAGATGGAAAGGGATCCTTAAACTAAAACAAACTATCTGACCGGTATAGCACGTCCTACAGAGAATCCGACAATCCTTTAATTTTGAGCTTGCTTAATAAAACTTGATATTCCTTCCTAATTCCACTGTTAATTACTGTACTTGATTATCTGTGGAAACTGCACGCCTTTGGCGGATCCAGTTTTGAATTAACGGGACATAATTCGTAACCAGTGTGCATTATATTACCAGTTATCTCGAGATTGCATTATTGTGGTACACCAATTGAATTTATTAGTACCCTGTGTCAAATTTAATGATTGCGCATTCATTATGGCTCGGGTTTCCCATTTGTTTATAGGATCTCGCTAATAGCCCTATTTACTTTCTAGTCTCATCGCCTCCAAGCGGACAATGGTTTTAGACAAAATCAAGCGTAAATATGAAAGAACTCATTAACAGCGAGGAGAGTGCGTTGTTAGAGTTCCATTACACTATCTCTTCCTGCACACATAAACATTGCTCCACAAACTGCAGTTGCAGATCAACGCATCACGTGTAGTTTAATTATTAATTATATCGTAGTCCTGCGGAGAGCGCTGTCTATTCATGGCATGCCACCCTGAAGCTAGCAGCCTCGTATTATTCCATTGTTCCTAATCGAAAAATATTCTCCGAGAATTTGATTGAATTTCACCGCAGGGAACTTCGTATTTGTATTTGTATAACCGGGTACACAAACATGAAACTTGGCGTGTTCACCCAATGTTGCGGGCTTAAAGAGAATGAGCTAATAGCCGCACAAAAGTGAAAAATAATTTAGTTATTGTAGACGCGCTGGACACCGGGACTGGTGGAAATATTAACTATGTTTAGTTCAGTGAATAAAAGATACAAACAATCTGATATGTTGTTAAATATTGTTTGGGTTAGGAAAATCATATTTAGAGAGTTGAAATTCATGGAATAAATGATTGGGCATAGTTCATTTCAATAGTGGTGGGTCTTAATACGAATGTTTAACTATGAAGTCAAGAGGGGATCAAGGTACTAGACAATAAATTAGGTTCCGATGTGCACTAGAAACTACTGGCACAAATTCGATAGACTGATACAAAAAAGGACAAAGACTAGGACTTGGTTATTAAGTATTCGCTAAATCACAGTGCAGTGGTATCCATACGCTCTACATGGCCTAGCCATCTTAAGCGTTGTATCCGTAGACGCTTGACCAGGAGCATGTCGCTGTACAGCCCATAGAGTTCGTCGTTAAATCTTCTCGATGTTGTGTGTCCCTACTTGATGACAGCATGTACTTTGTTTTGCCCTCATTTACCGCCAGACTCATTTTAGCCGCTTCCGCTTCAATGCAAGTAAACGCCTCATTGACGGCGTCATCACAGCGTAAGCTAGCAATTGAACTGACTTCTGGAAGATCGTGCCTCTGGTGTTGACTTGCGAGTTACGCACGATCTTCTCGAGGATGATGTTAAAGAACTCACAGTGCGTCGCCTTGTCTAAAATCTTTTTCGACATTGAAGGTTCTCAATTGTAATCCTACACAATCTGACGAGTTTGGTAGGAATGCCAAAACTAGACATGGCACTGTATAGCTCGTCTCTATGTACACTGTCATATGCGGCCTTGAAATCGACGAATAGGTAGTGAGTGTCAATTTACATTTCTTGGGTCTTTTCCAGAATCCGGCGTAAGATTTGGTCTATAGTGGACTTCGCTGGTCTGAATCCACACTGATGGAACCTATCAGGTCATGGACAAACGGCTTCAGACGCTCACACAAAACGGCAGAGAAAATCTTGTATACGATGTTCAGGAGACTTATCCCTCGGTAGTTAGCTCAGTCAAAGGGGACTCTCATCTTGTGAACCGGGCAAACGACGCTGAGATTCCACTCATCGGGCATGCTTTCGTCCGACCATATCTTACAGATGGGCTGGTGCATGCGTCCAACCAGGTCATCTCCAGCTGCTTTAAATAGTTCTGCTGACAATCCGTCCGCTACAGCAGCTTTATTCGACTTCAGCTTGGTTATTGCTGTCTTCATTTCGTCTAAGTCGGGGGGACGTAATTCTTGTCTATCATCGTCCAAGTCGAGTGGAACATTCATCATCACCGATAAGGGGTCTGCAGAAATGACCCTTCCAGATTCTCAGCACAGACTGCGACTCTACTACGAGTTGTCCATTTTGGTCCCGGCAGGCCTTGGTCCGAATCTTGTATCCTCCATAGCTATTTAACCTTTCGGTACGAACTTTCGGACTTCGTTCCTGCCATAACACCTTTCCATTTCCTTGACCACGCGCTTCTCATGTTCCTTGTTTTTTCTTCTGAGAAGCCGGTGCTCTTCCCTTCTTCTCTGTTCGTAGAGCTCACGAGCAGCCCTCGTTATTCAATGCAGCGTCACCTAATAGACATCTTGTTTAGCTGCATGCGCTTGCCTGCCCTCGTCGTCAAACCATGGGTTCCTTCTAGATGGTGACATAAAATCCAGCACATCAGTGGCAGCTTCTTTGATGGCTTCTGGACAACGTTTCCAGTCTTCTTCTATGCTTGGTGCAGAAAGCGTCGAACTCTGAGTGAGTTTCAAGGAGGCTCGGTCGGCAAAGTTCCCAGCAATCGACTGCGATTGTAGCTTTTCGACGTCAAAGCGTTTTGGCCTGTCTCGACTCCGTTGCTCTCTCGATATCCGGGTTTTCACCTTGGCTACAACAAGGTGATGATCCGAGTCGATGTTTGCACCTCGGAAGGTTCAGACATCGAGAATACTGGAGGAGTGTCTGACGTCGATCGCAACATGATTAATCTGTTTGACGGTTGGTTGATCCGGAGATCGCCAGGTTCCTTTGTGAATGTCCAAGTGTGGGAACCGCGTGCTAGCCACAGAGAGGTTTCGCCCCAAGGCGAAGTCCAACAGCCTGAGTCCGTTTCCGGATGTGGTGTCCTGCAGGCTGTGTTTACCGATGACTCCAGCAAAGATGTCCTCCTTTCCCAGCTGAGCGTTGAAATCTCCTAGAACGATCTTGGTGTCGTAGCTGGGGCATCGGTCGTATGTTCTCTCTAGGAGATCGTAGCCTAGAAGTCCGTCTATGAATGGTCTCTGGAGCTCGAAGTTAGCCAAAAAATGTATCCTAGAAAATCTACACCCTGGCGCCCATCCAATACATGATATTCAATTTCACGTCAGATTAATTTTACGACTCGGTCAAGCGGTTCAGTTGTATATTAGTCATAACTGATAGAATGAAAAAATGCATTGACTGTTCTCAGCAAACATGCGATCGGTTGTCATACGAAGAATTGAAATTTGAATTTAGTATAACCTTAGAATTCATAGTTTCCCTGATCCAGCCTCCATATATGCGGTTGTTGAGATTTAAGTACTTCTTTGTATTTTTTGCATTTTTTGTCTGATGAATTTATGAATTTATTCCTTATTCAACTTTTGGTGTTAAACTTAATTTTAAAAAGTCTTGCGATACCCATTACCTTGCGGTTAATACTAATTTTTAAGAAAGAAAGCATTAAAAGGCTTTTGCAGAATATAAAATAAATTATTCTTACGTTGCGAATGCGAACGCTTTATTTCAAAATTACTTTATACAATGAAAGGAAGAGAGTGATATCATCGTAGACTAAAATAATGTTATCGTAATTCAAATCCCATATGGTGAGGATATCTGTTGATGCGTTAAATCTAAAAAATCTACCAGATTCACATATCTCATATTCCCGCCGGTTGAAGCATCCAACTATTGGTTTCCTTCTTTCATGTTGACAAAATGAAGGGGTTTCTTCATATCCCTTGATCCCCATCACATGGAGGACAGAGCAAATCACCGGGGATATTAACGACATACGAAAATATGTCTACGGAAGAAAAAATTAACTCTCACATATTTCCTGCTAACTTGTGTTTGATGGAAAGCACTTCGTTATGTTTGAAATATTTATCTTACGCCAAAAAGTAAATCTGTATGGGCATGGCCTAATCTGTATCAACGAAGGACAGCGAGCAAAAGAAAAATGGAAAAGAGGTTTATATCGAGTATGTGACAGTAATTTATATTTCTATTTACTTATAGATGATGACGATAAGTTAAAGACTTGGTCTCAGGAGGCCACTGTCTGCATTAGAGTTCACATATTCCTTTGATCAGAACCGCGTTTGCTTTGAGAATGTTGACGGTGGTGTGCAGTGAGAATTCTCTTTACATCGGAGAGTTTCCTTGCCAACGAAACCAATCTAAATTTGAATTTTTATCAGAACCCTATTTGCATAAACCTATGATAGTAATATTTTGTGCACATGTTTAAGCTTCCACGCAAGCAACGGTCGTATATTATTTCTTGTGCAACATTTCCGAACTACTGATGGCAAAATATGTATTTTTTGTCTAACTTTATTTTAAATAGCCAAAAGCAACTAAATATTCTTCATTGTTAGAGTTATAATGTTAGTAAGAACTGCAAACAGTTGCTTATATAATAAAGTCGTTTTTAAGAAATATAAATCAAAAATTGAGTAACGTTTTTTGTTTTGAGTTGATTAACAAGGCATCGATTTTCTTATATATTCGGATATTTTTCAATAAGAAATCAAATCGAATTGGGTTGCAAAAAAAAGCAAAATTTCAGCTCATCTTTTCGTTTTTGAGTTAAAGACCTCGCCATTCATTAGCCGTCTCTGATGAAACTTGACACAAGTCACTTGTTAATTAATGATGTTTCAGTTTCGTTGAATAAGTTTCGAAGCAACTTAGCCGTATCGGAAAACCATTAAAGACACCACTCATACTAATTCAAATTAAATCACAAATCGCACAACAGCTCTGGGAGCAATGTAAATACAAAACGGATGTGGTTCGTTGAGTTATCCCTGTGAATACTGTAGATAATGCTTTGTGGCTTTTGTCAGGGAAAGTTAATTTAAATCTTCGTCCTGCTTCTCCTCCCACTATATGCCACCCACAAGTCGCAATGTGGTCTCTGTTAACGTGTATTTTTTCTTTTGTTTTGTGTTCTCAAATCCAAAGGGCACTCAAAACAAAACGAAATATGAACATGTTGTATGTATGTGCATATTTCTGCGTTATGTCCTCTGGCCGTCTGTTGACTGGTTGGCCAGCATGCCCAAGGGTAGCTTATTCATAAATATTCAAATTAAATTGTTATTTTTACGCTCTCATGATCCTGGCAATTTGAATTTCACATCGTTTGAGTCGCTGACTGCCTGTTCATTTGATTGTTTGTATGGTCGTTTACTTCCTTGTGTTTTTTCTATTTTCCTTTGGAAATAAACACTGATTATCCCGGACTCCTTCGCAGTTATTTTATCCTCTGCTTCAGTTTTTCTCCCTTTATGTATGTATATATACTTTTGTTTGTTCTTTTAAATGGCATACAAGCGCCAATAAACAGTCCAAAGGCGGCTGAGAGCTCTGATTTCCGAGAGGTTTTTTCATTCGCCGTTGTCGAGTTGATTATTTCGGTTATTTTTGGGTAGTTTCTGGCACACCCTCAATGTTTCACAAGTATGTCCGTATTGTCGGGAGTGAGGGTTAGTGACTGCTGTTCACCTAGTAGAACGAAGCGGACAGAGAACGTTTTTCGGAGGGTTATCTGGTCGGAAAATACAATCTTCATCTTAAGAAGGAAATTGAAATAACTGAAGCTTTTGTTGGTGCTGTTTTGATTCGAAGAGCTAAACGAAGGAATGAAGGAATTTCATCTTCTCGCATTTTTGTTGGTTGTGTTGGTCAGGAATACAGGAAGATGGGTAGTATGGACAGTATCTCTTCACCAAAATCTGAATCTGGACGAAGTGCGGATAATGGTTGATTTCAATTTGCCGTTCGCAAGCAAAGACCAAAGTACTGCGATGGATATTGAATAAGACGTTGGAATTAAACAGTCTTCTGTTGAAATTCCTTTACCCTGCTTTCCTCGGGTCGATGTAAACTGATATTGTTGTTTCACTTAACAGGCACCCTATATGAATTTGCTACAAACGCAATCCGCCATGATGGAGAAGCATTTCATTTTAGTGCGTTTTCATATGCATTGTGTTTTCTTTTGAAATTGAAACAGTGCATGAGAAATTGATGTTCCTCTAACAAAGGAATACAATCACTTAAAAATACCCATAAATTAAATTTTTGAGTTTAGGGAGCGCTAGTTTAAGCGCAGTTTAACTTAATTTTTATATATAAGTGTTTAAAGAATATATATTTGTGTTTTAAATAAATTAAATATTTCACACAACATATTCATTGCCATTGTCCCTTTGGCATTTATGAACTGGCAGGATGATTCCAATTCATTGCATTATGATAATTATAAACGTAAGCGATAGGAAAAGAGTTTGAAGGCTGCTCAAATTAACTTTTCTGAAGCAAATATTGAGTTATATTAAGCCCTGGTTTGTTTTAGCTGGCAGCAAATTCTAAGAATTGATAAGACATCCCGATGTATAAGTTATTCTTAAACACTCTGCAAAACGAAACTTCACACGCGCAGCCAAACACCTCACACGCGCAGCCAAAATATCGCTGCACCTTGCACCTATTGCATTTGGGGTTTCGCCAAACAAGGTGACTTAGCGTCTGGCCCATCGACACTTCGATCGCTGTCCCACGGTGACAAGTGCAGCGTTAGCAAAGTAGGTCAATAAATAGACGTAAGAAATTAATTGTATTTTAGTTCTAGATTGAAGTCAATAAAGAGAAGGCGCAAGCCTTGAAATATTTTTTTATTAAATTTAACTTTCTTTTCGTTAACTGGCGCCCGAGCAGGGACTGCGTGATTGTTCACTCGTGTCACACTGTAGTACGTTACGTAAAAACGCGTGTGTAAGTGTGTGCAATAACTAAGCCATACAAGCAAATAAATCGTGTAAACCAAGCGATACCGCGCCGTGAAATAAGTGTGTGCAATAACCAAGCCGCACAAGGTAACCTACAAATAAGTTCGTACAAAGTGCGTCATTTAATAAATAAAGGGATAAGAACCTGACAGCCGCCTTGAGGAAACGATCAGCAGTGCCGAAAACCTTAATTCTTGTTATGGAAGGAAAGATTATCAAATTCATAATTTTATAAATATAAGTCATTTAAATCTAAGAACTCATTTTGTACTTATAACTCTAAGAACTCATTTTGTACTTACAACTCTAAGAACTCATTTTGTACTTATAACTCTAAGAACTCATATTGTAAACATAATGTCGAACCCAAACAATTTGATCAGACCATCGCGGTTAGATATAATTACTGAAAATGCTTCCGCTCTCAGTACCTCTGCTCCCAATACTTCTGCTACTTCCGTCCCCCATCCTCCTACATAACTCAACGATACCCTAATACAGACCATTACGCAACTAGTGGCAGAAACCTTGCAGATTCAAGGGAGACAGCTTTTTAATTTCATAATGAATCCCGCTTCCGACATCAACAATGATCTTGATGAACCGATAAACGTTAGCAATGATAGAAATTTATCCGACATGGACAAAATACCCGACGTAGTTAAAAGTTTACGCGAGTTTTCTGGGCAGGCCCAAGAGTTCAATTCATGGAAGAAGAATGTCGAAAGGATACTCAAAATCTATGAACACCTCAGAGGCACCCCAAAGTACTACGGCATCCTTTCCGTCATTCGTAACAAAATAACAGGACATGCAGACATAGCTCTGGACTCCTATAACACCCCATTAAATTGGGAAAAGATATCAAAATGGCTGACGTTACATTATGCGGACAAAAGGGACCTGGGAACCCTTGAATACCAAATGACCACTCTGATGCAAGGTAATAACACAATACCAGAGTTCTACCAAGCCGTATACCACCACCTGTCCCTTTTATTGAACAAACTAGGTTCACTAGACATGAGCAAAGAGTCTCTCGACAACATGACGCAATGTTATAGAGACAAAGCTCTTGACACATTCGTCAGAGGCTTGAAAGGTGATCTGCCCAGACTCCTTAGCATAAGAGAGCCTGCAGATCTCCCACAAGCTTTACACCTTTGTCTGAAGTTACAAAACGTCGATTTTAGAGCACAATACGCAAATAATTCTCAGTCTTCTGCGCGAAAAACCTTTTTACCCCCACCAGTTCCTCCTCGTAGAAGAGTAAATGTACCACAGCCTACACCGATTCCCGCTCCAAGGCGAGATTTCTACCCACATCTGTTTCACAACCCTCGACATGCTCAACCCCCTCGTTTCCACGGAGAGCAACACCAATATCAACAACAACACAATCAATACCAACAACACCACAATTAATACCAACAGCAACCTCTAAATCAACGTCCTTTACCTCCGAAACCGATGGATATAGACTATTCTGTGAAATCACAGAACGTTAATTATCAGAATAGGCCTCGAAATCAACCGGTTCCAGTAAAGCGACAACATTCACAGCAAGTTCGCCAACCACAGAAGATGCAACGAATCTATTACACTACGGAGCCTACCCCAGACGAAAGCGATATAAAAGAGTATGAGAGCATTGTTAACCAAGAATGTGAAGACTATTCACCCACGGATCATGAGATGAACATAAATGAAGAACCTTATCTGGACGAACCACAACAATTAGACGACATCTATTTTTTAGGATGAGTCGCTCTTCACTGCCATATTTCGAGCACGTAGCGAAGAGCGGACAAGTATACAAATTCCTCATAGATACAGGCTCGAATAAAAATTATGTTCAACCCCGTCATATCCGGAATCCTCTGCCAAACGAAAAATCATTTTACGCCAACTCAGTTGGAGGTAATGTTAAAATTACGCACAACTGTTTTATCCAATTATTCGATCCCAAAATAGAAAAACTTAAATTTTTTATACTCCCAAGCCTCATCTCATTCGATGGCATAATAGGATAACGACTCATTACAAAAGTTAAATGCCGTCATCCATACCAAGGAGAATTATATGATAATTCATCCAAATGTAACTATACCGTTAAAACAACATCATACAGAAACAGTGAACAACCTCAATATTAGAACCGACCACTTACCTAAAGAGGATTCTACAAAACTTATTAATATGATACATGCTTACCCCAATCTTTTCTCCGACCCAGATCAAAAATTAACCTATGTAACTACCGTCAAGGGCGAAATTAGAACGACAACCAGCCAACCAGTCTACTCCAAATCTTATCCGTATCCTAGAGCTCTTAAGGAAGAAGTCGAAAAGCAAATCAACGAACTGCTTAGAGACCATATCATTAGACCGTCCAAATCACCATATAATTCACCGGTTTGGATTGTTCCTAAGAAATTTGACGCCTCCAGGAAAAAGAAATATCGGATGGTATTCGATTTCCGAAAACTAAACTTAGTTACCATCCCGGATAGGTACCCCCTTCCAGAGATCAACGAGGTCCTCGCCAACCTCGGTAATAACATTTGGTTCTCTATATTGGATCTTAAGAGCGGATTTCATCAAATCCAGCTCAGAGAATCGGATATTGAAAAAACGGCGTTCTCCGTCAATAACGGGAAATTTGAATTCACCCGTCTTCCCTTTGGGTTGAAGAACGCCCCTGCTATATTTCAAAGAACTCTCGATGATATCTTGAGAGAGCACATTGGAAAACGCTGTCATATTTACATCGATGACATTATCGTCTTTGGCAAAGATAAAAATGAACACCTCGCTAATCTCAAAGCCGTGTTTGAAACTCTAGAACGTTCAAACATGAAGATTCAGCTCGACAAGTGCGAATTCTTTCAGAAAGAAGTCGAGTTCTTAGGCTTTATTGTGGGAACAGATGGTATTAAAACAAACCCAAAGAAAGTTCAGGCCATACGCTCATTTTTAGGTATATCAGGTTATTATCGCCGATTTATTCAAGACTACGCGAGAATAGCGAAACCCCTGACATCCCTCTTAAGAGGGGAAGAGGGACGAGTGTCCAAACATATTTCAAAAAATACAGCTGTTCACCTCGACACTGAAGCCATCAAATCTTTCGAAAGTATCAAACAATCACTTGTCTCTAAAGAAGTCGTACTTTCACATCCAAACTATGGAAAAGATTTTGAACTTACGACCGACGCTTCGGATTAAGCTATTGGTGCTGTGTTGTCTCAGGACAACAAACCTATAACATTCCTTTCAAGAACTTTAACAAAGACCGAAGAGAGCTATGCCACTAACGAGAAAGAGATGCTTGCCATAATCTGGGCTCTCAACTCGCTTAGGAATTTCCTTTACGGATCAAAAAAGGTCAACATCTTTACGGACCATCAGCCATTGACGTATGCACTTAGCAACAAAAATACAAACCACAAGATGAAGAGATGGAAGGCAATATTAGAAGAGTACAATTACGAGTTGAAGTATAAACCGGGAAAATCAAACGTAGTTGCCGACGCTCTCTCACGCCTCCCACAAACTTCTCATGTAAATTCAATGACGATGACTCAGCATAGTGATGATAGTTCATCACACAACTTGATCCCAACTGTAGAGACACCTATTAATGTATTTCGCAACCAGCTTATACTTAAAATAGGAAATGAATCCACCCATCAATTTATAATACCATTCCCAACTTATCACAGGCATATATTTGTTCAACCCACTTATAGCAATACCGACATCATTAACATATTTAAAAAATTTTTGAATCCCAGTACTATAAATGGCCTACTCACAGAAGAGAATATAATGGGTCGTATACAGGAAATCTATCCACTGCACTTTGCAAACTTCAAAGTAAGATATACCCAAATGATGGTAGAAGACGTTGCAGACGAAATTGAACAGGAGGAGAATATATTAAAAACCCACAGAAGAGCTCACAGAAATCCGGAGGAAAATCGAAAACAACTTCTAGAAAATTTTTATTTCCCAAAAATGGCAGCAAAAATAAAGAAATTGGTAAAGAATTGCGAAACATGCAAACGGAACAAATATGAGAGACACCCTAACAAACCTATCTTTGAACAAACCCCTATTCCAAATTATCCTGGCCATACTGTACACCTCGATATGTTTTCTACAGAAAAAATCTTAGTTTTAACTTCAATATGTAAACTCACTAAATTTGCAAAAACTAAAATAATTCGCTCAAGAGCAATTGTTGATATCAGACAACCGCTCCGAGAAATGTTATTTACATTTGGTGTTCCTAAAAACGTTGTCATCGACAGCGAAAAAGCTCTTAATTCTGCGAGCATCACTTCCATGATGGAAGACGAATTGGGAATTCGTGTTTATAAAACACCTCCTTACAAAAGTGAAGTGAACGGACAAATTGAGCGATTCCTCAAAGCTGAACAAACGCCTCGCTCTTTTGAAGAACTACTTGAAAGAGCAACTAAAGAGTATAACTTTACCATTCATTCCACAACAGGAAAAAAACAAATTGAATTTTTCCTTGGCCGATGTCCCAGAATAACTCCTGAAATATACGAAAAAAATCGACAGGAAAATATAAGAAGGCTAAAAGAAAAACAACAAAAAGACATCGAATATCATAACAAGAAACGGAAACCGACCAAAACTTATAGACCTGGTGACGTTATCTATGTTAAACACAACAAAAGACTAGGTTCGAAACTCACCTATCGATACCGTAAAGAAATAGTTAAAGAGAACCAAAATACTGTAGTTATAACCGAATCGGGGAAAACAATTCACAAAAGCAACATTAGAAACTGATATTTACTTTTTCATTTCAGATATATGTTTTCTGCCATAAAAGGCGAACTACAAATTTTGGATTTCTCTAACTCTCAATTTGTCTCACTATACACCGGACAGACAAAAATACAAAAGGGACACTTTAAAATAATCCATGACATTGGCCTTGACCAATACGAACAATTTCTGACAAACATTAACCCAACGCTCGACCAAAAGACAACCAAGCACGATCCCATGTATACCTACCTATCCCATGAGTACCAACAAATAGGAAACCTAATCCACAACTTAAAACCAAGAAAAATTAAAAGATCACTAAACTTTATAGGATCAGCGTGGAAATGGATCGCTGGTAATCCTGACCACAATGATCTCATAACAATCAACAGGAAGATAAATAACATATTGGTTAATTCTAACGATCAAGTTGTAAATACCCTTATCCTTTCAAAAGAAGAAATAAGTCTAGCCATCAACGCATTAAATAAAGAAAATGTACCTTTCATGACAATAGAAGAAGCTTTAAATTTTGCTGAAATAAAAATTATAACTAATTCAATATCAATTTTATATATTATTAATATTCCAATAACTGATTCACATATTTATGAAAAATTTGTACTTAAACCCATAAACAGGAATAACGTAGAAATAGAAATTATTTACAAGGAAATTATAAAGAATAATAATGCAATTTATGGATTAATCAATAATTGTAAATCAACCAATTTTGTCACTATTTGTAAACAAGAAGATATTGTAGATTTAGCTAATTCCACTTGCATTCCAAATTTGTTAAAAAGTAAAATAGCCACATGTAATTTAGTAAATAATGAACATATTCCTACAGTAGAAGAGCTAACTCCCGGCATAATATTGCTTAATAATTTCAATGGAACCCTTAAAGCTAACTCCACGTCGAAACGGAACCTTACGGGCACTTTCCTGATTAAGTACGACAAAGGGAATGTTACCATTAACGACAGGACATTTGAAGCGAGAGAAGCATCCAGACATATAATCCTCCCAGCGATATTGCAACCAATCCCCAAAGAGGATAAATTTCACAAACTCCTGACCCTCGAGATGATGAGCGAATTACATATTAATAACACAAAAAGAATCGAGTCACTAAAATCAAAGACTGATTCGCAAACGCTCGTCGAATACGTGATAATCGTGATTATATCAATCATATATCTTCACACGCGCAGCCAAACACCTCACACGCGCAGCCAAAATATCGCTGCACCCTGCACCTATTGCATTTGGGGTTTCGCCAAACAAGCTGACTTAGCGTCTGGCCCATCGACACTTCGATCGCTGTCCCACGGTGACAAGTGCAGCGTTAGCAAAGTAGGTCAATAAATAGACGTAAGAAATTAATTGTATTTTAGTTCTAGATTGAAGTCAATAAAGAGAAGGCGCAAGCCTTGAAATATTTTTTTATTAAATTTAACTTTCTTTTCGTTAATTTATACATAATCATATTAACAGAACAGAGCAAAATTCTAATGAGTTCTTGGTATACGCCACCACAGCAAACTGTTGTCCTGCTGCGAGGGGCGTAAATATTCTCGGTATCGGTATTTATTATTTATCAAGTAATACTATTATTTTAGTCATAGTTTATATA
This sequence comes from Eristalinus aeneus, assembly GCA_955652365.1. Classification (NCBI taxonomy): domain Eukaryota; kingdom Metazoa; phylum Arthropoda; class Insecta; order Diptera; family Syrphidae; genus Eristalinus; species Eristalinus aeneus. Next base: position 63,606,682 of record OY019130.1, on the reverse strand, counting down.
AGATTTCATATAAATGTGATTATTAATTCGCGTTTTATCTCTAGTTAAACAGAATCATAATGGCAACTGAGATGATGATGGTGAAAATTGAGTATCGCGCTGTAATTAAATTTCTCACTAAGCAATGAAAAAGTCAAAAAACTATTCATGAAGAGATGGTGGCTGTTTACCAGGATTCCGCACCTTCATTATCAACGGTGCAAAAGCGGTCAAGTGAGTTCAAGAGAGGCATAGGGAGCATTGAAGACGACCCCCGCTCCGGCACCCCGGCTAATGCTTGTACGAGAGAAAGCGTCAAAGAAGTCGAAAAACTTGTTGTTGAGTATGCCCGAAATAAGGTAAAAATGATGGCAGAGATCACCAAGCTTTCAACTGGTACCATTCTTTTACCAGTTTTTTGGGACTCAAAGGGAATCTTGCTCATTCACCACCATCAACGCCACATCCTACGCTTCCACGTTGCATAATTTGCGAGAGAAAATTAAAAAGAAAAGACGGGGTAAACTCGCAGCCGGTGTGTTGCTTCTTCATGACAACGCTCCTGTTCACACGGCGCGAGTTTCCACCCACACCCACCGATAGTCCATACCTTGCCCGTAGTGATTATTTCCTGTTTCCGGATTTAAAAAATATGTCTTCGTGGAAAAAGATTTTCGGATGATGAAGAACTCAAGTCGGTAATAAATGGGAATTTTGCAGAGAAAGAGGAAATTGATTTTTTAAGGGTTTAAAAAAGCTTACCTCAAGATGGAACAAATGCATTGATGTTAGGGGAGATTATATCAAAAAATAAAAACAATTAAAATCGGTATGATATTGATACCGAGAATATATTGAACGCACCTCGTAGATCATTTTAAGCCATTAGTAGTTATTGTTTGTACATTATATCGCAGGGATATAACTTTGTGAGATTCTGTGAATGACTTTGTAAAATTCTACTAATTTTTTCTTTTTTCAAAAAATTGTATGGTGCCAAGACAAAATATGTTAGAATGTTCATTAATTTTTTTATTAGACCACATGCTGCGGACGGTGTACAGTCTTGTTGAAATGTTCACGGCCTCCGACCGAAATGTTTAGGCTTAGAGACTGCCTTTAAGATAGTTTCACGGTATACAAAAAAAATAACTTAAAACTCTTAAGCAGATCAACAAAAACACCTTCAGTTGTGATCATTCGAAAAGTGTATATCATTTCCGCAAAAGAGGTTATGGGTCCAGATATCATGGGTAAAAGGAATTATTGTATAACTAATCAGGATTACTTCTTTTCTCAGTATTGAAAAGTTTGATGGTGGAAACTATGATGGTAGGAAGATCTAGATGTGCAGCATGCTAATTCAGCTAATTCATAACGGGCATTGGTCATACGTTATTTGAAGTACCACATTAGGAGAAACAAGGGAACAACAATAGTTTGGGAGCAGAAAAAAGTTTGCGCGCTATCAAACAACTGGTGCCGCAAGGAAGGTAATTTTAGTAATGGTTTTATTTCGTTTTCAAATTTACAAAGTAAGCCACCGCTCAATTCTTGACACAGAGATATTATATATCTAGTTTTTTATCGTTCAACTGTAATTCAAGGACAAGGAAGGTAACATTTCATAGGAAACTGCTACCATTAAGCATGGAAGAGAAACAATCAATTTCAAAGTACTTAGGCTCACTTCTAGATGTGGTTGAGAAAAGAAAGAATTATAAGTTGATATTAAGGGGATGTTGTTAAGTTTACTAAGTTTACCCAAATCATACGAAAATATTGTCATAGTAATTGAAACAAGAAAATTAGAAAATTAGCTATTTAAAAACATAATTGGTTAAAAAATGGCGACGACGGGAAAAAGATACATCCTAAATCGATGAAGAACATATATTTTGGACAAAACCAAAAGAATGCACTAAGAATAAAAAAATCTGAACAAAAATTAAAAACAAAGTATATTATTCATTAAAGGAAGAGGCATCAAGAGAAAAAGGAATTCATTATGCCGCACAATGCAAGGTAAGTATCCAAAATTCACAAAAAGCAGCATCATCTTTTGTGTTATTAAACGCTATGAGCTCTAATGAGTTAGATATAAACATATGGATTTTGAACAGCGGTTCAAAACCTCACTATTGTGATCAGAAAGTCTTTCTAAATATAAGAAACCATAAAAAGGAAAGGTGGAAGTAAATTTAATAAAATTACACTTCTTGAAGTAAATCTTGGAAGTAAATTTAATAAAATTACACTTCGTAATATGTTAAATGTATGTGTCTGAAATCAAGACGAATTTTATTTAAATTAGTTAGGCAACTGAAAATGATATGTGTTTTAAGTTTTATTAAAATAAAGAATTTGCTCAGAACAAGCAAGGAAAATTAATTCTATGCCGAGATCAAAGGAGACTTATACACATTCGCAATCATCTCAAATTCAAAAATATTCATGTAAAAAAATTAAAACGAAAATGATTTTAATAATTAACATTCTAAGTTCGGGCATTTTAATGTAAAGAGTATGTGGCGTTTATTTACAGAGAATATTGTATTCTCTGTAATTTAAATCTAATTTCATCTTGTATTTTAAATCTAATTTATAACAATGTTTCTGTACCTATGCGTTCTAAATCTAGGTACAGGTAAAATTGGTGGCGCAACTTATTCCGCAATATTTATTGATGATTAGTTGTGTTTTGTTTTCCTTGGCCGCAGTGGCCTAGTGGGTAGAGTGTGACGCTTACACGCCGAAGGGTCTAGGTTCGATCCCCGGCTGAACACCTCAAATTTTTTACGTCACCACCTCTTTTGAGCTGCCGACAACACTCAAAGAGTAATAACTGTCCAAGAAAGCTTCTCAAACTTCGCTGTTCAGAGTCGGCAAAAAACTGTAGGTCCCTTATCCTCGTGAGAGAACAGTAGCGCGCACAACACGAGTAGTTGATGAGCAAGCTAGGCCCTGATCTCCCTGTGGACTGTCGCGCCAACAATTATTATTATTTTTAAACAAAATCCGAAGTTTTTGGTTTTATTGAATAGTTTAGTTCAAAAAGTTGTATTAGAAACAGGACAAACAATCAAGGTTTTCAAACGCGAGAACCATCAAGAATATTTAAACCAGGAATATACAAATTTTTTAAATGAACAATTTTTTAAATGAAAGTAAAAAACGACAACTTACCCCCGAATATTTACCACAATAGAAAGGAGTTGCTGAACGCGTTAATCGAAATTTAGTTGCAATTATACGATATATGCTCATACATTTTTGACTTACGGAACAAAGGTAGTCAAAGGGAATAAAACCTTCAGTCTATATCAGGAATATATTACATATACAACAAAAGCTATGGAACCAATGACACCATTTGAAAGTTGGACCGAAATTTTTTCTAACCATTTGGTCGGTTATTCAAATTAATGAATTGATGACGAGAATATTTTTAACAATAACAGAAAATACATAAAAAAAATTTTAAAATGTCGGTGTTGGGCGAAAAATTTAATGATAATGACCAAGAATATTTTTATAGAAATTCTTGAGACAAATAATTCTAATGAAACTAAACAAATTATAAAAATTGATGACAATGATTATGAGGGCATTTTTAAATACACAGTAGATGTAAGCTCTAAGACCAAATTAGACTCTCAGGAAAAATTACACTTGGCAAAGCAGACGAACTGGGAATGCAATATGTTATATATATTTCTTATTAACGTCAGAAAATATCACAAACAGTTGAAAGAGCTATAGATTGTGATGAAAGTGAACAAATGCTATGGAAACGATATATGATGCTCTTATTTCAAAGGATTCGTGGACTTCTTCCTTCAGAACTAAAACCAATGAAAACAAATACACATAGGAACGAACCAAGCACATTGTGAGCGAAGCAGACATATCAACATACTTTATAACTATTGAGGGATATCTATGCAAAAACCTCTTATACCAATCAAGTACTTATCAACCGATGATAAAAAAGATTATATTTTATACATCAACTGTGACATTTTTTTTTTGTGAGATCGTGTGCTCTTTGAAATTTAAACAGTTTGAGTCCAAACTCATGTTTCAGTTAATCTTGCAGCAATTCTTATAATATGTTCAACTTAATAATAATAATTTATTGGCCCGACAGTCCACAGGGAGATCAGGGCCTATCGTCACGATATTATCGTGGTCATTAACTACTCAATTTGTTCGCCCTACTGATCTCTCACGAGTAGAGGGAACCTACAGTTTTTTAACCGTTTCCGAACGGGGAATTTTGAGAAACTATTTAAGCGCTTGCAGCAGCTCGGAAGTGGTGGTGCCGTGAAAAATTGGAGATGTTCAACTGGGAATCGAACATCTCCCACTACGCCATAGCGGCCACATGTTGATCTAAGGAGTCCTCCTATTGAGCCTTTAATCTTCAAACCATTTCTATCGATATTTCGTTTTTTATAATCGCCGCTACGCCTGTTGATATGAAAATGATTTTTCACACAAATTTGAAGCAGTTGCACTAACACGTTTGAATTCCAGAAATCAATTCAAAGGCGTTATAAACACTAGTATTATCCGTAATGTATCGTGAACGGTATGCAAATGAAGCAGTCCACTTATGTTTTTTGCAGTTCGAGTTTCCCAAAAAGTATATATATATATATATATATATATATATATATATATATATTTGTTAGGAAGTTGACCAAGTTTGAATACTTTATGGTTGAAGAATCTAATTTCTCGCCGGCTGTTTTCAGTTTAAGTTTGTTTCAGAGAACGAGAGGATTGTGAGAGATATTCCGATAAGAAATGACTACCCTGACGAACTCACATGGTGGCTTATAAGGCACCACCACAAGAGAAGCAACAATCAGTGTGCTTCACGGACAAATAACATAAGAGACCCATTGTACAAAAACGGTTAACATACCAAATTTGTCGGACAATTTCAAAAGAATCATATTCGACCATTTTGACAACATTAAGTTAGGCTTCAGTTAACACCATAATCTTAAACCCCTCTTCACCAAACGCAAACCGAAAATTGACAAAGAAAAAATAACTGACATCATATACAAAATCAATTCAAAAGTAAATGACGTAGAAACATGCAATCTATGCTACCTAGGTACAACAAAACACCTTTTACGACAGAGATTGTGTAGTAATCAACGAACATTTTGTATACATTTGCTTTGTTTTTTTTTTTTTTTTGTGGCCGCCGTGGCGTAGTTTGGAGAGTGTGAAGCTTAGTTCAAGGCACCACCTCTTTCGAGCTGTAGACAACACTCAACTCACTCTATGAAAAAGCTTCTGAAACTTCGCCATTCGGAGTCCGAAAAAAAGCTGTAGGTCCCTTCTACTTTAGGGAGAACAGTAGAGCGCACAGCACGAGTAGCCATCCGATTATTATTACCAGGTTCACCGGTATGAAGGGAGCGTCAAAATACAAAAATAGGGAACATTTTTTGTGAAAGAGCCCTTTTTTTTGTTTGTTTGCTGTGACATCCGTGAAAAATATTTAGTATACATCAAGTCATTGAACAAACAACATCATACATTTTCATCGTGTTAAAAATGTCAAATTTCGTACCTGAAAGTGATGATTTGCAGAAGGCATTAATTTTTTGTTTTCATTTGAAGAAAAGTGCTGCAGAGTCGCATCGAATGCTTGTCGAGGCATAAAGTGATCATGCTCTATCAGAAGCAACATGCAAAAGATGGTTTCAACGGTTCAGAAATAATGATTTTGATGTGAGAAAAGAAGAACCAAAAAAGTTTGAAGAAGCCGAATTGCAAACGATATTGGATGGAGATGAACACTTTGATTTAAAAGCAAATGGCAGCAATGGTAAATGTTGCACAACAAAAAATTTCTGACCGTTTAAAAGCTATGGGAAAGATCTAAAATTGTGGAAAATGGGTGCCACATGAATTAAATGAAGGACAGATGCAAAACCGAAAAAACACTTGTGAAATTTTGCTTCAATGACACGAAAGAAAATTGGTTTTGCATCGGATTGTTACTGGTGATAAAAAATGGATTTATTTTAAGAATCCTAAATGAAAATAATCATGGGTTAAACTGGGAGAACCATTAACATCGACTGCAAAACCAGATCGATTCGGCAAGAAGATTATTGTTGTGTTGTGTGTGTTTGGTGGGACCAGAAAGGTGTGCTGTACCACGAGCAGCCGTTAATACTGATCAGTACCGTTAATACTGATCGCTACCGACAACAAACGATCAATTTGAACCATGCATTGATCGAGAAACGACCAGAATGGGCCAGAAAACACGGTAAGGTAATTTTGCTCCATGACAATGCACCTGCACACAAAGCAAAACCTGTTCAGGATACAATCAAAACACTTGGCTGGGAGCATCTACCCCAACCACCGTATTCACCAGACTTGGCTCCTTCCGACTACCATTTGTTATTGGCGTGGTATTCACAAATTGCCAGAAAGGTGGTCAAAATGTATAGAAAACAATAGCCAATACTTTGAATAAAATGTTTTTACTTTCCCATTAATAATTAGTGTTTTATTTTCACAAAAAACTCATTTCATACCAGTATACCTGGTAAAAGCCGCTGTAAAACACGGTGGTGGGTCTGTGATAGTTTGGCGTTGCTTATTAGCTGCTATTCCCAGTCAATTGGACGTCATTTTTCGAAAAATAAACCCACATCAATTCGGATTTTGCACAGTTGTGTTTTGACGAGACGTTGAACGCCAGTCAATTTCTGAATTGCTTTGAAAAACATACACATTTCAGTGCACTTTTGTCGATTTCACATATTTGAAGTCGTTTCACCTTAGTGTTGAGTTGATACACTTACCAGAGATGGAAAGTCATTCAGTTTCAGCGACCCATGAGCCATTCATGGGCTATGGCTGCTTATTTTGAGTGATAATTGGCAGCCATACTTTGGAAGCATAAAATTCCACTCTATTCTTTCAACCCCAATCAATTATGCTGTCGAGATCGGAATTTAATGAGCTTAACATACCCTGCCGTTCCGAGTCTATGGCCGAAGAGCAGGGTCGAGTGCTAAGGAACAATTATGAAAAACTAAGAGTACTGTCATCAAAAATGAATTGGATTACGGGCATTACGGGCATTAATATTGTGAATATCAGACTTGAAACCGTTCAATACAACTTGAATTGAACGGTTCGAAATGTACTTTCTTATTTCTTCATCGACAAGGGAAGCACGCATTTTCGACAAGAGAACCTGATGCCAAACCCTGTCAATTACTTTTGAAAAATGTGGAACAATCTGGCTGTCGCCTACATTTCGCAACAATTGGTTTAGTTTTTTTGTTACATATGTCGTCAACATTGGACCTCTTGCTACGGAAACCATACTGACGGTCATTAAAAAGCTGCCGGAATTCAAGATATTTCATAAACTTGAGGTTTATCAGCGTTTCCACAAACGTTTTAAGAATAAAACGAATATAATTAGATAGAGATTCTGTTCCCTGAGCTTCAGTACGTTGAGAGTTTTGACTGCCGCCATCTCTATTTTCAATATTGTGTTCCTGAATTCGCATTAATGGCCGAAAACTTAGCTCCAAAACCTCGTCCTTCTAAGCGACGTTGGAAAATGTAAAGAACTCATTTCTGCCGTAACATCTGTTCGCATTCGTGAGTGTATAAATGATCGAAATAATCCTAGTAGACGACATCTCCAATTTCGCATTGAAAGTAATGATTGAGGCTCGGTCTTCTTTGAATTTATACGAGTACGCGAGAGAATACTTGAAGAAATGTAAAGGAAATATAAGAAATTAAAAACAACATCGTCAGAACCTTAATCTTAACCACTGAGCTTAGCCAAAGCTTTTGGCAAAATCTTATTTCAAAAATCGATCCGATTAAAACTGTAAGTGACACAGAACAATGAGACATATTTGGAAGACTATGGAACGGAAGCAATAAATATTACTGCGGCTTGATCACTCTTGGTGTTAAAAATGCATTTATGTCTTCCGACATATGACAACCAAGCAAATGCTATAATAAAGAAGTGTTTGCGCAATGTAAGCTTATATTACACTTGTCGTTAAACGGAATCTTTATTGCGAATGTTGATTGTCGAAAAGGTTTATCGATTGTCTTCTCATTTGGTATTGTGTAGCTCACTCGATAAGTTATTCCAATTCTTAGTTGAATAAAATGAATAATTGTCTCTTTAACAACTTTCTACTTCATTTTGTATTGCTTATATTTTTCAGTTTTTAACGCGAAGAGATCTTTTGATATGACTGGTCTCAGTCATTTGAAACTCGTCTTTTCGGAATACTGTTACGATGGATCCACTATTGTATCTATTAGTAGTAAGGATATAATGCTTTCTTCTGAGTGCGTAAGGAAATGCGTTTTGTTTGGTTCTCTGGAATCCACTGGAGGACTTCAACTCAAGTCTATTTTCTGATTTTTATTAATTTTACTTTTAGGTCAGTCCAAACCCTAGAATAATATAAATAAAGCATATAAAGTACTAATTAATAATAAATAAATTAATAATATTAAATTAATTTAATTAAAATGTTTGTGGTCCCCGTGGCGTAGTGGGTAGAATGTGACGATCACACGGCTCAACACCTCGAATTTGTTCGCGGCACCACCTCTCTCGAGCTGGAGTCGTTAAAAAAACTGTAGGCCGCCTCTTTTCGTGAGAGAACAGTAGTGTGCAAAACATTAATAGTTTATAAGGAAACTAGGCCATGGCCACTGCGGACTGTCGCGCCATACAATTATTAAAGTTATAACTTACAATATTATGACATGTTTACTTACTTTAATCCACTTTTCCCAATCACGGATAGTGATTCTTCAGTTCTTCAGTTATTTTTTTTCCATCCATTTTGAATGCGTCCCTACACAAATGCCTCTAGCTATATCTTGATTTTCTCCTAACTTATCGATTGTTCTTTTTTTGGTTACGAAGCGCGAGCTAAAACTAGATTAAATTACGCAAAACCCAAATCAATTCATTTAATATACTTACATCTTTCGTAAAAAAATTCTCTGTCGACAAGTAGCGACAACAAATTTACAATCGCTAACAAACTGTTGTCAAATCGACAAATAGGTGCGTCCCAGTACTTTCTGTACTAAACTCTGAAGTCTGCCATTTGCTAAGAAGTGGGGATAAATCTCTCTCAGAAAAACGGAAATTACCGGAACGCATCTAAACTAAATGTGTAAAGTATGTCACTTAGAAATATCAAATTCTCTTTTCGACACAGAAAACACAAACAACAACAAGATTTGAGCAAATGGGCCAACGCTTACTTAACTTTGTACACACACTAATTCATTTGACAGAAAACCAACAACCTACACACAAAAATTTCTTGGGTTAAAATCTGCAGGGTGGGGAAATATTTTACACTCTTAAGAGAGTGCTTATTTGACCCATTTTTTCGGAATATGGGAAGGGAAATTGTTAAAGGTAACGGTTTCGACCATATTCATTTTTTAAATGCCCAGATTCAGGAAGGCACCTTAAATGGGACGTTGACAAAGTAAACCCATGATATTTGTTAGCATAAAATGAACCTGTTATTGTCTATATTTATTCTTATTTAACACACTATACAAAAAACATCAAACAAATATTAAGATTAGATAAACAGTTCATTCATTTAAGTATATATATGGTATATTTACAAATTCTAACACAAAATGTGAACAAAATTTATTTTTTAGTGTGAAAAGATTGAGAGCAATGTGTTGCAATTTAACTCATTTTTTATTGTACTGAAAATTCGTATTTTTATAGCATTGAAGACATCGAACTTGAGTTGCGTTCCTGGCAATGTAATGCCCTCTATCGTATAATCATACAAAATCAGGAAGATTTTTGTAATCATAAGCGGGTTGAATCGATTTCGATTTGGAAGGGAAGAAAAAAGCTTACCAAATATCAAATATGTTTTAACAATGTATCTCCAAAAAGATTGAAAGTCATGGGAATCTCTGTCTTGTCCTGCTGACACACGTTACTCATACACACGTTAATAGGAAACATCATCATTTGCCAGCACCATCTCTTAATACTTGTTGAAAATTCTATGTTTCCCAACATTTTGATGGAGTCCGTCCACCTTACCTACAAACTTGTAGTATTGTTGATATCAATCTGTAAGCTGATAAGATTAAGATAGCAGCAAAATACTTAGCTTCTGCTACAGCTTTTCGAGAATTAACTTATCACTTGGAAATTGTATCTTTTTCTTAAACCTTACAGTCAAAAAACATCTCGGAAATTTGTAAGGGATTTTCTTTGTCTAAAACAAAGTAGCTTCCTTTTCAAGCTTTAATAAGATATCCTTTTGTGATCATTTCTTTATAAACGTAATATAAGTTTTCTCCATAGGGGGTTCTTTTAAACGAGAAACGTATACGTAGTCTAGTATTCATATATATATGTATGAATATTTATATATCAGAATCAAAAAAGTAAATAAAACATTTACATATCATATTATCAGAATCAGAAATTATACCAAATTTATTTATTTTACGTCTAGTCTATAAGGAATTCAAAATCAAAAAAAAAAAAAGCAAATCCTCAAACTAGTCAAAGAGAAGAGAAAGTTTTTTTTCCATATTTGCATTGCCGACACTTTCTCCTGTGAGCTGCGATAATGAAGAAATGGATGATAATGCAGTTAGCCAGGAATAAACTTATCAAGTGCTCGTCGAATTCGTTAAGTGCGATGAGGAAGAGTTGCTAAAGTTGCAATAGGATCGTTCGGCGAAGAAATCGGCTTGGTTGCATTAGGTTCAGGCTAAAGTAAATATTTCTACTTAACTTGATTTCGGTTGGTGACTTTGAATTTTGTGTGTGTTATTATTTGGTGTTGACTGTAGAAACTTTTTTAGTTTTAACAATGAACGCTAAAAGGTGTCCACAAATCCACAATAATTTGACATTGGATAGTAAGGACTTGTGCAGAGTAGTTCGAACCCATTTGTTGTTTTTGAACCCTTTTCCCATACAACTGCCGTATAACTCATATTATATCAAGCATCCATCGACGATGTTGATGTCTTCTCCACGTTTGTGTTTTTTTTTTTAAGTTGACTCGGAAATCTATTAGTCATGAAATGGAAGGCTTGACAAAGTGTATCTTCCCTTGCTGATTCAGATCTCACCATCTGATGTGTAACTTGCAACATGTCAAGACTATCAAGAATTTGATTTACTTCCTGTTCCATGTGAACTGCAGCAATAAAAAAGCCCTCAGTTACTTGGACACTTTTATTGTTAAGACGCTATAGCACATCAGTTTAGCTGCTGCTGACAACTCTATCGCCAAGCGCTGTAGTCTATTGGCTTGATGAAAAGCTATCTCCGTTTTTCCGGAACTGATAAGGAGCGGTCTTTGGTCAGTAAGTAGAAGATGCATAATCATCATTCTCTCAAACCGATCATGCTCCAAGCATATGAGACAAGAAATTCTTCTTCTTCTTCGGATGGCGCTACAGTCCGGGGTGGACCTGGGCCTCAACCAACATGTCTCTCCAGCCAGCACGATCTTTCGCCAATTGCCTCCAGTTGCGCGCTCCAAGTTGGTTGATGTCCTTCTCCACTTGTGTGGGCCACTTTAGTCTATGTCGTTGTCGCTGTTGCATTGTCCCAGTGGCACGGATTCAAAGACTTTTCGGGCCGGAGCAGTGGTGTCCATACGCCATAGAGTTTGGAGTGAATATCAGCCAGAAGCATTGCAGGATCTACCAATGCATCCAGAAAAAGTCACAGTTTGGTGCTTCTTAGAGGCTGGTGACATCACTGGACCGTACTTCTTCAAAGATTATGCGAATCGTAACTTAACTGTGAATGTTCAGTGCCACCGTGAGATGATATCGAACTTTTTTTTGCCCAAAATGCAAGAGCTTGAATTGCATGGTATGTGGTTTCAACAAGACGGTGCCACATGCCACGCAGCACGCGCAACAATGGACTTATTGAGATGCGAGTTCGGTGGAAATTTTGTTTCACGTTCGGGACCGGTCGATTGGCCGCCTAGATCGTGGGATGTAACGCCTTTAGACTATTTTTTCTGGGGCTATGTTAAAGCTCATGTCTATACAGACAAGTCCGCTTGAATTGACGCATTGGAAGACAACATTGAAGCATATATTCGTGAGATACCTGCCGAAATATTGAAAAGAGTATGCCAAAATTGGACTAAGTGGATGGACCATTTGAGGCGCAGTTGATTTCGGTTGGTGACTTTAAATTTTGTGTGTTATTATTTGGTGTTGACTGTCGAAACTTTTGGAGATTTTGAATTGTTGACCTCCGGTTTTTAGTTTTAACAATGAACGCTTAAAGGTGTCCACAAATCCACAACAATTTGGATAGTACGGGCTTGTGCAGAATAGTTCGATCCCATTTGTTGTTTTTGAACCCTTTTCCCAAACAACTGCCGTATACCAACTCGTTGTACATGCATGATGAAGCTGGCGATCGACCAGAAGCGTCCAGAATTAGCCAACAGGAAGGGTGAGTGTTCCACCAGGACAACGCCAGACCACACACTTCGTTGATGATTCGTCAGAAGCTACAGGGGCTCGGATGGGAGGTTTTATCGCATCCACCATATAGTCCGGACAAAGCGCCCAGTGATTACGACCTGTTCCTGTCCATGGCGAACGCCCTTGGTGGTGTGAAGTTGAACTGAAAAGAGGCTTGTGAAAAATGGCTGTCCGAGTTCTTCGCAAATAAGGAGGGTGTTTTCTACGAGGGACGTATTATGAAGTTGCCGTCTTGATGGAAACAGATTATCGAACAAAACGGCACATATTTGAACTAAATCCCATCACTTTTTATGAAGCATTGAATAAAGAGCAAATTTGACAACCTTATATATTAACATTCATATACTATTCGATGGCGCAAAAATCCACAAGAGAACCAGAGACATTTAACATTGACAGTCAATAATTATTATCGAAGTATTCACAGCAGGAATCGAACGACGTCTGAATGTAACACTAATCCTCTGCTCCAAAACGGAACAGAAGTGAAATTTATAACTCGGTGTATGTTTGCACTGAAATTTTATCAGTTTTATTACTACTTAATCTTATGCCTAAATAAAGTGAAAGTATTTGAAAAGTAGCAACTTATTCAAAAATCAACAATTTCCAGAGTCATAAGAATTGTCAATACTCGTAATTTGATTTGAACTGTTAGAATTGGGCAAATTCTAATATTTGAATCAATTTAAGTCTTTTAAATTAGGTGTTCAATGTTAAATATATGTAATACTAAAATCAATAGATGAAATAAAAAATAAATTAATGAAATATAACAAAAAGAGTGTGAAAATAGTTGAAGCAAAACAGTGTTAATAGCGAAAAAATGTCATATCAAAAGTTCATAGAATTCATCACATAAGAAATTGTCATATGCTCAAGTAAAAAACGAGCCGCAAATTATATTAAAACCTAAGTACTAACAAGAATGTGATAAACCAATGGAAGATATAAAGAAACAAATAAAACCGCCGACTATGTCTATTAACGTTAGTGTTGTGCAGAATAGAAATGATGGTGCAATCGCAATAATCCGTGGCAATGGGGAGGTGAGTGAAAAAATTTAATCAGTGGAATAATATGAAAGAGAAATATGATTTTATGACCAAGATTCAGAAGATGCGTATTCCAAAGGTATTAAATTGAAAGTGGAACTAAGACACAGAATGCCATAGTGAAACTTGAATTCTTAAAATGTTTTACTGTTATTTAGTACAATTATTGAAATGGAAGCTTGATATACATATTTTATTGAAGTCAAAAGCGTTATTAGGCTTTGGTTAAGAAAATTTTCAATTTATATATTTAACGGGAACCCATTTGACGAACAGAACAGACTACAGGTGGTGTTGGTTTTTATGTTCGCGATCAGTGGAGTGTTGAAGTAATAGAGCACTTCCTTTTTCAAAAGGAAAGTTGGTAGGTATACATAAAACTAATATACTTGATAATAATTTTAATTTTAGGTGGTCGATCACCTAATGCATAAGAAGCAAGTTCTGAATACTTTAAAGACTATTTAGAAAAAATTTCAGCAAACCACAAAAAGGTTTTTGTAAATGGGAGACATTTAATGAAGTAATTCTTATCTTCTGTTGGTTTTTGATAGTTAAAACGGTCTATTATACTACTTGCATGAAAAACATCTTATGTTTCAGTAAAAAATCAATGATATTGTCTCAATTAGTCGGACACATCTCATTTCTGAAATACATTTTGATATTAAAAAATGCCCTTCCTTTCTTGACTTTTAAAAATTCGAAGAACAAAAATCCTACGAAAAAATACAAATTCAACACAAAATAAGTACGTATGTTTCTAACTCAGATATATATTAAATTAATTTCCTTTAACAATTTCATCGGATCATAAGTTTGGAGAAAATGAAAAGGTATCATCTTGCTGCAGAACTTGTTTTAGGCAGTTACGTTGCGTACATAAAATTATGTTTGAAATCAAGCCAGAACTTGCAATCACTTGCAGTGAATTAACAATTCTAAGTAATTTATCTCTCCCAATACAACCATTGAACAGAACTTACGAATTTGAAGTAGTGTATTCATCTTTTATTCGTCTGCAGTGAAAAAATGCTTTTTGAATAATAAAAAAAACCCTAATTTAACACACGCAACAACCGTTCTGTGCTAACGATTACCCCATTTGCCAACGATTCTTTTCGAGAACAGTAATAATTAACAAATATCCTCGTTTACTAGTCTCATTCACCTCTTTAACTGGCTTCTCTCCTTTCATATAAAACTTTTGCCGTTTCTGCAAATTTCCAAACGTTAGTTTAATTACATCGAGTCAGAGAGGGTACAAAGTTGAGTTCTGAGAGTGTAAGAACATCAGAATGGTAAAGCGAAAAAAAGATCATGCTTATCTATGTACATATGTACAAGGAGGCAGTGATAGAACAAAAGCACCGAAGCTCTACGGATTTGTGTTACCCATTAAAGTGTAATCTCCCTACAAGAATACAAACTGCAGACTCCGATGTTAGCTCTCATTATGGATATACTATGTGTCCGGGTGAGTTCGTATCTCTTTTTGAGTATTTCTTTTTGTCTCACTTTGCCTTGCCATTGTCGTGCACAATGAAGTTGTTACAGAGAATCACCGCTTTAATGAACACGGATGAAAGTCGATGGTTGTGCAGCGATGTACAAAATGTCAGGTACGGGCAATGTGGGGAAGTAAGAGAAGCTCTGCAAATCGTCTGTGTTTTTGTCGCTGCAAGGAATTTACCACTAGTGCCTGAAAAGAGGATAACAGTTTTGTAAGTGGGATAAGAGATATTTTATTAACACTCAGAATGTGGGATGGCGTGATTTCTCGTTTATATCTATTGATCACACAAGGATGGCCTGGATGGTCATTTTTGTTTTGAGGTGTGTTGTCATCGATCTAATTGATTTCTTTAAAAGACACGCACAAGTTAAGTTTCGCCCTAGAGACCACTTCCTTTCAGTCACGAGATAGGAGGTGTCGTATTTCTAACACCACTTCCGCTCATTCCCATTAAACTTTTCCATATCATACACCCTATCCATCAAGTAAACGAAACCACACGTTGCTTGCACATTTGCTCAAGTAATCAGTAAAAATGTTGTGAGGAATTAAACTATATTTTCTAAAAACTCAACCGCAAGTCTTACAATAGTAATTGGAGGAATTGGTTTCCGTTAAAGAGTAGTAAAAACACGACGATGTGAAAAAGTATAACTGTGCGACTTGTTTAAGAATAGTAAAAACACAACGATACGAAAAGTACAACTGGGCGACTTGAGAAAAAAAAAATATATATAATCGTAATCG
Organism: Eristalinus aeneus; assembly: GCA_955652365.1. Classification (NCBI taxonomy): domain Eukaryota; kingdom Metazoa; phylum Arthropoda; class Insecta; order Diptera; family Syrphidae; genus Eristalinus; species Eristalinus aeneus. The sequence goes on along the minus strand of OY019130.1, from coordinate 63,590,812 downwards.
AAAAAGAAGTGCGGTTAATGCCAATATTCGAAAAAAGAAGTGTGTCCAATTCAAAATATTAAGAAACAAACCTTACCAGAAAAAACAGTGCAACTCGAAAACAAACAAGGTAAGTAGAATCAAGTACTTACCAGTGTTGGGCAAATTTTAGTCGAATAATGAATAAACTAGTCATTAGTTGATGGTTACAAGCGATGAATGATTAATTTATTCATTAACTAAACCCAGACAAAGTTATTTCAAATGATAGAGTAGATGTCGATGATGTCGCTACAGTCCAAAGGGGGACCAGGGCCTAGCTTGCTCATCAACTACTCGTGTTGTGCGCGTTACTGTTCTCTCACAAGTAGAGGGGACCTACAGTTTTTTGCCGACTCCGAACGGCAAGATTTGAGAAGCTTTCTTAGACAGTAATTACTCTTTGAGTGTTGTCAGCAGCTCGAAAGAGGTGGTGCCGTGAAATATTAGAAAAATTGGTGTTGAGCTGGGAGTCGAACCTAGACCCTTCGGCGTGTGAGTGTCGCACTCTACCCACTACGCCACGGCGACCAGAGTAGATAATGAACTTTAAAGTATTACTGTCGAACACTTTGCTTTTTGGCTCTTAAATGGAGGTTTTTTTTATAGTTTTTCCTCCAAGATAGATTCAACTTTCCGAACCGCATATCTTACTTATAAAGCAATTGTATTTTTAGCAGTAAGGTTTCTATAAAATTGTATCTCTGTGGAAACTAGAGTAATATTTATACATTATGCAGCCAATAAATATATTTATCTATTTTTGTTATTTTTATTGATTTCTTACCACATTGTTTTTGCAGTCGAAATTTGGTCGCGTAAATATATACAGCACTGTGCCAAATAAAAGCACCATGTTCGACTGTCACTATAATGCAAATTACTTTTTTCTATGGTGAGGCAGGTGCCTTATATTTAGTACACAACATCTATTACATTAGTCATAAAACCCTTAGAAACAGAAATAAAAGAGGAATAGTTAACGTTTTAGGTAAAGAGACAAAGTATCTAGCAGGTACCATGGACTGCGACGAGGTAGAAAAAAACAGCAACTCGATATGAACGAATGAAATAACAAAAATCTATTAGATTTTGTCTCCTGAAGAAGTAAAATCTTTCAATATTACACCAGACAAACTTTCTAATATCAAAAGTTCTGTCATATCTCACGAAAATCATGATGTTAATTCCAAATCATTTTAGATCTTAAATTTATAGAGTAATTGTTAAACCAATCACAAATAAATATAAATCATTAATAAGAAATAATGTAACAAATTTCAAAGATGATTAGAATAAAACACTTCGATTTACAGATCTTCAAGAAATAAAGAATGAGTGTATTATAAATATAATATATGTATACAAATTTATAGTATATCTATATAAATTTTATAAATTTTAACATATATATATATATAACTTTTTTTGTAATGACTGAAGAAAATCCAGATTCCCTGCAAATGCTTTAAATTTACACTTTCGAAAAAACAAGGAACAATATTGCCGTCTAAGCCGGAGGCGTATGCAGACTTATTATTTCTTTCAAATCCAAATGCATCAAAATTTCTTTTCAATGCTGTAGGTAATAGTTATCAGGTGCAGCCTCAGTGTGCATTTGACGTCACCATTTAAAAAAGGACCGAATAATTTGTATCCTCAATATAAGTCTTAAGCCTTATTGTACATCTTAATGTTATTTAAAAATAGATAGGCTGCAGAAGAGACATCACAATACAATAAAGACCCTTTATGTGTATTAATTAAAGTAAATTTAGAACGAGGTCTTCCTGAAACCCCTGTCGCTCTCTGTGTTCACCTGGTTGCCGGTAAGAACCCCTAAACGCTTGTCCTAACCTGGGTGGAAAAAAAAAACTAAACCACAAGATTTTTGAACCGCAGTTACCACAATATTGCTATAAGGGGTCTAAGACACATACTCAAAATACTGTCGTTGATAACTCCCCGTTGTATTACATGAAATATAATCAGAACAAAAAAAGCCGGTTGAAAACAGTAACCTTTAATATTTGTGGAATTAGAACTAATCGGATTGGGATTGAAGAGAGTTATGGAATAGGAAAACATATATTAATGAGCTTCTGACTTATAAAAATAATAATAATTGTATAGCACAACAGTCCACAGGAATACCAGGGCCTAGCCTGCTCATCAACTACTCGTGTTGTGCTCGCTACTGTTCTCTCACGAGTAGGAGGGACATACAGTTTTCTGCCGACTCCGAACGGCGAAGTTTGAGAACCTTTTTTTTTAAAAAGTTACTCTTTGAGTCTTGTTAGCAACTCGAAAGATGTGGTGCCGTGAAAAATTCGAGGTGTTCAGGTGGGAATCGAACTTGGACCTTTGGCGTGTGAGTGTCGCACACTGACCACTACGCCACGGACTAACCAGAGACGAAAAAGATCTGAAGATGCCAGCGGAAAAATCATTGAAGCGCAAGGCGGGGAACACCATCACAAGAATGAATAAAACCCACAAAAACTAACCTTACCCTGCTAGTAAAATGGTGATAATGACGAATTGCTGTCTAACCTTATTTAACTTGTATTAGGGCAAGTTGCACATTAGCATATTTTTTAATCGAAAAGAAATAATAGAAGAAAAACAAATTTGGAAAGTTTTTTGACTTTTACATATGATTTTTAACTGAACCAAGCGATTTTACATAACCTATTTTAGAAGCATGTTTTTCAAAACCTTTGCCCATAATATTGAGTCACACTGCTGTAGCGTCTAAAAGCCAGACAGTTTGTTAAAGTTATCTCTTTTCTCTTCCCTTTGCAGCTTCGGTTTTAACGCTATTCTAGTTCACATACATATGTACTAGATGAAATCTTTTCACAAATAGGTTAATTTATGTATTCGATAGTTCTTAAATAAAATTGATTTGAAATTGTGTGAGTCAAGAAGCGGCCCTCCACTTTCGCACTTCATTGACACACATACTTCACAGGGTTGGGTTGATTCGTTTCTAGTTAATACTGCACACAGTTGTGTTCAAACTTTGTGTACTTGGACTGCGATAGACCCGGATTCTGGATCTTGCAAAAAAAAAGTGAAACTTGTTCTGTCGTGGACAACTCTTTTTCGCTTTCGAAAATTAAATCAAGAGAAAAACAAATTCTTCGACTGGAAAATATAGATTTGCTAAATCTAAGCTCAAACCTCTTGAGCTTGCAAAGTTATGTACAAATGTTCAGACGATTGCAGGATCTGCAAACATTTTCAGTTGTGTCAATGTTTTTTGAATTGCATTTCTTAAATGTTTCTCTCTGATATTTTTGCGGCGTAAGATTAATTAGGGATTCTGTTAGACATTTAGGACAACTTTCGCAGTGAGAGGTCTGACAATAGTTAAAGGTCTGGTAATTGTCTGAACAAAACTTAGGTAAAGCGTGAATAGTTGGAGAAAGTGAGCAAGCACAAAAGTTTTGCCTCATATTTTATTACACAACGCCTCATATCCGTTTTGTATTATTAAAACATGCACCACCTTGCTCTCTCCTTGCATTTATTTGGTTTGAAACACACTAAATGCAAGAGATAATCAAAAATAATAAAGAATCCAAGCGTCACGAAGTGAGCTGCTATTTAAATTAAAATAAATGCGGACGTGAACTTTAGTACCAACGGTTAAGCTTTTTAATTTGATTCAGTTTTTAATGTTTTAAATAGAAAAGAATGGTGCCACTGACGCAACAATATCATTGAATCAAAATGCAGGTTTCTTTTAATCCAAATAATTCAAACTAAAAGCAGCGGTGAAGGCTATCAAACACGAAATTGAACACGACTATTTTGTTTAGTTATCAATATCAATTACTGATTTCATTCCACAATTCCGCAGAATCAATGTCCACGTCAGAAGTAAACGATTTCGATTTGACTGCGGCACTGGGTTTTGGAAAACTGGTGAATATTTAGTGAATCCGCGTGTAAATATACACAAACCAATGTGAAAATTGAAATTAAAAGTAAAAAACAAATAAAATTAAATTTATTGGGTTATTGAGGGTGCACTCACAGCAGCCGTAGCCCCAAAAGCATTTCTCATATTTTGGTAGCACGAACGCAGAATTCTGCCGTGGACAGATGGTGGTCAAATTGACAAATGTGTAAAGCCAAATACAATTTGAGTGAGGCTGTTTTAATTGAATTAGGATTGGAAACAAATATTTCCACCACTAATTTGTTTTAATTAATTCTTTATGGTGGATTTAAAAGAACATTATATATAAGTGTGGCTATTTGACACTTTAAATAAATACATTGAAATTTTAATTTGAAAAAAGGGTTTCTTTTATAACTTCTTGTTTTGATATTAATAATTTCAATAAAAAGCAGATTCTTGAAAAGTCTTATCTTAGATTTTATTGTTCGTTAACCGTAGGCCATTTCTACATCTACTTTTTTAAGTTACCTGTTAGACGCAAAAGGTTCACTGATTGTTTTCCGACTTGGTTTTGGTATTTGAAGGACATCGTATGTATATAATCCAGGCGAAATAAATTGCTGCCTTTTCAAGACGCAAAAACTCCACCATGACATCATAAAACTCCAGTCTGCTAGTCTTTCCTTATGTTTTACATTGTTTAATGCATATCATGAAGTGATTCATATGAAGAACAATTCCACCAGTAGGAAAGTCAAATTGACCATATTATACCACGAACTACTTCCCAATGAAAATACATAAGGCCTATAGTGCACGTTTACTGATATGCCACCTATACAGAAACATACGTTCTCATTGAAGGTGGCAAAAAAAGAGTTCGGAGTAGAGGCGTTGAAGCTTTCTTTCTATAGAAATTTGTTTGTTTTTAGTTATAAATTTATTTATTTTTTTACATTTAAACTGACATTTAATTGTCAAATTATCATGGAGGAAAACTACGTTATTCATATTAATTACCAAAGTTCCCGTTTCTTTCGCCATCACTTGCCTGCCGCATCAATAATTCAAAGTCTCACTTTGCCACACAATGTTCCAGTGCCAGTGAGATGAATAAAAGTGCGAGCAGAAAACATTTCATTGCCGCTAGCGCTTTCGTTCAAGACAATGCAAATCAATCGCAAACATTACCAACTTATTGTGACGATTGCGCCATTGCAAGGGATAACTTAGATGAATAAATGTCAATTGTATAGTTTCGACTTGGCCAATGTGTGGTTTCAACGGGACGGGGCTGTATACCATACACTTTACTGAGGAATTGGTTGGCAATTGCGTTATTTCTAGAAATCGACCCCTCGCATAACTAACTCGTTGGTGGGAATTTCACACTAAGATGTTTTTCTGAGGAGCTAGGTAGCGGTACGTCAAATAGCAAGAATGTCTGCAAAAGTATTTTTGATTTATTCAGAAATTAAATTTTTTGGTTCTTAATAAGATTAACGCTGACGCTATGGTTGAAGCTTTAGCTTTTGCCCCTTCATCAAAGTTATCAATAAAATTTCGAAATTTTATTATTTTCAATTTTTAAATTTTAAATTAACGTTCATCGGAGTTGTCCACGTCCACGTCGCACGAAAAATTAATCCAATAGAGATTTACATATTTTTAAATTTTTATTAAAATGAAAACAGTGCTAAACATGAGAACTCAAGATCGAGGTTTCATTCTTAATGCTTTATACATATGGACGCTATGACGCTTAAGCAACTAACTCACTTTCTGTGTGGAAGCTGTCACCTGTCTTTTTGCAAGCCTTTGAACAAGATTTAAAAAAGTTGGAGTTGGAGTTGGAGAAAAAAGTTGTGTGGAAGCTGTCACCTGTCTTTTTGCAAGCCTTTGAAAAAGATTTAAAAAGTTGGAGTGGTGCTGTGTCGACAATGTTCACAATTCCAGTTTCAATTTTTCACATTTTTTTCACTACATATATAAGTAAAAACCAAAAACAAAAAAGCTTGCGGGCAGATGCTCTATTGGGGCCGTTATCGACCAATTTATTTTTCGCAACTTAAATATTTTTTTAGCACACATCTGTCTATAGCAGGCTATGGTTGTATAATTGCTTTAGCTGAGTGTGGGGGGGGGGGGGGGGTAGTGATGAAAAGTACCATATTTATCAGAAGTCAAAAATGGTGTTAATTACATTTGTGATTCAAGTGACAACGATGATGCAGTTGACCGACTTTACACTGCTCAAAACAATACGATTTAAAGTTCAACACCGTTGAATAGGCAAAATTTTATATTTCAGTATCTTGGGCTCGGTTACAATGAAGCCATGTACTACTCGTTGACCTATTGCTCTTTAAATTATATTGTAGATTCGCTTCTGGTTGATTTTTCCCAACTGTTTGTACGGTTGTTTTGATTGTTTTCTCAATCAATAATCCAAAATACAAACAGTCTTGTGGACGCAAAATATGGCGACAAACATAATAAAATGGATAAAAATATGTGAAATGCATATTTTGGCATCCTTATTTCTGCGGGTGTTTGCAAGTGAGTTCTTTCATCGATTTTCGATTACTTTATATAGAATTGTCTCCTCAGATTAAACGAATCAAATATTGGTCGGCAAATATAACGTGCAATCATGTCACAGTTGGAAAACAACTACTCGGGTTCCATATGCATTAACTTTTTATCACTATTTATTCACTATATTGATTTTAAAGTAACTTTTTTATCACTATTTATTCACTATATTAATAGAAAAAATAAATGTACTATATTTTAAAGCAAAATCCAGTTCATCGAGAAAAATGAAAGGCACTGTTGACAATGCTAAAAAAATTTCAAACAATGAAAGACATATCTTTGGCTAATGTGCGTTCTTGCTAACTTAATCGTTATATCTGTATTGAGTGCTATTGTCTTTTCCGAACAAGTTAATCTGGATTACCGACATCCAGAGGCAAGCAAAATCGAAGAAGTGTCTTCTCCTTGGTGTCGAATTGACAAAAATTTACATATTTAATAGTAATTACATCTGGCCACATGTAACGTTATTAACGGCGGGGGAATATCGGGTTTCAAACCACCTGTTAAAAGCCCACGACTTCTTCCCCCTATAAAAAGACGCTAAGCAGATGTGTCAAAAGTCATTTAGGAAGGAAAATAAGTCTGAGCTGGTCCGTTATGGTGTGCCAAATCTTTTTGCAAAAACAAAAACATCCGGAACAAATGCAATAATTATATTTTCTTACAAATCTTTTATTTTGGTATGTATTTTCTTGAAAAATATTTTTAGATTAGATTAGATTAGTGTCGATGAGGTCGATGTTAAGATCTTAAGGATCTTAAGCTGTCTGTGGTCGTTAGCTTAGGATTCATCGTAGCTAGCTCCTTCTCCGCCTTCCTGTAAAGGAAAGTCGAATATACAAAAAAGCTTTTTCAATATTGTGTGACTACAATAGATAGATAGATAGTTTTTATCTCGTAATAAAATGTTTACATTGATATTATTTATCGCACAGCAGCTAATTCAGAGATTTGATATATCATATTTATTATTTTATTATTTATTTTTCATTATTTCATAAAACAATTCATATAATTATTTAAATATAGTTTACAATATGCATAAATAGGGTATTTACAATTAAAATAATGATTATGACATTTGATATTTTTATACAGTAGGTAATAAAAATAGTGTTAAATGTCACCTCATAGGCTGAGATACTAAAACTACTAAATTAGGGTGGGGTGACCCATGCATAGCTTGACAAAGAAAAACCAAAATTTAAAACGTTACAATTTACAGAAGAAGCGCGAAAGACAAGAGAACTAATACATTCATTATACTTTACATCAGAATGCCAGAGAAAAACAGTTCTAAGTCAGAGTAATTTAAATTTGATAGCTAATTTCATAAATGCTTTTCAAAAATTCGAGAGTCAGCTAAAGATCTTATAAAAACTGGAAGTGCATTAAACATGCGGCATGATGATACCAAATAAAAATTCCGAAAGGTTCGGTATTTTGGAACAGGTACAACAGAAGAAGTATTCGAACGTAGTCCAAAGTTTGAAATTATTCTCAAATTGCGGTACCTGATCTCGCGAAAAACACTTTGAACACCTTAAAACAATAAAGATGTCTAATGGGAAGAATTTTTGAACTAAGAAATAGCGGATGACATGGATGATGATAATTTTTGTTAAAAATTTTTCTTATCTTACTTCTGGAAAATCAGATTAAATTATTTTAAATCTATATAAATTTGATAGGAATTGAAGTAAACAAACTGAAGAAAAATACAAATCTTCAATGAAAATAAGAAAAAAAAAAATTAAAACTAAATAAATAAATGATTAAATAATTCAATATATAAGTAAATAAATAAATAAATAAATATATGCAAAAATTAATAAATATATAAATTATTAAATAAATAAGCAGATAAATAAATAAATAAATATATAAACAAACAAGTAAATAAACAAATATATGAATAAATAAATAAATTAATATATTAATTTTTAACAAGTAAGGTAATGACATACGAACGACGTTAAACATATTGAGAAATACAATCAATCAACTCATTGACTAGTGGATTGTCAGCGAAAGGACATGAATTATAAAACTTATCCGTCAGTTTTAATATTCGCTTGTAAACCAGCTCAACACCCGCTCTTTTGTGCAGTTTTAAGGTGGTGGTGGTGGTAATCCCGAGGTAGGCCTAACATCATTTTTAGAACTTTGTTGTGAACTATTTGTAATTGCTTGATGTGGCACAGTTCGGCTTTTCCCCATACTAGAAAACCGTAAAGCATAATTGCTTGGAATATGGATTTTAGAATGGTTACTTTATTGGTGAAGGACAAAAAAGATTTTCTGTTGATTATAGGGTAAAGCATATTTTTCGCAATGCTTACTTTCTTAAGGGTTTGTTTGATGTGCTCATGAAAAGTCAATTTGCTGTCAAGATGTATTCCAAGATACCTTACGGAGTTCTCCCACTCTACGCTGACTACAATAATACCATGCGTGAATGTATATTCTTGTGAATACAATTCCTGTATTTGCTGTATAAGAAACGAGCAACCCCAAGTTGGTCGAAACAATCTACTTTGGTGGTCAATTGGGTAATAATTGTTTTTTTTTTTTTCATTTGTTTATTCGTTTTTTTCACTTGTTTATTTAACACACAATGTGTTAAATACCCAATGTTGGTTGAGGCCCAAGTCCACCCCGGATTGTAGCACCACAAGAAGAAGAAGAACTTACCCAATAAATTGTACTCTGTGTTTTAGTTCATATGTACAATGGATGTAGCATTTGCCAAAAAAGTCTCTGCGATGCAACTACAAAAACATAACTGCTCATTATCAGGTGCAACGTCGTTCACGTTGTCTGCCACGGTGGTCAGTGCTAACAGAACATTTGGCTTATACAAAACTGTAGTACCTTGGACCTTAATTTCATCATTATTAAGTACTCGTTCTAACGTTTACGATGAAACACGATGTTCATGTTGCGGTACCCGCGGTCATCGTAACAAATTCTAAAGTTTCAGCGACAGTTGTTGCGTGTCGATTTATCGAAGCTAAGCATAAATTCCGCTCTGCGACCCACGACAAAACATGTTCAAAAACAAATTACCTTTCGTGTGGCGAGTGCACCCGTGTCCTATCGCTTTGGTTACCAAATTGCATGTACTTTTATTGGAATAGGTTTCTCACGTGTAGCGGGGATCCAAGTTTTTTGTGAAAATTGAATGTAAGAACTAACTAATCTAAGCCTCTTGTGTTGGAATGAGAAAATGCATTGATTCACAGTTGTTCACAGCAAGACTTTTAATCTGCTTTTTGAGGTTCTGGTGTTGATATTATTGCATTTACTTTTTTGGTTTTCTTATATTTAACATTATGTAGTTTGTAAAGTGTATTAAATGTTGAGATAGTTTTAAAAGAACTTAACATAGCAAAGGTGAGCGCCCTCAAACATCACAAGATAATGCGAGATGGGTCTTTAAAGTTGTTGAGTAGCTTTTGAATATTAAGAGGAAGAAAAAAGAAAAAAAGTGGAAAAAAACGGTAAAAGAGGGATTCTCTGTTGAAAACGCAGCATTATAAATCATGTTACTGTACAGCAATACTCACCTCACATTTAATTGAAAACTAAATAACGAAATTGTGTTTAACGTGTAATATTAAGAGAAGTTCAGGTAACGACCAATGATGTTGTTCAATTCTACAAGCAATCCAGATAGTGAGGCAAGCGCTACCAGTTCCGATCACGTGTTAAATTGCTACTATATTAACATCTCGCATTTAAAGATTCTTCAATTTGCGAACCTTTCACTTCAATTGCAGATAACCCAACTTCTGTTTTATTATCCTTAAGTTGCTGTATAGTGGGCGATTGAGTAAATCCTTATGCAGGAGATATTTTTTACTTTTTACACGAGATGTCATTTGTACTTTATCTGTTTCCCAAACTGACAACTTTTATTTACCAAAGTTTATTACGTAAAACATAAGGCACACAAACCATATTGGTATGGTACACGTAGGTTGCCTTTTATATTTCGGTATTTGGCAACCCTAGTGCTGCAGTCTAGCAATTGCCAGCTCTATCGTAAAGTTTGACATTTTTGAGGTTATGCGTACTCAGAAAGTTTTGGCATACGAGCGCTATTTGCGTTGTTTACAGTAACTTAAAAGATTCATCTCGCCCACAAAATGGAATTAAGTCGTGAAAATGTTAGTGCGAATATTTTCTACAACTTTTGACACGGATTAACTCAACAACAGTGCATCGATGAACTTAACTCAATATTTGGCGATGAAGCTCCATCAAGGACCAGTGTTTATCGATGGTATGGTAAATTCAACCGAGGTCGTAGTTCACTCCGAGACGAATTTCGTGACAGGGAACGAATCGTGGACGTACGCGTATGAGCCCTAAAGTAAACAGTAGTCGACTGTAAGGGGCTTTCAAATTGAGCCAAATATAACAGAAGTTGCTCGCGCACGAAGCACTTTCAAACAAATGGTCGCCTGTTTTTTCGGAAAAACTGGACGTGTCGCAACTGTACCACTAGAACAACGCACAACACTCAATTCTGAATGATACACAACCATTTGTTTGGCAGTTGTCTTTCAAGAAATCAGGGAAAAAAAACCGCCGAAGACGGATCACTCTTCACCACGACAATGCGAGCTCTCAAACATCGGCTCATACAACTGCATTTTTGAGCACCTCAAAACATCGATTTGATGAGTCATCTGCCGTATAGCTCTAAATTGGCACCGAATGACTTCTTTTTATTCCCCTACGTAAAAAATTAAATGAGAGGTCAATGTTTTTCGACACCTGAAAAAGCGGTTAATGCGTTCAGAATACATGTTTTGGAGATACCTCAATCAGAGTGGCAAAAATGCTTCGGCAATTGGTTCAAACGCATGCAGAAGTGTATAGATCTTAATGGGGAATATTAATAATTATTAAATTTTATTTTCGATGATTAATATTTCTTTTTGTTCTTTAATCCTGAAATATAAAAGGCAGGTTATTGTAGGTTATAAAGTCCATATGAAACAAACACCAATCGTGCAAGATTCTTTCTTTACAACAGATTTACTTTAAAACGAGAAGGATATTGTCTTACCTTTCATATAATATTGTTATGTGATAAAAAAAGTGGGTAACAGTGCCTGAATAATTTCAATTATAGTACGACTATAGACACCAAAAAAAATAAAACAATAGGAAATGATCGATTACTCTGCAATAGTGCATGTGTATGTGCGGATTATTTTTATATCTAAGGGTTCAAACTCTTCGTTCATACGTTTTGAGAACTCCACTATTTTTCGAGTTCATGTTTTACTTTTTTTTGTCCAATTATAGATTAACACATTAAATTTCAGTTGAAAGTTTTCGTCGAATACAAATTTCAATGATTATGTTTTTCTGTATAAAAGTTTATTGGTGTAGAAACTGAAAGGGGCCAATATATTCTGCCAACACGTTCTATAACGATAATTTAAACTCATCAATTGAACTTCAAATTGATTTTTAAATATCTATCATACATATACTTATAGGTGTATGGGACCTTAATACAATTAAGCTAATTATTTACGCAACTATACGTTTAACTAATATAAGGTAAAACATGTGATGGACACGAAAACGGATAACATGGAATATGAAAAGTTTGAATCTCTAGAAATATTTATGAAATTTTCTTTTTTAAAAATATATCTTTGATCCACTGGTCATTTAAAGGAAAATAAAAACGTATTTTTGTTTTATCTTCGATAAAACGGAACTGGTGGCCACCGTGGCGTAGCGGGTAGAGTGCGACAGGCACACGCCGAAGGTCTGGATTCTTTTCCCGGCTGAACACCGGGACCCACCTCTTTCGAGCTGCTGACAACACTTAAAGAGTAATAACTGTCGAAGAAAGCTTCTCAAGACTTCGCCGTTCGCAGTGGGAAAAAACTGTAGCGCACAATACGAGCAGTTAATGAGCAGCTAGGTCCTGGTCCCCTGTGGACTGTAGCGCCATACTGTTATTAAAACGGAACTTGTTTGGTGTAGTGGATTAGATCTCCATTCTTGGACTGAAAATTTTCCATTTTTCGGAGCACTACTTTTTTGTTCACTCTTTGTCATATTTATGAAACCAACGCACAGCATGTAATAAAGCTATTGCGTTTATTTTTAGGCTGACATTTATATACTTTTAAATATATGTCAGAAACCCTTCGAAAAATCTTATCTTGAATCAGTTTTGTTTTTGCAATCGATTTAAAGGGAATTAAAGTATTTATTTATTGGACATACATCGATTTCTGAAAATAAATTGAGCTACAGTTTTGTTCATAAAAATAGCAGAATTGTGGTAGGTAGTGTGAGACTCATGGGAAGCTATACCAGTTGAGACATGTCGGAGTCTGGTGGACTCAATGCCGCGAAGATGCAGCGCAGTGATAAAAAAAAGGCTTTGCTACAAAGTACTAATGGTAAGCTGTAAATAATAATGATTTCATATTGTTTCATTGATTTCTGTTGTCTAGGCACAGCATAATTCTAAACACTGCTATTTTTATGAACAACTGCGAAATATTACTGCGACCGAAAAAAATAGTTAAAAGTTATGAACAACATTTATTTTGTGATATACCTGTTAAGACTGAAATACTTTACTTTTGTATACGTTTTTTGAAATAATAATAAAACAATTTGAATTAATAGAAAATTATTTGTCTTTTTGAGGAGCACTGCTATTTTTATCAACACAACTGTATGTAGATATATTTAATCTGGTCAGAATGTCAAATTCTGACACTGGCCAAACCATTTTCTAATTCATAATACATCCACCTATTTATTTATTTATTTGTCTTTTTGAGGAGCACTGCTATTTTTATCAACACAACTGTATGTAGATATATTTAATCTGGTCAGAATGTCAAATTCTGACACTGGCCAAACCATTTTCTAATTCATAATACATCCACCTATTTAAGTCGGAATGGAGCTTCAACCACTTTTCCTAATCAGATTCAATTTTTGATAAGGATCAAGACCCAACAGAAACCGTCACGAATAAGCATCAATGCATGAAAACACGTCTCACAGAACAACGTGTGTGCTCCACATGACTAACGTATGCGTATATTTGAAGTATTTGTTAGATTTTCTCAAATTCATTGTTGGTTTCATACTTTACAAGGTATCCATTGTGAATAGAGAAGTTTCACCATCTGTTTGTATCAAAATTCTCAAAGACCGTCAGAAACGAGGTAAATCTCTGCCATGTTCATATTTACGATTTCAGTTGTCCGCACCCTCCCAGTGTATCCTATATTGGGTGTGTGTGTGGTTGTGATTGTGTGTGTGTGAACATACATAAATACGAAATCAGGGTTAGATTTGTTGTATATTGCAGTATGTGAATTAGGTTGAACGAAGTGTACATTACGCTCCCTTCCGATTCACCCGATTTGCCGAATATGTCGGCAAGAACTAAACCGACGCATAACTTCCGCCACTCAAAGGTTTCCAATTTTCAAGGATATCTATTCAATGTTCTATCTTTATATGTATGTAGATCTTCTGCGCAAATATTACACTCCACCAGCCTGTTCGACTAGGATTTCAAATTCTGTTATTTTTTCATTTTCGTGCTCTTTCGAATATATTGAAAGTTTAATATCGTAAATAGTGAACGTGAGGTAGCTGTACAGCTTCGTGTAAGCATAGATGTTTATGTGAGTGTGGTTTATAGTATGGTGTCGGCAAGAAGAGAAAAAGTTATGTGTTTTCTTTTGGGGAGACAATTAGAAACGGGAACTTGAAAAGAACCAATGAACCCTCCCCCCTCCACACACCACCCTTCAGCAGGCATTTATTCTGAGCTAATCCCTTTTTGCTTATAGAAATTTTAAGTATAGCAGTTGGAACAGTGAAAGTAAATTAAATGAAAGTTTCGTATTACTCACAGACAATTCTGTCTTAGTCTTTTCTTCAAGCAGGTTTTCGGAAAGAGAACTTTAAAATGGAATGAAACAAAGACGGTTTTAGTGAAATAATTTTTCTTGAAAGATAAGCTTCTGACGTCATAATTTAAATATGTATCTTGCATCTTGCTCGAACGTGATCTAATCTGATCTAATCTAATCTAAATCCGTAAAAACACGCGAACTTTTCCCTCCAAATGTCAATCGTTACAGAGTAAGCCAGCATTCGTGGCTTAATAGCGTTAAAATTATCTCTTTTGCCTATTTCTTTTTAATTAATAATTCTAGACCCACATATGTACTTATGTACACATACGAGACCGAGTTGAGTTTTTTTTATTTTTATTTAAAAGATATTTCAATCTTTAAAACAAAAATCTTTTGGAAGAATCTTAAATCAGAAATAATGCACGTACATAAATTTAAACATGAATTTATCGCTATTCGCCCTGCTGCTGTTATAATAATTGTTAAAAAGCTTGGTGGCAGCGTGAGGGACTCATCAACCATTGTCTTTAAATTGACTTTTAACTGGTCGGTGTTCCTTTAATAAAAGGCTCGTCTGTGCATCGTAGCTGGTTGTCTTCAGGATTCCATTTGGATCTTACCGAGGGGCTGCGACAAGATCCTCAGTCAGAAAGCAAAAATTAGAATTGATCAAATCTAAGATGTACTGGAGTAAGCTCTTTTTCTTTGCTGTATTAATTGTCTTCAGTACAACAGTAAAAGGTTGGTCGTAAGCCATTAAATTACGCAAATTTTCGTTAATGTGTCTATTACCAACGTCTTCATTGGTGTTTGCAGGACCACTGAAGAAATCTGAAACAATTTAGCAGCAATTAAAACCATTTACTTTGCAGCACATACATACGAGTATATACAACATTGTATTTCCTTACACGTTCTTGCTTTGTCTATTTTGTTGCTAAAGGCACTTACGTCATCTAGGTTTGTTACTTAACAACAAAGTTTAAAACATTTCCCATATTTCTGAACTGCCTTAGAAACAAGGACATTAATTGCAATATCGGGTACACGTTAAATCTTTTCCTTCACGGTTATGTCAGCTGCACCCTCTTCTTCATCTTCATCAATGCCTTCAGTTTGTTGGAGCCTTTTGACAACATCTCAGAATAAATTTTTCTTCATTACCATCTTTCAAATTGTATTTTATAAATCTTGAATTATTCATGGTGAAGCTCGAAAACAGTCAAAGATTACACAGAACAAGTTTTTAGTCCCAAGGTGCACACACGTCTACCAACAAAGAAAATAAGAGGAATAAGAAATCAATCCAAAAACATTCTTCTTAGTAATTTGACAACATTTCATACCAACAAAATCGAAGAAATTATTTTTTTTCAAAGTTCATAGTTTGTGAGCTGTACTTTCCCAAAAAAAATATTCAACTGGAAAATTCAAGTAAAAGTTTTATCGGTAGAGCAAACATTTCCAAAAAATCATTCGAGTGGTCACAAGCCCTCACTACTAGTTTTAAGTATAAAACGATAAATTGCATACATATATGTACATATGTGTATTTACCCACGGTCTGTAGAGAATAATCCATTCTCGTACCCATCACTGAAGGCTGTTGTATTTTGTCACATTGTCTTTCAAACAGAGTGGTCAACTATATTAAGGCTCTTTCGGTTGACTATTCATCTATGGTAAAAGCATATATCGGTGATATTTTCAATAGCATCAAAGCGGTTAGCAATCACTCAGGGATACAGAGAAATCATAGATGTCTACGGTTTCAATCTCTTTATATAATTGACTTCAGCAAATCTTCTCATCATTCAAACTTCAATCAGGTATAGTACAATGTTTGTAGTGCCATATTGATCTGTATCCCGTTATTAGTTAAAAGCATCTTATAGATTCGATGTTAAATTCAGTCCCTCCAGATACGTTAACCGAATTTCATTGAAGATATGCAAATCTCAAACGATTGCCTCAACCCTTGTAAACGAAGAGCTTATTTCCTAGTGCCTAGTAAGAGCTTATTTCCTTTCCTAGTGCCTAGTCAAAGGCTTAAATGTGTTCATGCGGATCTGTCCAGAGTCAACTACCCGACATCATAATTTATAAATGTTTCCTGAATGAAGCAGCAAACGTTTGTTTTATCCACTATTCGGCGGTGGAGGTGTCTAACTGCGAGTCAAGCGCTCAGTTTTCCGTTGCAAAAGAAGCTGATTAGCCCATCAATTGAACAGGAACATTACCTTGATTCACATCCATACAACTACATTCACGATTTTTCATTTTAGGAATTTCCTCAATTTCTTGTTGCTGGGGTTGGTGTTAATATTATTCTTTGCGCGGGTGGAATCTTGGTGGAGCTTTTTCCAAATATTCTCTCGTGAGGGATAAGGTTTCATTTCTGCTCGAGCAAACTGTGATATTGTTGTTACTTAAGAAGGTCACACGTGCTGTGTCATATCAAAACATGCGAGAACGTGACACACATGGTAAACGGGAATAGATTGCTAGAGACAAACTCTTACGCAAAACTTTGTTTGTGAAGGATTCCGGGGGAGAGTAGGTTATACTATTAATTTTCCATGTGCTTTCGGGGTCCCTCCGCCAAAGCAATTAATTTTGTTTAACTTTAATTTTCTCAACTTTTGTATGAGCAGACACGTTTTTTGGCTTTAAGACAATCCACTGCTACACAACAATCTGGCATTGTCAAAAATCATGAAACGGTTATTTGTCAGTACTGAAGCCAGTTTGGAGTTATTTGATGATTTGTTTGTGAAAAATGCAAATTTTTTGGTTCTGCCCGAAATATTGTTCAGGGTTTGTAATTATAATCGAAAAGCCTACAAACAGGGACACTGCAGAGGTATGTTTTTTAGCTTTGCTTCTTTCGATATACTCTTCTAATTGTTTAGTCCAAATAGTTCATTGACAGTAATGCAGAGGAGGTTATTGAGAACATTTAGTTCAAGTAACACAGAGATTAATTTATTCCAGATTAAACTAGCACCAACGAAGCAACTTCAATATGTTTGCAATCATATATGGTAATAGTTTCAGTCACTAGGTTTTAAGTGGAAGCTGTTTTAATCGGTACGGGTTTTGAGACAATATTGTGAAAAAAAGTGCAAATTAAGACAAATAACAAGAGAATTTCTAAGACAAGTTCTGGTTAGATCAATAAAATTTACACAAACATATTGTTTAAACAAATTTATATTTATTGAAGTATTTCGTATTTAAAATATGGTTAAAATTGCAGTTTCTGGTTAAAATTGCTAAAAGAATTGCAGAAAAAGTAATATTTTAATTAAAAATTTACAAGCTGCGTGGCATGATTTCATAAAAATGCTGCAAAATGGGGTTTAGTTTAATCAACAAAGAACTGACATTGTTCAATTGGCATTGATTCTTAGGACGTTTTTCGATATTACTCGGCTCAGCTTTCTACACTTCTTGCTTAACGTCCCACTGTTTTCAATAGATTTGAGATTAACTATAACTTCAATTGTAATTGTATAAATATACATATATATATATTGGCTCAGTTTTCAAAAAAAAAAAAGAAAAAATAACACATGCATGTTCTGTCTGATATTGGAAGCGATTACTTATTCTATTGGGTGTATTAGTGTAACATTTGTCAGTAATAGGTGCGTCTCTTTTAGACAGCAACATTGTTTTTCATCGCTCACAAAATGTTCAAAGTTGTCTCAAATAAACAGCATTTGTGGAAAGTTTTGATGTTTTTTTTTTAATTGGAAGGAAAGTGCAGCTGAAGCCACTCGTTTGTAGAAGTTTATGGTGCCAATTGGTTTGGACAAATCAAAAATGGTGAATATAGCTGAAGACAAAGAGCTTTAATAATAATAATACTAATAGGTGGCCGCCGTGGCGTAGTAGGTAGAGTGCGACACTGACACGCCGAAGGTTCAGGTGCGATTCCT
This sequence comes from Eristalinus aeneus, assembly GCA_955652365.1. Taxonomy (NCBI): domain Eukaryota; kingdom Metazoa; phylum Arthropoda; class Insecta; order Diptera; family Syrphidae; genus Eristalinus; species Eristalinus aeneus. Next base: position 63,572,405 of record OY019130.1, on the reverse strand, counting down.
GGGGGAACACCTCAAGTTTTTCACGGCACCTCTCTTTAGGAGTGCTCACAATACTCAAAGAGTAATAACAGTCTAAGATAACGCTTCTCATTGTCTTTTCTAGTCATAAGACAACAGTTGCGCGCAAAACACGAGTAGTTGATGAGCAAGCTAGGCCCCGGTCCCCTGTGGACTGTTGCGCCACCCAATTATTATTATTATTAATTGGATGGCGCGACAGTCCATAGTAAACCAGGGCCAGGGCTCATTAACTACTCGTGTTGCCCGCGCTATTCTAGGGGTGGTGTACTATAAGCTACGAACTAGAAGCAAAACAATTAATTGGAAACATGATCGACTACGAGTAATGTGTTTGATCCGTGCGTTGATTGAGAAACGGCCAGAAACGACCGATAGGAACGACAAGGTGATCCTGGGTCCACGTGGCTGTAGCGGTCAAAAGCTATCGGCACACGCAAATAGAGATGATTTATCCCAACCCACCGTATTCTACACATTTTACTTTCCAATAACAATTTTTTTAATGGGTGTAAGGCGATTTGGGGGGGAGGAATCACTGGTTCGGATTTTTGAAGTAATCGAAGTATTGCTTTATAACTGGATTCATACCAGAAAAGAGTCTTAGTCAATAGATAATATTCAAACTAGTAGGGACAACATCATGAGTGAATTATTAATTTATAGTTAAATCAATTTAGTGCCCGCGGTTTAATACCCACGCATTTAAAATTAATAGCACCAAATTCGTATCCACTTCATTAAATTGCTGTAATATTTTTTTTTATCTAAAATTTATGGCCGTCCTTAGGCCTTAAAATTTCTAATCCTAGAGCAACATATCTTATACATACTCTGATTTCTTCTCTTACAGCGTGTAAAACCGATGTTGATGTTATTCGAGCTATAATAGGTGAAGTTTTAATCAGCAACTGGGACCAGTATGCCCGAAACAATTTTGTAATTTTTGGTGATTAGTTTTGTTTAGTCTGTCCTATGTAGCCTTTCGCGAAGGCAGTTGTTGACGTATTGATTTATATTATTTGAGTTTACTGTCACACTTGTTTTTATACATACAAAGTTGTTGTGCAAAAATATTCAACGCCAGAAGACATTAGTAGTTCATGCAACTCGAAAGATGTCGCCAAAAAACGGCAACGGCAATTTAAACCTACCCACTTCTTAACTGCTCAAAATTGGTTTTGGAAATATCGATTTAAAATGTGATGTGTTGGATTCAAATAATAAAACAAGAAATATCCATACCGTGAACAATATGGTAAGCATTCGGCATCAGATAACGTTATTCGCCTGTTGACATCTAACCACCATTTGGATGTTGTGCACGATTAAGTCGTTCAAATGATTTGTTCAATATTTAGAGCATAATGAAAATTAGGCTTTTCACCAAACTTGCCATTTGAATTTGCGAGCTTGCCTATTTTTTTATATATTCGTACTCTTTACGTATAAGTGCTTGATATTTACAACTGTTTGTCTGAAAAGCCATCCGAGCCTTTTGGTTTAACTAATTGTCACACCATCATCACTTTGTTTACCGAATTGTTTTATTTTTATACACGATTTGACACTTGTCATGTCTTCTTCTCTCGACAATAAAGAAATAAATGGACCAAATTCACATTTGTGAATCACTTAAACCGAACAAATTCAAACAATTTCTATAGCTAATTAATTTCATTATTCACAATTTCCTGTGATTGAGTGAATCAAGTTGGCACAAGGAGAATTTAACATAGACCTCGGAAAAAGAGATGAGCTTTGTTGGGAAGTCCAGCTTGTATTTGTAAGTTACTTTGCATCTGTGACTACTTATGATAAACAATATATTCTTCCTAATTCTTAATATGTTCGCGGGAACCTTACAAGAATTTTATTTCTCATAATCTTATCAGAAGGAAAATGTTTTATTGAAGAATAAGAACATCCCATTATTTGCCTTAGTTAAATATTCCGAAAAATGGTAGTGCCTGCTTATACATAAACATACTTTTCCTGGAAGAATTTTTTCTATGCTTATAATTTGTAGTACTTGCTTTCCATCTAATGTGTGACATTTAACTTAACCTTAAGGGGGAGTTTTATAGAAGTATTTTATTTTCATTCGAATAAACTCATCATGCTAAGCCCGAAAGGACCGCCACTGCTTTTTGATCCCATATCATGTATCTCATCAGCATTTTCAAACAGTAATTTGAGGACATCTATTCACACACACATACACACACACACGTATCTTATTGAAGGAAGTTGAAGGACTCGTATTTTCTCATTCTCTAATGCAGTCCTTTGTGCTTGGCACATGCTGAAAAAACACACACTCTTTTTTTGTGTTTTGTTTGCATTCAGAAGAACCGGAGATGGTTGGGTGGCGATCACCGTCTTTGAGGGTATGGGGATAATAATGAATTCTTTTGTCTACTTATCAAAGCAATCGAGTGGTTTATAATGACAAAGGTCTTCTCAGGTAAACGGTATACATTCCTATTTTCTACAGCTTTAAAAAATTTTCTCTGCTCGAGAATTGCACGTTCTATAACCATATTCGTTTCTTAGAAACATTAGGCACTCTCCCATTATAGTTTCTCTTGCAATGTACACATGTCATGTTACTTTGAAGAGCAAATGATAGAATACTGATATGAATAGAATTTCATGATACGAGTGCATTTTCCAATAAAAGTATATCTTAGTAGACGTAATTTGATTCGTTGAGTAGTATTTTTTTATGTTATGATGCCGAAGATTTGCCTTAGGTGCTCTTTATCATGGTTGCCTCCTTGTTCATTTGACGAAATATGATAATTTCTTATGCTCATTGTCACATTGTCATACTTTTTCCCATTGGTCATTATTTTCACAAAGTGAAGACTGCAAAAATACTTTAATTTTTATGTAATGATTCTTTTCGTCATTGACAGATGACTGACAAATCTCAAAATTATGTATTTGAATAAATCGTTTAAGTTCTGCGCGCTGTTCTTGTTATTGGAAACAACAATATAAAACAACGTATAGGTAAGCTATAAGGGATTTAATAATAGGACTGGCATATTAAAAAAAGCTAAAAAAAAACTGGTAGATAGTTTTCTTACTAAATCTTAAGTTTTTCAAAACATTTGACTATGTTTGCATGTTCATGTAAGTTTTTAGTGATGAAATAATTTATAATAAAAAGAACATTTCGTTATGAATAACTCATAAGATTTGCTTGGAGGAAAAACAAAGAAAATAAAAGCGTTTGTAGTGCTTGCGGAAAAATTCTCATTTATATTATATACCACAAAAACATTTTGCGCATATGGAAAAATATAAGCTCGTGGTCAGAATTTTACTTAGAAAACAGAGATAATTATTTACCTATAACTGACATTTTTTTATTAGAAAAAAAGGCACGCAATTTCTAAAAAATAATATAGCCTACCAACTTCTAACTAAAATAAAGTATATGTCTGCATCATGTTAGAAGTTCTGATTTTTACTTAGTACCCTTAGACAACCACTTCTAAGATTCCATCTCTGTAACAACGATGTAAGGAACCAAGCCATAAGAGCCCCGAAAGCGTTTTGTTGGATTCAAAATTACTTTATTTGGTTCAAGGTCATCCGGGAAATGTAATAATAAAGTGGAGACTGCGCACATTTTCACATAAACATAATCATTAAATAAACTTAAGCAAATTTTAAGGAAAAGTCAGTTGTCTTTAAAATAGTTCCAAGGAGTATTGTTTTGAAAATTTAAGAGAGAGATAGTGATATTTATTTTGTCTATAAACATTTTGAGTCATCGCACAATTTATAATAATGTGTACAGAGATGTGATTTACATTAGTATATCTTACAACTGAAATATAATAATATAATTCAGGATACTGCTTTTCATTTCGAATGTAATTCTGAGGAAAACCGACTGAAAGCCTCAATTAAAAAAAAATAAATAAAAAGTAGTAATAAAAAGTAAGTGAATAAATAAAAATAAAATAATATATATATATATAAACTAGCTATACCCGGCGCGCTTTGCTACGCATAAAATAAATCAAATTTCAAAAAAAGTTAATGTATATACATATACTAAAAATTATTTGTTTATTGAAGTGCTGTTGGATATACAATATTTTTTGTTTTTCTATCTGGGGCATAAACGAATAAATTAGAAGGCTTTCCGACGTGGGAACAGGCCACACACAGTTGTCCATGAGAGAAGCACGGATTTTCTAAATTCTGGCCACACACTTTTAAGGATTGTCCTTGTGCCTTGTTGATGGTAATGGCATAGGCGAGTCGCACTGGAAACTGCAAACGTTTAAATTGGAATGGTAAATCAGTTGGGATCATTTGAATGCGAGGCAATAGGACATCTTTTCCTTTGAATTTTCCATTAAATATAGTAACTTCGATGATATTCGCCATCATTCTTTTTACTGAAAGCCTAGTACCGTTGCAAAGTCGTGGTGGATGAATGTTTCGAAGCAAAATGATTGGCACGCCAATTTTCAATGTTAAAACGTGCGGAGGCATGCCAGGTAAGTCAAGTGAATTCAAGAACTCAGTTGGATAGTTGACAACTTCGTCTTGGTTCATCACAGTATCAATGGATTTATATGTTTTCGCTTCTCCAGGTATTTCACCTTGAATGGTTAAATTAATTGAGTTAAAATCGTTGTTTTTGTCTGCTAATATAGCACGTTCACTGTATTATGTATTGGCTCGCCTGCATTTGATGCGAATATGCAGAAGTCTGGTGGCAATAAGATACATTGTGTGACCTTATCGATAGTCAACCATTTCCATCATCCAATTAGTTGCAATTTGGGTTTATAAGTATAGTTTCTGCACATGTTGCAATAAAACGGATAATTTTAAATATGCATTCAGTTTGTCAGCCAGCGTTGAACGCGGAATAACGGGAAATGTTTGTTCAAAAACCTGAAAGTATAAAATTAGCGCACCTCCGAAAACACATTCGTTTCCTCTTAAGTCCTTTAGTGTGCAATGAGCGCTTCCAATGATTTGTTGTACGCCATTGTATATTGACATTGATTTGCTATTGTCGCAGTAGTTTAATATTCGGTATTAACATTAACATAACGTGATACGAAATAATTACACTGTCATGTACATTCAAATACCGTATACATATATATGGACCAGAGGTAAATCTATGCACGGGCATACACGCATCTACGCACGCGTAAGCATATATACTTCCCAAAACAACACACGATTACTTCTTCTAGTGTACTTTGTATGTGTATTTAGGGGTTGAATTGTACAATGTGCGTGACTCCACTGAGGCTCGTGTCGATTCACTGGTTACAGCGAGAAAAATATATGGGAAACAAAAAGCATTTATCCTGCGATATCTCCAATTTATTATTCGAAACGATGGTTGGATAATTATGTTCCCTTAGCGCGTTGACCAAGATCTTCAATACTGCGTTTTTAATTTTCCAAAAGTTGCATATTGATGTTTTAAAGATTTTGACCAATAACTCCCAAAGTGTCTAAGCCTGAATGCTTGAACTAATTTTAGTTGAAAGTATTCATTGAGACGGATTTTCCATGATTTTTCCAGATTTGTAGGCACAACTGTGTGGAAATTAGAAACGGTCAAACTTTTTAAAGCTTCATATCTTTCTAACGGTACTCTACACCGAAAAACTGCGAAGGAAAGCTCAATCTGATTTTCAAAGGCCTTTTGATTGATATATCACTCGAAAGGATCAGCCGAACTTTAAACATAGGGCCCAACTTCATCTATATGGGGAGCCATCAATCCAAATAAAAGTTGGCACCAAAACCCTTTTGACAGAATACTGAGCAAAGTTGCCAAAGACATCAATGCTCTATCTCTTACCAGTTAAGAGTCTATAAAGGGCAAACAAACAAACAAACATTGATTTTTATATATATAGATAGATAGATATAAAAAATAAATTGAGACAATAATTAAAATAAATAAATAATTGAATAAATAAATAAGTAGATAATAAAATAAATAAATCAATATAGAAATAATATATATTAATAAGTAAAAAATAAATAAATAATAAGTAATATAATAAATAAACAAATATAATTAAATACTAATAAATAATTAAAAAAATAAATATACAAATATATAAACAGTAAACATACAAATTGACAATTAACCATTGAATAACAATGTGCAACCACTAAGATATTTTATAAGACTAAGGTAAATGTGGCAGGTACGTAGGTGCTTTCAAAAATGTATATGGAGCAACAAAAAGACGTTTTACAAATTAAGGGTAGAGTACAATTTATTAATGAGCCGATATGAAGTGTTGTTATATCGCAGTCTAAAAGTCTCATTATAATTTTTTTTTTTTTTTTTTACATCAAATCAACATTAGCTTTTTTATGAAATTTTCGGGTAGAGTAATGCCATGGTAAGTTCAACATCATTTTTAAAATATTGTTTTGACACACTTGTAGTTTTTGAATATGACCATTTGCATACCTGCCCCATACTTGACATACATACAGGAGTATTGCTTGAAATATATTTTTATAAATTTTTACTTTATTCTCAGTCGAAAGGAATGATTTTCTGTTTATTAGTGGGTTTAACATTTTAATACCAATGTGAATTTTTTTAATTATGTTCATTGTGTGCTCTTTAAATGTTAGCCTTTTATTAAGGTAGATTCCTAAATGCTTTACAGAACTCTCCCACTCAATAGGGTGTCCACTAAGTATTAGTTCATTAATCGGAAAGAAGCTAGGTTTTCTTTTTCTCCTAAAAAAGATAGCTTGGATCTTTTCCGAATTAAGTTTAATTTTCCACTTCGAGAAGTAGTTTTGCAAAATTTGTATGGCATTCATAAGATTTGTCTCAATGTTGAGACCAACTCTATGCATTGAAAAAATCGCAGTGTCATCGGTGTAGATTACTGCATTACAATCTGGAAGTGTTGGAAAGTGTGAAGTATATAGATTGTATAGCACAGGGCCTAGAACGGACCCTTGGGGTACACCAGCACTAACATCAACTACATTAGACATACCACTGTTGACAAGCACTCTATAACAATGATTTGTGATAAAACTGTGAACAATTTGGGACAAAAACGGGGGGAAGTTATGACTATCTAATCACTTTGTGTATAAGCCCTTCATGCCACACAGTGTCAAAAGCTTTTTCAATATCGAGTATTATCATACCCGTTGATTTACCTATTTCTCGATTTCTTCGAATAATGTTACTTGTCCTAATCGCTTGATGGAAAGTGCCGTGATTATCCCTGAGTCAAAACCTCTTCGAGTATCTTACTAACAGCACTAAGTAAACTAATCGGTCTATAGCTTTCTACCTTAGACAATGGTTTCCTTGCCTTTGAAATTGGTATTATTTTTGCGAGTTTCCATCCGTCTAGAAATCTTAAAACATGAAAATTTAACTTTTTGTCTTATAATTTAATGTCTCTTCCACACATTGACATTGGGTTGCATCCAATACTTCAGATGAAATTTGTCCAGACGCTACGTCAGCGAAAGGCGTTCGATCGGTTTAATTTTAGGTATTCACGAAGGTCATCTATACCCAATGTTCTTTGTATTGGAATAGGGTTAACAGCACTTCTATTTGATACTTCTGGAATGGTATACCGTTCTTCCAGAGAAACTTCGTCGATTACCTTTTCCTTTCGAATGTTACATGGTGTAATTATTTTCTTCCAAATTATGAATAGGATTGAATATAATTACTGCTAGCAGGAGTATCATTACCATAGATTTCTTCCATTAGCTGTTTTGAATTCGCTTATATGTTTCGTGTTCTTAGCTTCAATTTCCTTCAGCATTTCCAGAGAGAGAAATTCTTCGATTAATGGCTTGACAGCGGATGGTTGTAACTGTTTTTCTTCGAAAGTGTTTTGTTGTACTTTTACGGTGGTCCGTTGAGCCGGACTTCGTTTTCGTTGATGTAAACACTATCTTCAAACTGGTTCAGAAGCACCAATCCATTGATGATCTCCACTACAGTTGGAATGTGTTGGTTGTTTATATCAGTGCACCTACAAGGTTGGCTGGATAACAATTTAGCAATACCTTTATCTTGACGTATATTTTTTATATAGTTTTGCTTACATATTACTTATTCCATATGAGTTTGCTTTACAGTTTATTATTCCAATAAAATTAACTTTTACAAGAGTTTTTTCCTTTCTTTATAGGTTCAATAAGAGTTTTCTTACATATTTCGTTTTCTGTAGTTATTAAGCTTAAGATGTATAGTAGTGATTTATTATTTGATCTATTATATTATTATAGGGCAGGGTTTCTTTATTTAGAGTTTCTTTTCTTACTTTTATTCCCGGGTTTGATAAAATATAAGTTCCTGCTTTTGCCCATTGCATAACGTAGTAAATATAAGTTGTCTCATCTTTTATCATTTCCAATTTAAATTTGAATTGTAACATGAATTCCATTTTCAACTTCTCATTAGATTTTAGTACTTGCATTAAATTGGTTTTTATATAACTTAGCTTATTTATTCTTACACTAACCAAATTATTTATAATCCTTTATTTATTCTTATTTATCAGAATGTTATACATTTTCTTTCATAATTTTGAAGTCATGTTCGTCAGAAGTTTCCACTAACCATTTCCAGGCTGAACCCAGGAAACCAAAGGGTTTTTATCGTTCTGACCATGGGAACTATTCTATCAAGATGCAGCTGAATTTGTTCAAAATCACTGGATAGGATAGGGAGGATGAAATCTTGATAGGATTTTCTTTGTGGCAACATAGCACTTAATTCATTGACATTCTTCGATGGTGATAACGTGTATTACTTCAAATACGCCAGCTTGTGATTTAGCGGTTCCAGTTTCAATTTCTATTAGTTTGGCATTCGAATAATTGAGCATCTTGACTTCGCAATTCATGGTCGTGATCAATGTTTTGAAAGGGATTTTAATTTTTAATGCGAGATTCGTGAACTATTTCCCAGACTTTGTTAAAATTTTGGTAGTTTTATCTTCGGCAAGTATTTCTTTATTATAACGTCGGTTTAGCCTGGATCCTATACGTTAAGTTTGTTTAACAAAAATTATCTTTCCTGAACTAAATTCTTACTACTACTAATTTAGGGAGGCCGAAGGAAAACACTATTTCCTGTGGGGGTTACCGTAACGTCTTCCATAGCCTGGACAATTTGTCCTGGATATTGAGGTATTGGTGTAGCCTGTATTTCTAAATTGCTTGTGAAGTCGGTCATATTTGTTTTGTCATATTTTGTCATATATTTCTTGTTTTATTTTTTTTTAAAGATTCAATCTTTGTTGAAATTTACATGTTGGCAGATTCATGTTTGGAAACACGGCCTTTCTCTCCTAGTTGGACTTCCATGTTTATTATTCCATGCCTTGATGTAGGATGTCGAATACCTGTTCTATGTGGTTAGCGGGCTCTGTTTCGCTTTCGTTAAAGACGATGATATCGTCTTTATAGACATTATACGATTTTCCGATGCACTCACGTAAAATGTCGAAAATCGATGGAGCGTTTTTGAGTCCATATGGCAACCGTGTAAGTTCATATTTGCCATTGTTGATAGAAAATGTCTTCTCTATATCAGATTCTTTCAAGGGAATCTGATAGAACCCGCTTTTGAAATTAATCACTGTGAAAAATTTCTTTTTATCCAGTTGCGATATTACCTCACTGATGTCGGATATTGGGTATCGATCGGCTACGGTTATAGAGTTCAAATTTCGGTAGTCTATAACCATTCTATATTGTTTTGCTTCGGGTGAATCCGGTCTCTTTGGCATTGTCCAGACGTGTGAGTTATAAAGTGACCGTTATAATTTATTATTTATTATTTATTATTTATTATTTATTATTTATTATTTATTATTTATTATTTATTATTTATTATTTATTATTTATTATTTATTATTTATTATTTATTATTTATTATTTATTATTTATTATTTATTATTTATTATTTATTATTTATTATTTATTATTTATTATTTATTATTTATTATTTATTATTTATTATTTATTATTTATTATTTATTATTTATTATTTATTACTTATTATTTATTATTTATTATTTATTATTTATTATTTATTATTTATTATTTATTATTTATTATTTATTATTTATTATTTATTATTTATTATTTATTATTTATTATTTATTATTTATTATTTATTATTTATTATTTATTATTTAAAACTGTGAATTAACCTTGGTCACCATCGATAAGCACGGACTTCATCCTGACCCGAAACATGCCAGAACCAACTAATATTTCGTAAAACCGTTCATTCGTTGGAGCTATCAATTATTATGACAAGTTTGTGAGTGCGATAGCACAGAGGACAGACGAACGTCGACACAGTTTTCAGGAATTAAAGAAAATTTTATCATCGCATTACGATCCAAACAAAGATATAATTGTCACAGCAGATGCTTCTAATTATGATAAACTACGCAACGATTTCTCTGACGAATTCCCTGAAATCAGATCAAAGAAATCATACAGTTAAATTGAAAAAGAAGTTTTAGCATTCATATTCGCAGTTTTTAAATTCCATAAAATAATTCTTTGTTAAACATTAAAACTGCATACTGACCATAGACCAGGCGAAGCACTGTCATGTGACTTCTTTAACATCATCCTCGACAAGATCGTGCGTAACTCACAAGTCAACACCAGAGGCACGATATTCCAGAAGTCAGTTCAATTGCTAGCTTACGCTGATGACATTGACGTGATTGGACGAACATAGCGAGCCGTCAATGAGGCATTTGCTGGCATTGAAGCGGAAGCGGTTAAAATGGGTCTGGCGGTAAATGAGGGCAAAACGAAGTACATGCTGTCATCAAGGAAGGACACGCAACATCGACGTCTCGGACGGAGCGCCACACTAGGTACCAGAAACTTCGAGGTAGTCAAGGACTTCGTCTACCTCGGCTCCACGGTAAACAGGGACAACAACTTCAGTACCGAAATCAAACGCAGAATCACTCTTGCCAATCGCTGTTTCTTTGGGCTCAAGAGGCAATTGAGTAGAAAGACCAAAGTGACTTTGTACAACACCTTGATCAACCCAGTCCTACTTTACGGTGCAGAAAACTGGACGCTACTAAAAGCGGATGAGGAAGCCCTTGGTCTCTTCGAGAGAAAAGTTCTGCGTGCGATTTTTGGTCCTGTTTGCGTTGATGGCATCTGGAGGAGAAGATTTAATGACGAACTCTATGGCGTATGGACACCACTGCTCCGGCCCGAAAAGTCTTTGAATCCGAGCCATTGGGACAACGCAACAGAGGACGACCTAGACTAAAGTGGCGCACACAAGTGGAGAAGGACCTCAACCAACTTGGAGTGCGCAACTGGAGACAGCTAGTGAAAGATCGTGCTGGCTGGAGAGGCATGTTGCTTGAGGCCCAGGTCCACCCCGAACTGTAGCTCCACGAGAAGAAGAAGAATAGCCATCAGCCGTTTTCTGCTTCTAAGATAGCGAGAAAGTGGTTATTGTGTTGGGACGTCCAAGCAAATGGAATTTCCAAAATCCGCAAAAAGAAGAAAGTTGTTACCTAGAAGCCTAGTATAAACTTTTGACTTCATTATAGCGTTTACATGTAGAATTGGTACTACGTGGTAGTCCTTCTCTATAATGAGATATAGGCTTTCCAGACTTCACTATCCACCAATTGGTGGATATATATTGAGAAGTTCATTTCAATTTTTTTCTGAGATGATTCCATTTGAACATAGTCAAAACTCTTGATTTGACTTCTGCTGAAAACTTGTTTCTTGCTATTTGAATTTGATGTGATTATTTTAGAAAGTTATCGTAGAAACCAAACATGTGACTAATACTGAGGATTAAGTTACAGAATCAAATGCACCGATTTAAAGATGAATAAAATTTATCATTTTCAAAATGAATGAGGTCGTCAGTTACAAATAAAGGGTTGTTGCCTCGCGGCGTTCCCGTTCCTTGCAGAAAGTAGGGTTAGATTCTCCCAAATAAAAATCCCTGATCAAATCGTTTTATTGGATTTTATTTGCTACAAGCAAAAGAAATATACATAAGAATCTTTAAAATATACTTTACTTCACTTACTTACATAGGTAGAAAATACAAAAATAAAAAAGGTACCGCGATTTAACGAGATTAAAAATGTAACCTTCCCTGATGATTTCAGAATTTGAAAAAGGCCGTCATTCAATCCTTGCTGCCAAATTTGACAGCCGAAAATTTCCCTCTTCCCAAATTTCCCTTCTGAAACCATTTGTGACCAAATGAGTTGCTACAAGACAGTCAAGACCCTGATGATGGCTCGATGACATCCCGCGGCCCGTCTGAAGCAGTATGCGAAGACTCCAAATCTAAAACAGCGAGCCTTCCGATAGACCTCTTAGGCAATACTTTCCCATTTGACAAACGTACATCCGCTACCCGAATAATTCCATCTTGACCAGGATAAACATTCGTAACTTTACCCAATCTCCAAGCAGATCGAACTTCTTCCGGCTCAATGACTAAAACGATGCTTCCGGCTTCTACTGGTTTGGTAGGTTTGAACCACCTTGAACGTCTCGTGATCTCTGGCAGATATTCTGTGTACCAACGTCTTGTTATCTCTTTCATCAGGTGTTGAGCTCGACGACTATACAATCTACTCCATTGGTCGTTCTCAGCAAATACTCCTGGTGCTGTAACATCTCGATCGCTGTCACCAAACAGGATAGAGTTGGGAGTGAGTTGTCTGGGATCCTCTGGATCGACTGAAATGTGGGTCAACGGTCGTCTATTAATCTGAGCCTGTGCTTCCAATAAAGCATTCCGAAGAACGTCCTCTCGAGGTGTCACTCCACGTAAAGTAAATTCGATGCTGGACTTGATTGACTTTATGAGTCTTTCCCACGCCCCTCCCATCCAAGGAGAAAAGGCCGGAATAAATCGCCAGACTATGCCTTGGCTTTTAGCGCAATACTCTCCGAGAACAGACTGCAACTCTCTTGTATCTTTCTCTAAGAGGTTCTTTGCTCCAACAAAGTTGAGACCATTATCGCTGTAAATAAATTTTGTGACCACGCGAATAATAACAAATCGTCGAACGGCCATAATACACTGGTCGGTACTGAGGTCATTCAAGATCTCTATATGCACGGCACGAAAACTTAGGCAAGTAAATATCATGCCATACCTCTTGGCCGTACCCCTTCCGTGTTTAACATACAATGGCCCAAAGCAGTCCACCCCTACATGAGTGAAAGGTCTCAGATTGAAAGCAAGTCTTCCTTCGGGCAACTGACCCATCACAGGCATAGCAGGCTTTGCCTTCATTCTTCTGCACATAAAACACCTGGATTGGATTCGTGCTACTGTTACCCGGATACTTATAATCCACGCTACTTCTCTTATATCAGCAATAGTTGTTTCCGTACCTATATGATTATTCTTCTCATGATAGTGAAACACCAGTAGATCAACCAGAGGATGGGTTTTGGGCAGAATCGCTGGATTACGAGCTGCATAAGATAATTTGGCTTTCTGCGCCCTCGAGCCTATACGCAATGTACCCTCGTTATCGATAAACGGTGACAGATTTAATAAGGAACTTGTAGGCTTTAAATCGCGCTCAGATTGCAGGCAAGCGATTTCGTCCGAGAAAGTCTCTTGTTGAATCTTTCGGAATATCCAGTCCTGGGCTCGTACAATTTCTGATGGAGTAACAAAGCGTTCTCTCTCAGCTAGTCCTTTTTGAAGAATGCTTTTAAAGCGAAGCAAGAAAGCAATCACTCTAACTGCCGAAGACCATTTTCCACGAAACCTTGCACTCAACTCATCGAATATCTTATATGAACTTATCTTCCTATGCAAATTTACTGAGAAGTTAGGTATTTTACTCTCGCTTACCCTTTCAACCACACTGACAGCTCTTGCAGGGGTAATTGGCCATTCAGCTTGAGGTGTTCTGAGAAAGGCAGGACCATCGAACCATCTCGTTCTATCAACGACTTCAGAAACATCATGCCATCTAGTACCATCGTCCGCAACGTTATCCGCCGATCTAATAAACCACCATTGGCGTGGATTTGTTGTTTCTAAAATTTCACCAATACGCACTGCTACGAATGTTGGGAACTTAAAGGTGGACGAACTTATCCATGATAGAACCGTTTTGGAGTCGGACAAGAAAATTACATCGTTAGTAGTGATAGAGTGCGATTTCCTCACCGTTTCCGCTACCCGAGCCCCAAGCACCGCCGCCTGTAGCTCCAGGCGAGGGACTGATAGTTTCTTGACTGGAGCCACCTTAGCCTTAGCCATTGCGATTGCTATTTCCACCGACCTATTCTTCTCGAAACGCCAGTAGGCTACTGCAGCGAAGGCCTTCTCTGAGGCATCCACGAAAACGACCAAGCTAATGTTTGAACATTCAGGAAACCATGAAGTATACGGGCGGGGAACCCTAATCTCCTCAATCTGTCTCAGCACCTTTAAGAAGTCCAACCACTGCCATCTCAATTTCCCGGATAATGGTTCGTCCCAATCAAAACCTTCACGCCATATTTCTTGTAAAATGACTCGTCCTCTAATGATGAAACAGGAAGCAAGGCCAAGCGGATCGAAGATTCTCATAATTATTAAATATTATTTATTATTTATTATTTATTATTTATTATTTATTATTTATTATTTATTATTTATTATTTATTATTTATTATTTATTATTTATTATTTATTATTTATTATTTATTATTTATTATTTATTATTTATTATTTATTATTTATTATTTATTATTTATTATTTATTATTTATTATTTATTATTTATTATTTATTATTTATTATTTATTATTTATTATTTATTATTTATTATTTATTATTTATTATTTATTATTTATTATTTATTATTTATTATTTATTATTTATTATTTATTATTTATTATTTATTATTTATTATTTATTATTTATTATTTATTATTTATTATTTATTATTTATTATTTATTATTTATTATTTATTATTTATTATTTATTATTTATTATTTATTATTTATTATTTATTATTTATTATTTATTATTTATTATTTATTATTTATTATTTATTATTTATTATTTATTATTTATTATTTATTATTTATTATTTATTATTTATTATTTATTATTTATTATTTATTATTTATTATTTATTATTTATTATTTATTATTTATTATTTATTATTTATTATTTATTATTTATTATTTATTATTTATTATTTATTATTTATTATTTATTATTTATTATTTATTATTTATTATTTATTATTTATTATTTATTATTTATTATTTATTATTTATTATTATTATTTATTATTTATTATTTATTATTTATTATTTATTATTTATTATTTATTATTTATTATTTATTATTTATTATTTATTATTTATTATTTATTATTTATTATTTATTATTTATTATTTATTATTTATTATTTATTATTTATTATTTATTATTTATTATTTATTATTTATTATTTATTATTTATTATTTATTATTTATTATTTATTATTTATTATTTATTATTTATTATTTATTATTTATTATTTATTATTTATTATTTATTATTTATTATTTATTATTTATTATTTATTATTTATTATTTATTATTTATTATTTATTATTTATTATTTATTATTTATTATTTATTATTTATTATTTATTATTTATTATTTATTATTTATTATTTATTATTTATTATTTATTATTTATTATTTATTATTTATTATTTATTATTTATTATTTATTATTTATTATTTATTATTTATTATTTATTATTTATTATTTATTATTTATTATTTATTATTTATTATTTATTATTTATTATTTATTATTTATTATTTATTATTTATTATTTATTATTTATTATTTATTATTTATTATTTATTATTTATTATTTATTATTTATTATTTATTATTTATTATTTATTATTTATTATTTATTATTTATTATTTATTATTTATTATTTATTATTTATTATTTATTATTTATTATTTATTATTTATTATTTATTATTTATTATTTATTATTTATTATTTATTATTTATTATTTATTATTTATTATTTATTATTTATTATTTATTATTTATTATTTATTATTTATTATTTATTATTTATTATTTATTATTTATTATTTATTATTTATTATTTATTATTTATTGTTTATTATTTATTATTTATTATTTATTATTTATTATTTATTATTAATTATTTATTATTTATTATTTATTATTAATTATTTATTATTTATTATTTATTATTTATTTTTTATTATTTATTATTTATTATTTATTATTTATTATTTATTATTTATTATTTATTATTTATTATTTATTATTTATTATTTATTATTTATTATTTATTATTTATTATTTATTATTTATTATTTATTATTTATTATTTATTATTTATTATTTATTATTTATTATTTATTATTTATTATTTATTATTTATTATTTATTATTTATTATTTATTATTTATTATTTATTATTTATTATTTATTATTTATTATTTATTATTTATTATTTATTATTTATTATTTATTATTTATTATTTATTATTTATTATTTATTATTTATTATTTATTATTTATTATTTATTATTTATTATTTATTATTTATTATTTATTATTTATTATTTATTATTTATTATTTATTATTTATTATTTATTATTTATTATTTATTATTTATTATTTATTATTTATTATTTATTATTTATTATTTATTATTTATTATTTATTATTTATTATTTATTATTTATTATTTATTATTTATTATTTATTATTTATTATTTATTATTTATTATTTATTATTTATTATTTATTATTTATTATTTATTATTTATTATTTATTATTTATTATTTATTATTTATTATTTATTATTTATTATTTATTATTTATTATTTATTATTTATTATTTATTATTTATTATTTATTATTTATTATTTATTATTTATTATTTATTATTTATTATTTATTATTTATTATTTATTATTTATTATTTATTATTTATTATTTATTATTTATTATTTATTATTTATTATTTATTATTTATTATTTATTATTTATTATTTATTATTTATTATTTATTATTTATTATTTATTATTTATTATTTATTATTTATTATTTATTATTTATTATTTATTATTTATTATTTATTATTTATTATTTATTATTTATTATTTATTATTTATTATTTATTATTTATTATTTATTATTTATTATTTATTATTTATTATTTATTATTTATTATTTATTATTTATTATTTATTATTTATTATTTATTATTTATTATTTATTATTTATTATTTATTATTTATTATTTATTATTTATTATTTATTATTTATTATTTATTATTTATTATTTATTATTTATTATTTATTATTTATTATTTATTTTTTATTATTTATTATTTATTATTTATTATTTATTATTTATTATTTATTATTTATTATTTATTATTTATTATTTATTATTTATTATTTATTATTTATTATTTATTATTTATTATTTATTATTTATTATTTATTATTTATTATTTATTATTTATTATTTATTATTTATTATTTATTATTTATTATTTATTATTTATTATTTATTATTTATTATTTATTATTTATTATTTATTATTTATTATTTATTATTTATTATTTATTATTTATTATTTATTATTTATTATTTATTATTTATTATTTATTATTTATTATTTATTATTTATTATTTATTATTTATTATTTATTATTTATTATTTATTATTTATTATTTATTATTTATTACTTATTATTTATTATTTATTATTTATTATTTATTATTTATTATTTATTGTTTATTATTTATTATTTATTATTTATTATTTATTGTTTATTATTTATTATTTATTATTTATTATTTATTATTTATTATTTATTATTTATTATTTATTATTTATTATTTATTATTTATTATTTATTATTTATTATTTATTATTTATTATTTATTATTTATTATTTATTATTTATTATTTATTATTTATTATTGTTTAAAGAGATGGGCGACAACGAAAAATTTCAGACAGGTTCTTATTCACCAAGCTGGAACCTCTTATAACATAACTTACACCTTTCAGCCAAGGTAATGAAAGGGGGTGCCCCGGCATTTTGCTTTAAGGAACAAATTGCGCCCAATAGAAGACAAAAGCAGTGCTGCAAGTGAGTATCATTGTATTTAAAAGCATGCAAAAACAATATTTTAAAAGACAACAGCTAAACAGTAACACATTTTTGCCCACAACGGGTAAAGTTACTACATTCCTGTTGATTAAAACTATCTTCAGTTATTCCGTATCCTGAGCAGGATGAATATGAATGAGTGCGTATTTTCTATCACTATTGATCAAAGCCATCCAATAACTTCATTTCCAGATACTCAGTTCACAGTTATACAACTGCCAAGTACCTTTATAAAGACTACTTCAATTTAGTAGATTCCAATATTTACCGGACAGGCATTTTCGTATAGCCAATAACCCTTCCAAGCGTATTATTGTTATCAAAACAAATCCTTTATGTCTTAACCACTCCATATGCACTCAACAACATCCCAATCAAATCTACCAGAAATCACACATATGTTGAAGCCACGCCATCAAGGACACTCCGCCACGAAACACGGTTCATCCTCTCCTGTCTCGTTAAAATTCACAAAAGCAACTGTGTGGCGAAAACATTTTCAATTCTGTTTGTTGAGCAGAATTTTGCAGTTGGTTAAATTATTCATGACAGGGTGACACAAAAGTGTGGAATGTGGTTTCACATGTACACCCTTACCACTCAGTGGCTGTGGCAGTACCGCGCGTTTTACCGGCATTGTCCATAACGGAATAAATGATTCATCCTCAGATTTGTTTTCTATTTACCTTCAACTGCAATTGTGCCATCCTCAATGAACGTCAGTCGGTTTCGACGATCTGCAGCCCACATCTCTCATACAGACAAGCTGTGTTTGCTTCGAAATAGTTGTCCACAGGCTAACAAGATTATGCAGACCACAGTGGTGCAGTCCAATATTCACCAAACATCACCTGCTTTTGTTGCTACTGTCATGTCGTCACTCGCAATATTTGAATAAATTTGGTTTCTATCTGACTCCCAACAATTTAACTGCCTCGTGAAATTATTTTCGTCCTTCCTCGTTTGTACCTCGTCGAAATAGGGAATTAAAACATTCATACATATGCACGTTATTTCTAGTTCAGATGTGGGTTCTGTCAGCATGAACTTGGGATTTTTTTTCGATGATTATTTATTTTACAAATGTCCACCTTTAAACAATTTCGCAATAGAGAGAAGGGTTCTTTAAGTGAGTTTGTGCATAATGAGCTTTTCTTGATGATAATAAAATGCGTGGTATAAAAAAAGAAAAAGGTAATACTTAACATCCATCCGTTTTTTTATTTTGTTTTGACCAAAAAATAAAGATATCGAGAAGGCAATAACTTCATTGCATTGTAAAAATATTGTGAAGTGCATAAAAATACACCGAAATGGTCATATCTGTAGTGGAGATCACCCAAGTTTTCAAGTTTCCTTCAAATGAAATAAACAAAGTGTAAAAAACGAAAGCGAAAATTAAGTCAAAAAATATATACAATAAACAAAAGATCGCGTAGATTATTGATTATTATTGAAAATAAATAAAAAAATTAGATCTATAAAACGCAGTACCGACACTGATAACTGTTCCTAGAGATAGAAAACGCATTGTTATGAAAATATGGGCTAAAGGAGGAGATAGTTTAAAACGCAATTCTATAACTGTGACCAATAATACAAATTGTAAAATTCAGAAAAAGTTATAAAAAAAATTATGTTCGTGGAAATGCATTTTTGCTAGAATTCGATGTGACAAATCCAAATTTGAGGGCTGCGGTATATAATATAAATTAAAATTAAATAAAAATCTACAGAATGACAGTCAAAAATGAGAGCTTAAGTAAATAACAACATCAGATGGTATCGAAAAGAGTTAATTTTTGAAAGAAAGAAAGTTTCTTTATCTAAAATTTAGAAACTCCAAAACTACATTGTTTCTTTGGTCGCAATCGTGGGACTTGTTAAATTTTTAAGCAACACAAAAGATCCCAGCCAATACTGTTGATTGATAACGTTTTTATAGAAAAACTATCAGCATGAAATAAAATTATATAAGAAGATCTGATATATACTACGTATATTAGAAGCGCGGAAAAGATAGTTTGCCTCTTACAAAACTAATCTACGGCAAACGATTAGATTCTGTTACACATTAAGTTCTCCAAAAATAATTTTGTGCGGTGTACTATAAGAATCATTATTAGGACCTATCCTTGTTTTTAATTTAAGAGGAAGTCTCTGTATGTTAAAAATTTTAAAGGTAAACAAACTGCAGTTGACGATGGCGCTATTTGTTTTCTAGCATATGTGTGTTCTTAAACAATATATTTGTTTCCTGGGGAATTGAGTCACGGCTCAGTAGCTCTCGGAATTAACTTTTTTTATACTATACTTTTTTTTATACTATAATAATTATAACTGGGTGGCCTTACAGTCAACAGGGGCACCATAGCCTATTACTGTTGTGAGCGATACTGTTCCCGTCCGAGAAGGGACCTACAGTTTATTTTCCGACTTCGAACGGCGAAGTTTGAGATGCTTTTCCATATAGTGTTGTCAGCAGCTCGAAAGCGGTGGTGGCGTAAAAACTTCAAGACGTTCAGGCGGGAAACGAACCAGAATCTTCGGTGTATGAGTGTCGCACACTACTTACTACGCCACGGTGGCCACCTTTGTTTCATACTAATCAATTTACTATTGACGATTTCACGGTATTGCATTATCTTTGGAGTGTATTGAAAGTTGTTTCGGATAATGCTTGGTTTAACTACCTTGACAACACGAAATATTCAATTTCTTAGCAATAATTTTCAAATTATTTTTCTACAGTGGTCTTTGTGAAGTGAAGTATAATAATATTTTGCCCAAAAAAAACTGTCTAAAAGTTAATCAATTTAAATAAATTTTATTTATGTTACTTAGGTAAACAACAGATCTTAAATTATTAAAAAACAAACTATGCAACTTCAACACTTAAAGAAATATAGTAAAAAATAAAGAAATTCAACAAAATCAAACGCGACAAAACTAATGCACTTATTTCAATTTTCTTCTAAGCATCTTTTTTTATTAATATTTTGTAGCAAACACATTATTTTGAATAACTGCTTCACATCTCCGGGGCATTGACTCAATTAAATTATTTATGATATCTGCGGGGTACTCTTTCAAGCAATTTCAGCTTGACCAAAAAGCGAATTCTTGCCGTTACACCTTTCCCGATGAATTATTTCGTTAACAACCTCTCATAAGTTCTCTATGGAGTTAAGATGGGGACTGCGCTGGCCTCTTCAAAACATAGATTTTGTTATCGGAAAACCATTTATGCACAATTTTCGCGGTGTGCTTCGGATCGTTACCATGTTAGAGTATCCATCTCAAGGGCATCTCTTCTTCAGCATATGGAAAAATTACGTTTTGAAGAATATCCTTGTACATGAAACGATCCATTAATCCATCAATTTTATGCATTGGCCCGATTCCCTGGCTGGAAAAGAATCCCCAGACCATAATACTACCTCCTCCATGTTTTACCGTCCCTCTTGTAAATCGTGGATTCAGTCTTTCGCATTTTGGACTGCGAACATGCTTCATTCCATCTGAATCCTTCAGGTTGAACTTGGATTCATTAGAGAACAAAACAGTTTTTCATTTGGTAATGGTCCAGCTGATGAGTTCCTTAGCAAATGCAATCCTTACCTTTTTGATTTTTCGGCGAAATTAATGGCTTTTTCACAGCACGGAAAGAAAGGAAACCGGCTTCTAAAATCCTTCGCTGGATGGATCTGGTGGAGATAGCCAAGTCTAATTCCTTTCCTATTGCGCTTGCAGACATGAACGGGTCCTTTTTAATAGCCCGCACTATACCATGATCATCGCGTATGCTGATTCTTCTGGGCTTTCCACCACGATGTTAGGCTACCAGAATTATGAAACCGGCTTATAATATGAGAAACGACGGAATGGTGAATCCTATATTTTTTAGCTATGCAATAAACTGCTTCCCCTGCATAAAAATCAATAATAATTTTTTCTTTAAATTCAGTGGGATACTTATTACGCGCCATTTTAAAAAAACGTTTTTGCTCTCAGAAATCCTTTTGCTCAGTATCACCAATAACTTGCAAATGAACGTAATTTGCACGATCGCAGGAAATGTAACAGTTAACTTACTCTAATATAGAAATAAATAAATAAATAATCAAGGGAATAATCGAATGTAGCTGGCGCAATATGTTCGTGCTTTAGTTTTGTCGCGTTTGATTTTGTTGAATTTCTTTATTTTGTATTGAATTTTTTAAGTGTTGAAGTTGTTGCATATATTTTAAGATCTGTTGTTTAGCTAAGTAATATAAATAAAAGTAATAAAAAAAAATGTTTGGGCAAAATATTGCGAGGTGTAATTCGGTGCTATTGTTTTTTTCGACAATGTATCTACGTGTTTCTTTAAAACTTGCGGGGGAATAAGTACATTGTCCGTAAACGCTAACATACTATTTTATTCCCTCAGAGATCCAACCGAGTGAAACTTATGTTTTCAATGTACTTTTTACTTAGCTTAAAACTGAGACTAGAAACTAACTTAAGATAAGAGGTAAAACCTCTTTAACAATTAAAGTCTAAGCTTAAGTATATTTAATTTCTATACTTACAATTAAACTAGTCTTAACTTTTTCCATAACATTATACGGACGCATACACCAGGAAGTATGTAGTAATTACATGCTTAACATATATATGTAAACCGCCGTGGTGCATCTTTTTCTTGTTTTGTATTTCTTTTTTTTTGTATGTTTTTTATTTTTTGTATTTTCTTTTGTTTTTGTTGTATATATTATACATATTTTGTTGTTCTTTGTTATGTTAATTTTTTTTATATATTTTGTATTTTTTGTTTCGCTTTTTTCCTTTAAATGTTTTGAATATTAACGGCATCGAATCACCAGTAAGTTTGCCGTTCTTTGTCTGATACTGCTCTGATACTGGAGAACCTCGTGACTGCGGCTGACGTCCGGCTCTTATTGGAGTCGCCATTCTACTTCGGACAGTGACGTGAAAGATGATATGGCAGTCTTCCCTACCTTGTAACAGGCCTTTCGCATCAAGATAAAGGAAAGCTTCAGGTATAATGAAGCCGTTACGGTAGATCTTTTCATGGTACACATCATTTGTGAAGCAAGCCCCAAAGATCAAACTGTTGATCGAAGCCATGGCTCGAGCAGTGTTACTCCGAATCAACTTAATAATAAAGCTATCTATCATTATTAGGTTTGTCTCGTTATACAGCACCACGAAGGGATAGAATCCTCAATTTTTTTTTTTCAGATCTCTTATGTATATCTTTGCAAATACCTTGCTTATGCACAGAAGAACACTTATGAACGGAGATTCATCGGGAAGGTGGTATCTTTGCTCATTTCGGAATGGGCTGTACCACAGCAGTTTTCCAATGCTCGGCGCATTGTTGAGTTGTGTATACATCCACCGCCTCAAAGGGCAGATGGCGCAGAATAATATTTGGTATCCCATCTATTTCCATTGACTTCTTCTTCTTCAATGAGTTGAGGATACCTTGGAGTTCATCTTTAGAAATAAGGTTTAGAAATAGGTTTAATCCCATCAGCGACAACGGCATTATTTGCGGAAAGATCGTCACTGAACCGGGTGAAAATACGGTTCTCGGATCGCCATGGACTTATTTCATTCCAAAGATAGACAAGGTCCAGCATGGCTCTGTTTTCCATGTCGTGACTCAACCAACGAGTCTCGTTGACCTTTTCGAACACAGCACTCTAAGAGAGCGTTTCCTCTCTCATTTGGAACACTATAACTCCATTTGGCTGTGTTTGTAATATACTCGTATACAAGTTTGCTTCCGAGTTCAAGCTAATGTTACTTTTTATCAAGAGGGCGACCTCGCCACCTCGAGTGGATTGGGTTGGGCCGGTTCTTATAATAGGGTAATTTTTATACTTGAGATTGCCATTCTGGTTAAGCTTAGTTTCGTTAGCCATCATCATCAAATTAGAGAGCGTTAGTTTTGGTTCGACCCTTATCAGCGAATTTACATTCACCGCTAGGATGTTAAGGGTTCTTACCTCGCGTTGGCACATTATATCTGAGTGCGGTTGTTTTTAGACAGCCGAGAGAAGATGAAATCTACTCTAACCGTAAAGAAACAAACCAACTGTTTCTGCAAAGCAATCATCTGCGCTTGCATCGATTTGATAGACGACATTATATCCCCTATGAAAGACTCCACTTCGGATTGTTTTTTTTTTTTTTTGGGCCAACTTACATAGGGTCTTTAGTTCGTCAGTCCTCATGCCGAAGATGTTGATGGGTTGATTTGCTGCTGCTGTTGTGCCTTTTGCGTTTCTGCAGTTGCTTCTTTTTCTGTGGTTGATGTTGTCGCGCCTTCTGTTGTTACTGTTGTTGTTGCGTTTATTTTTGCTGCTGTAATTTAGCTCCATTAGGGCTGTCTGCAAACTGTTTTTGATGTAGAGGCCAGCAACTCTTCAGTTTTATGGAACTTTTCCTTCTCGTGTTGCTTTTGCTGCCTCTTTTGTTGCAGCTTTAAAGTTCTCTTTGAACTTCCTTTTGTTTTGCTTCTTTCTCGGTAGCCTTCTTTGCCTTAGACTTTGCCCTTTACTCATCCAGTCTCTTCAGCTTTGTCTCCTCCTCCTTGATTATTTCCACCTCATCGTCGGTGTCCGAGCGATGCACCTTGAAAGAGTTGGCGCTTCCCCTGTAGGAGAATCCGTATTTCTTCCTTTTCGATTCACATTGGTGGGCTGTTTTGTTTATGTTTTTATCTTTGGTGGTGTTTTTTGGCCGCCGAAGACCCGGCTCTGTTCGGTGCGATCATCTTCTCGTCTGACGTTATTGTTGTCCGACGCTTTGTTTAAATATGCTGCGCCTGCAGCCTCTTCCACTTCTTCCTCACCTCAGTAGTTTGGCTGGTGAGGCTAGCCATGTGGATACTACCGTCACTTGTAAGGTGGTCTAACGTCCCAGCCACCAGTGTCTTGAAGACAATCGATCTCCCCGATTTACTGAGCTCGGGTTGAACATCTCCATACGCTCACTCACATTTACTATCTTTATTTAATTAGAAATACAAAAAAAAAAAATTTAAACACCCATTAAATACACAGACGGAGTTTGTGCCGATCTGATACCTAAGAACACCGTCTTCACCCACACACTTAAAAAAAAATCAAACCTATGCTTAACTTGCAGTATTATTGTTCTAGGTCTTGTAATTGCAAAGGTGAACGCATGGCCCCTACATTTAACGCTTGGTATACTTACACACGCTCAGACTCTGTGTAATTTTCGACCCATTTTAAGTTAATTCAATTAACGCAGGCCTTCGCAAATCGTAGGAACATTTTATTTATACTGTGATGACTGCCTTAGTAAAATTTGACTTAATATTGTGTTCGTTGCGACGCTCACGATTTAAATTTATGTGTGGACTTACATATTTTGGTGTCAATAAAATGTTAATCGAGGAGTACGAATCAATTCCAATATGAGCTTTGTCTTATACGTTTTTTGTTTTTTTTTTCTTTTGGAGGTTGGGATATACTGCACAGGAGTTGTAGAGTTTCATCATCATTGACATCAATAAGCCCAAGCCGACTAAGATGCATAGTGAAGGTAAAGTGTACCGTTAGTTCGCCGACAAGTCGCTTTCACTCGTTTCTGTCTAGAGATATCAGAAAAGACGTGGATTTCTTGGTAACGTTTGGGAGCATACTCTTGGTCACTCTGCATCCTGGAGAGTCACGCCACCTCTGGTTGTGCTGTAGGGAGACCCAACCATCGAAGGAGGCCCTGACCAAGGACGCGGGTAGTCCCAAGGTGGGTTCGGGCCCTACGAATGCCCGTTGAGTAAGGCCTTGAACACAGCTTGGCTGTCGCTGCAGATGCAGATACTTCTTCCCTTCCGCCTATTCTTCAGAATATAGTTGGCGGTCATAAGGATCGCGAAGGCTTCCGTCTGGAAGACCGACGCGAAATTACCTTAGGAGGCGTGAAGTATAATGTTGTCACTTTTCACGAAGGTCACAGCTCCAAAACCGTCCGTCGTCTTGGAGCCGCCCGAGAAAGTCCGACTACAATCCTTTCCCGGTCCATTTCAGAGCCAATTCAGGACACGGGCAGACGGCATGTTCATGAGAGTAGTATCATAGGAGATGCGGTGTGCGAGGTCATCAAAGCTCCAGTGTGAGTGGACCCAATGACCATTCCGTTTTAATCGAGAGATGGCCTTGAGAGTACATCCTATGATGTGGTCATCAAGGAGGGGTGGGGGAGGAGGGTGAGATTAATCAGTGCATCAGGAGCCGGGTCAGGTGTGCTGGGGAAAACCCCTGTGCAGTCGAGACAAACTGTTCTTTGAAGCTTGGTGAAAGCAGCAGACACGAATTTGCGCGAAAGCTTGTTCCACCTAACGACTGATGCAGAGAAAATGGTCTTATCTTTGCCGTGTAGATCCAAACGAATCTTTTTGGTGATAGACCCCAGGTTTTGCCAAAAACTCCCTTACATTGCCAGAAGACTGACAGCGGCTTGGAAGTTTTTGTCTCAATGTGTCCAGGATTTGGCTATTTGGCTTCATTGGAAATTAGGATATTGACGCTTTTAAGTACCAGTTGTGTCAGACCAGGCTGATTGCTTCTTCTCGTAAAGAGAACAACCTCAGTTTTAAGAGGGTTGACGGAAAGCCCATTCCTGGTACACCAGCTATCGATCGTGTCAAGAGCCGCCTGTCCGCGTGCGCTGACGGCCGCAAGACATGGTCCTGTAACCAATACGGGTACATCGTCTGCATAAGCCTGGGCATAGGTGATAGAACTATTCAAAATGGAAAGCAGAGAATCAACCAGCATGCACCATAGGAGGGGAGACAGGACCCCGCCTTGGCGGCAGCCCTTGTTAACCTCCGACATTACAAACTTGTCACGCTCCGCCTCCGCGATTATAGTCCTGTTCATTAACATTGCTCTTATCCACAACACCAATGATTCCTCTACGCCGTGATTCCTGGCCGCGTTACACATGCCATCAAAAGTCGCATTGTCAAAAGCGCATTCTATGAAAAATCGATGAAAATGCCCAGTGCGTATTCTTTCCTGTCAAGTGCACTTTCAATACTACCAACGAGGTTTTGAAGTGCAGTCTCGCGATGTTTTGCGCTGGTAGGCATGTTGCATCTGAGATAGGGGGTGTGATCGCAAAGCGTTTTCGCGCAAGTGCAGTTCAACCAGCCAGTCAAAGCTTTTTAGCATGAAGGAAGTGAGACTGATTGGCCTAAAATTTTTGGCGAGTGAGTAGTCTCCTTTACCGATTTCTGGTAAGAAGGCTACCCTCATTGTACACCAAGTTCTTGGAATGTATACCAGCGCAAGGCTGGCGGAGATTCTTTTCAGAGCCGGCAGTATAGGGTCTATGCCCTTTTGCAGCAGTGCTGCATATATGCCATCGGTGCCCGGTGACTTGAAACCACCAAAGGGCGCAACAGCGTACTTGATGGCTTCATCAGTAGCCACGAGCAATGAAATATACCAGCATATACTTGTAGTATTTGTCTGCTCATATATAGTTTCGAAAATCGGCACTAGTTTTGAGCCAACTGTGATCTGGTTTCCGGGGAAGTGAGTCTCTAGCATAAGTTGGAGGGTCCCAGCTTTAGATTCGGTATAGGGACAGTCGGGTTTTCTTTGCTTATCCAGCCTCACTGCTTTGCCCCTTTTAAGAAGTGTTTCGATTTTCCCACAAAAATCTTTGTAAGAGGCACTCGAATTAGCCTCTTATATTCTTTTGTTTTATACAGGTCCCAGTCCTCTTCTATATTGGTCTTGAGTGACCTATTCAGAAGTTTTCTGGTTTCCTTGCGCTTTCTCTGCAGTTCCGCGTTCCACTACAGAACAGGGGCTCTGCAGGGGGTGTTCTTGACTGGGCATGTCAATTCGAAGCATTTGGTTGAGATATCGTTCACATTCCGAACTGCCACCTCAAACCTGCGCCTCTTTCTGAGTTTTGGGATGTTAGCTTCACATTCGATTCTGAACTCAATGTATCTATGGTCCGACATGGACACTTCTGACAGAGCTTTCCAATCTGTGATCTCCTTAAGATATCTATTTGATAGCGTTAAGTCAATCACTTCCTGTCTTCTTGTAGTAACAAATGTTGGTTTCGGTCCAACGTTGTTTATGGTCAGGCCAGACGAAAGTGCGAAAACGAGAAGATGTGACCCTCTCCGGTTACACTTTCTGCTGTCTCAGAAAATGTTCTGAGCATAAGCGTCGCAACAGATAACGAGGCCCATCGTGTTCGTTTCGCAATACTCTACGAGTTCCGCTAATTCCTTTGGTGGCGGTGGTAGGACGGAATCGTGGGAGAAGTAGGCCGAAGGAACGATAAAATTGTGCCATGCTCCGCCTGAATTAAAGTTAATGACTGCGGCAACTAAATCTTGTCCATAGAATTGTCCAAGCTTAGTTGCTGAGAGAAGATTCGGCCTCGTAGAGAGAAAAGCCTTGTAGGCTATCAAGGCCACAGATGCGAATTTTCCACACCCATGGTTCCTGAATAGATACGATGTGTAATTTTGTCTTCATCGTGGAAAGTCTGCTACATAGGATTGCAGTAGCATCCTAAGAATGATGGAGTTTGGTCTGAGTAAACAGTGGCATGCAAACTTACATTGAAAAGCATCCCTTATTCGCGTTCCTTGAACATGAGGCGGAAGTTTGTCCGTCAAAGGTGCAGATAGTAACGAGAGCCGTACCTAGAGACGATGGTGTCAACCGAAGGTCGATCCAGGCCCACAACGAGAATAGAACCGTCTTAACTTTCCCGGTTCTTGCTCTCCCTGTGGGAGAAGACCTTCCACCTTCTGGTTTCGAGAACAGGGTTCTGAATGCGGAGACGCGCCACTCAAGAGATGTGTTGAGCACTTCACCAAAAAAGTTCCATTTTGTAGAGCACAGCTCTTCACTGTTGTCATTGCCAGCTTTACCTATTCGCAGCAGCAGAGAAGAGATGGCAGCCTTCTTATAGGACTGCGGACCTTGTTTTCCGCTTTTGAGTTTGTCGCGGTCTCCTGCACAGGTCAATTTCTGCCTATCCGAGCCGCAGACGTGCGTTTTTCGCTTTTTGCTTTTAGAGCCAGAAAAAGAGGAAGCGGCGTTGGTTTCGGAGGATTGGCCAGCTTCGGTTGGTGATATTTTTAATGACCTAATTCTTTCGAGTCAAGAGCCCCTCAGGTGCCAGATTTTTTGGGGTCGTTCCTTCTTTTCAGGCTTCCTAACCATGAGCCAGGAGATTAGGAGTATCAGGCTGAGCCTCTACGCCGCTTTCCAACTCATTCTGCTGAGGGCATCGTCGAGTGAGTGGCATGAATCATTATTTTGGTTTTATTATTATTTAGGTTGGATTATCGCAATCGCATAATGAGTTAGAATTGGTAACTTTAAAAATAGAAACGTAGGGCACAGTTCTATTTGCTTTTAAATTGTTAACTTTTAAGCTGTTAAAATTTATTTATATTCTGAAATCTTCCTAAGTAAGATTCTTATGATGGTTTATTTTGAAGGTTCCTTCAGAAATAATGAAACATATAATAAATGTCAACGCCAAGTCTATCTAATGAAAAATGTTCCTAATAATAAAATATACGCAATATGAAAATCGCGTAATGGATTACGACAACTAGTGCACCTTGTAATTTTTCCAACATTTAATTTCCAAAAGTAACATATGCAGTGGATGCCGTGGATCTAATTGCGACACTCACACGCCAAAGGTCCCAACATCAATTAAAAAGAGTCGACAAAAAAATAAAACGTTATCATACACACAACGAGAAGGTCTAGTTCCCCCTGTGCAGTGCTCCAACATTCAATTAATAGGAGAAATCATATTTTCAATAAAAAATACTGGGCAAATTCGTTTCTATTCGATCGTTTTCTAAGTTGGTTTGAAAATGATTTGTCAATTTATGTAACTACAATTCCAGATTATTTAATCTTGTAGTAACTATTTGAGTGTTATTCAAATATGATTTTCCTGAAACAGTAATTACTCTTATGTTACATGTACCTTGCTTTATTTTATTTTCATTAAAAATTTACCTTAATTGGCTATCATTTCAAACCTCCGTGTGCGGTTGTCAGTACTAGTTCACAGGAGGCCGGAGCTTACTGAAAAGCTGATGTCGATGTCATTACTAGTAAATCATTTTACTTCATATCTTGGGTTGAGATTTTATATCGGAATGATTATGATGGAATTAAGGAATATTGAAAATAGATCAGTCAAAATTTAACTCCCAATGTCATTTATAATACCAGAATCTACTAGAATATTTGCAGCTCACTTCATTGCGCCTATGCCCCCACAACAGACTGTAAGCCGCTCAAAGTATTCATTCAGAAATAATGAGGTTCATTAAAACTATATGTGGTGAACTATCCACACACAACCTTAAATTCATCATCAAAGTATTACTCTGATGCTAGACCTATGTTGGTCCGAAGATAGATAATTAGGAAAAAAGCCCTTCCCCATTGTACTGTACAGAATAAGACACGTCATTTGTCCATTTGAAGTTCAAAGGTAACGACTTATTTCCAACCTGATGAAAGAAGCAAATGTATACTTAATGCGATTACACACACAAACATCCCAGAGAAACCCTTTCACAGATCTCTTGAGTAAAACTCATCACGGTTCACTATAATTAACCACAAGTGGGTATTTGTCGGCCACTTATTGTGTTCGGCACTTCTACATGACATTTTTTCCTTCCTTTGTTTCCATGCTTCTGAATCTGTGGACTCTTAATTGAATCCAGAATGTCCTTAATCCCTCCGAACGTGGCAAATATTTGATTCAACTTTCCGACAATTATTATCATCAAGAGAGGCCGACTTACAAACGAAATTTCCCTCCCTGTGTGTCATCAAATTCTAGATATATATACTGTTCAAAAGTAAGCCGGAAGAAAGCAAAATGAACAAAAATGTCGTCGAATACAGAGAACATACATTTTTTTTCTCATGAAGCAGTTAGGAACCGGTTGCGGCCTGTGCTCCTTTTCCCTTTAATATTTTGACCAAGTCAAACCCTAGACCCGGAGTTTATTTGTAGGCAAATATGTTTCCGAAATTGTCGTTTGTAAGTTCAAAAAGTTTTCTCATTAGAATGTTTCATCATGAAGACACCGCAACAAAGGTGAACAAAATTTTTGAAAGCGAATTACGGGCTAAATTAAAAAAAAAAACTGACTGAAGGACTCCAACGA
The DNA here is from genome assembly GCA_955652365.1 of Eristalinus aeneus. Lineage (NCBI taxonomy): Eukaryota > Metazoa > Arthropoda > Insecta > Diptera > Syrphidae > Eristalinus > Eristalinus aeneus. Next base: position 63,540,890 of record OY019130.1, on the reverse strand, counting down.
GTACACAGCATGTCGGGAGAATCCTTGCAACATTTTTTGTGTCATTCTCGTTACTATCACATAACAGTATTTTTAATAAAAAGGTTTGTCCGGTGAAAGTTTAGAAAAAAGTTCCCTGGGTTTGGTGTTTCATTTGTGAGGTAGCAAAAGTTTTGAAAATCACGCTTATGGCAACAGCAGGATATCTTTTAGGACGATGCAGGTGAACTTGTTGACCTAATTAGGAAATGTGTATTCATCTCTCCCTTTCTCTATGTGCCTGGGGCTAGATGAATTACTAAATTATGTTGGCCTGAGAACAAACAAGTTCATTATAATCGGTTTGATTTGATTAAAAGACAATCCTTACTCGGGGTAAATTAAGGCAATCATCCTTTAATGCTTTAAACAGCTTATCTTTAAATTTTCAGAAGTGGAAACTGGCTTGAGTAGCCATTCAATTTACGAAGTATAAGCGTATGCAGTGCACACAAATAAGCATCTTTGATATCCTCACGGAATATGTATGTACAAACAAGTGACATGCTCCTTCACGATTACAAATTTAAAGTTGCATGCTCGAATGGTCACACAAGAGTACACTTAAGTCGTTGTCCTTTTCCCGAAAACTATTTTCTAAGCTTTCATCATCTCATGTAGGATATCATATATGTGCATATACCTACTCAAACATTTCGAAAGGAATTTTTGACAAGCAAAAAAAATGGAAAAGAAATTCTACTCCAAAGCAAGGATTCAGTCATCCGTATTTTAAGCCATCATCTTCTTTCCCATGACTTTGGTTTCTGTTGTGCTGTTCAGTGAAACGGAAATGTATCCCTAATGGTACATGTGTTCGGTGCCAGGGAATAACAGGTGCTTGAAAATTTCCAACGAAATAGCTGAACAGACGATGGTTCGCAATCCTTGCCACCGCTTTCCTTCACTTTCTCTCTCGGTTTCGGGCTCTTCCTCTTACATTTTCTGGATAGGGTTGGGATGATTGCCTGAATTGGGTGCTTTTCGCTTCATCGAATCGAAATTCAAGCGAAAAGAAATGCTGGCTGTTGTTATTTTTTTACAGTTTTTTATTCCATGGTAAGAATTAAATGTTTACCTCATCGCAGGAAAACAGCTTTATGCTCCAACTGGACATTTAACAAATTCAACATTGAAATCCTTTAAGCAAAGGAATTTAACAAAAAACGATTATAGTAGGCTGCCTAGGAATACTTGCCCTAGCCAGAATAGTTCAGGTAAGAACCTGCACATAATCTTTATTTTTAGGGTTGCATTGTGGTATTCTCTAATACGAGTAAGGTGTGAAAATTTTACGGCACGTGACCATGTGACATTGCATTGTATCGCCGATTTGCAGTTTTTAATGTTGGTCATCATTAATCTTTCCCCAGAGATACCTATGGTCAGATTCAAATCTAAGGATTTGCTTATAACTATGCGATTCAGTATAATAAAGAACGTGGTGTGAATCTTTAAGATATCGCCATATGAAGCGTTATTATTCCCGCAATAGAAGTAGATGTCTTTCCTCTAAAATAGCAGGTTTTAACTATTGTCCTGTTTTTCCTTTGACTTTTTAACTACTTAATTAGGGAAAGGCAAATTTGGGACCAACAGCATAAATAGCAAAACTTCTCGCCGCTTAAAGGACAATAAGATGCCAACATATATGTAATACGACACCGATTGGCTTGTTGAAAGTGGAATGTGGCATTGTGTCATTCTAGTGTTCGGTCGCCTTTCATTCCATGTTTCAGATTTGAAGTACGCAGGTTTAAGTAAATGGGAGCAGGCCCAGGTAAAGAATTGGAAGCATTCGTATACTAAGGAATTTAAACAAGTATTACCTTCCCTTCGCCCTTGTAAACTTTGTTTGACAGTGATCAGTGAACATTTTGAGTCTATTATAGAAACTTCATAATAGCATATCGTCTTCATATAGCTATGAATGTATAAGTATGAATACTCATTCTTTGAGTAATAACTGACTCCGAAGCAATTGCAAAATAAGCAAAACAAGTTGTAAATCAGCTAAGATTAAAAGGCCAAACGAAAGGTTAATTCAAAATAAATACGTTTAAAGGACTTGCGTTCTTCTTCTTCTTCTTGTGGCGCTACAGTCCGGGGTGGACCTGGGACTCAACCAACATGCCTTTCTAGCCAGCACGATCTTTCGCTAGCTGCCTCCAGTTGCGCACTCCAAGTTGGTTGAGGTCCTTCTCCACTTGCGTGCGCCATCTTAGCCTAGGTCGTCCTCTGTTGCGTTGTCCCAATGGTTCGGATTCGAAGACCTTTCGGGCCGGAGCAGTGATGTCCATACGCGTTGTATCCGTAGACGCTTGACCAGGCGCATGTCGCTGTACAGCCCATAGAGTTCGTCGTTAAATCTTCTCCTCCAGATGCCATCAACGCAAACAGGACCAAAAATCGCTCGCAAAATATGACATGGTTTGTCCATAGAGGTAATGTTATTGATTGCTCTCAATATGGTTAGCTGCCAACACTGATATACACCGTCCTCGCGGCGCCCTCCGGAACTCCTGATGTGGTGAACCAATGTATGCATCGAGCCCCTCTACCCGAGGGCTAAATAATGGACCTGGCCTACCAGTCTATGGGTTTTGCGTGGGGTTTTACGTTGTGAGGAAGACCACGTAAAAATATCTTGTTACGAAAAATCGAAATACCTCGGACAAGGACGGATTGGAATACAGTGATGAACAACTAAGATTTGTTTTCTTAATAATTCTAGACTATCTTCAGTCGACGTGAAATCATTTATTGTGCTAGGGCATTTTTCATTATTCTAAAGATAGTTGAGTAGTTTTTCAATTGAAATTCTCAAACTTTCGTTTGATGCAAATGGCAAATGCGACCAGGGTTCTTCATCACATTCATCATATATATAAATAAGCAAAATTATATATTTCACACGTGTTTCGTGCGGCACCATCACATACTTTTACATTTCGGGATTAGAGACCAAAAACAAATATTAATCATCAAAAATAGCTTCATTGTTTTTCAAAATATTCCCCATTAAAATCTATACACTTTTGCATGCGTTTGAAGCACTTTCCCCACTCTGATTGAGGCATCTCCAAAACATGCATTCTGAACGCATCAACCGCTTTTTCAGGTGTCGAAGAAAGTTGATTTCTCATTTTACGTACGGGAATTAAAAGAAGTCATTCGGTGCCAAGTCAGGACTATGCGGCGGATGACTCATTAAATCGATGTTTTGAGCGCACAAAAATGCAGTTGTTTGAGCCGATGTGTAAGAGCTCGCATTGTCGTGGTGAAGAGTGATCCGTCTTCGGCAATTGGCTTTCCTGATTTCTTGAAAGACGACTCACAAACAAATGGTTGTGTACCACTCAGAATTGACTGTTCTACGTTGTTCTAAAGGTGCGATTGCGACATGTCCAGTTTACCGAAAAACAGGCGACCATTTGCTTTTAAATGCTTCGTGCGCGAGCAACTTTTGTTGGAGTGGGCTCAATTTGAAACATCCATATAGTCGACTGCTGTTTACTTTCGGGCTCATACGCGTACATCTACGATTCACCAGACGTGTTTCGAAGCACCGCTGTATTTTTGGAGCATTTCTTTCGACCAATCGGCACAGGCCTTTTTTTGAGCGATTGACAAATTGTGTGGCATCCAATACGAACAAATTTCTTTGACGGTCATATGTTCATACAATATTGAATGTATGCTGGTCCCACTAATGCCTATCGCTGTCTCAATCTCACGATCGGTCACATGACGATCTTGCAATATCAGTTGGCGCACAGCATCAATGGTTTCCGGAATAACAACTGATTTTGGACGACCTTCACGAAATTCGTCTTGGAGTGAACTACGACCTCGGTTTAACACACCATACCATCGATAAACACTGGTCCTTGATGGAGCTTTATCGCCAAAAATTAAATTAAGTTCATCGATGCACTGTTGTTGAGTTAATCCACGTCGAAAGTTGTAAAAAATAATCGCACGGAAATGTTCACGATTTAATTCCATTTTTTGGGCGAGATGAATCTGTTGTTACTGTAAGCAACACAAATAGTGCTCGTATGTCAAAACGTTCTGAGTACGTATAGCCTCAAAAATGTCAAACTTTACGATAGAGCTGGCAGTTCCCAGATTGTAAAACTAAGTAGTGTGAAAGACAAAGTGTAGACTTGGCAAAAATGTGATTTTAATAGGATCCAAAGGCCGCTTAGGATGGACGAGCCAAACTTGAATGTGAAGCAGCTTGAATTTCGTACAATATATACGAAAAAGTGGGATTACATTTCTTTTCACTTCTGGACGTTTGTGGTTAAAAAAATTTAATTTCTCAAATAATAGTTTTTAAATGTATTCTTACAATGCCAGGTGATCCATGTGTTTGTCAAATTTAAAGTTGACCGGGTAAAAACAGTGTTGAATACGCAAGTGTAAAAAATAAATTGTAATAATACAAATAAATAAATTGTGTGCAATTTTATTTTCATAAAATCTGCTAATTCATTCTCGTTTTATACAAAACAGTGTGAATCATTCTTAATGAAAAACGTTTTAATTTAGATTGATAATTACTGATTGCATTATGATTCGTCAATTTTCGTAGCAAATATGAGACTCATTTTATTCTTAGCGGACGCAGAGAATTCTTTATGGCGAACAAACGTTTTGCGATGAAAATTATCCATTAAACCTCTCTGGTCCCAACGGTCTGCTGGCAAAGACAGCTAGGAGGGCATAATATGGTCAAATAAAATAACTCGAGGGTGTCCCTGTGAGTTTTATAGGATTTAAGACAAATGAATGAAATGATTTCCTTTCTATGCCACAATTTTACCAGCTACGCAATAAATATTTTACTACTCAACCTTCAGTTGTACAATTCCCCATCAGTCTCATGTCCTTTGGAATCAGCTTTCCGGTTAGCGATGGGGGAGATCGTATAACAAATACATATTAAAGGAAATTTATTCCTTTAAAGGAAAAGCCTGTCTCCGACAATAAAATCGTGTCAGCTGCCTTGTAGTATTACATGTAAGGACAGGACACTCTCTGAATAAAAACCACGGAAAGCTCATTTCATCTGTAATAAATCCGCACAGTTGACCCGGCTTCACCTTTGCGGGGGATTCTCTGAGAAGTTGAAGATGATGTTTTCGGCAGATGGTTGAAACTTCCGCCTAAGTACACTGGACAGAATCTAACTATGCACGCGGTTTGTACTAAATTTAATTGCAAATAATTCTCATTGGCTTGTCCGACGGTATTCATTGGAAGATATAGAGAGGAAACTCTAAGAAACCTTAACGTTGAACTCGATCGTTTTTGGGGACTATTTTATATAATTTCAATTTCTTTCGCCATTTGGATTATTTTTACTGTAAATCTGCTTCTTTTGACTTTTGTACAGAGTGTACTGTGGTGTTTGTTGTTCACGAAAGTTTACTAAAATTGGTGACTATCATGGTAAAATGTAAAAGAGAGGTTTTTTTTTATTGCTCAAAGACTAGTGGGCGTTGTGGCGTAGTGGTGAAGTGCATCAGGTTTAGTTGTCTGAACTGAATGCACAACGCCTTTCGAGATGCTGACAACATTCGTAGTAGCATAGCCCAGGTCCGCTTGTTGAGTTTTTAGCGTATTTTTATTTGATTCATTTTTAAATAATGTCTCAATGTTAGAAACATACTTATCTTAACAGTAATTTTTAAATCTGATTTACTGCCCTTTAACAGATGCTCTAAACTACGGCTCAATACTACCGATTTAAGAACTATTGTTAAGATAAAGAAAGCTAATTTTTATTTTATAATAATGATGTTTCAGCAACTTTCTTCACGAAATATAAAAATAAATAGTTATTGCAAAATAATGTCTTTTTTTATATAATTGTTCTTAAAAAATAAAATTAAAATAAAGTTCTCCGTTTTCAATAAGTGCCCATAATTTTGCTATCTACTTTAGTGAATTGGTCTTGAAGGTGGATACTTGCTGCCCTAGTTGCCTTATATTTTTCTTTGAAATCCGGATTCAAGTAAATCAAGTAATCACCTTATAATAAGTTTAAACATATATACATAAATAGTCAAAAATGAATAACGAACTAGAAAGCGGATTCGAACTTGCTTGACGAATATCATAGATATCGTACCTTCCTATGGTTGAATGTAATGTAACCCGTTCTTTCATTTAATCATCATTTCACAATCACAAGATCCGCATTCATTTTTCTTTTAAATACAAAAATTGAAGTTTACAAAAAGATATAGAACGCATGCAAATTAACTTTTTGTTTAATAAAAGGTTTAAAAAATATATATTTCAGGAGGCTTAGACTCTTTATTCTTCCGCTTTCAGATTAAAATTAAACAACAATATAATTCTTACTTTAAACTTAACCTACGGTGCATTTGAGAGATATGGAAAAGGAATGTGGAAAATGGAAACTCGGACAAACGAGTCTCTCGGGTTACAGCAGCGGGGGCATGATCGTTGACAACTTTATATTTGTCGATCCGTGGCGTAAAGTGACTTTGCGCGCTATCTTGGATGATGTTAGGATGCGAATTTGCGGATTTGGCAAATTCCGTCAGGTAGTGTCTTTGTTGCACTGGGATGATGATACTTAATAAATGTTGTGTTAATTCCTCCGCTCTCAATGTCCAATGTCCTCGTTGGAGTTTTTAGAAAATTGGTATCTTACTTACCCTCGTTATTTTTTGGGTGTCTGTGTGGGTCGGTGTTAATCATTTCGGTTCCTGATGGTTCTTGTTCTTGGGTTTGCAGAGGCTGAGGGTTGGTGGAGGATGATGGGATGTTAATAGAGATGTTGCCTTGAGGGACTTGACACCTTCCTCTCCATTTAATTATTATTATGCAAAGTATTGCCACAATACCAATAGACGAAATACTTAAGGTAGTCATGAACCCTATTGTACTTTTAGAGCGAAGCAAATTTTGTTAGTATTATTAAGATGAAATTCCTTCAACATCTCAAGCGTAAGTATTCCCTCGTGACTTCCAAAGTTTGAGTTTTGTTTACAAATGGCAGATAGAGGTCTGTAAACAGTCGAATCTCCGGATGTAAAATTTATACCATTCACACTTACGGTATCACTTGTAATTTGAATGAGGAAGGTCCCACATATGTCACTCTTTTGATTATTAATCACCACTGTTATTGAATTGACTCAAGAAGATCAAGCCGGGCCGTATATCTTCAACAGAAAGAATATGTGCGTTCGTTGTCCAAGTACATTGATGAGGTTGGGATTGAAGGAGTTGGAGAGGTTTGAAATTTCGTTAATTTTATCGAAGGTCAACTTGTTAATTATTACTTGTTTGTTGTTATTCTCAAGAACATTGTTTATCTTTTGTGTCAAAGCTACTAAGTCATCGTGATCAGGCCTCCCCGCGAGCCATTTCCAAGTTATCACATCTTGAGATCGTTTTAACTTACTTCGTGGCTTCATCCGTTTTAAAAGGGATTCTACTTGGGTGAGCTGGTGGATAAGGAATGGATGGATGGGGTTGGTTCCCTTGACATATGAATTTATGTCCTCCCTAATCTCTTCTGCTTTCCAAGTCAATCAGATGGATATGCCGTTCTGAATTTTTACTCTCCCTATATGAACCAACACAACTTGAGAGTTAGTGTAATCCATTACTTGGACGCTGGGAGGCACGGGGCCAAAATGAACCTGTAAGGATTATTTAGCTTTTAATATTGTTCTTATGAACGATCTTCCCTGACTTAGTCAAAACAGTGGTTAATTTATTTTCCTTTCGAAACCTGGGTGAAAGTTTCGATCCTATGCGTTTGTTTCGTTTGACGAATATGATGTTCCCACGGGCGTATTCTTTGGGTGGTTGTCTATTTCTATAATGATATTTTAAGTCCGTTGCTTGCTTGTCTTTCAGCTTATCGATGGTTTCCTTGCGTGCTTTTTCAAAATGTGTTGGGTCTGAACTTACTCTGCGACCGAAGAATACCTCTACAGATCTTTTGTTGGTTACAGAGTGTATTGTGTAATTATATTCAAAACCAGCTCTCTCTAGCAGCTCTTCGAATGTACGATAGAACTCATCAGTTTTCAGACATCTCATTAACTCTGCTAATGTGGAGTGGAATCACTCCACTTGACCGTTCACAGTGCTTCAATAAGGAGGTATCTTAAAAATGTTTATCCTCAAATCGAACTCGATCATGAAGCTTATAGCAGATGAATGAAACGAATTCTCGTTGTCAAAAACAATAATTTCTGGTACACTGTATGCAAAAAGAATTTCTTGCAATGGCTGTCTGCTATCTTCAATGGATCTAGACTGGCTGTCTGCTATCTTCAATGGATCTAGATCTTAGGATCTTAATTTGAGACCAATTTACCCTCAGTTGAAAATATATCGAGATGTACAATATGCCCTGGATATTGTGGTACAGGAGTCTCCTGGAGCTCTACATATACATATTGAATGCTCTTCTTGGACAGGCCTATCTTCAACCTGCAGCTGGGTAAGTCTGATCTTGTAAGAATTGAATACATTGGGATAAAGTTCCTCGATCATTCTCCTCGCAACTCCTTCGGCTTTTATGCCATTGATCACGGAAGGGTTAAGTATTCTTTTTAGTATTTCAGTTGAACATTCGGGTGTGTAGTCTGATTGTCTGATCACATATCTGTGATAAGTTGGAGAGACTATTGAAAACGTTTGACAAGGATTGATGCCTGTTTCAATGAGTATCTGATTCTTGAATACATTAATAGGTATATCAACAGATTTTATTGTACTGGGTGTAGGAATTTCAGTGTTATTCCGAGAGGTATTTAACAAGTTCATTTCAGATATGACCGGCGCTCTAGAAATGGCGTCAGCTACAACATTTTTTTTACCAGCTTTATATTCAAGCTGATAGTTGTACTCCTCTATGATAGATGTACATCTCTTCATTTTACTGTTTTGGTTTTTGTTGCTTAATGCGTGAGTGAGCAGCTGATGGTCTGTGATTACTTCAGCAGAGCCATAAAAAAAGCTTCTTGGCGAACCGAGGGCCCATATTATGGCTTGCATCTCCTTCTCATTTGCTGCATAACTTTTTTCCGTTCGGCTAAGCGTTGTTGAGATATACGTTATCGGTCTGCCATTCTGTTCTAATATTGCACCGACTGCATAGTTTGACGCGTCAGTTGTTAACTCAAACGGCTTGTCGAAATCCGGATAGACGAGCATCAGATCACTGGAGATAAGTGAGGCGTTTATTTTTTGGAATGAATCTAAGCATTCATTGTCGAAAGTGACCGATTTCTTGGTTGACTGTGTTTTCGATATTCTCCCTTCCTCCCCTGTCAAGAGGGATGTCAGTGGTTTTGCTACCTTCGCGTAGTTCGAGATCCAAGGAAGGATCTCAGTTCCTTCAGTGTAGTTTGTTGGGGAAATTTCTGGATGGCTTTGACCTTTTCTTGACTTGGTTTTTATTGCTGCTGACAAAACCCAAAAATTCGACCTCCCTTTTAAAAAAGTGACACTTATCAAGTTGGATTTTCAAGTTGGCATTAAAAAGAGTTTTAAAAATTTTCTGATGGTGCGTTTTTGAGACCGAATGGAAGACGAGTTAATTCATACTTCCCGTTATTAATTGAAAACGCTGTTTTTCTACATCAGATTCCTTGAGAGGAATTTGATGGAAGCCCCTTTTCAGGTCCAGAACGGTGAATAATTCGTTTCTCCCTAACTGCGCCAGAACCTCATTGATATCCGGGATGGGATACCGATCGGATCGGGTTTGCTATAGTCGATCACCATCTGGTATTGCTCAGCACCGGTACTGTCTGGCTTCTTAGGCGCGATCCAGATTGGGGAATTATATGGTGACCGTGAAGGTCGAATAATCCCTTCGTCTAACAACTTTTGTACCTGTTTCTGTACTTCATCCTTAAGTGCCATGGGGAAAGTGTAATGCTTAGTGTAAATTGGTGAATCGTTAGTGGTTCGGATTTCGCATACAACCTTGGTTGGTTAGTTTTTCTTCGGGTTCTGAGAACAAATTTGGGAACCGATAGACAATGGGATTTAGGACTTTCCCCTGAGTTGGAGACATATTATCAGTATTAATACACAGTGCATTCACAGATGGTGAATTTAGTTGTGTTAATTTTATTTTAGTAGATCCGAATATAGTCATGAAGTTATCCTTAGAATGTATGACAGCTGATAGATTTCTAAGGCTATCATTCCCTAGGATACCATCGAATGTGTGTAATGTTGACAAAAGGAAAAACTTAAGGGCAATATTATCGAGATTAAAAAGATTAATTAGAGTATGATGGGTTATTTTAATGTCACCGGCAATAGATCTAGCTAAGAAAACCTGCTCATTTGGTATCGTTTTTTTACAAGATATGGTTGAATATAATTTCTGGATGAGCCAGTGTCGATTAAGAATTTCAGCAAACTACCACTCTTCATCTTGCACTCTATGTAGGGCAAGGAAGAGTAGTTTTTATTAAATTAGTGTCGCAAGATTCCAATTCTGCTGCCGGTTCGCTGAAAGGATCGTCAATATACCTCTTTCGAACTTCATTTGCTTGGTTATTGATTTCCAGATTCCGGAAGAAGTGAGCTGTTTGATCAGTTGAGACATCTATGTGGTAATGTGGTTGATAGTAGTTCGGCCTACTTGGTTCACTGGGTCCATTAAATTTCCGCCTGTTTATTCTTGCTACTTGCCCTGAAGTTTTTATTTTCGAGCTCCAAGCAAAAATGCAGTGCTTGAGGCAAATCAGCAGGCTTTCTTATCCCCAATAACCTGGGTGGGTCGCCTTTCAGACCGCGTATAAAAGTGTCGAAAGCCTTATCTCTATATGTCTGAGATAGCACTCTAACTGTCTCAGCTGAAATATCCATTTAGGATATTTTATTGAGTATGGGAGTCAGGTGGGAGTACACGATTGAATAAAAGGTTTAAATCGAGTTATTTCCTTGAGTGAGGGCTGACAGTTGATACTCCAACGTACTTACATCACGCTTATCCGCGCAGTGCATTTACAGACATTGGGAAATGTTCTCTCAGTTAAGCGGAGTGTTGTATGACTCCAAAGCTGCATCTGCGGAACCAACCACCTTGTTCCTACTTACATTCAAGATGCCATAATATTTCGGCGCATGTGTTCGTAAATCTGGAGGGCGCCCCTAGCGTCTCCAGAAAAAGTTCGTAAGCATCGCACCACATCGGGAACCTTATCAAGGTCATCCAGTCTATCGCGATGCTCAGGAAATATTATTTGATCGCCTTCACAAAAACGCTGAACATTTGGGTTGAGAACACTTTGAATCATGTCTCGGCCTTGTTCGTTGAGAACACGGCGAACAATTGAGGAGACTAATGAGTCAAATTCGGGAGTACCCTGAACGTTTTTACTTTCGCGCGAAGTAGACGGGTGAAATGAAGCTGATCCAAGATTCACCTGTTGGGGTGGAATTGATCGAAATGAGGTATTTATGTTTGTGCTGCCTAATATATTGGTAACTGCCCCAACGCTCAACCGATTTGGCGGAAGGGAAATCCTATCAGGTTCGGGAGTTGAGTCAGATCGCGCATTCACGTGTGGATTACCCTGCGATCTTTTTGAAGGCATTTTTCAAAATATTGGCTTAAAGGACAAAAAATATGTATTTCCTTAATTCTATTTTTGAATTCTTTAGACTATCTAGATGGCGGTTGAGTGATGAAGAGCGACAGAGGAAAAATATGACAGCAGTAAACAGGATCTCTGTCACCTCCTAGAAAGGACATACGATCGATGCACCAGCTACGACACCAAGACCGTTCTAAGAGATTTCAACGCTCAGCTGGGAAGAGAAAAAGTCTTTGCTAAAGTCATCGGAAGACACAGCCTGCACGCCCTCACCTCCGGAAACGGACTCAGGCTAGTTGACTTCGCCTCGGGGCGAAATCTCTCTGTTACCAGCACGCGGTTCCCACACCTCAACATTCATAAAGGTACCTGGCGTATCAACTTGATCAATCAACCGTCAACCAGATTGATCATGTTGCGGTCGACGTCAGACACTCCTCCAGTATTCTCGATGTCCAAACCTTCCGAGATGCTAACATCGACTCGAATCATCACCTTGTTGTAGCGAAGTTAAGAACCCGGATATCGAGAGAGAAACGGAGTCGAGACAGGCCAAGACGGTTTGATGTCGGAAAGGTACAATCGCAGCCTATCGCTAGAGCTTTGCCGATCGATTCTCCCTGAAGCTATCTCAAAGTTCGACGCTGCCTGCACAAACAATAGAAGACAAGTGGAAACGTTGTCAAGAAGCCATCAAAGAGGCCGCCACAGATGTGCTGGGTTTTATGCCACCACCTAAGAGGAACCCATGGTTTGACGACGAGTGTAGGCAGGCGCATGCAGCCAAATAAGAAGCATACAAGGCAACGCTGCATCGAACGACGAGAGCTGTTTGTGAGCTCTACAAACAGAGAAGAAGGGAAGAAAACCGGCTTCTCAGAAGAAAAAAGAAAGAGCACGAGAAGCACGCGGTCGAGGAAATGGAGAGGTGCTATAGCAGGAATGACGTCCCTGCCGGGACCAAAATGGACAACTAGTGGTAGAGTCGCAGTCGGTGCTGAGAATCTGGAAGGATCATTTCTGCAGACTCCTAAACGGCGATTACGGCGCAAATTCCGCTGTTAGGCAGAATGTCCCACTCAATTTGGGCGACGATGGACAAGAATTCCGTCCCCCCGACTTTGACGAGGTCAAGATAGCAATATCGAGACTGTAATCGAACAAAGCTGCTGGCGCGGACGGACTATCCGCAAAGCTGTTCAAAGCGGCTGGGGATGAGCTGGTTGGGTGCATGCACCATCTCATCTGTGAGATATGGTCGGAGGAAAGTATGCCCGACAAGTGGAATCTCAGCACTGTTTGTCCGGTCCACAAGAAAGGAGACCCCTTCGACTGCGCCAACTACCGAGGGATCAGTTTCCTTAACATCGCATATAAGATTCTCTCTGCCGTACTGTGTGAGCGCCTGAAACCGTTCGTCAACAACCTGATGGGTCCTTATCAGTGTGGTTTCAGGCCAGGCGTCTGAAACCGTTTGTCCATGACCTGATAGGTTCCTATCAGTGTGGTTTCAGACCAGCGAAGTCCACTATAGATCAAATCTTATGGCGGATTCTGGAAAAGACCCAAGAAATGCAAATTGACACTCACCACCTATTCATCGATTTCAAGGCCGCATATGACAGTGTGCATAGAGACGAGCTATATAGTGCCATGTCTAGTTTTGGCAGTCCTACCAAACTCGTCAGATTGTGTAGGATGACGATGGAGAACTCTCGCTGCTTCGTCAAGGTCGGTAGTGAATTCACCGAGACCTTCGATCAAAAAAGGAATTAGACAAGGCGATGAGCTGTCATGTGACTTCTTTAACATCATCCTTGAGGGGATCGTGCGGAACTCACACGTAAACATCAGAGGCACGATCTTCCACAAGTCCGTTCAATTGCTAGCTTATGCGGATGACATTGACGTGATCGGCCGAACTCAGCGAGCCGTCAATGAGGCGTTAGCTAGCATTGAAGCGAAAGCGGCTAAAGTGGGACTGGTGGTAAACGAGGGCAAAACGAAGTATATGCTGACATCAAAGAAGGACGCAGAACATCGACAGAGCGTCACTATGGGCAGCAGACACTTCAAGGTAGCGAAGGACTTCGTCTATCTCGGCTCCGCGGTGAATAGGGACAACAACATCACTACCGAAATCAAGCGCAGAATCACTCTTGCCAATCACTGTTTCTTTGGGCTCAAGAGGCAATTGAGTAATAAAGCCCTCTCCCGAACGACCAAGGTGACTTTGTACAACACCTTGATCATCCCAGTCCTACTTTACGGTGCAGAAAACTGGACGCTACTAAAAGCGGATGAGGAAGCCCTTGGTCTCTTCGAGAGAAAAGTTCTGCGTGCGATTTTTGGTCCTGTTTGCGTTGATGGCATCTGGAGGAGAAGATTCAACCGCGAACTGTATGGGCTGTATGGCGGCATGAGCCTGGTCAAGCGTCTACGGATACAACGCTTAAGGTGGCGAGGCCATGTAGAGCGCATGGACAGCACTGCTCCGGCCCGAAGAGTTTTCGAATCCGAACCACAGGGACAACGCAACAGAGGACGTCCTAGACTGAGATGGTACACACAAGTGGAAAAGGACCTCAACCAACTTGGAGTGCGCAACTGGAGGCAGCTAGCGAAAGATCGTGCTGGCTAGAGAGGCATGTTGGTTGAGGCCCAGGTCCACCCCGGACTGTAGCGCCATCCGAAGAAGAAGAAGACTATCTAAATTCCAAAAACAATTTTTAATGTTTTCCTCTATGAGGGATTGTTTTCTCTTATTTCAATTTAATCTTACTTATTATTACTTATTTCACTTTATTTTTCACTTCATATATCTCTTTTTCGACCTTGAAATTATTATTTATTTTCTTTAAAAAATTAATATTTTCCTCTATGAGGAATTGTTTTCTTTTATTCACTTTAATTAAGTTTTTTATAATATATCTCTTTTTGCACTTTAAAATTCGTATTAATCCACTTTAAAATTAATATTAATAATTAATATTCTTATTAATATTAAAAAAAAATTCCAACTAATACTTTTAAAACTAGCTTACATTAGTCCAGTGATGACTGGTCTCAAGGCGTCTGACATCCTTTTGCGATGGCGGAAGTTGTTGGGTCTCCTGCTGGTCTCAGTTTTCTTCCTTCACAATTAAATGTTCATTTTATTTTTTCACTCTTCACTTTGCGGGTTCTGGGACCAGTGGTCGCGTTGTGTTACAAGCGCGGCGGCTGCTTGAGGTGACTGGCTTTACCTGTTAGTGTTTCAGGTAGCGCGGCGGCTACTTGAGGCGTCAGGCAAGAACTTTTTCTATTCCCGAAGGCACTGCGGCTTCTTGAGGCGCCGGGCCTTATACTTAACTACACACACATACGCGACGCGCTGGTCCCTGCTCGGGCGCCAATTAACTTTTTGTTTAATAAAAGGTTTAAAAAATATGTATATTTGTGGATGCTTAGCCTCTTTATTCTTCCGCTTTCAGATTAAAACTAAACTAAGGTATAACTCTTACTTTAAATTTAACCTACGGTGCATTTGGGAAATGTGGGAGAGGAATGTGGAAAATGGAAACTCGGACAAACAATTCTCGGGTAACAGCAGCGGGGGCATGATCATTGACAACTTCATCTTTGTCGATCCGTGGAGTCAAGCGTGCTATCTTGGATGATGTTCGGATGCGAATTTACGGATTTGGCAAATTCAGTCACGTAGCGGTTTTGTTGCACTGGGATGATGATATTTAATAAATTTTGTGTTAACTTGCATTTTCTAAGCACGTTAAAAGAAATCTAGCTTATTTTTTGTGTAAATGATTCGTTCAAGGATTCAAGAGAAGAAAAAATGTAACTGAACACACAATAAATTGACCTCGGGTGTACCTAAAATTGTTTAAGAGATCAAAAGTGACCATATTATTAGATTTCATTAATAACACTGCTCTTGCGACACCTTCACTGCAAATTGTTCGCACATGTCTCAGGCAGAGAGACCGTATTAGGCACCTGCACGTAAGACCCATTTGCAGTGTCGACAGTTTTTACTCTTTGAGTGTTGTCAGTAGCTCGAAAGAGGTGGTGGTGGTGGTGAAAAATTCGATGTGTGCAGCCAGGAATCGAACATAGACCCTTCGGCGTGTGAACGTCGCACTCTACCCACTACCCCACGGCGGCCACAAGCACGTGTCAATATAGCGAGAGTCGAGAGTCTACAATTTTAACGCTCTGCCAGTATAATTTGCTCACCAAAACTGTATACGAGTAAATGGACGACCCAACTAAATTACGTCTGCGATTCACGAACTCACCTCTTAAGCATATTGCTGTATATTATTGTGCTTAAACTATTGCTATTCCCCCATAAGGTGTATGATTGTAATATTTTTAAGCTAGGTATTTCTTAAGGTATAAAATGCCTACCTCCCACGTTGTTCAAAATTTGGTCATTGCAGAGATTTATATAATTTTTTAAACTGAATTCGTGACACACGGCCAACAAAAGATAACTAAAATGATTCATCATCGGAACACCCGAATAACAGAAGTAAATATTTGACGGCATAGGAAGGTCTTTTAATACTACTTGTTCCAAAAGCCTACGAGTCATGTTTACACCGAAATTTTGATAGCTGTGGACTGTGCTCCCACAATAAATGAAAAATTCATTTTTTTCTTCACTTTGCCGACATTTTACTGACATTGCTCATTTACTACGAATTCGAATATAAATTATTGAAACACCGCCTTCAACCCCTCTCAAAGAGCAAACGCTGCAAGGATAAAAAATAAGCGTCACCTCACTCCGCAAACATGACCTGCCTATTCGAAACGAATGTGTACCAGGCTCGGTGCCATTTGTTAAAATCGTTGCTATCTGAGGATGACAGAAATATGATTGCTATGGAAATTGGCGCCTCATCATTATTTTGAGGTATGAATGTACACTTGTGTGTGTATGTAGGGCCATTCAGGCAAAAAGAGAAAATCGATCTTAGTTTTCAAACGGTAGAGATTTGTTCTCCTATTCATATTTTCTTACACCCTAATGTACACTACCACTACTGAAGTAATCATAATCGAACGTAAGCATCATGGAAAATAAGGCGGCTGAACAAAAAAGAAGGAAAAGAAATCAATGTGCAAAGCAGGTCCTGAACTGTTTATGAGAAGGTCACATTTTATTAGCACTCACTTCAAAAGTGACTTTGATGAGGTGTATTGTGCTGAAGGCCAACATCACTGGCCGGAGGGACGAGCATACGAATCAGTGTGAACCTATTTCGGTGATTCCATTGAAATGGGTCCATAATGTGCCAGAAGAAAACGACATACTTATTTGTGGAGTTGATTTTATTGCTAAAAATTTCTTTTGATTGGCATATTTGTAGTTGTATATGAAGAAAGATTTCTTTTTTTTAAATCTGGCTTGAGTTAGATACAATTTTAAGTAAATGTCAATATACGAAAGTAATGGGATAATACGAGCGCGTGTTATTGTTTTTAACATAGTCAAGGGTGCTTAAATCGAATGAATAAACAATTAAATATGAAGCTTTAAAACAATCTGTATCATCAATTAAGTCAACAGGAAGGCATGATCTTCCCGAAGTCAGATCAATTGCTAGCTTACACTGATGACATTGATGTGGTTGGATGAACGTAGTGCGCCATCAATGAGGTGTTGAAGCGGAAGCCGCTTAAATGGACCTGGGTATGCGGCAAATGAGGGTACAACGAAGTACATTTTGTCATCAAGGAAGGAAACACAGTACTGACGCAACACTGAAGAGACACATAAGGGCAGAAAGACCTCGAGGTATTCAAGGAGTTCGTCTCGGCTCCGCGGTAAATAGGGGAAAAAAACTAGTACCCAAATGAAGAGCAGAATCTCTCTTACATTTGCTGCTTTTTTGAGTTTAATTAAATTGAATAATAAAGACCTCTCTCGGAAAACTTAGATCGCCGAAAATGCAGCGAAACGTATACGTTTCTTAAACTTCTTCCTTCCTTCTGACCTGGCAACAATATATAAGGCGTACATCCGACCAAAGCTTAAGTATAACTCTCCTATCTGGTTCAGTGCTCCTAAGACAATTCTGCACCTACAAGAGGGAATCCAACAGCGAACGATTAAACTTATTGGTGATAATAATGTTGCTTCATTCGACTTGCTAGAACATTGAAGAAATGTTGCGTCTCTATCACTATTTTCTCGCTATTTCAACAAAAAAAACTCTCTAACGAGCTAAACAGCTGCATTCCTCCCCTTCAAAAATTCACCCGCAATACCCGCCTCACTAGGAATGCCCACCCGTTCAACCTTAAACTTACCTTCGGATGTACAGTCAAGTTTAGAGACTCCACCACACGAATATGAAATGCTCTTCCCAGCCCAACTTTTCTTCTCTATTGCAATCTACAGGCATTAAAAACCAATGCGCATCGGTACTTCGTTTCCCGTTCTTCCTCTATACCTTCGGACGTGCGGTGACTTAATTCCAGTCACAGTCACAGGGCATAAACAATCCCTTTATTGTGCGCTAATTATTAAAAGAAGAAAAATATAAATACAATTATTGAGTGACATAAAACGAACATACTTTTACTGTCGTTGAAACTTAATATGCTATGCTAATATGCTATCAGCAGAAAAAGTTTTCCTTGAAATTCAGCATTTAAATTTATAGTCTGCATTTCATGAAGAAGACGATTCCACAGATATTAAAAAGGAGTGTTCTCAACGTGCAGACTGTGCAAAATTGAGAAAATCGTGCAAATAATTAGGACATTCAAGAGGTATAACCTCGAACAGTTTCAGAGTATTACAATAATCTACAACAATCATCTAAGTTCATACTTAAAACCTACGTCTTGAAACTCTATGACGTCTTGGGACATTAGAAATGAAACGCACAGTCATTAAAAGCCACATTAAGTTTTCTTTTACATCCATAGTCAAGATAATGAAATACGGAACAGCTATAAATAAAATATGGCAGCAATCGTATTTTATAAAGTTAGATCTTGAGTGACCCACTAAGTTAGCAAACTGAGTGTCGTAAGCACCGCAAACCAGCAAAAATATATTTGATGTAACCATTTTGACAACAGATCAAAGAGGAGGGTTTACATTGCAATTTACAACTATCTGGGAAAGGTCGCAAGCAACAAAGGCACCACCTGAGTAATTCTGATAAGAACTCTATGTGTCTCGTTTGTTTTGGTTGCATCTGTAGCGCTTTGGCTTTTGAATGCGCGTGTGTGTGATGACATGATTATATTTCGTGGATATGCATCGCGATTGACGTCTTACAGAAGTCATCAAAACTATAGTGTTCTTGACTGAAAACTATAACTGAGGGAAGGTACTAACTTAAAGGGCTTCTTAGTTGTTACATCACGAAAATTAAGTGAAACACTTACTCTATGCAATTTTGATAAATTTGCTACGAATATTTTTCGTAAACATTTTATGTCTGTCAACCTTCCCTTATCAAATAAGTTGTTCTATTTACTACAATCCCAATAACGTGAGTCACTTATTTTATCCCTCATGAAGGTTATTTGTTTATTTTAATTGATGATGATGATTATTCTGCTAAGGAAAACTACCAGTTCGCCAAGCAAAGCTATTTAAAAAACCAATACCGTGTGATTTCAGTCAAATGCAACACAAAATTAAGGGGGCACCTGATTGCGATGTATTTATAGTATAATTCTGTTTGCCATTCATCCAAATAATTATATTTGTTTCCTTTAGACAAAATCAATCACTCCGACTAAATGCAATTTGCGAGATATGAAAAACAAACACGTAAAATTAAAAGTCTAAACACCTCGTATTATTTTTGTGAAAAAATATTCTTCATTTTCAAACAAACAAGCACTTAATCCGGATCCAAAAAATAAATGCCATGAAATTACAATATAACCGCTATTTTTCAAAAAATAAATTAACATATTTTTGTTGTTCTCCTTGTCTTTAATTTATATGTAAATTTTTGCTCTCCACTAGGCTCTGTCGGAGATGGAGTTTGGAAGTTCACTTACTACTCTGTACACTCTTCCAAATTTACATACTCTTACAAAGGACCAGACAGATCCTATAAGACCGGCGATGTGGTAAACATGTCGCGTGCGATGCTACGCGTACGTCTGAATAAAAACAACCGGAAAATATATATATTTGTTGTTTTCATCTTTAAAAAAATGAAGAAAAGAAACCCAAAAGTAACAACAAACAGAACTGATATCATTTAGCAGATTACTGTGCTCCGGCAAGTATTAATATTTCATAAACATCCTCGCATAACGTGAGAATGGTGGGTATAGCCCATGAATTTTTTCACTTTATCCCTGGACCAATAACTGGACTCGTGTTGAGTCTTTTGTTTTTTTTTCTTCCATTTTGGTAAAGTGGTGTTCTCGAAGCGATAAGTAAGCAATTTACTACTAGCAACCATGGGATTTCTGAGTGGATAGGGTGTAGTGAGTATGTGATTTTGATGGAATTTTATTCTTTAAAGGACATAACACGCTTTCGAATGGGATCTCGGGAGAAATTGGTTATTATTTGAAGCTTTGTTGCTGTCCATACCTGGGTGGAAAATAAAGAAATATGTGTTAGGGTTTACAATTATTTTCACATTGCAACAGAGTAGAGGTTTTATATATACATGAGTGAAATAATCGTAATGGTGTCGGAAAAGGCGAACGTTTTGGTATCTACTTAAGATGTGAGGATATTTGTATTGCAGGAATTAAGTGACCGTAGTCTACAGATATGGCTGAAGTGGAACATTGATTCATTCTTCTGATGATGTTATTGGAATTATTTAAATGCAAGGTATGAAAGCGAAAAGTAAGAAGTTTTGACAAACAAAGAAATCATTTTACAGAGCTCTCACGCAAATTTACATTCTAGTTTACAATATATCTTGAGGTTATATTTGTATTAAAAATTATACATGACTTTATTATTATTCCGTGGTTCATACGCAGTGGAGTAGTAGGCAGGCCGAAGAGTCTAGGTTCGATTCCCGGCTGAACACCTCGAATTTTTTACGGCACCACCATCTCTCGAGCGGCTGACAACACTCAATGAGTAACAACTGTCTAAGAAAGCTTTTCAAATTTCGCCGTTTGTCGGCAAAAAACTGTAGGTCGCTTCTACTCGTGAGAGAATAGTAGCGCGCACAACACGAGTAGTTGATGAGCAAGCTAGGCCCTGGTCCCCCTGTGGACTGTAGCGCCAACAATTATTATTATATACAAAATTAAATTTAAAACAACAAAATTACATTTCTGTAGTCTTGCCGATTAATACGTGCGCTAGGAATGTTGTCAAGCCCGTGAAAGTGGATTAAATTTCAGAATGCGCATGTGCTTATCGTAACGTCCATAGTTTATAAGAAAGTTAACATATAACGATATCTTTAACAATATCTCCCCTTCAGATTACAGGCCATTTTCAATTTCAACTTTTATGTGGCTCTTGTTGCTAAAATCTCACACAGCTGTTCCGTGTATTTGCAGTGCAGAGCTGATTATCGAAAACCGATGTGGGTTCATTCACTGTATAAGTTTCTTTTACTGAATATTTAGTTTAGCTAAAATCATTTTCATCATTTAGTATCGGAAATGCTGAACGAAATTTGCATGCCATTTACATATTACTTGTTCACTTAGTTGGGATTTCTGCATGGGATCTTGGTGATGAAATGTGGATATATTAAGAAAACAGAAAGAGGAAAAAATATTACGCAAAGCCTGGTCAACCCATTCAACCACGGAAAAAACATTCACTGTTCAATCAGTTGGATCTGTCGCAAATTCGTTTTATTCTCCAGACATTGTTCCTTGCGACTACTGGATCTTAAACTTATCAGAGAGCTGAGAAAAAAGTAGTCGCTTTCGAACACAATACGTTCAGTGATGTATTATTTACTATATTTCAATTAAAAACATACCTCTTGAACAGAAAAACTAAAGAAAGGAGTTAATTCGCACTCCGAAATATTTTCTGCTTGGCTATTCGTTGGTGGTAAAGAAGTAATTCCATCTATTGACTCTTGTTCATTATCTCAAAAATGTGGTTATCAATCATGAATCCCTCGGAACACCTTTCGGTTGACGTTGTCAAGTCTTTCCCAACCCGAAGGCAGAAAATAAATCCCATGCTTCTAAGTCGTGTTCCTTATAGCCTCACACAAATGGACACCGGAGGTGAGGATGTAAGTCAAAAGAGATTTTTTTAAGACTTGAAGGGTCTCCGACACTTAATCAGACTCGATATTTACGAAAAAAGTTTTAAGTTCTACTCTGTTAAATAACTCAAAGAATATCATTTGTTTGCAATATTATTTTTTTCCCCCATTTTTGGTTTAATCGTCAAATCCTATTCTCATCCTCATCACAGTTATTCTCAAACCGAAAAAAATATACACAATTCGCATACATTAAGTCAAGACAATGTAAACTGTATTTTGCCATACATCGAACAATAGAATAAGGAAAATATCCTATTCTCCAATTTATGCAAGTAATCATTACATAATATTTAAAGAAACATTTAAGTCCCTTTAAATGCGTATTTTATTATAAAGCTTTAAAACTATTTTACCGCTCTGACGCCTGATAAAAAATGACCAACACACACGAAGCCTTCCTCAGCCAATAAATTATCACACACTTTGACGGCACAGTTCTCCCGTTGTTACCGCAATTCCTTGCGCCCATAAACAAGCCCAAGCTAAGGACACCGATAGACCATTAATAATAATATGACCTCTTCCCTTGCCCTTCAGTGGACTCGTTGAGGACCTTTTTCATCTTCTTCCCACGCCATTCATTCACCGACTCCACCGCCTATTACCCAGAGGGGAACGTGTTAGACCTATAGATTCTCACCTTGTGCCATTGTGTTGTCAGCTGTAAAGCCATATACAGCACAACTAACCTTTCAATAGATGATGAGTCAACGATTTGCATGGCAATCGTATATCTGTTTTTGCCAGGTATTATGACTTTTAACAAATGGCTGCTGGAATACACGGTGTCGTGGGTGATGCTTTGTGGGTTTCTCAGATTTGACTTGCCGCAGTATAGAGTTCTCTGGCCTTTTGTGCTGTTCACATTTGGAAGTTGGGAAAATATTATTTCATTTCTCGTCAATGGTTGTGATTCGTGCAGTCATATTTTCAAATGAACAACCACACCACATCGAGATGAGTGCTCAGGGGTGAATATGATTGAATTGACATTTTCTTCAATTGGCATCGAAAATCTTGGCATACTTCATGCTGAGAGGATTCTGTAGACGGAACCATATTGAAATATTATTCCCAATAAAATTCAATATTCCTTGCCACCAGCAATGGCGGTGAATGTGATTGAAAAGGTTTCCTTTGTGGGTAAATGTGTCTGAGATGAACAGCATCTGGTTGGATGCGAGAACGAGAACGTTCAGCTGGTAGGCTACACTTGACACATAACACAATTAAACTTCATGTAGGATTTCAGTTCAATGAATGAGCATTATTAGCGTGGATCTGTGTCTGAGCTGTTCCTCGATTTAGAAAAGTTTTTATTTTATTTTAATTTCTCAAATCTTGAACACATGTACGATTTCTTTGCATTCAGCATATTGAATTGTGGTCTGTCTCAAGAAGTCTTAAATGAATTTAAAAACGTCTGGTCTGCTGTGTGAATGGCATCTGGGCGTAGGGCATGGACTCAATAAAAAAAGAGTTCGTTTACACAGAGTTAAAGAAATCTGAACAATCATTCACCCGAATTCCGGTTCCGAATTTATTTGGATTTAAGCATAGCTTCAATAGGGTGCGAATAAATGGCTTTCAATAGAAACTAACTCCCAATCATATACTATGACGTATCGCATAAGTCAGCAGCTGGACATGACTTTTGTGGGGATCCGTACTCTTGTTATGAATGATACTATCAGCTTTTATATTGACGCACATAAGAGTACATTTTTTTAAAATTATGTTGAAATGTTCTCTCTACATCGAAAAATTTTTAAAGTCAAAAACTAGTTTAGTTTTCGACACAATTCTCAAAGAGATAATTTCCACCGTTGAGCGAACTCGTCTTTTAATCAAAAAAAATAATTACCTGTCGATTTGTACGAATGTCCTAAGAATTTCCTGTGTAGATCCAATTTACTTTTCATATTTGAAGAACAGACAAATTGATCATTAATACGTCACTTATTTAGATTTTGTTGCTAACTGGATATAACCTTTAATTTTTATATTTTTTACAGATAAAGAAAGCCATAATATGCGGTGTCCCTCGAGCGGTGGGATTAAGACAATCCGTTTATTTTATTTATTTATTTATTTACCGGACTTATCGTTCTGGACTCGAAAACACAACTGCCTAATTCCAATCTTGTTTATATTTTGTTGAGCTTGTTTGTGCAGGTGTCAAATGATGCGCGTGTTTTGATACTACATAGATCAGAGCAGATGCGTGTGTGGCTCGTTGCATTAGTTGACGGATAAAGCATGTACGGTAAGAAGGGTTTTGCGAATGCGCGTTTTTGCCAATGGCGAAATGGGGGAGAGCTCAAGAGAGAAACGACGTTGCCGACGTAACTCATGCAGCAGACTAATAGTTAATGCAAAACGACTTGTTCGAACGAAAGTTAAAGAAATATTAATTGCTGACTTTTTGTAAACCGAAAACTGTATGAAAATATTTTGAAACTACTTTCAAGGAATTCCTTGAAAATGTTTGTTCTTCTCGCTTGTCTTATAAGAATATGTGAGGAAACATAGAGGAATACACATCTGAATTTATACAGTAATGTGACTCGTATTGAAAATAAATCTCGAATATCCGATCAAATCAATCTTACCGAGCATTTACGTGAGCCAGCGGAGAAAGTGCAAATGGGTGTGCGTAATAATAATAATTCTTGGCGCTACAGTCCAAAGGGGGACCAGGGCCTAGCTTGCTCATCAACTACTCGTGTTGTGCGCGCTACTGTTCTCTCACGAGTAGAAGGGAACTACAGTTTTTTGCCGACTCCAAACGGCGAGATTTGAGAAGCTTTCTTAGACAGTTATTACTCTTTGAGTGTTGTCAGCAGCTCGAAAGAGGTGGTGCCGTGAAAAATTCGAAAAATTGGTGTTGAGCTGGGAGTCGAACCTAGACCCTTCGGCGTGTGAGCGTCGCACTCTACCCACTACGCCACGGCGACCACGTGCTTATACTCCTGGGAAAAAGAAAAATTACATAAACAATTTTCATTTCAGGAAAATGCGAGATAATGTTATTTGAATGGTTTTGTGTCAAAAGATTCTATGAAACAGTACATTTTCAAGGACATTGCATAGAAAATAAAATATCAGTGATTTTTCGACTACCACTTCAGCTATTTTGGGGTATTCATTCCAATGATATTCCGGCTTACACAGTTTAAAATGGTTTTGGCTTCAGTGCTGAAATCGGACAAAAACCGCAACAAGGTTCTTTGGTGCATTGATATCTGTGGTGCGAAATCGAAACGAAACCACAACCAAGTAGGAATTGTGAAAAATAAATTCAGCACAAGTTATTCCAGACGCGCTTAAATCTCAAATTGACCATATTAATGGTGCTCCTCTAGACTTCGTCTTGTCGTCGGCAATCTACCTCATTGTTTTTAATGACCTCTAGCCTGTCACTTTTAATTCAATCCACTCCACTATTATGATTAAGGAACCGTCGGCCTAATTTTTAAGCAGCCGTGTCTATGAAGCAATTTATTTCTGATCTTGAAAGAAAAAATCGGTTGAGTTAAAAGGATGGAGTGAAATTGAATGGTATTAATACCCATGAGTGTCGAGTGTCCCCAAAGCGTATTCAAAGAAACTAGTTAATGCAAATGTCTCTATAGAGAACATTTGTTGTGAACGAGCCCTTATTTTTTTTTTCTTGTTTGTTTGCTATGACATCTGTGAAAAATATTTAGTACACATCAAGTCATTGAACAGACAACATCATATTTTTTCATCGTGTTAAAAATGTCGAATTTTGTACCAGAAAGTGATGATTTGCGGAAAGCATTAATTTTTTGTTTTCATTTGAAGAAAAGTGCTGTAGAGTCGCATCGAATGCTTGTCGAGGCATATGATGATCCTGCTCTATCAGAAGCAAAACGCAAAAGATGGTTTCAACGGTTCAGAAATAATGATTTTGATGTGAGAAATGAAGAACGTGGTAGACCACCAAAAAAGTTTGAAGTCATCGAATTGCAATCGATATTGGATGGAGATGACACTTTGAGTCAAATGCAGTGTTAAATGTTGCACAACAAACAATTTCTGACCGTTTAAAAGCTATGGAAAAGATCAAAAATTGGGTGACACATGAATTGATTGAGAGACAGATGGTAAGCCGAAAAAAAACACTTGTGAAATTTTACTTCAAAGACACGAAAGCAAATCGGTTTTGTATCGGATTGTTACTGGCGATGAAAAATGGATTTATTTTAAGAATCCTAAACGGAAAAAATCATGGATTAATCTGGGACAACCATCAACATCGACTGCAAAACCAGATCGATTCGGCAAGAAGAACGTTTTTGTGTTGTGTGTGTTTGGTGGGACCAGAAAGGTGTGCTGTACCACGAGCTCCTAAAACCTGGTGAAACAGTTAATACTGATCACTACCGACAACAAATGATCAATTTGAACCATGCGTTGATCGCGAAACGACCAAAATGAGCCAGAAGACGTAGAAGAAGATTTTGCTCCATCACAATGCACCTGCACACAAAGCAAAACCGGTTCAGGATACAATCAAAATACTTGGCTGGGAGCAGCTACCCCACCCGCCGTATTCACCAGACTTGGCTCCTTCCGACTACCCTTTGTTTTCATCGATGGAACACGCATTGGCTGAGCAGCACTTTGATTCCTGCGAAGAGGTTGAAAATTAGGTGTCTGCTTGGTTTACTTTAAAAGACGAACAATTTTATTGGCGTGGTATTCACAAATTACCAGAAAGGTGGTCAAAATGTGTAGAAAACAATAGCCAATACTTTGAATAAAATGTTTTTACTTTCCCATTAACAATTTGTGTTTTATTTTCAAAAAAACGCACGATCGTGTATTGTTGAAATTATCATCGGTATGTGTATCAAATCAACACTCAGTTGGAACGATCACAAATTTGAGATTACCAAAAACCCAGCGAAATACCTTTTTAAGCCATGCAGCAAATATTTCACACCTCTTGCTCTGTCTACTTTTGGGCATTTTTTACCCAAAGCTTGAGTAATACGTTACTATCTTTTTAGATCCAAACTCCCAAGATCTACTGAACAAAATGCAAATATCAGCAACAAAAATTATGGGAAATAAAAATTTTGTGAAGTTCATTGGCCTAATAGAACATTATCGTAATGTCGCAACTCCTTAAGTGCTTTCTTCCCTTTAAGAATTCACACGCAGCAATGAATGCCCATCTGTGCACCCTTAAGGCCTCCTTCGAACATACTATAAAGATAAGAGACTCATTCTACAGCTGTATTTCAGATTGTTCTTGTTTTGTTTTTCAATGTACTTTTTATTCACTTTTCTTATTTTTTACTTACACGCTAGACAAATAATACTTAAACTAGCTTAATGCTATAATCTGTTGATCTTAATTCCGAGTTACAGACTCTTAACAATTTAAGCCAACCTAGGATACTTAATTTTTTTTAACCTTTCCCTATTACATGTTCCTGTCGGATTTTTTAAAGTCAGTCAGACTATTTTACACCGAAGAAAACTAAAAAAACTTGGGACAACAATTACTTAGCATAACCTAGGTTAAGACTAAGCCTTAAGACTGACTTACGCCTAAAAGTACAACCGAACTCTATATTTACTGTTTAGGACTCATAACATTAATTTTTTTTATCATGACATATTATGAACTTCATATAATCCATAGTTCCTTTCTTGTTATAACATATCGTTTGTTTTGTACTTTCATTCGCTCTCTTCTAATTTCATAATTTAATATTTTCTTCTCACTATAACTTTTTATTTGTTTAACTTGCCTTCTTATGATTTGCTTAAACATAAGAGTCATAAATTACTGTAAACATTCATACTTTCTTTCACTGTAATGGTCAAAGGAGTCGTGCTCTAAAATGTCTCCCTTGACAACGAGCAATTCTTAGCTCTAGCATTGAAAAATCGTGAAATCTCTCGTTCACTTGGATCTCGACAACATACAGCACCACACCTTTGGCCAGCGATTGATAAGTATCACCAATAAATTTATTTGCAATTGTTATTTGAAGTATTGGCGTTTTTGATTTATTAGTTTCGTTTATTTGGCAAATTTCCTTTTCTTGTGTGGTGCTTTCCAAGACATATTGGTCCTTCGTGTAGCCGGATTCTCTTTTTTTTTAGTTGCTACCTTTGTTAAAATTCGTTGAATAATTGTTTCGTCATTGATGTACAAACATTGTGTGCACACTGAAGTAGCACGTGTGCTGGTGAAAAAGCAAACTCTGTGCAATAAAATTTCTTGCAAAATCCTTTTTTAATTTTAGCACGTGGGTTATAGCTATTACAAGACAGTTTTTTGCAGTTCAGACATTATTCACAAGTGTTTTTTGTTTTTTCGGTCATCGGTCTGATTTGTTTGTGCTCTTTCTGGAAAGAACTTTCTAGTTTGCTGTTCATAATGAGTGCGAAGCAAAAACGCGGCATCGCAAAAATGTGTTTAACACGTGCAGTTGAATTCGTGTCCACAATAGACTCATCCATAACTGTAGAAATGCTCGAAATTCGTTTAAGGCGAGTTGAGGACGCGTGGGGTGAATTTTGTTCGAATCATTATGATTGCCTCAAAGAAATAGAAGAAGATTTGTTGCAGCCCTTTAACGATGAATTCAGTGTTTATGAGACAAAGTACTTTGAAGCACACGCGGGTTTGAAAACGGCTATTCGAGCAAAGCAAGCGAGTACTTCGACGACCGATCTTAACAACTCAGTTCTTGAAAAAATTGCGAATCAGCAAAGTGACTTCTTAAAAGGTTTAGATTCCACGTCTAAAGTGTGCGAAAAGATTAATCTGCCTCCTATCGTGATTCCAAAATTTTCCGGTGATTATAAAGATTGGCCTTCTTTTCGGGACTCATTTTTAGGCTCGGTCGATAGAAACAAAACTTTGTCACCAACGCATAAATTTCATTATCTTAAATCATTTTTAAGTGGAACAGCGGCGGATCTTATTCAACATATTAAAGTTTCAGACGCGAATTATACCGAAGCGTGGGATCGACTTGAAAGGCGATTTGACCGCGGTAATTTAATCGTAAAGTCATTTGTTCAGACGTTTTTGTTACTCCCGTCGATAACAGTGACAAATGCATCGATGCTTCGTAAAATTACCGATGGAGCCGATGAGGTAATACGTGGCCTTAATGCTTTGGAACAAACTAGCCGCGACCCTTAGCTCATACACATTCTAGTCGGTAAACTCGATAGTGACACGAAGCACGCGTGGGCGAAAGAAGTCGGTACGCGGGAAGATAGTTCCATACAGCAGCTTGTTGACTTCTTAGAGACACGGTGTAACGCATTAGAAGCATGTCAGCCCATGAACCGTTTGAGTACAACGCGTGGAAAACAAACCGGTCAGATCAGAGCTCTTGTAGCCAAACGCTCAGAAAACGATTCACAATGCCGTTTATGCAAGGGATCACATCAGCTTTATCAATGTGCTCAATTTCTCGAATTAGACATCTCATCGCGTCGAAATTTTACAAAAACTAACTCAATTTGTTACTGTTGTCTCCGACCGGGTCATTCATCAAACAAATGTAAATCATCGTATCGTTGCAACATTTGCAAGGCTCGGCACCATCGCCTTGTTCATCAAGATGAGCCTACGATTTCTTCACCTGCACTTGCAAGTTGTGGACTTGATCCCTCTGCTGTTGCCCCACTGGTTAGTAACCATTCGTTGGAATTGAACACTCATGTGCAAACGGTTTTACCAACCATTCTTGCAAAAATTAAAAACAAGTGGGGTCAGCTGATTGATATTCGTGCATTGTTAGATACGGGATCACAGTCGTCGTTCATATCCGAAGCTTGTGCACAGAAACTTGGGCTTTCTCGCACTCACGCGCGCATCTCAGTAACGGGATTAGGATCAGCACAAGCGGGATACACAAAGGGCTATGTTTCCATTCTTCTCTTATCTCGCTATGATTCTTCGCAATTACCAGTTGATGCCTTTGTGTTGGGAAAATTAACATCAAATTTACCTTCAAATTCTTTTGACGCATCAACCTGGGAATATATTAGGCATTTGGAACTGGCAGATGCAACCTTCAATGTCTCTAATGCGGTTGATATTATTCTGGGAGCTGGTAAGGTTTGGTCTCTGTTAAAATCAGAACGAGTTTTTGGACCACATGGGAAACCGATTGCTCAGAATACTTCATTTGGATGGGTGATTTCCGGCGAGCTGAATGATTCAGAGTTGCAGAATGGACTTTCCGCTTTTCATTCTTCTGTCGATTTGGATGCTCTTCTACAACGATTTTGGCAGTTGGAAGAAGTTCCACCTCAAGATTCGGGTACTATTTTCAATGATCCAGCGGAGAAACATTTCGTGGAAACCTTTTCTCGGGCAGCGGACGGAAAATATGTTGTGCGTCTACCGTTTAAAACCTCTGAGCCCAAGTTTGCAGGCACACTCCAGTCGGCGGTATTACGACTGCATTCGATGGAGCGTCGGTTCCGAAATAATCCTGAACTTAAACACAATTATGTCAAATTTTTAGATGAATATCTCGAGCTTGGCCATATGGAGCCAATCCCTCGCGACGAAATCTATAAGAAACCTTCACGTCAATATTACCTTCCCCACCATGCTATTTTAAAACCAGACAGCTCGACAACCAAACTTCGCGTCGTGTTTGATGGCTCGGTGAAAGACTTAGACGGTAAATCGTTGAATAGTCAATTGTGGATCGGTCCGGCAATACAGCGTGATCTAATTGGGGTCTGTTTACGCTTTCGGCAACATTTGTTTGTTTTTACGTCGGATATAGTCAAAATGTTTCGTCAAATATGGGTTGCAGATCAAGATTTGGATTATCAACGTATTGTTTGGCGTCAATCTCCTAATCAGGAAATTAAACACTATAGACTAAAAACGGTTACTTATGGTACTGCTTCAGCTCCATTCTTATCGGTTAGAGTTTTGCAACAGATCGCGAGTGATTACCAATCAGAGTATCCCAACGCTTGCCGTGTTTTGTTGAACGATGTCTATGTGGACGACATAATGACGGGCGCGAATTCAGTTGAACATTTGTTGCAATTAAAGTCAGATCTTGTTATGCTACTTTCGAAAGCTTGCCTAAAACTTCGCGAATGGAGTTCGAATTGTTGGGCTCTTCTCGCACAGGAAAAGGCGGATGACTGCGAATACTCTTTTGTCGATCCAGAGCGAGCACATACCCTTATCAAAGTGTTAGGTATGTTTTGGAACCCTGCTGCGGATGTATTCTCCTATCGTTTAACTTTAACCATAACGTGCCCCCCACTTACGCGAAGAACCTTGCTTTCCGAGATATCAAGAATATTTGATCCGTTGGGACTACTGGCTCCCTCAGTTGTGCTCTTCAAAATAATGTTTCAGAAGCTGTGGTCTGCTGAATTAAATTTGGGTTGGGATGATCCCCTTCCTGTGGAACTTTCTGCAGCGTGGGAAAATTATCGCGACCAATTGCCCTACTTCGAACGAATTCAAGTTCCGCGAAGTATTTCTTCGTACGAGGGCGGGATCGAGTTACACGGGTTCTGCGATGCGTCGTCACTTGCGTACGCTGCCGTAATTTATGCCCGTTTAATATCCAACAACGGTGAAACAAGGATGACAATAGTTGCGGCTAAAACTAAGGTAGCTCCTGTTAAACCGATTTCTATTCCGCGTCTTGAATTGTGCGGTGCTTTGCTATTAGTTCGGTTGACAGCGTTAGTGCGATCATCGTTAACGGTCGAAATTAATCGAATTTTCGCGTGGTGTGATTCAGAAATCGTCCTTCATTGGTTATCATCACCACCACGGCGTTGGACAACCTTTGTAGCGAACCGGACAGCTGCAATTTTGGAAACGGTTCCAAGACACTGTTGGCGTTACGTACCATCAAAATCAAACCCAGCTGATTGCGCGTCACGTGGTGTGCCTCCTTCGGATCTATTTTCGCATTCCCTCTGGTGGTCAGGTCCAAATTGGTTATCTCAATCTGAGGAACATTGGCCCAACTCTAATCTGTCTTCAAATTTAGCCGAAGAAGAATGTGTTAAACGTGAAGAACGGTCAGTTCCAATACGTGTACTTGTCACATCATGTGGAGATCACTTTGTGGATAAGTTGATTGAAAAACTTTCATCTTGGTTTCGTTTGCAACGCGTTGCGGCTTACGTTTTAAAGTTTGTGCTTAAGTTGAAATCGTCAACACCCCGTCAACCATCGTATGGACTTACAAGTGCAGAGCTACGCAAAGCAAAGGTGACTATTTTAAGGCGGGTGCAGCAATCGTTTTTTGGTGACGACATTGGTTCTTTGAGTACAACACACCAGCTTCCTCCTAAATCAAAGTTCCTGAAGTACTCGGCATTTCTGGATGAAGACGGACTCCTACGCATTGGTGGCCGACTAAAACATGCTTGTATTTCATTAAATTTAAAGCATCCAATAATTTTACCCAAAAACAGCCCAGTATCTAGGCTCATCATTACAGACGTCCATCAGCGCTATATGCATGCAGGCGTGTCAGAAACATTTGCATTTGTCCGGCAAGAATTTTGGATAATGGGAAGTCGCAATCTAATTCGCCGAATCGTGCATGAGTGTAAACGATGTTTCATGCAGAGAAAAGCTACAACGCAACAGATTATGGGGAATCTACCATCTCCTCGCATCGAACCAAGCAGGCCATTTTCCAACTCTGGGTGTGATTACGCTGGCCCACTCACTATAAAATTGTCCCGCTGTCGTAATGCCAAAACTTCTAAGGCATATATTGCCTTGTTTGTTTGCTTGTCGACCAAAGCCATACATCTGGAGTTGGTGGGCGATCTTACCACAGATTCGTTTATAGCAGCCTTGCGTCGTTTTGTATCCCGCCGTGGCAAATGCACAAACATATACAGTGACAATGGCACAAATTTTCAGGGCGCTCGTCGGTGTCTTACAGAAATGCACAAATTAGTAATGGGGCAAACTCATAATGACGTCATCACTGCTGCTCTCGCCAAGGACGGTATAAATTGGCACTTCATACCCCCTTCTTCGCCACACTTTGGTGGCTTATGGGAGGCCGGTGTGAAGTCAGTTAAGCTTCATTTGCGTCGTGTTGTAGGCAATGCAATACTTACCTTTGAAGAACTTTGCACTGTACTTACACAAATAGAAGCCATTCTTAATTCTCGTCCTCTGTGTGCAATATCTGATGTTGACTTGAATCCATTAACCCCAGCACATTTTCTCATAGGTGAGCCACTGACTTCCGTGCCAGAACCAGCCAACATTGATGTTCCAATCAACCGTCTCTCACGATGGAATCATGTGCAAAAAATGGTACAAGGATTCTGGAAGAGATGGCACAGCGAGTACCTTTCGACCCTACAGGAAAGACAGAAATGGCGAAGACAAACAACCAACTTCAAGCCTGGGGATCTAGTTGTCATCAAAGAACCCAACACACCCCCAACAAAATGGATTTTAGGTCGCATCGATTCAGTCAACCCAGGTGCTGATAACATAGTTCGAGTCGTATCCGTTCGGACAGCCACGGGTACCTTTGTTCGACCAATAACAAAACTGGCGCTTCTGCCGATGTCCTGAAATTTGTTCCAGGGGCGGCGGGATGTTTAGGACTCATAACATTAATTTTTTTTATCATGACATATTATGAACTTCATATAATCCATAGTTCCTTTCTTGTTATAACATATCGTTTGTTTTGTACTTTCATTCGCTCTCTTCTAATTTCATAATTTAATATTTTCTTCTCACTTTAACTTTTTATTTGTTTAACTTGCCTTCTTATGATTTGCTTAAACATAAGAGTCATAAATTACTGTAAACATTCATACTTTCTTTCACTGTAATGGTCAAAGGAGTCGTGCTCTAAAATGTCTCCCTTGACAACGAGCAATTCTTAGCTCTAGCATTGAAAAATCGTGAAATCTCTCGTTCACTTGGATCTCGACAACATACAGCACCACACCTTTGGCCAGCGATTGATAAGTATCACCAATAAATTTATTTGCAATTGTTATTTAAAGTATTGGCATTTTTGATTTATTAGTTTCGTTTATTTGGCAAATTTCCTTTTCTTGTGTGGTGCTTTCCAAGACATTTACTATATTTACAATTACGTTAGTCCTAACTATGTCCGTAACAACATACGGCCGCATACACCAGGACGTATGTATTAATGATTTGCTTAACATATATATGTTATACGCCGTAAGGCATATATTTTCTTTCTTTCTTGTTTTCTTGAGGAAGAGACCTTCTAACCATACGGTGTCGAATGTTTTTTCCAAGGCAGTCAGACAGACGTCTGTGCACTGTTTATATTCCACTGAATGTGGGAAACCAATTTAGACGCGGCATAAATGGCATCGTGCCCTGCACTAAACCAAATTTTTTTTTTCGGTATTAATTGTTTTTCCTCAAACTATTCTTTCAGAGCTCTTATGACTATCTCCTCGAATACCTTGATTATGCACGGAAGAAGACTTTTAGACCGGAGATTTTTCGGGAACAGTACTTCATTTATATGAAATGACGTTTCCAGCCCAAGCTTTCCCCCT
Source organism: Eristalinus aeneus (assembly GCA_955652365.1). Lineage (NCBI taxonomy): Eukaryota > Metazoa > Arthropoda > Insecta > Diptera > Syrphidae > Eristalinus > Eristalinus aeneus. The sequence goes on along the minus strand of OY019130.1, from coordinate 63,506,404 downwards.
CATAACAATCCACAGTCATTTAAGATCATTGTGCGTGCGTAAGTTAAAAAAGAATGCAAAAGTCACAAGGATCCTTTTCTTAACCCTTCGCATTATTAAAAAAGTTGACGTCAACAGTACTTTTAAAAAATGTTAAGAAATTAAATGAATTTATGAAATTTTATTATAGAATTTTAAAAAGAAATTTTTATAAATATACACTTCCTTTTTACATAACCCCATGACACATTTCATCTTCGCCTCGAGGTGTAACCTTTCTGTGGCTAGCACACGTTTCACACATCTGAACATTCACAAAGGAACATGGTGACCCCTTGACCAATCCACCGTCAATCAGATTGATCACATTGCGATCGACGTGAGACACTATTTCAGTATTCTCGATGTCAGAACCTTCCCAGGTGCAAACATCGACTCGGATCATCACCTTGTTGCAGACAAGTTAAGAACCCGGATATCGAGAGTTCAACGGATTCGAGACAGGCCAATACGGTGCAACATCTCACAACTAATCGCTGGGGACTTTGCCGCCAGAGTCTTCCTGAAACTCGCTCAGAGTTCGACACTGCCTGCACTAACCACTAACTGGGTTTCACGTCACCACCCAAAAGGAACCCATGGTTTGACGACGAGTGCAGGCAAGCGAATGTATCTATACAAGACACCGATAAGGCAACGCTGAATCAAACAACGAGGGCTGTTCGTGACACCTCAGAACAGAGAAGAAGAGAAAAGTACCGGCTTATCAGAAGGAAAAAGAAAGAGCATGAGAAGCGCGCGGTCGAGGTAAAGGTGTTATGGCAGGAATGAAATTCGAAAGTTTTGCTGTTGTTTGGACCGAAGCCTGCCAGGATCAAAATGGAAAACTTGTGGCAGAGTCACAGTCCATGCTTAACGGCAATGACGGCCCAAATTCCGCAGATAGGCAAAATGTTCTACTTGAATTGGAAGATGATAGACAAGAATTCTGGTGTTTCATTAGGACAAAACGAAGTACATGCTGCCACCAAGAAAGGAGACACAACATCGACGTCTCGGACAGAGCGTCACACTAGGCAGCAGAATCTTCGAGGTAGTCAAGGACTTTGTCTATCTCGGCTCCGCGGCAAACATGGACAACAACATTAATACCGAAATCAAATGCAGAATCACTCCTACCAAATATTGTGTCTTTGGAATCAAGAGGCAATTGAGTAATAAAGCCTTCTCTTGAAGGACTAAGCTACAACGCTTAAGATGGCTAGGCCATGTAGAGCGTGTGGACAACACTGCTCCGGCATTTGGCTTTTATTGTGTGAACCTTTATCTGGCCTTGGGTAGCCTGGTTTGAAGCAATTTTAACTGTCCTTGTCGTCCTTGTCTTCAGAGCTGAAAACCATTCGTATATATCAACATAATATCATATCATGATTCATCAACCGGAAGAAAACTGGTTTCTAAGTGAAGCAACAGAAGTCTTTAACCCGGTACGTACTCTACTAGGACTACTAAACTAAAGTTATTCTGCTCTATTTTTATCGAAAGTTTTTCAGGTCCGCAATCACTATATATATGTAATTAGTAGTAGTTGTTGCTGACTCATATTAATTTCACTGAATAGTCATCTTGACTGGCTCTGGTATAAGTGTCAAGAACGCAAATTATTTTTTCTAACAACATACAGTGTCGAGCAAAAGTCATAGTACCCGTGTGTTTATTCTTGATAAATGAGTAATGTAAATAATATTAAGACACAATTTTAATTTTCAATTTATGTTTTGATTTATTAAAGTTTAAGTTTGTTTTAGGAATTAATTAAAGAAAAACAAGAAATTTCCTACAAGGATCTTCAAAAGTTTAAATAAAATATTAGTCCATAAAAACAACAGTGCCAAAGTTTTGGTACCCCAGAAGGACAAGAGAATTAAATTCCGTTTCGAATGTCTTATGTTAAAAATACAATTACCTAAAATTTGGTGGGAAAACCTTTCAACCTAATAACCTCTTTTAAACGGTTTGACATCGAGTTCACAAGTTTTCGCGTGACACCTGGCCCTATTAATTCCCATTCTGATACCAGGAGCTCTTTAAGCTAAGATTTGCTCGTTATATTGTGTTTTCAAAGTCGTTTCTCTAAGACATCTCATAAATGTTCGATTGGATTAAGATCTGGACTTTGGGAGGGTGTAACTAGCATGTGAGGAGTGTTTTAGACGATCCACAACTTAACTTCTGTAGCCGTTTGCTTAGGATCCTTAACCTGTTGAAAGTGAAATATGTCTACGGTCCCTACGGTTTCTCTGCACTTTGTTTTAAGTTTTCTTTTAAAATAGTTAAATCATTTTCCAAATCCCAACACCACTGGATGAAATACACGTCCATACCATTACGTCACCGTATTTCACAATTTTAATTGTGTTTTTATGATTGAAGGCTTCGCTTTGTTTTGTCCACGCTCTAATGCGTCCATCTTAGCCGAAAATGATGAATGAATCGTCGGAGAATATTACGTTGTCCCAAAATTCATCTGATTTATTTTTATACACTTTTGCAAAGTCCAGTCTTTTTGTTTATTTATTTAACTTACGAACAGCTTTTTCCGAGGTGTGCACGATTACAACCCAGATTTTTGGAGCGATCTTGCAACTGTACACGGAGAAATTGTTTCATTTAAACTTATCCCTACATCGGCAGCAATTTTGGTGCACTTTCGAATGGATTTTTTTTATAATATTCTCGATTTTTCGGCTTTCTTGTTTAGTAAGCTTACGCGGACGACCAGACCTGCCTTGTTTTCGATTCGGTTTTCGCTTAATCACATTTTGTATGGTAGATTTGGGTTGTCTAACTATTTTATTAATTTCCGCATAAGTTTTACTTTGCTCATGGCAATTAATAATTATTTGGCGCCCATTTACTGTTAATTCTTTCCTGGCCATCTCTTTTCTTTGAACAACAAAATTCCGTTCGCCTTAACCTGCACGACCGATCGCTTTTTACTGTTTGACACACACATGTCATACTTCAAGCTGCATGCAAAAAAAAAACAACAAAGCCAACAGTACCGTTACAAATTTAAAGAGTTAAAACGGGTAAATTGCAGAAGCACCTAGACTTTTGCACTACATTTTTCATAGATTTCAAGGTTTTATTATATTTTGCTTGAAAATGGAATTTGTTTTTAAATTTTTTCTATTGTTGAAACAAACAGTAATTTGACGCGTGAAAACTAAGTCCTTTAGTTTTCTTTTCTTTCACAACTTTTAATAAGAACACTTTCAGTACCATGACTTATGCTCGACACTGTATATACAGTAAAAATAACATTCTAAAATGAATTCTTAAGATAAGGCTAGAAACGTAATGATACCATTATGAAAAACAATTAATACACATACTAGAAGTTTTCAATTGAAATATCAAAATTAGTCATTTTGACTGGTCTGGTATATTTAGTGTTAAAGAGGACACTTTATTTTAAATACGTCTACTTTGGTAAGATGTCGACGCAAAAACATAAACTTAGAAGTATACTAATTTGAGTTGAGAACCACACTGTGTTCTGAACATGGTGTTTTGAACGAGGACGAAGCCAATCCTTTGGCAATAATATTGCCTGGTTGTGGTCGGCAAAGGTTTCTGCGTACAGTATAACGCTCTTGATCACTTCCAATCTGGCAGGATGCCAATAATAATCTATGTCAGTGCACGCGTCAAGTTGACAAACAGCCTTCCCGTGGCGCTTGCTGAATAGGTCTGACTACAATGGTACTGTGGTAAACCAGTGCATGCAGCGGACGTCCTGTGGAAGAGGGTGTGTGTAGTTTTGGCTTGCTCAATTTGAACGTTGTGCTGATGGTAAACAACTCGCCGACATAGGGAATATTACGGAATGATTCCGATTTATGAATGGAACTCCAGAAATCTGACAATAAATGTTAATCTTTCGCCTAGTTTCGCGGCGTCATTGCAATTCACGATATTCTACAAAATGGGGAATAATGCAAGAAAAATGTGATACGTGAACAAATGTGACCGCAGCAACAATAATGCGAACGTATTAGAATCCCTGCTCTTAATGATAATTTTAGGCAATGTCACATTGCCATCAATATTATTCCCTACCAGCAAGATGTAAAAAAGTGTTGTAGAATTCACACTTCTCAACAACGTGTACGTAAATTATATGGTAGTACATTAAATTCGAGTAATATAAAAGGGAGGGTGGGGTACTAAGAGTTAGTCGACATGATCAAGCATAGTACTTAACCCACTTGTTGTTTAGAAGACCAATACACTCTATGGTAAGCTGTAAAATTTAAATTGAAGTAACAGTTGCATGATAGGAAGAACAACACCACAGTACGCGAAGGAAATTATTTAAAGCAGCGGAATACTTCGATTAATACTTTGATATCCATTTGACATCTATATTGATCTCAATGATTAGGGCTTTCGAGACATATTCCCTATACATAGGCAACTGCTTTGTAGCACAGGATGAAGTGATTTCTCTAAACGCAGAAAGGAAATTGTCCTTTTATTTGGTGCCACAAATTAAATTAAAATTATGTCACCATAACAAGTCACGATACGATTAACCCTAGAACGCATAAGGGTTTCTGAGTAACGTTAACACACATGGGGTTCCTGAGCACCCCAATACTTTGGGTTAAGAATACCAGCCAATAATTTCACGTAATTTCAAAATGTATTTATTTTATTTGAAAATAATGTATTTTGAAAAAACAGCTGTTTATTTACAACCCTTAAATAAAAATAAAAGAAAACTTAAAAAGTTAAATCCAGGATTCATTTATAACGAGTTTTCGTCCAGTCCAGAAAAATACAACTTTTCAAGTCTCAAGATTAACTTGTTATCTTGATTCTGAAAGTACACATACATATCAATTTAAGTATATACAAAAATATTTGAATCTGCAATCCTTACCGTTATATTTTCAGTTTTGTTTTTTTGATATATAAATACAGCTAAGGCACATTTCACTACGATAATCCTGGCAAATATGCCTTTGGCAAGTACTGCATGCTGTTTTTGATTTTCTATCTCGATTCCTAGGACATAAGAAACATCGCCCTTGCTTTGGAATCTTTCTTTGAGGTTCTACCCATAAAACGTCCTCACTAGTTTGTGGGTCGTCTTCAACATATTCTCGTAAAACTTTTTCAATGGTAAACCTCAAATGACTATGGATATTTTGTTCCAAACGCTTTGCATATAAGGTTTTGCAAAAGGCAATCCTAAATTATGCAGAAAGGTGGCCGTAATTTTTTTTTATTTTTATAGTTGTTTCCAATCGAATACATAACTAAAGAATTGATGCCCGCCTGATCAAGCATACCATAGAAATATCTTATAGGCCACCTGCGAGTTTTCCTTACAACTGAGTAGCTATGAGCAAGCTGATCAAAGGTGTCAACGCCACCTTTCGTCTGGTTGTAAAACTCTATAATTTCGGGTTTTCTTGACTCCGAGTTAACTTCATTACTTTTATGAAGCGAAGATACCACGATAACTGCTTTGCCTCTTCTTGGACGTTGGTTGCTGATCTCGATGTTTGCATATACGACCAAAGCTTGTAATATACTATCATCGAACAGAAGATTCCATGCTTCCACCTCTGTGCTAACAAACTTAACTTCACCTTTGCAGCCTGGTATTTTTGAAACTATATTTCTCGCTGCCGTCCTACCACTTGATAATGGAGGCTGCTTCGTCCACCGAAATCCTTTTTTCCCAAAGACGACTCCCAAGTGAGGCATTCCTTCTGTAACTTTTTCGTCATCTTCACAGTCACTTGCTCCGATTTCGTCTTCATCCTCGGAATCCACCTCGACGTCATCCAAGGAGAATTCATTGTCCGTTTCAGTGTCATCATCGACTTCTAAAAGGAGTTTCCTAATTACTTCCTCATCGTAGCAGGCCTTTCACGACATATTGCACAATTTTACCAACACGTATGAAGGTCTACAGTTTATACATAAATATTTTGAAACTTGATTTTGAGAACATTCAACTAACTTACCGCTTAAGAGTTAAAAAAACTAAAAAAAATCAATCACTTAAAATTCACAATAAATGATACTTTAACACATTCGGGGTTCCAGTAAGCCCCAGTGGCACCAGTATACTCAGTCCGAAGAGACGAAACGGAATAAATATCTATTACATGCAAAGCAGTAACGCAATAAATAAAAGTCATGGCACTCTTGAAAAGTAACGACTTTTATTTTCAAAAATATCATAGTTTGAATTTTGAAGTGGGGTGAAAGAGCACCCCATATGCATTCTAGGGTTAATAAGGTCTTATTCACGAAAAAAAACTGCATCTTTCCTGTTTAGCATAATGTTTCCAATCTATCTTCATTCTGATTTATAAATAATATAAAATAATAAATAAATATAAAAAAAACATTTGACTCGAGAGAACTCGAGAGAACAAAACACACGTGACACAACCAATTCTCTCATCACGGCACGACATCCGACATAGTAGTGTGGTTATAGTACCTTCGCTCTCTTTGATCAGCATTGTTAACTTTACGCACTGACGCTTGCTACCAAAGTTGTAAACAACGCTCATTTGGTACAGTCGCTACTCTTTTTGGTTTGACGCTGACGTTTCAGTGCATGTGAGAGCATGCATGTAACTCGTGGCGTAGTGGGTAAAATGCGACGCCCACACGCCGAAGGTCTAGGTTCAATTCCCAGCTCAACACAAATTTTTCCAATTTTTCACGGAACCACCCCTTTCAAGCTGCTGATAACACTGCAAGAGTAATAACTGTCTAAGAAAGCTTTTCAAATTTCGCCATTTGGAGTCGGCGAAAAACTGAAGGTCCCTTCTACTCATGAGAAAACAGTAGTGCGGACAACACGAGTTGTTAATGAGCAAGCTAGGCCCTGGTCCCCCTGTGGAATGTCGCGCCATGCAATTATTAAATAACATACAATGTTTGCTTGCCAATGCCGTGTACACCGGTTTTACACTCATGGTTGTGTCGAAAAAGTCATCCTTGCAATGCTCGTTGGCATTCCTCATAGTTTACCCACACAGATCATTTTTTGTCGTTGAATTTTTTCTGTTATGTGTTCCTGTGAAGCTCTTTCCCTATATTTCGACCAAAATACTCGATATATGTATATCGCGAATTTTTTGATATACACATGAAGCATCTAAGATATTATATTTGCGGTGCGAGAGGAGCTTTTATTTATATACATAAGACTTTAATATCGCATCAGTAAGAAAAATTTACATACTCTCTTTCCTTGAGTTCCGTCGTTCACTTACTTCCTTACGAAGTTCGCAACAAAATGAGGAGGTAATTCACCCAACGGATTGTTGATCAAAAGAGCGGCTGGCTCGACCGCATAAGAGAGTGAGGTGTTCTTTAAAATGAAGTGAGCCAAGGGCGAAATATTTTCTGGAATCGAAGCGAAATTTGTAAAAATTGATCTTACAAATAAGCAAGGGCTTGTCATGACAAACGAACATGCAAGGGTAACGTCTAGTTCTGAACAGCCCAATGATTAAAAAACATTTTCATGTCGCCCTTGCTGTAAAGCATTAGAGAAATAGTGCCATCTCTCGAAGGACAAAGTGTCAACGGGTACATTTTCATTACAGCACGTATAATAAAGACATTGAGAGCCTGAAAAGAATCAGGGCGTTTTCGTATCATAAGAAAAGAGACTTACCAACAGAACATGCAAGCTGGATAGCCCTATTTGATTCGCCAAACAAACTATCAGCCTTATTAGACCATTCAAGGATTCAGATTTTGTTGCTCTATAACCAAGAGGGTTAAATATGTGCGTGTTCTTTACTTATAAGCTGACAGATTTCTCTTAGCAGCATAAACATTTCCAAAGTTCCTAGAGAAAGTAGGCAGTTCCACTTCTCTGTCAGTGTCGCAAGAAATATTTCACTGTGCTCTGATCCCATTTCCCTAACCAATTTTCCAATTATAACATACAAAGTCTGTTTAGAATTCTAGTGAATATGATTTTTGGAAATTTACGAGGTATTTTCTGCTCTTTCAATCGCACGCAAAAGTAAGGCAAAAGTTATTTTCTCTATATCGTATTGCATGTTAGTATATTGTTTTAGTAACTTTACATGTTAATACATAACTGGTCTTTGAATGAAAAGCATATGCAAAATACGCTGCATACGCCGCATCATTAGCACTTGCACATGGAGCAGCAATATTTTCAATTGGCGTAGCGTTAAAATATATGGTATACCAGTGTATACATATTCGACACTTCTAGCCCTACAAGTTTAAAACAAAAGGGACTACGTTCGCAACACCACTTTTGTTATAAGGTTTAATAATTCTTAATAATAAGAAGTGAATATTCAGCCAATATTATAATACTTTAAATAACAGCAGCCTAAGTGTTGACAGCCAATTGACACCTCATGACGCACTAATATGAAATTTGTTGTATTCTAATTCATCGACAACAATACTATGCCAAATATCATAAATTTCGTCTCACAACGCATGTTCTGATTGTTTTACATATAAACCAAGAATTGGTTTATTTGTCCTTCAATTATCGTACATTTTTCACTTCGAAGCTCTTCCCATTCTTTCACTTTAAAAAGCTTTGTAGTTCAATAGTACTCAGTAAATATACTTCTTGGTTTTGAGTGCTTGCGGTGGCAAAGGCCTACAACAAATCTATCCCAAATGTCAACTTCACTCACAGAACAATTTTCGACTCTCTACTCTGTGGCATTTGATGTACAAGTTCGATCAATCGATATGAATTGAAACGCTTCAAGTCGGCACAAATTCCTTGCCACATTACAAATCAAGAACATGACAAATGATGAAGCTTGTGAATATATTCCGTGTATTATGAAACAACAATCCCCAAAATGCCATAGAACAGACAGGGCACATATTCTGTGCGAACGTTCCTATTGATTGTGTGTTCGGAAAGCAGAGCCCTCACAACGGCAATTTGAATATATGTTAGTATCCATTCCCTAAAACTTGGCAACAACGTTGTGTACACTCGTTTACCACCACCCACAAAATTGTTGACCAGGTAGGGTTTGAATGAACGAACAAAAATTAAATCAATAAATTTTGGACAACCGGAAATTCCTTGTTCGTATAAAAAATGCTTTCACCCAAAAAAAGGAAAAAGGCGGGATTCCGAATATCTCACACAAAACCAATTGTGGTTGACCAAGGGACGTTGTCGCGTTCGGAAATGAATATACCCCTGACCAAACGTTGTTGGGATGTAGTTAGTTACTTGGGCGAGCTTCCTTCTAATGACTTCGTTTCCTGTCCAATTTGTGGATATATTTTTTGCAGGAGGTTAGATTCGTTTTGTGCTTTTGGTTATACGGACCTCTTTGATTTGACCATTAAATGTTTTTGTGAATCTCTGACACACTGACGGAAACGTTTAATAATTTTAAAGCTGTAATTAGCTATTAATAAGGTATACAAAAATCTTTAAACGAAAATTGTGTTTTTATAGTTTGTAATAAAAAACCTCCGCAACTTTTTAGAGCTCGATGGAACAGAAGTGATCGATCGAACGATCAAGTGACTGAATCTAAAATTGGTTGCGAATTTGAAAAAAGGCGATTATTAACCGCTTATTAAACGTAACCAAATGGAGTTATTTTTAAAGCTGAACGAAAATTTATTTATGTAGTATAGACTCTCTACAAAATGGGCGGTAATTATGAAAATGGGCGGTTAGTATGAAAGACGCAAAGTGTAAGCACTGCAAAGACAGCTGTGGAATTTGGCTAAAACAAAGAATTTGCTCTGGATAAGAATCATTTTTGGTGATTGTGCCCCACACAGCAATAACTTGAGTGGGTGAACATATTTGTGCCGAAGAACCCCCCCCCTGAGAACCACCAACTTTGAGGATCTCAGGCCGCTTAAATTTACTCACTCAGCATAGTTTTAACAACTTTTTTATTGAGTGTCTCAGAAAGTAACTTAAATTTAATGTTAACAAATATGATGGCATAAATTTTCAACGAATCTAAAAATCGCCATAACTAAACCCAAAGTAGTGCTTAGCGAATATAGCAAGTTTGATATTATACAAATACAAATGTACGAAACTTTTCCAACTATTTGTAGTCTATTCAATTCCAATTCCAATTTATTATCCTCCCTTCATTTACGTAGCATCACTTTAGTTGTTAGCGGATAACTTGAAAACATTGTAGAAAACGAAACAGAATAAAGTGAATTACGAAAAGAAGTGGACGTGTATAAATTTAAAGAGAACATTACATGAACAAGTTGTTTGATGACTTTTTTTATCTAGAGATAAAAGAAAAGCCGGATTTCTTGCTAACGTTTGGGAGTATGCACTTGGTCAGCCTGCATCCTGGAGAGTCGTAACATCTATGGTTGTGCTGTCGGATAGTACCAAGGTGGGTTCGGGCCCTACGAATCCCTCTCCTTGCCTAGCATTTCGTTGGTAATCCCGTTACCCATGATCCCGCGTCGTCCCGGTACCCATACAAGTTTGACTAACTTAGTCCACCGACCAAATTAAGAAGAGACTTGCATTCCTGTACTAACGTGAAGGTGGATAGAGGATTGAGTAAACTTAAACCACAGCTTGATCATGGAATAAATATGGGGTTATAGAATGAATGTAAAAATTGCATATTGCAACGATTATTTCTTCGTGGTGTTTTTCCAGAGAGACAGCAGTATGGAAAAATGATAGACAGTGTATTTTATCAGACATAAAATATTAATTCCATTCCTGTTTAATTAACGAAAGGTTGCGTCGTATGTCGTATTCGTCTTGTCACCTGACATCTCTTTCACAATATTTTAAGAACGTTTAAAATTAACGATCTGTAATCTAAAATGCGTATAACAGTAAGGAGTTAAATTTAACGTTCGCCTATCAACGCCATCAAAATGTATTTACGCTCTACAAGCCATTGAATTCAACAATTTCCCATCGTGAAATCGCAAACGCACACCACTCTATCATCAACTCAGCATCTGGCAAGAAGCACATCAATGTGATATCCCATTAAAAGGACCTTAACCGCATGTTACAATTTCGGGCGTATTCCTCTTTCCTTAAATTTATCTAAAAAATTAGAGGAAGAGATGAAAAAGAGGACTTGGCATAAGACTGCCAGAACAAATCATCGATGTGAATGAAATTCATCTATGTAAGGAGCATTTCATTGCCCGCATTTGCAAAGGCAAAGTCGAGATACATCTCCTAATGCTGAAAATCATCATTGCGACAAATACTTATCTGTCCTCCTTTTTGAAGAATCGCCGCAGCAAAATGTGTAGAAAGAGAAGAAGAATGCGGAACACACAGAAAGGGGGGCACCGACAGCTGATTACCCATTTAGATACGAAGTAATCAAAGAGGACAGCAAAAACGTAAGAGTGCACACTTTAAACTAATGCTTCCGTAATTCTCCTTTTAAAGCTATAAAAGAAGTTTACGATACAATTTGGAGAACCATCAAATGGACAAGGTTGAAATACTGGTGCTTGTAGATGAATTTCGCTGATTTAGGAGGACACACTTTATGGCGGTGGTCTTGATATTGCTGTGGTCATGGTATGGCACTTTGAAGAGAATTTTATTTTGTTATAGCGTCCGTTTTTCTCTCTGGCACAACGCTGGGTAGAAATGTAATCTTTGGTAATAATTGAAATATAGCAACCTATTACAGAGTTCTTGCCTGCGAAAAGCTCTGGAAATCAGACTATACCATAAATTCGTTTCATATAATCTTGTCGGTCTTGTTCTGATAGGACTTCACCAAATGTTTGGATGCGGATCTCCAAGTTATGAGGTTGGGTGGATACAAAATTTATGACCTACAGGCACATTTAAATTCAAATTAATTACCGCGCCGATACAAGTGGCAATTGAAAAAGGATTAAGCACTTGTTTGTATAGCGAACATTATAGAGAAACTTTTGACAAACTGGTGGGTGCAATTTTATTTCAAACATATCACAAATAAACAAAGCGAAAGTGAATATTTCGAATGAGTCGCAATAACGAAGGGCGTTCAGTATATTCTCGGTATCGGCGTGAAGCTGAAGTTTATTTATATAAATTATTTATATAACTAATTTATATAAACATTTATCAAGTAATACTATTATTTTAGTGCATTAATGTAAAATTTCATATAAATGTGATTATTAATTCGCGTTTTATCTCTAGGTCAAGAGAATCATAATAGCAACTGAGACGATGATGGAGAAAATTGAGCATCGCGCTGTAATCAAATTTCTCAATTAGCAAGCAAAAAGTCAAAAAACTATTCATAAAGAGAAGAGATGGTGCCTGTTTCCCAGAGTTCTGCACCTTCATTATCAACTGTGCAAAAGTGGTCAAGTGAGTTCAAGAGAGGCAGAGAGAGCATTGAAGACAACCCCCGCTCCGGCAACCCGGCTACTGCTTGTACGGGAGAAAGCATCAATGAAGTCGAAAAACTTGTTCTTGAGTATGCCCGAATAACGGTAAAAATGATGACAGAGATCCTCAAGCTTTCAACTGGTACCATTCACACCATTCTTCATGACCATCTTAACCTTTCAGAGGTCAGTTCAAGGTGGGTGCCACGAATAATCATAGCGCCTCAGAAAATAGTGAGAAACGCCTGCTATAGAGAGCTTCTGGAGATGTGTAGTGAGAACGCGGACGGTGTTATGGATCGAATTGTTACTGGGGACGAAACATGGGTTCACCACTATGACCCTGAAAGCAAACAAGAGTCCATGCAGTGGCATAAAAAAGGAACAGACCCCTTGAAGAAGTTCAAAGTCACTCCGTCTGCCGAGAAGCTCGGGGCCACAGTTTTTTGGGCATCAAAGGGAATCTTGCTCATTGAGTACAAAAAAAGGTGAAACCATCAACGCCATATCCTACGCTTCCACTTTGCATAATTTGTGGGAGGAAATTAAAAAGAAAAGACGGGGTAAACTCGCAGCGAGTGTGGTGCTTCTTCATGATAACGCTCTTGTTCACACGCCGCGAGTCTACAAGACTGCTGCGCGAGATTGTGGTTTCGAAGATCTCCAACATCCACCCTATAGTCCAAACCTTGCCCCTAGTGGTTATTTTCTGATTCCGGATTTGAAAAATTGTCCTCGTGGAAAAAGATTTTCGGATGATGAAAAACTCATGTCGGCATTAAATGGGTATTTTACACAGAAAAAGGAATTTTTTTTTGAGGGTTTAAAACAGCTTATCTCAAGATGTAACAAATGCATTGAAGTTAGAGGAGATCATATTGAAAAATAAAATCAATTCAAATTGAATTCGCATTTTCCTTCATAGAGATACCGAGTATATATTGAAGTTTACAAGAAAAGAAAATTACCTTTCAATTTCCACAACATGTATAATAACATTTAATTTATTTATCCAAAAGAGCTGAATGAGTTTTCTAGTTTCTGTTTTACGGAGAAATTGTAAGAGAGTATTTTAAAGAATAAATGCACTCTAACAATTTGGGATAGAACGTGTCCAAAGCGTTTCACAATTCGCTAAAAATCTTTACTAGGTTTCGTCGTGTCCCGTCGTTTGGTAAACTATAACAAATTAGATTTCAGGGATTGACGTAACCTTAGCAATCTCCATTTCTCTGTTTAATTATATCGATTTTCCAAACAGTTGTTCAACTGATGTTGAACTCGTAGCGTCATGAACAAGGCAATATTAACTTCAAACAAATTCTCATTGATCAACAGTTCACAGGGGCACCAGGGCCTAGTTTACTTATCAACTTATCGTGTTGTGCACGCTTTGGTTCTCTTACTAGTAGAAGGGAGCTACAGTTTATTGCCGAATGCAAATGGCGAAGTTTGAGAAGATCTTTCATAGAGCGTTGTCAACTCGAAAGTAGTGATGCCGTTGAAAATGAGAGGTGTTCAGTCTGGGAAATGAAGCTTAACCGACAGCACGACTTTTTCGCACTCTGCCCACTATGGCACGGTGACCACTATTGAAACGTGAGCTTTGTCGCTTTTCGACTGATTCCGTTTCTCTGAAATAAAAATTAGTTTAAATGTCTTCCATTCCCCTCGCAGTAAACACATATGATCATATATTAAATATTTGCATGTCAAATATACATTTGGTTTGGGAAACAACACTGCTTTTCGATATTGAAAAGGGATTTTATTTTGTAGCTTGCTCATGAACTCAACGTATTTAATTTATAAACTGTAAAGAATTTTCTACTAAATCCCACTTTCTCTTATAAAAAATGAAATGAAATGCTTCCGACCTGATTGGATTTGTTGGTACACCTGCCATGCTAAAAAAAAAGCCTCTCTGTGCAAGTACATCTATTTGCCGTAGACACCCTTACAGTATGTATTCAGTGCGTAAGCCTGAAAGAAATATAATTATAACTGGAATATATTTAACCTTCATAGTGTTATTACTCTTTGCGAAAATTATTCTACAGACTAAATACGTGCAAGACTCTAGACAATAGTTTCTTTTGATCCCAAAAAAACATACTAAACTTTTGACGGACACACATGTGCATTAAATTACAAATTGTTCATTATTATACGAAATTTCCGCGTTACACGGCAAGCTATTCTCGTTTGTGAACATAATTCTAATATTAATACCATAGTGTGATGGGTTTGTTTCTCGACAGTTGTAGTCACTCGGCGTTATCGGATGTCATTGTACACCGGATAAATAAGTAAATAAAATGTCGGATAAATACCGACATAATTGTGTGTCTGCTTTCGTGTATGTATGTTTAATGAAGCAACAAACTTAAACGTTTTAGCTAGTATGGTTCAGATCACTTCTTTATTTTTAATCAGATTTTAAAAGGAACTCTGTTTCAGGGTATCAGAACAGACACATTTATGGGCTGATAGTTATCTCCAGCGACTGGGGGAGGATTACCAACACTTTGAGAGCTTACACAAGTAGACAGAAAAAGGAAATAACTGAATGTCCTTAACCTGACTAGAAAATTGATTACGTTTGCCACCAAAAATACACATGTTTCTGCATACACCTCATTCAGTTTTTATATGTTAGATAAAAAAAACCTGACAAAGACAAAAAATCGGTAATTGGTCCCTTATCTTTAAGACCTATACAAATCAGTCAAAAACAATTTTTTTTAAAAACAAGTTTTAATGTTTATTTTATCAATGCAATGTTATTAACTTAAGCATTCAAATTAAGTCTAATAAACCATTTCCTTAACTAAATTGACTATGAAAAAATGTCTTTTCTAAGCACATTAATAAAATATTAAGAGTTTTCAAATTTTGGTGAACGCACAATAAGGGAGTTCCTCTAAATTTATGTCATTTACATTTCTTCAGTTGTATGTATAAAAAGTAAGTTTCATATATTTGTGATACGAACACATATCACACATTTTCAAATCGAATTAACCTAAAACCGTGTAAATACGATCAAGAACACAACTAGTTGTACTTGAATGTCAAAATCTACCTGCTACCTGTATTCCAAAAATTTCGACTCAATCGATTTTTCAGGTTGGGAAAATAATATGTGTCAAGGCAGATGATATTCATAATTGCTTATTTAATTTTTTTCCGAAATATTTTGCAAAATTGTTCTTTTACTTTTTTTTTATTTTCTGATAAACCATTTTGTAAAACTATCTTTAAAAAAAAATTAAATCAAATTTCGATTTTTCGCAAAATAATCTCCATTGTGCAATGCATTCCAAAAGAAAAACAACAAAAAACAAATTGAGTCAACTACCCATGGAAGTTGAAAGCTATCACAATTTTCCACACGGTTCATGTGCTGCTTTCAAAAGAAAACAATAAATGCTATTAGACACAGTACAACTAAAATAAAAACGGCACCACCTGTGTTGTTTTCTGAATAATTTAATTCGATTGTTTGTGTTCCAGTGGCGGATAGAAACACATTTCAGAAAAAAATCTGTTAAATCTCAATTGTGGAACAATAGGATATGCTATTAAGAAAATATTAAAATGATATTGATTTAATAAATCACCCATAATGACTGGTTTCCGTAATTAGTTTGGTGAACATTACACGCTGCTGCGGTGTGATCCTGCAAACAAGGACCGCAAAACATAACCAGTAATGTAGAGGACGCGTGTCAATCGGAAAAAAGTGGAATCAAAGTATAATAAATTATATTAAATTTGATTGTATCATTTTCTGCTCAGTTGCACGTGCACCACCAGGGCAAAGTTGACAAACCGCAGCACGCGGTTTTGCGTTCGATGAAGTATGACTAAACTAAGTTAAATATTGTTTTTCAAGCGAAACGTTACGCTGATAATAAATACTATGCGTGCATGACCGATACTCGACTGTTTTGTTTTTTATCCATTTAGAACAAGGGACTTGTAACATATGTATCCAATGTAACATAACGCGCCAGCAATAAAAATTGTTATTATGTTCTTATTTTGCAAAACCCATTGTGCATTGACATGAATTGATAATATCGCAGGACAGTTGAATTTTAACTTCACGACTATGTTGAAGCAAAGGCAGCATTTCAGCATTTCAGCAAAAAATTATTAGACTGTGAATGCCGGCACTATCATCTTAAAACCGTCTTTCAGATGACATACCTTTATAGTACATAATATAAAATATTCCTTTACGTGGAACTTTGGGGAAATATTTTATATATTCATTTTCAATTAAGTCGTTACTTGACAAAACCGACACATTTTCGAGATTTTAAAAAGCAGGCTTGAAAAAGTGTGGTGTGACCATTCATATTGGGTGACCATTTAAATATGCGCGTAAATAGTCAGTTCTTTGTTGACTCTAATGGTCATCTATTGTCGGCAATAATACTCAATTATTCCATTGTTGTTCCCGTCGTTTCGACGGGGTTATTGTTTTCTTCAGGAGAGTTTGTTCACTAACAGAGAAAACATATGCGCATTGTACATATTTTTGATTTTCTTTAACTCATTATGAAACTTACGGTCTGTGATCTATCTGAAAACTTGAATACTTGGTTTTTGAGGTACAAATGTAAAACTTATGGTGATTTGACAAGAATTTAAAACTAACTTTTAACCAATTAAAACAAACTTAAAAAAAGAAAATAATTAACATAAGCTATTGCAATATTAATTATTACTATTTTGTCAGGAAAGATCGTTTATCGTTTGAAAATTTCACCTTCGTTACTGAAAAACGGTATACGGCCGAGATAATCTGCGTATCGTGTTTTCTGTTCGAAATGTTTCCAGCTTTCAGGATGTGGAGAGTTTCAAGAGTTCTGTGTCTAGAATTTCCAATTCGAAGAACGCAGTGGCGTACAAATGCCGTCTTACCGGATTTGCCACTGTCAATATCCGATTTATGCCCGGCTATTCTCTGATGAGGGAATTGCTTTTCCCTTGCACCTGATATCGTAAACCACGTCTGTTTTGTTCTCACTGTCTATTTTTGGTTTTAGGTGTGTATATATTGGATCAAGAGTATTGTGAGAAATTATATTTTCGAAATTGGCTCTCAATGTAGGGACATACATATGTGAGGATTCTTTACACAATTATTATCAAGCAACTTGGTTAAACTAATACGATACATAATCATTTAGTTATGTATTCACTTAAAATAAAAGGTATGACAATTATAAAAAATATTAGGTTTATGATATATATGATGCACCATGAATGTGTTTTCGACTAATAAACGTCAACACAAATATATTTGACGCCACGCACTCCTTTATCATTTTCAATATCTAAACGAAATGTACACACAATAACAATTCGTATGGGTATAAACTGTTTTTTATGGTCAGTAACGAGGAATTCTGTATGAATATTGAAGGTGTTTTAACTTAAGAAAACCACTGAGGGAGGTATAAACATAAAATTTATATATATTGAAGTTGTTGAAATCAATTTTCGAACTCATGAATTGGCAAATTTCCAGCTATTTGAAACTAACTTTTAGCTCTAAAGTTGTCTTTAGTTGCCGGCTTTTTGGTATTGATCAATAATCTCCGGCAGTCACAAACAATTTCTTGAAAATTTCGTTCTCCAAACTTACTTTTTATTAAGTTTATCGTAGAATATGGTGTATGGAATGTGGCACCGTCCTGTTAAAACCATATTTAAGGTTAATCTACACACGCAGTTGAGCTAGAGGAAAATAAGAGTAACGTGGCCAGTAACATCAACAATAAAAGAAAAAATGTGGTCCTACTACGGGTATGGTAATCGCGAACAAACAGGTTTTTTTAAGGGATGTACTAATACCCCCAGCTTCCTTTCGAATAACGTATAACTTGCTTGTTGAGAAACCCATTTAGACAGAAATGAAATTAAAGTTGGTTATTATCTAAAAATTAAGAAAAATTTCGAGCTGTTTACGAATTGACTACGGCTAAAATAGTCCAACGTCCTCAGTTTTTTGTCCGATGATTTGATCTTTCTATGAGATAAACCAAGATTTTTAAGCCATATTTGCTTCAATGCCAACACAGAGATGTCCAAATGTTGATAAAGTCGTGTGAGTAATTGATTTGGGACGATATTATATTACAACCCCATATCGAAACGATCATATTTGAATTACTTTTAAAATATTTTTTAAAATAACTTTACCAGTTACGCATGCATTGATCCTGCGATATGACACAAGAGCAATATAACTTAAGATAAGGACATATTGCCATTGCCTGTGCCCGTGGAAATTCTAATCGTAAATGACACATATATGTTTTTTGGCATATCTTGATTCTTTATTATTTTCGTTTTAAGTTGAATCGTCTTTAGCGAAAACCATTTTACTGCCTTTAGATTATTCCATTTCACTGCATTCGTATTCATCAACTCAATTCACGGCCTTACACCATTCTCTTGTAAAAACAAATAAATGTGAATTCTCTGTTCTGCATTCAAATATTCACTTCTGAAAAAATAAATATTTAGAGGCAACTTTCTTCATTGAGAACATTTTACTAATACTGCCTTTCTTCCGATTGCCAGTCGCAGAGAGGGTGCCGGTTGCGATGCGGTCGGGCCCTAGTTCAAATTATTTCATTTCTTTCATTTACATTTTAGTTTTACTGCACAAATAAAAGTTCGAGTTTGGTAAATGAAATACTAACCTCAAAACTCTGGTGGACGGTTGCTATCGTTCGGGTGCGAGGAATAACTATCGTAGAGCAAAGTAAAAAGTCGTATCTGGCGATGTGATTTGATTATGTTTTTCGAGTAAATGAGGACATTCGGTGTTAACAAACTCACTCGCGAAGGTCGGTTTTAACTTAAAATCCGTTTGAAATTTAATTCAGAGCAGTACCTTCAAGATGTGGTGAAGTAGTGGGTAGAGTGCGACGCTCACACGCCGAAGGGTCTAGTTTCGATTCTCGTCTCTTCAAGATGTGGTGAAGTAGTGGGTAGAGTGCAATGCTCACACGCCGAAGGGTCTAGTTTCGATTCTCGTCTGAACACCTCGAATTTTTTACGGCACCACCTCTTTCGAGCTGCTGACAACACTCAAAGAGTAATAACTGCCTAAGAAAGCTTCTCAAACTTTGCCGTTTGGAGTCGGCAAAAAACTGTAGGTCCCTTCTACTCGTGAGAGAACAGTACGCGCACAACACGAGCAGTTGATGAGAAAGCTAGGCCCTGGTCCCCCTGTGGACCACTGAAATATTTCTCCGAGTCAAACTTTATTAAATTTGCTTTTTTTTAGTTTATATTTGTGTTGTGGAATCGCAATGCGATAGCCAATGATTAGCTAAAATGTTGTGTATCATCAATTTTAAAATTATATTTTATATATATGGAGTGTAGTTCTTTAAAGCAATTTTAGGTGAATGCATTTTTCTACGCCTAGTTTTATCTTGGTCCTTTGCTCAATTATTGATGAAATGTTTAAGACACATTGTCAGAAATCGGCAGCTCTTTTATGTCTAAGGTATGTGTCTTACAGTGGAGGCAAGCTAATTTTTATATAGCCACTTAATGAATGGACATTACCGATTTTTTTGTTGGCCCTCCAATACACAACAAGTGACGTAATTTTTTTTTTTATTTTTCACGCTTATACTCTTCTTTCTGCTTCGGAAATACCATACATGTACATGCAAAACGCCATTTTCATTCAGATTACAAATTTGCTGAGCTGGAAGTAATTGCCTTTAATATTTTTTTTTAAAATTAAACATTGAATTCGTTTTTGGCAAGTTGCTTCTCCCGAGAATTTAATACTACGGATGTATATCAAACCTGCTGCTGCTTCAAAAGCACTTTTTCGCTGAAATGAAGTTCTAGTTTTTAACTTAAGAGAAAGTATTCGTTTTTGTTTCAGTTTTATTATTCCTAAGCTCAAATAGTTTTAACCGTAAAACCATACCCAACAGCAGTGGATCCTTTTCACTTTCTAATCGTTTATTTAATTAATTTTTTTTTTCTTAAATTCCGCACAAACTTTTTTTCTTCAAAGGTATATTTGAATCGCTATGGAGCTGGTTTTGATGTCGAAATCTTTGTGTTGCAATTGCTTACACTAATTAAAAAAAATGTGACCCAAAACATAAAAATGAATTTGTCTCTTTATACATTTACGACTAGGAAAGGGTTAAGCATCAAATTGTAATACAAATAATGGACGAGAACACTAAAAATATGAAAACTCACTGAAACCACTCAGAAGCACCGATCTCGTTAAACCAAATTCGCCTGTAAATTTAACGGTTCAGCGAACTAAAAATTCAGTAATTTTTTCCCAACTAAATATGTGCAAATATTTCATGCCCGCGTAATTTACGTGCGATACTTACAAGTGGAAGTCCTATGTCTGATTCGAGGTCAAGATATAAGTACTAACTGTCAAAAATGTTCTCAAATTCCGTCGTTCAGGGAGGTAAAAACTGTAGGTCATTGAAACCGGAAGAATTACAAGCGTAACACGGGTAGTTTCCAAAAAGTTTAACCCTGGTAAATTTGTAGAGTGTTGCGTCATTCAAGTATTTAAATATTCCTTGATAAATTACTACTTTTAGTCAGTATACTAATTTCAACTAACACTCCTTCCATCTTAGTTTTTAATAGCTTGTATTGTTTACTAGTTTTCAATGTTTAAGATACACAATATATATAAAATTGTGTTTGCAGATCAAAAAAAGGTATAAGCCAAAATAGTTGCATGAAAAAAATCATTGAAAAGTATTTTGCCTGCCCAGTTGGGAGGAAGACATATTCCAAATTATCCAAATGAAATTGTTGCTTCGGACCTATTTATTAATAAATTAGACAACTGCGTAATATTGACATATAGCTACTCAGGCTATATTACGTTCCATAAAGTGACAGCACCAACAGCTCAGAACCTTATTGAATTAAAAAAAAATATTTGAAAGTAGATAATGGAACCCAGTAGTTTGGTATTGAGCTTAAAAGATTCTACACGAATCGAAAATTCGACCAAATCACAAGTTTCGCATATAATTCCAAAGCTATAAAATGCCGCAGTAGCAGAGCGTATCCACAAACTTCAGGATCATCAGTGTAGGGTAGGGTGTAAAGTAAACAACTTGGAATGAAATCGAAATTTAAGACGAAAAAACTTAATAATGCTTACCTTCATGCTGAAACAAACTATTCTTTGAAAACCATTAAAACAATTTTTTTTAATTTTGTATTATTAATTATTAAATCTATACAATTTTCATTTCAATATTTTTTCTTTATTATCTTTTTTCGCTTTGACATTTGTTTAAAACAAAATAAATGCACATAAAGAAATTATCAAATCTCAGTTATATAAATGCAGAGGTTCACAATAACTTCTTGTCCTAAAAAATCATAATAATATTCAATTCTCAATTTTATTTAACTTCTATACCCACTCTTCGTAGTTTATGTTTTCTCATTTGAATTTACATTTTTGTTTGACGAACAAAACATTTCTAACTATGAATGTAAAAAACAATAACGTTTTGAATTTTTTTAATTTCTCATTCTTTCTTGCGCGTATCTTCTTTGGTTTTACTCTTCATTTATAATTCGTTATAGTTTATTAAACTAGACGTTAATAACAAAATTGTTCTTTTTTCTTTCACTTACCAGCCTAGTTTTAATTTACATTCATATATAATTCATCTATAATTAGTATTAATACATTTATTTATAATTATTTTATGGATTATATGTACACATTAAGACTTACGGAGCATTTTTCTTGGATGTTTGTAGAGCTTAATTGTCAATATGTATTCTGAAGGGAGACAAAACAAACTCTAAAATTTATACTATCACGTCTTACAATTATGTGTTTTGTTTTATTATCAAGTCCTAGTCTGAATTCTCTGAGCCTGGTTAAGAAATGAAGGTAAAATGCTCCTGCAAGAAAGTCCTATTTCTTATCGATCGATTTAAATTTATATTTAATGTAATTTTCCTTTATTTTAGTCACAATTTCAGTTACATTTTTACAAGTCTTGGTTTGTTAATGTTCTGATAGTATTTTTTAATATAAATTTATTTTGTCAATTGGGTGAATTTGAATTTGCTTATTCTTACATAGTCTGGATGATGAACAGTGTGGATTGGAAAACATACTTTTATTATCACATACTATTCGCAGAGTTTTTAAATGGAAACGAGAATGGTCGATGGATCTTATTTAATAAAAAAATTTGAATCAACTTATTTGGCTTTCCAAAAGAAAATAGCATAGGTAAACAAAATGATTGTAACTTCCTTGACTCTTGGGAAAAAGGATACGTTTTCCATTTTTTTTTATAATTTTTAACATTACATTGACACGATTAGTGTGATTTCAATAGAAGTGGCATTTTGGTTTTATGACAATCAAATACAAATTGTTGCTTTTTGGTTGTTACTAAAAATTGTACGTAAAAATTGTACCTTTTGCTGAGATACTTACTAAAATGCAGGAAGAGCTAATTTGAATCATGAATAAATAATACTGTATACTTATCTGAATTGCACTGTTGATTTTTATAATGCAGCTTTAATCTCATAAGTTGCATTTGCAACTTTTTGCAGTTGCAAAAACAATGTTTTTCAGTAGGTCGCTGTAAAAACATATTACCGTCGATGGAAAGGCAAGCAAATAATGTGTTAACTCCGGTTATTAAGATAAACTCAGTTACGTCGAAAAGTGTAAATTGAGGTAAAGGTGTGCAACTTAAAAATAGTCTTACATAAGAGAGGTGGTAGCGACAGTTGGTCTCATAAAACAGAACATTTTACTTTAACCTTTTCAAAGCTTTCGAAGTAACCAAAATAAAAAACTAACACAAAATCAGTTTCGTTGATAAGACATTAAATAAAGTTGAGTTTACGGTGTCCACAATTTAAAATATTCTAGTTAGCGACACTTGAGCCCATAGGCCAAAAAAAAGTTTTTATTACAACTTAGAACTTATATTTATTTTATTTTAGAGTACACACATCACATTTTTGAACTTAGTCAAAGAAGTCTTATAAATCACGATTCCTTGTTTAAAAATTACGTGAAAAAGGACGACTGAAAATTTTCGACTATCAGAAGAACATACTCAGACAAAAGTTAAGCGAAATCATGTAATAATCCACACAATGTTTTAATTTAAGATTGTTGCAATGGTTTTGATAGTTTTTTAATTGAATAGATTTTAACATAAAATCTACCGTTATAGTCACAGTATTAACAACATCGTCGCCGTACCCCATTGAAGGATACCATCTTCTAGTTATGCTACGTGCGTACATACAGTACTATATCAGTTAATATATATTTTTTATTCTTACAAAATCCTGGGGAATATTTAGTAATATTATCGGACTCTTTTTGTTTGCTCCACAAAATCAAAACGAAACTTCGCTCTCACATGATCGTATATCCACTTATATCTACAGCAATAGTTCATTCGTGATTTTTTTTAAATTAATTTCTTGTTCAATGTACAATTAAATATATTACAATTCTGATCTGTGTCTTTTAAAAATACACCCAATGTCTCAATTGGTATTTTGTATTTGGATTTTTCATTATCAGTTAATTTTTAATTTACCAGTTGTGTTAATATTTCCAACATCGCGGTGTCAAAATAACTAGATAATATATGTTTTCATGTTTAAATGACTTGGAGAGAAAAAACACATGTCGACACTTGAGTTAAAAGTTTTAACAAAGTGCTATGTTCTTTCTTCAACACTTTATGTCTTCAGTGTAAATACGAACTCATTGTGAACTTCGAGCGCAGCCTTGAGTATACACAAAGTGAACCACTTAAAGGGAGAAGGACATTTTAAAAATACATATACTATTTCTGGTTCAGATACATTTAATTAGTTTAAATAATTGGTTAAATCACAGGGCCGTATCACCGACCCCGTGCGAATCCTATAGTCATACTGTACTCTCGCGCTTAACCATAAGCGGTGTCTGGACGGTAACTTCGTCTTCGGACAGACAACTGCTACCACCGTGATGGCTACCGAGTCCACTTCCAAGGCCCACTCCATTATTACCTAGACCGATGCCACCAATTCCTCCGCTGCTGCCAACACCGCCTCCACCACCTACCCCGCTAATGCCAACACATATCCGTGCCCTTTGACTCTGACCTAAATGCTGAAGCGCTATCGTTGTTGAGGCCGGTATTGAATTTGTGGCCGAAAGCTCCGGATGCTGTTGCTGTTGGACTTTTGTCTGATGTTGGTACTGCTGCCCAACTGACGGCTGCTGCTGCTGCTGTTGTGGTAATTGATGAAGCGATGGTATCGGTTGTAGAGGTCGCACTCCGGCAACAGTACCACTGTACCCTGGCCACATGTGATTTGTGTGGCGGGGTAAGGTGCACTGTGCTATCGAATTGGAATAGATGTGAGGTGGTGGGTTCTGGATAGCACATTAATCATGAAAATAGAAGAAAAGAACAAAACAAAAAAGGAATTAGAGTCATTTAGCCTTGGCATGAGGAAAGTGAGGGACAACAAAAATTGAAAGTTTGGTTTGTTCTGCGGTTTTCCGTTGGAGCATTGTGTAGGTATTCGCGCATGGCTTTGTTTTTTTCCTCACTTTTTTTAGTGGTTCTGGTTTTACAGATTTATTGATTCAACGCCACTGGCAGGAGGGATTTACACTCGGTCTGATATTTTTCAATTCAACCGACCGTTAATATTAAATTCGCATACTTTTTTTCAAAGGATCTGGCTTTCATCCTTTTGAATAATGCTTGTTGACTTAGGTCCCAAAATTAAAAATTCAGTTTATACGGGTTCATTTCCTTAATAGCTACGCATAACAAATTTAAAGCTATATACCCCTGAAGAAATACTTTGAGCCTTTCAAACGGAAATCAATGGATTCAAAGCAACTTTCTTTGCTCGTTCATTAATATTTTGATGAACTCTGTCTTTATAGCTTTTAAATCAAGCTGAATGAGTTTTTTATGCCACGTGGACCTTGAATTCACATTCACATTATGTTGGACTAGAAAAGCAGGTTTACGCTTGATTGAGATATGCATTTAAGAGTAAAGTGACATTGAAAACATTGAACGTTATTTTATTCTATACTGCTTCTGTATACTCCTTATAAGAGTAGAGATCGATTTTTAGATATAAGATGACCAACTATAGTGTCATATATAAGCATATAAGAGCAAAATGCTCTCGCTTCTTCAGCAACTCCTGATTTTGTAAATTGCACCGTTTTTTACCGACAACATACGGCGAAATGAGTTGTCAGCAACTTTGAAAAGGCTACGACATTGGTAAAGTTATTCCCAATAGTATCAACATTACGACTACAGGAAACTGTATATAAGTCATCGGTAAGGAAGTCCTAAATTTATTTTAAAATCGTATTTAGTCCAGTTTGTTTTCTTGATGTTTGAGACAATAAACAGTTAGTAATAAGATTTAATTCATTCCAGCCAAATGCCAACTTAAGCGCCTAGAGAATCAAAATTAAGTGAATACATATCCAAACTGTGTTAACTTTGTAGAGAACGAATGTGTATCGTTATCTGCTCATTAATAAGCATAATTATTAGCTGAGATTCCGAATATTGTTCAGTTATACAGAAAAATGTTTGTTCCTTATAATGTCTGCTAATTTGTCCAAATTAAGATTTGCTTAGTAAGTTATTTAAGGTAACAATGTTCAAGATCCTTTAGCCTAAAACAAAAAAGTAGCATATTGTTGAATTTTAAAACAAAACCTTGACACGAAATACCTAAATGACATATAAAGTGCGAAGAACTCTGTTTCAGCTCTATAAAGCCGTCGGTCAACTTTTCGACAACTTCAGTTAGAGTGTGTTAAATGTAGTGTGTTCAAAGTAATGATAACAAAATATGGAAGGAATATAAGACACGAAACTCTTCTCACATCTTATGCAAGCGAAGTTTTTCTATCAAAGAATCCCGGAAAATTGTTTGATTTTGTTAAGTGTTGTAACCTGCTCTTACGTCAGTAAAAGGTTATATGTTCCAAGTCTTAGTTCTTCACCGAAAGTACAACCATTATAATTTGGTGTGACACGTCTCTTACACATAATCTTTTATTGGGGATCACAACATCACAAATTTCAATACTTTTAGACAGCCCGGTGTGTTGAACAAAATTTGGTCAGTAAGGCATACTTATCCTAACTTTTCTTTAGAATCAGGTTTAAATCATAGCTCCAGGAGCTTTTTCACAAAAGGAGTCATCTATGCTACAATAGAGTTTAATGACATCCCTTGGAATTAGCGTAAAGACCTGGGAGAAACGGTTATTATCAATCCTTACTATCAATTCCTAAATACCTACCCCTAGTAGCTTTTATTCCGTTTCACACAGCTACCATTTATTGATTGAAATGACTTTTAATTCCGTACACCGTCTCATGGCGTTACACCCCACTCAATAGAAAGACCGTCGAATGTTCGAAAGTCGCAGCACGGACCGAATGTAGGACGTACGGATACAGTGTTGTCTACACGAGCCTGTAGACTATAATCGGAACGAAACCAAAAGTTTTGAAAACTAATCCATGTTCGCGTGGTGAGACTAGAGAAAGAGTCTAGTCGAACATGGAGGTTAAGCATTCCGAAATCAGCTAAACATTTCGCAGCATTTAAGCGACCTCAAATACATTAATTGTTCCAACGAAGTGTTGAATTCTTACACCTGGTGAGGGTGGAAAGTCCCTTACAAAACAAAAGGCATACATGTGCAGGAATAACATATAATTGCCGCTTTTGGACTGGATATTATCTTTGGCCACAAAAACATTTTTCATGAAGGTTCAAAGAACTTATGGCAATATATCTAGGGTGCGCTTTTGGGAACTGTATCATTTGCAAAAATGTTTAATGGGATCTGGAAAAACAGTGTACACGAAATATAAAAGAATTATAAAAGTGTATGTAAATATTTTCTTACAAAAGAAATTGAATTTATATTCCTAAAGCAGCACACAGTGTCAACATCAATCACAGTTACCCTGAATCCCTTGAGAGATACAGACAAAAGTAAAATAATTTCAGATCTCGAAAATTTCGTATTTACTTACTCAAAAAATAAATTGTCAGATAAATATCAAACCTATGTCAGGTTTGCCCGCCCCATTGGAAGACCATCAATCACATTAAGGAAACAGAAATTAGGAATTTTCATATAATTGTTGAATCGCGTGACAAACAGTAAACAACAAAATCGGTGGTTGGGGCGATGTAGGGCAGAAATAGTATAAACCCGTATGGGGTCTCTGTTTGCAATTATCCTCCAACGTGAATAACCCCTCTTAATGGTGTCGCCGGCACATCAAGGCCCTTCATGGTTCAGCACCTCAGCGGTGTAGCTACCAGCAATCAAGCATCTGACTACACATCTGATTAGAGACGCAGTCACCTGTGTATGTGGCGCACGGTGGCAACCAAACGACATGCGGTGGTGGGTTGTTGCATTACACGAACGAATGACTAAGCTCATCTGACACCTTCCCACACCGTGTCACAGAGGTGAATTTTGTTCCTGTGGGTATTATATATCAGCGCTTATTGTTTACACTGAAAACTCTCCCAGGGCGGTACGCTAAGCATCAATTTACTGCGACACTAGGATGCCGCCGTGAGATTTACGAGTTGTGGTTGTAGTTTTACATCTAGAATGATCTCTGATCTGGCAGTTGTCTTTGTCGTGTAGCCAAGTTGATTAATTACTGAATGGACCAAATTAGATGATTGCCTGTAAACACGCAATCGACACCAAGGCCAGTGTTCACCCCAAAATCGGCATAGCCCTCTCCTAATCCACTTTGAGTAGTTTCAAGGGGTCCCAGCGTTGAATTACCCCTGACTTGAAAATTTGCTGTTTATTCAAAGCGAATCATCACATCAAACAAATCTATAAGCTTTTCCTGTTTGTGCTGTTTCAGATAAGCCTTTCACTAAACTCTCAAAGTGCTTCCGAGTGATTGGCTACTTACTGGGAATTGACAGCCTCTCATGTGGGACTTAATCTGGGGAGTGCGGCTGATTGTTTGCGAAATGTGTTATTAATTTAATGCAGCTTAAGGAAATATCCTGAGATTAGAAACGAGAGTGGATGGGATGGGACAGACGCGATAATTGTTGCCGTTAACGTTTCTCTGAGGGATCGAATTCCTGTTGTTTTTGGTAGGAACACGAGCAAAAGTAAAGTAAAGGGGAATAGTTATGCAAATACCAGTTTAGATACTGTAAGGGGGAATAATTAAAAGGAATGTGAAATTCTCTTAAGAAGAAAGAACTATTTACCTTAACCGAACGGCGCATTAAACATGTGTGCAGATAAACATGTTGGTTGGCACAACTGTCCACGAGAGGACCACATTCTAACTTCTTAAGTAACTACTCGTGTTAGGCGTGCTAAGTTTTTCGAACGGCTAGATTTGACGAGCTTTATAATAGACATATATTACTCTCTCGGTGTTGTAAGCAGTTCGAAAGAAGTGAAGCAGTGACAAATGCAAATATTTCAGTCCAGGAACGGAATTCGGGACCTTAGGCGTGTGGGTGTTGCACTCTGCTCACTACATTACGGAGGCCACTAAATTGGTCTAATTATATTTGGATGGCTTGTGGGTTGAAAGGTATAATGCAGATGTTTTGCTTCAAATTCAAATCAAAAGTAACAGCATAAGAATATGCTCAGAAAAACAGCAGCGTTGAAGATTTCAATTGTCTCACCAGTCTACATTTTTTTAATGCAACGTTTTTGTTTCCATCCCGACGTTTCAGAGCTTTCAATTCCGGGGGTGGTACTTGTTGACAGCAGTTAACTACAGTTGTTAAATAAATTCATTTCTCGTTTTATTCCACACTTATTCATTAATATTTTAGAATGAACATTTTTCATTTTATGTTTATGCCTACAGTAAATCTCAATATGTAGCTAAAAAATATATATTTCTTCAGAGATTTTTAAGCGACTGCTAGCTTGCAACTTAGCGATAGAATGATATATCGTTTAAGGCAAAGAATAGGTACAAATACCTTGAAGCATAGTCTCAAAGCACAAGTATTTCTTAAAGTCAGAATAATTCCTTCTTGGAAAATATTGCTTTTAAATCGGGGAGCGTTGATAAACTTTGAAAATGCACAGTCACTATTTGAAATTGTCTATTCCTAGAAAACAATTAATTTTCATAAAATCTTTCCTCGCGTCTAACCACGGATGACGACTTTCGTGTGACGACATCGTTGAAACGAGGGTTTTATATCACGTACAAAAACAAACGATATCGACAAAACGATATAATTTAAATTGCTTTATGTACTCCCAAAAAAGTGCAGTCCTTACGACCGGCTTTTGACGGTAGCAATTTCACTCTCGTTTTGCATTGGAATGGCATACAAGTGCTGAAAATTTTGAGCGAAAGTAAGAAAAGTAAGTGGAATATTTTGCATGCAAACTTCAGCTTACGCAAAATGATTTAAAAAAAATATTCCCTGAAATGAAAGCTCAAACATTTAGTGAACTAACGCAGTTAACAAAACAATGAATAACGACTGTCCTGATACTTGTAATTGTTCTGACAAGAGATATAAGGTTGCCAAATATCTCCCTTCCGCTTTTTTGGTCTTCATTCAATGCTTCATAAATCATCACAGTGATCCGATTTAGTTCACATATACGCCGTTGTGTTCGATAATTTGTTTCCATCTAGACGGCAACTTCATAATTCCCCCGTCGTAGAAGCCCTCCTTCTTATTTGCGAAGAACTCGGACAGCCACTTTTCACAAGTCTCTTTTGAGTTCAACTTCACACCACCAGAGGGCGTTCGACATGGACAGGAACAGGTGGTAATCACTTTGCGCTATGCCCGGGCTATATGGTGGTTGCGATAAAACCTCCCATCCGAGCTCCCATAGCTTCTGACGAGTCATCAACGAAGTGTGTGGTCTGGCGTTGTCCTGGTGGAACACTACACCCTTTCTGTTGGGCAATTCTGGACGCTTCTGGTCGATCACCTACTTGAAGCGGTTTAGTTGTTCGCAGTAGATGTAGAATTAAGCGTCTGGTCATATGGGAGCAGCTCATAGTGGATGATTCCCTTCCAATCCCACGAAACCTTCCTGGCCGTCAATCCCGGCTGGGCCACTGATTGGGATGATTCACCAGACTTCAACCACGACCGTTTTCGCTTGATATTGTCGTATGTGATCCATTTTTCGTCGCCAGTCATCATACGCTTCAAAAATGAGTCGAGTTCGTTCCGTTTCAGCAGCATATCGCAGGCATTGATTCGGTCCAGAAGGTTTTTTTGCGCCAAACCATGTGGCACCCAAACATCAAGCCTTTTTTTGTATCCAGCCTTCTGCAAATGGTCTAACCTTCTGGTGACTAATTCCCAATTCCTGGGCGATGTCATGAGATGCCACATGCCGGTCTAACTCGATGATTTCCATGATTCGATCGGTATGCGTCATCACAGGTCTTCTGCCGGCTGGCTTATCGATGGTGTCGTTTTCTGAATCGGTTCGACGTGATACGCCCCCCAAAAACACAAAATAATTCACGCAGGAGTTCTTCTCCGTCTTCAATAAGGTTGATGAACATTTACATAAAATGTCAAGCTCAGCAGCACACGTTCAGTAATTGCTTCATAGTTTGGATGTTAGTGAACGTAAATACTGCCGCACCTGAAGCTCGAAAAATCAGTGCGATAGTGTTAGAAAACATCGTCGAATTACATTGCTTCAAAAATGTGACTGGAAGAGCGTTTCTGTCAATGTTGGGTGATGCAGAGTTACGTACATTTGTGGTTCATTAAAGAAATTTAAATTTTCAGCTACTTTGGATAAACAGTAACAGCTAATAACGAGACAAAAGAAATGCACATGTGCCTACTCAGTGCTGATCTTTGTTTAAATATAAAAGAAATTAACCCTAGCAAGGAAATACTGCTGTACAGATCTTAAAATAACTGACATACAAGGACTTCCAATATTTTATTCGACTTAGAAATATTTATGAGCAAGAACGTTTCCAAAGACATAGTAATTAATTAAACTCAAAGCTATTACTAATGTGTTTGCTTTAAACCTATTAGAGTCACCCATGCCGGCGCTAGTTGCTCAGTTGTCGATGGGGTCCAGTACAGTGTTTTGGGACAGTATTGACCAGTGTTGTGGGAATAATGCAAATAAGGACTGTACAAATATTTGACAAACCGCAGTAAGGCTTCTTCAAAGTTCTATCTTCCCAAAGATGCATTTTTTTCTCCATTGCAGACTTTACATTTCAACACATACGTCACGGTAAGCAAACTTTGCAAAAATAATGTAGGAATAAAATTTGGGTTGTACAAGTTTATCTTTTTGAACAGAAGTCTTAGTTATTTGTCAAAACTCTGGCATACAAACGGGAGCGTGGGCCCTTTTAAAAATGAACAAAATAAATGAACTATCCGTGACAACCAAATCATCACATACAGCGTAGTAATTATTTCAACAGAACTGCTCTCCTTCTCTTGTGGTCGTGTTTGAGTCTATCCTCCTTGTCTTTATCTCAGAGATTATGTAGTCGTTACCATTTGTAGATACTTGCCACAAACTTTTGCGGCTGCTGTTCCATTTCGGTTCGTGGAGCAAAAATAGTGTTCATTTGTCTATACATGTGAAAACTTTTAGTGCAAATAAAGTGCTTTATTCGAGTCGGCAACAAAGAGCCGCCAAGCGAATCGTGGAAGCATTCATTCGACTACGGCAGCACTTTTACAAATCACATATACATACATATGTACATATCGGTGCGACAGAAGTTACATGCATTGCACTTTAAAGTAGTACAAGCGCAGACTAGGCCATTATCTGCAGACGATTTCGTCTACAGACGTCTCTTTTAAAATTTATCTCCAGCAGACATTGTACACACCCACAGTATGCAGACAAACAAGAAAGGAAGCACAAGTTCTCCTCTGCACTAACTGTAGCAGCAGATACAGTAGCAAAACACCTACATATAGAGCTTGCTGTCCCGTATCAGTGGAGGCAGAAGTTCAACTTTATTTATGGGCAAAAAGTTTAAGTCCTACTAAGTGATATATACCACAAAGCTTAACACTGAAATTCGGCTGGAGGGCACAGAATCTCCACAGAGTCGCGACTGGCGGCAGCGATGAAAAGAAGAAAAAAACAGAAACAAGGATGTTAGGAAAAGAAGTGCGCAACAAAAGTGGAAAGGAAATTCCACTTAGAGCGAGTAACTTCTTCACTAGTCAAAGTGAACAGAAAACTGCACAGGCTTGCCGGAACAAAATAAGGATACTTTGCCTGGCTTGTTGTTGCGTTGAAACGCAGGGCACAAGGCATGTACAATCAACGAACGGATTTAAAAAATGTGAAGTGACTTTGATTTGTGCTTGGATTTATGTTGATAAACGATGGAAAGGCTTGTATGCTGGGAAGTTTATTTGGATTTTGAAAATCCTTTCAGCAAAGTAATTGTCTTCAGGATGGTGTTACCTTAAATTTAACTGGACAGCACCAACTATGTTACATGACTTTATGTGTGTTTTTTTAAGAGTTTTCAACTGAGAAAAAATTATTCCGGAAACGACCCTCGTTAATGTTGCTGTTTTTTGTAAAAAGACAAAACAAAAGAAAATACTAAATTTAAGCTTACGTTTATTCATATAACATACACTGTACATAAAGAAATCTTTTTTACTTTTTCTAGAGGTTATTACCAACTATTATTTAATTAGTCATAATAATTAACAATCATTTTTTGTACTCAAGAACTTCACTTATACTCGTACATATGTGCTAGAAGGCAGTTCCATACGTTAACATGGGAATGTTAGAAACATATCGCGTTGACTCATTGATTAAAAATAATTGTAAGGCACGACAGTGCAGATGGGACCAGGGCCTAGCTTGCTAAAAAACTACTCGTGTGGTGAGCGCTATTGTTCTCTCACGATTAGAAGGGACCTACAGTGTTTTGACAAATATCAAGGGTCAACAAATAATTCACAACTTAGTTCGAAAACAATAATTGAAATTGGGAGTTAAAATTTCTTCAGTTTCTCCAGTACTTCACTATTACAAATTATTTATAAATTTATCGCAGGGGTAAATAAAAATAAAAAAATATAGGTCAACGATAAGGGAAATGGACCGTTTAAGTTGCATTTTCGGTCATGCCAAAAATAAGAGATATGTCATTGGTAAACAAAGAAACTCAAAATGATCCGCGCATGGAGATTTTAACATAAAATTAAATTTTTTTTTATTTTTATAAAAATTTGAGGGTGGGTACACAAGGAAGAAGAAAGAACGTCTATTAGTAGAAGTTAGATAAGGAGAACAGTTTTGTCAAAAGCTATTAAAGAGTCCATTTAAGTCCAGAGAGAATTTTTTTATCATCAATTGCTTTTCTTACATCGTCCTATAATATAACTGCAATACCTATGATAAATTAATACTGTGTACAGTCTTTTAAATCACTTTTGATTTAATTTAATTCCATTTAAAATACTAATTTTACCACAATTGGTTTGTGCGCGTAAAGATTGAATAACATTTGGTCCAGAAATTGGGAAACCTATCCACAACTACACGCCCATTGCATTCTTACCAATCACTTTGGCAGGGTATCAAATATTACTAATTACCCGTGATACATTTTGAGAAATTGGATAAAGCCGCTTAAAGTACGTTAATCATTTCTTCTGTACAGTTATGTTACGAGATGTACAAATACTCAATTTAAGCAGTACTACAATGGATGAAATGCTTCGAATTATTTTCTGTGAACTGCCCACATCATAATTAAAACCTTGTTGATATATTGTTTTATCCATATCGTTTGATTAGGTTTGTTCCAAACGATTTCCGAAGAATTTGCTTCGAGAAATATCTTGATTTCAAGTAACATAGCTGGGATTGTCACTCTAGACAGGCGCCACACCACGTTGTATAAGGTCGTTTTCCACTCGTGGGCGAAAACTCAGGCCAGAACATCCACAGGCTATATAGTGTGTCATTAAATCTTTTTCTGTAAATGACTCGACGTAAGCTGAACACAGAAATTTCCTCTCTTATCCTAGGGCTACTTGATATTCCATTGGGTTTCCAAGAATTGGGCGTTAGTAAGGCCCGTTATGACGTGTTTTGGGAAAAATTTGATCAAGCTGGTTAAAGAATTGAAGCTGATGTATTATTTGAAACGATCATTTGAAACGACGTTCGTTCTACAATTGCGTTCTGGAGAAGAATATAAAGAATTTCATGACCACATCATCTTCAGTGACATAGCTTGTTGTTTGAAGTGCAAACGTGGAGAGTGTTTTATCTGAAGAAATGGGTCACCAAGTTCGTGCAATTTAACTCCGCTTGACCTTTTTTTTGTAAGGCTATGTTAAATTTGATCGTATCTGGACTTGAAACCCAGTGATAAGGGTCCATTTACAATTCGCGAGCGTTAATTGTCAATAAGAAAATTGCGAGACTAAATTTTTAAGATATTAAACAGTAAAACGAGTTCTGTCCTTAAAGCATGGGATAGGTGTAGAAATCAATTTTGGGTGCGGTTTCAGGACACAGATAATCACAGCAAGTCATTTCTGAAGCGGTTGCCCGGATTCAAGCGGAAACTGATGAAATCGGTTGAGCGGTGAATGCGGGCAAAGCAAAAAGCGCGCTTTGGTCACGGAAGGATGAACAACATCGTCGTTGTGTACAGAAAATCAAAATGGATGCAAAAACTTTGGGCTAGTCTTCTACAAAGTCAATGGTGCGGAAAAAGGACAACGACAACAGTACTGACATCAAGCATAGTCATGGTCTTCCAAATTACTACTTCTTTGTACCCAAGAATCATTCTATTGAGAGCAGAAAAAAATTCATTGGTCATTATATGAGAATAGTTTTATCTGCGATCTAGAATTGGGTTTGCATTTATGAATTTTGATGGTAGGGTCATACAAGCTCTGGCCCCAAATGACTTTGATTCCTACAATGTTATAAAAAGTA
This sequence comes from Eristalinus aeneus, assembly GCA_955652365.1. Taxonomy (NCBI): domain Eukaryota; kingdom Metazoa; phylum Arthropoda; class Insecta; order Diptera; family Syrphidae; genus Eristalinus; species Eristalinus aeneus. The sequence continues at coordinate 63,470,895 of OY019130.1, read as the reverse complement.
TTCTTAAACGAAATGTCGCACACAAATAAAGAAGGACCTCAACCAACTTGTCGGAGGAAGCTGGAGAGCCGTACCCCAGATTCATCAGGAATGTACAATAAACAATTTATAGGTTTTCTCTACATAATAGATTAAGGCTCAAACCCACTAAGTTTTTTTGTATTTGCTGTCGTATAAAAAAGATTTTCTTGCATCGGTGAATTTTGTGGTTCATTTTTGAAGGACATAAGCCCTCAGGAAAGATGGTTTCATTCGAGTTCAAGAAAGCTTATTCTTGAACTCGAATGAAACCATCTTTCCTAATATAATGTATAATATAATATATAATATAATGAAACGGCGTATATTTGAACTAAATCCGATCAGTGTAGAACTTTAGATGTAGCATTGAATGGAGAGTAAATAAGGGAGATATTTGACAACCTTATATTTTAACTGAAATCTTGACCTCTTTAAAGATACTGACAATTTTTAAGCTACACATAATGCTTCGTAAACTTTAATTGTCACCAGAGACACCAAGTCAAGAGGATAAATAACCGAGATCCCGAAAGCTTCTCTTCTCCATGGTTTTATCACACCTAATCCTAGTTGTGGTTACCACACACGGTTGTCTTTTAGTTGACGTATGTACTTCTGTGTATTTTCACCAAAGCACTTCACACACAAATGCACAAATACATACACAACATGTTTGTTTTTATTTTCATTTTCCTTTCGAGCTTCATCCACTTTCGCAAGTTTTCAGACTATTTCCTTTTCTCTTTCTCTCTATGTACACACACGTCTATCTTCATGTGCTCTTTGTGCGGTGTAGACACTTTTGTCGTTCTAAATTCGCAACAAAACTAGAAAAAATAGAAAGTCAATGAATGCCCACTTACCATTGCTAGTGTACCAACTGAGGTTGGTGGCTGCCCCCCATTTCGAAGTGTACAATACCCCATGGCGTTGGGATGGGATGAGTGCAATGTCATTCCAGATGAATTGTACTTTTGCGGTGGAGGCGTACTCGATGATAATAGCCCTCTAGTGGGACTACAGCTTGTGTCAATGGTTGATATATGCTGTCGCCTTCTTATGTAATCGATCTAAAAGTACAAAGGAAATTCGAATAAGGTCTCGAGAATCGAATGGAATGTGACATTAGAAAAGGGGAATATGTGGAGTAGAATGTAAATATTTTTGATTGTTTTAAATGAAATTATTTTTTTTACAGGTCCGATAAAACATCTTTTACTCAATCTTATTATGAGATCTCTGTGACATTAGCGACACAAACTGGAACTCATGTAATGTTGTGTATACTCATTCATTGCGCACACATACCAATATACGTATACCGAACATACTCAAAGCAATGCAGTCGTCATCAAAACCCATTTCACTTTTAATTAACTGTCCTCTCGTCAACAGCCAGGGACACTTTAACCGCTTCGAGTCATGCTGGCGTTCGGATAAGGACTGCTTACCTGATCATCCGAATCAATAGTTTCGGGTATAATATCCGGATTCTTTTCATCACTCTCGTTACCATCGATTTCCTTGCTTCCGGAGCTCTTATCACTTGGTCCCGGCGATCCATCCCTCGATGTGTTCTCATTAGAGAGTGCTTTCCTTCGACGGCTGGAACTTTTGCAGGGTATCCTTAAAGCTATTACCACAGCAAAGCCAGCAACCATAACCGCCAATGTCAGGCCGATGGTTAGGGATAGAACCGGCGATAGCAGGAGTGCCGTATGTGGTTTCTCTGAAAACAGAACAAACGGAACCGAATCAGGAAATGAATTTTAGGTCTCAAGAGTTATAGAACCAAAGAAGAAGGATATCCTCTATTTGCAGTTATTTACGTGCGACTGAACTAACCTCTTTCCGATGTTAATTGCTTTTCAGGCATCCGTAGCATTGCTGCGTTCATCGTCGCCGGATCTGAACGTCCTTTCGAATTGAAGGCATACACCGACAATACGTACACACTGCCAGGTGTTAACGCTGAAACTGAGAATTTCGGTACTGGTGACGTTATGTTTGCCCTTATTTCCTGCAATTGGAAGACAAGAAATATTCTGAGATTTAGTTCAGACTGCACTTTGCCTCAACCCACAGGTATCGTGGCTGGTGTCAACATTCCATTTCAAAAGCACCCAACATCACCCGTCACATTTTATGTCACACCAAAAGTATTCGAGATGGGCACTGTGGATGCTTGTGCTTATGGATGAACCTATGTACTGTATACCACCACCACTGCTGTACTTACATTGGAATGGGGATCCCTCATTTCTAGCATAAACGATTGCGGTAGGCCACCATTGAAACCGTCAGTGCATTTGACAGTCAGTGATACCATTGATATGTTGGTTAGTGTGCAATTATGCACTTGGTCCGGTCGTCCTGTGCGGTTTGTGGGAGATGAGTGGCGAAAGAGAAGAGTGATGTTTTTAAATTGTCATTGTTTGTGCAATAAATTGAGTGCATATAATATGCGAAAATGCAAGAAATTAAATTCAAAACGAGTGCTCCATTAAAGTACTGCGTATGATTTAAAGACCAACGCTTGTGCTACTGTGAGGTTCACTGCATATGAGATACTGCATAATGGTTTGGAATTAAATGCATGTTCTTATGTATCTGAAATGAACGTTGATCTCAATACGTGACTATAGGATAATCTGTCGCATCCCGGTAATTAAAATATGGTAACCCTGTATGATGATGAAGTGTTTCTCAGTGTTTATTTGTCTTTCATTTAAGTCAAACAATATGTTGGAAAGACAAAGGCAAATTTGTGTATTTGTGGCATAGAGCGCAAAGAAATAATTCGAAACTGCTGACAATCGCATGCTTAAAGTTTGGTTCTGAAGAAGTCTGTCACACTGTTTCTGCATTTATAAACGCTTGCAAATGATGTTGGTGAACTGTGAACCATCTACGGTTTTATTCGAATACCAACACCAAATATTAAAACATTTCATATATTTCTCAAATTTGTATTGTCTTCTTTTCATGGCGCTACAGTCCAGTGTGGAACTTGGCTTCACCCTAAAGTCATTATCAGCTAGCACGATATCTCGCCAGCTGCTTTCAATTGCTAGTTGAGGTCCTTCACCGCTTGTGTGCCATCTCAACCATGGGAGTCGCGTTCCGTTGTTCAAGGGTTTAATCTCTTCCTACAAGAGCAGTTTTACTCAGATGCTCTACATGCGGAAACAATCGCAAACGTTAAGTTCGTAGACACCTGAAAAGGCTCAAGACGATGTACAGTCAATTACATAGTTGATTGAATCTTATTCCCCAAAAACAATCCACGATCAAAGGTTGAACGCTCAACTTTTAAAAAAGCGAAAAGTTTTTTCATCTGGTCTTGAGATTTGTGTAATATTGTAACTACTATATTCTTCGAAGCGAAGGTAAAGGATTTCCTTTGCTCAAATTTACCTTTGATTACCCATTTTAGTCGTCTTCAATCTTCCCCCGGCAGAGGCTTTCTTGCCGGTTCACTTTGTGTAGTGTCCAGTGGCAGCATATTACTCTGTCTAATGTTTTTTTTCGGCATAAAGGGTTTCGAATTCCAGAGTACTGAGAGTTCTTTATCGTCACCCTGTGCAACCTTTCGAGTTTGGTAGGAACGTCAATAGCTACACATGGCATTCCATGCACGGTGTCATATGCGACCTTTAAATCTAAGAATTAGGGGAAAGTGTCGGTATACATCTTGCGGCTTTTTAACATGATTTGCAGTTGTGCAAAAATGTGGTCAGCAGTATATTTTTGAGAAGGAATTCATTCAACTTGGCGTGCAAAATTCGAGGCAGCTAGTCATAGACCTAGCTATCTAGAGTGACTTATTGGTTGAGGCCCTGGTCATACCAAAACTAAAGAAGCAATGAAGAAGAAGAAGCGGAAGTTATTCAGTGGTTATTGTCAATTATAAGAAGAAAAAATGTTTTCCCCAAGACTGATTTACAGCTTGTCTCTTTTCAAAAACCGACTTTGAAGATAACTTTTGAGTCATTTACATTTAAAAATGTAGTGCCGTGAGGGGAAAATAAAAGGCAAATTCACAAATTAAATTTTATCAAATAAAGGAAATTTTAAGAGAGTGGAAGGAAAGAAGTAAGGAAAGGTATCCTTAGTCTTGTTCAAGGCACTTGTTTTTCTCCTCCAAATTTGTTTGCATGCAATTTCACCTAAATATAAGCATTTAGACGTGGTTAGGGTTAGAGCATATCAGTTGAAAAGATGCTATATGTAAAGCGCCGGGCAGATGCTAGAGTGTCCAAGAACCGCCCTCCTCTTGTTCCTCCTCGTGCGTAAAGCTCTTACAGAAATCATTCAGATAAAGACATAATCTACTAGCGTGCAATTAGACGTAGTCCGGTTTAATTCCCATAATCCGAATTAAGCACTATCTCTTATATGGTAGTAGTAGTTCAGACTGTTAAGAGTAAGAGTGCTCAGCTCAGCAGTCATATGAAATGTTTGAATGACCTAGTGAAAACTTCAACTGTTAATAAAATTTGATACAAGTAATAAACGAAATTGTTGTGATCAATGCTATTTCAGCCCAATTTCAGGACGGTTTTTGGGTCCTTAATCCAGTTGAGCGTTTTAATCTCTGTTTTGATCTGTTTTAACTTGGTTGAAAATCAATAATTCATTGTCGTATTTCACGTATGGGTGTAATTCTGTGCATTTTAAATGAGTAGAGTTCTTATTTTTTGAAGCCCAATGGACAAGCTGTCGTTTACATATTCCTGATGTTAATCAAATTTTTTGAAACACGATGTCCTTAAATTCTTTGGCGCGCAGATCCACAGAGGATACTTTAAGTCATCTTCAACGATGATAACGACGCAGTTTGAATTTTTTGTTTCTCGATGAAGATCGTAAAATTAAGCGCAGATGTTAAAAACATATTTCCAAATCAAAAATTCAAACATTTGTCTGTAGTTGAAAGGTGGTGCATCTTCTCAAAAAGAAGATTTCACACTCGTTCAGAATGTTTTACTTATATTCGCATTACTTCCTTCGAGTACTTGACGGAGTGCGGTCCTAAATTTTGGCGCCGAAATTTTTATCATTGCAATAGTTTGGCGATCAAAAACGGGTTCTTTAATAGTTTATATGCAATATACATGTATAAAGCACAGTTACTGTAATATGGTGTATTGCATATATTTCTGTTACGCATACTAACCAAATAAATACTATATAATGTTCGTCACCGTCTTCATATCACTATATAGGGATTGCAGTTAAGGCAACGATAGAAACATCAAATAAACCAAATGCTTTTAATACCCAGAGAGTAATGCTCTTACTTGAAATCTTAAAGATTTGGAGATGTCTTGCCTCACATTAGACCTAATTTAAGAATTTTAATATACGAGTATGCGAATATTTCTGTAGTTGCAGAGCATTTTCTCTTTATACCTTCTATCATTCATAGAAGCCATGACAGGATAGAGAAATCGTACAGATTTAACTCTACCAGTACCAAACTTTGAATTCTTTACGTATTCAAAAGAGGGTTCCTACTGACAGACTTGTTCCCTAAATAATTGAACCAGTCTCATGGGTTGTTTGGCGTTGTGGTTGTTCAAAACTAATTTATTCTGTCTCTTTGGATCCCGACCGCTACCATTTTCCCTAACCCGGTCTGTATCAGAGACTGGCCGAATCCATTTGCATCGTATCTCAATTAAATCAATTAAGAATTGTAACAAATACCCCATGTATGGATTGCAACATTTCATACCCGTAGGATACAAATCTAATTGGATGAAAAATGTTCACAATCCCCAAGTTATCTGCAGCCAAATAAAAATATATAACGATACAGTTTCTCTTGGAATATGCACTCTTCGCAGATGAAAGAAATATCCATTTATAAGTTTCAGACATATCTTGCAATTTGCGCACATTTTGTGTGCCATACATACCTGCTGCAATTATGTGAAAAACACACGGTACTCTTTGACGTCCAATTTTGTTTGTAGCCACACACAAAAGAGTTCCATAATCCAGCTCAGTAATGGGAGTATAGGTCACTATCGATGAGGTACCTGTAAACCATGAAACAGAAATACTCTTTTGAAATTCAAAGTAAATAAACATACAACCTCCCACTCATACCCCAGAGGGCATACAAAAGATAACGCTTCACCCATTTTCTAAGCATTAAACAAAACAAAACAAAAAACATAAAACACACAGATCCATCGAATACATGACTGTCTGAGTGAAGATGGGTTTGTACAGATTTTACAGATTTTAATTAAGATTCAAGCCAGATTACACTTGGATAGTGTGTTTGCTTTGAAAATATTGTGAATGAATGATGCAAGGGGGCCGGCACGGCTATATGGCTTTGGTAAGCTGACCTATTCTGGCTGTGTCAAGCGAGGTAGACTTTTGTGAAAGGATTGCGGAGAAACAGTATCCTCTAGCTTTTTAACTTCTGGCCGTGCAACGTTCTTATTGCAACCGCTTCGGTGTTGGTTTTCTGTTCTTTTCTTTTTGTTTTTGTACATGAGATATACTGTGGGGCATTCGGCCAAGGCTACACAATCGGATGATAGCCGTAAAATAGAGCACATAACCGCCACGTTTTGTATAGAAATTAGCAAGCAAAACGGATAAAGTTATGAGTATGGTAGGTTGGGGAAGGGGTGTTGGCGTTTGAATAGTGCCGCTAGATTTAATTCATTTTTCGTTTGCTTCATTTATTTTTACGCTGCAGGAGAGATTGGAATTGGGATTATGACCTCAATGTTTGCGGTTTAATTTTATTTTTCCATATATACCGCTCTGTATAAAGGTCAAATGAGGCATTATATTTTTTAGATAAAATTTCATTTTTATCTATCGAATTAAATGATATAAGGATTTTAGTTTATGTGCAGAAAAAGTCAAGAAGGAGGTTTTACATAATATAAGTTTAATTTAAATAGTGGAAGTAGTAGCGTTGTAAGTAAGCGCGGCCCTTTTGTATAACCTTTGAGTTTCGATACTAAGACGGTTCGTCTAGCATTATTGTAGCACTCCTATTTTGTGTTTCTGCTTAAGGGGTACTAGTTGCCTCTATAGGAGGTTCTCAATTCAGGCGATAAAACAATTAAACGCCAAACGCAAGTCGTCGCTGAAGAAGCTAGAACCTGATCCACTTGTGGACTGTTGCCCTATTATATTATAGAGAAGAAACGAATGCGAGTGACATTAGCCACACTCGTCAGAGCAAAGAGCATTACACGATACCCAAACAGACTTAACTTGCCGAAAACACACCGATCATCTCCGTCTAATTGATGGTATGAACGACATTTGTATTTCCTGTTTTCCTATTCCTCATAATCTTTGAAAAACAGACAAAAATTTGTGAGAGTTAATTTTTTTACAAACTTTGCCGGATATTCTTATGAGCTAATTTTGAAAACTGAAAATGAATTAGAAAATACTTCGTTGCCCAGTACTCACCTGATCTGGTTATGTGATTGGTGGCAACGTCGATGCTTTCAGCTGAATTATTAAACGTCCAATTGAATTCAACATCGGGTGGATTTGCATCGACAGTGCATTTAATTTTCGCATCCTCTTGCTTTGCTACCCCATAAATTCTAGGCTGATTTGGCATGCATGTTGGCGCATCTGTTCATCGTCAATTTCGATGTCGATGTTGTTGCCGTTGTAGTGGTCGACAGCGTTGTCACCGTCATTGCAGTCATCAGCAATGTGAATACGTAATTTAAAATGGATATCCAGAGGATTTGTTCAAAAATCGATTACATACGTGAGCATAAGTGGAAAAATAAACAAATTAAAAAACAAAAATTGCGAAAAAAGAGAACAGTAAAAAAGTAAGGTTGAAATGCAATCCAAATATTCGTAATGCACTTACATAGGATGTTCAGCATAAATGGAGGACTAATTCCATCACCCTCGGCATTGTATCCAACACACGAGTAATTGCCGGCCGTTGCCCTCGAAACACCTTGCAGCACCAACGAGTGATTACTTATAATTACACCCTGTGATATATTATGTGGCAAAGGGCGGTTCTATTGCAGCACCACCACAGTCATCGCAAGCACGTTGCATAACACGGCACCCAGCATCGTCCGCATAGAGACGGAAATGCCATCAGATGGTGGAGATGGCAAAACAGTTGAACAACAACAAAATAAACAGAATAAGGAAACAGAGAAAGGAAGAGAAAAATAGAAATAAATAAAAGCGGATAATAGTTGCTCAGAATTAATATTTTTAATTAAATTTTTCGTTGAAATTTTAATTGCACTCCTTTCAGTATTATCCTTTATATTTCCCTCTTTTCCGGAGTATAATTGCTAAACAGGATAAGGACAGCGATGACTACTGACGGCGGTGTATGCTGGACGCGAGAAAAGAGCCCAAGAATAAGGCATCTACTAGTTCGAGCACTAGCTGTGTCCAAAGCCTTTCTGTTTGTTTCTGAGTATATATATATGGTTGCACGTTTATGTCGCTGTTTTTTTCTAATTATCCTTGAAGCAAATTTTCAATTAAACGCGAGCCATTCTTTGGTTCTCTGAAAGAGGTCCTGTTTAAGAAATGTTTTCCTGACTGTTTTCATTGAGCTGGCCTGCAAGTGATCCGTCATGTAAGTTGGACGAGACCAAGGGAGACTACCGTTTTAATTGCATCTGCACCCTGGTGGTTTAACCAAGGGGCAAAGGCGATAAGATAAGAAGAATATGCTATTTCTGGTTTCTTTCATACATCAAGCTGCATGATATAATGAACGCGCTTAATGTTCAGAACCATGACTTCGTTTTCGGATTTCAATGATTGAATACGAAAAGGACATACCACCAACTTGTGAACCAGTGTGTGTTTCGTGTCATGTCATGTTAGTTGTCGTAGAATGAAACCGGAAAAGATAAAATATAAGCTTGTATGCTACTGGCGTGAAATAAATTTCTCTTTCTTGCGGACTTGCTCCATTAGTTGTAAATGAAAAAAAAAGGTGTCGGGGGTTATTGTCTTCCTGCAGAGAGTTTGAGGCTCGTACAAGCAGAAGCTTTTAGATGCACTAATTGCATGTTGCAAGAGATTTTTCTAATGTTGCGGGATGCTGGTGGTGTGGCGGAAGCAAGCTCTTTTTAGCGCAGCCGAGAAACAAGAAAATTTATGATAATGACAAAAATGCCATTGCATGCACTTCTTTCTAGCAGTACAGAATGATATTAAGAATGTGAAAGCAATTTCCGGAATCTCGTAGAACGTTTGCTTTAATTAAGATTTTTGGTTTTAGGTTAATTCACTTGCAAAGAAAGTAGGTGAAGTGGGAATGATAAGACTTTCAAAGAGATGCAAAATCATAATGGTTCTGTTATACTGTAAACATAACGAGATGGAGGAGGAGAAGCAGAATATTTTGTTGTTCGTTTCGTTTAAAGGATCGAATATGATAAAAACATGAATTCTCAACTATTAATAATTATTTTGTACAAATGTATGTATGCACAGATAAGTTCAACACATACAGAGATAATTTTAACTCAGTGTACTACGGTATCAACTATACCATTGCTTATGTTTGTTGTGGAACTCATTTTAATATGATAATAGCAAGGACGTCTAGAAAATATTAGCACCGCTGGAACTCAGAGATATAAATGAAAATCTCTGTTAGATGAAGTTTAAAATTATGGGCTTGCTGATAAGTCCCGCCACACACAGCTAGCCATTTCTGAGCAACTGTTAATTAATTAATTGTTAAATTGTGCCCTTTCAAGTGTTTTTCGTAAAAGCTCTAGAAAAAGATTTGGAAAAGCATGTGATTTGTTCCATCTGATCCAGGAGCGCTTTGAATAGGTGACATTCAGTTTTGATTTTTGCATGTCTGAAGGGTACAGTGACATTCAAAAACACTTTGCAATTCCAGAATTTATAGTTGTTAATAATGGTACCCAGGGGATAAGGAGCAAAAATGAAAAACGCAACTGGGACTCCGATTGGTGCTCAGTTAATTTCAGCAAACATAACAAAGGCCATGTATGAGCGGGAGCTAAGGATGAAGCTGTGCTTTGTGGTCTATGTACGAAATCTGACGCTCTGTAGTTGCAATGGTACAGAAAGATTTTTACTTAAATAGAATAGAAAAACATAGCCCTATATTGAAGCTATATTTTTTGTTATATTTGTTTTTATCGAGACGTCGACAGAAAGCACCAATTTTTCATTTATTTTGAACTATACCAAATATCTAACTTTAAATATTTTCTTTTCGTTACAATTGCTCACATATCAAAACGTTGCTGATATTAACAAGTCGCAATTTGTGAAAGGGATATTTAAGTATATGTATGTTTCGAGGTACTAAAGATTTATTTAAAGAAAATACAATGATCGCAAAAATGTTGCTGTTTCAAGTATACATAGCAATGGCATCTGTTTTCATCTAAAATCGTACAATTTATCGCTAAATACATTTGTATGTATTGGAATTTCATCACAACGTAAATAAATTGTTCCAGCCCTCAAAACAGTAGTTCAGAGAAAATGTTCACTAAATAACTCTTAAATCAAACATTTTAAAGATGTTATTTACTTTTTGTCACCTTAAAAGTACTGTCACTCTGTTATTTGCTGCAAAGATTCTACACATCGCACTACATTTTGCCTTTCGATTGCGTGTTAATGTTTCTTCAATTAATTTACACTGTGTATGAATTCAGGCGAGAATATCTTACTATCTTACGTTAAATTACAAGTAATCCGTTGGCATGTAAGTTTACTTAAGCGCAAACTAACCAGATATCTCGTCCTGATTAGTTGCCCACTGCGAATCATCATCTTCCTATGGACCGAATGTTCATGTTATACAAGCCAAATACATCTGAACGCATTCAATGGTAATGGATACCGCAATTTGCTTCGAATCGTGTGAGCAACCAAATATAGGACATTCTAATCGCCCTTTATCTCAATAATCGTATTTATCTTCCGTTCCTATCGTGTGTTGCAATTAATTTTGAATTTTACTTTGCCACCGGGAAATGTGTATGCGTACATACACGCTATATTGGATTCGTGCATCAGACGGAGCCATCATATTGAATTTGGTTCGAAATCGAAACTTACATTATGCCGCCATTCGACTTTGTAGACAATCGGATGTGCCGTAACCAGGCAATCGAAGTAAACATCTGTGCCTTCTCGTATTGTGCTCGGGTCAAGTGATGTGCCCAAACGCACGTACGTCTCGGGAACATCTGCAAGAAAGACAAATACTTTGAATTAGTTATGTGTCTGACAATACATTTCACTCTTCTACAGTATAGTAATCAAATTGTAAATGTGCTTGCGAATAAATTAAAACACATCTGCTTCCAGGACAAATCAATTCCATTGAATCACTTTGACGGCAGAAAAGCGTTACAGAGTCTGTTACTGAATCCGTATACATACATATCTGAAAAGTTACTTTCACGTATAGATGTTGATTAAAATAGAATCTGCAACTTTAGCATTTCGATATGTATTCGTTTAAACGATTTTTTATTAAAGAATAAAGTGATTTCTGATCTAATTTTAATTCAAGCAAAGCCATTGTTGTCGTGTGTATGAAAACACATTTTTGAAGGAGTAACTTATGCTGCGAAATGTGATCGTACAATTCAATTCTACCTATTGTCACAAACAGGGCTCACAGCACAAACTAACAGTTTCCTCCTAGGAACGTTATACCTTGACAAACATTTTTCACGTTGTAGCAGCTCTTGTGCCTGAACTCAAAGTAACAGAGTGTCGCCGAACTCAATGGACTGTACAGCGACAGGCGCTTTTTTTTAGGGATTGTTTATACTCTTAAGTGACTGGAATTAAGTCGCAGCACAGGCCGAAGGTATAGAGGAAGAGAGAGAAAGGAGGTACCGATGCAGTTGGGTTTTAAATGTGAACTATAAAGGAGGGAAAAATTGGGCTGGGAAGAGCATTCTATATTCGTGTGGTGCGGCGGAAGAACTCTAAACTTTACTGTACGTCCGAAGGTGGGCTTAAGGGTGCACAAGTGATCATTCCTAGCGAGGCGGGTATTGCGGCTGAATTCTTGAAGGGGAGGAATGCAGCTGGCTAACTCGTTAGAGCGACATGCGCCTGGTCTTCGGATACAACGCTTAAGAAGGCTAGGTTATGTAGAGCGTATGGATACCACTGTTCCGGGCCAAAAAGTCTTCGAATCTGAGCCATTCTGAAATCGCAACAGAGGAGGGTCTAAGCTAAGGTGGAGAACACTAGCGACAGATCGTGCTGGGTGGAGAGACATGTTGGTGGAGGCCCAGGTTCACGCAGGAGAGGAGAAGAGCTAATAATAATAGTTGTTGACGCGACAGTCCACTGGGGGACCATGGCCTAGCTACCTCATCAACTACTCGTGTTGTGCGCGCTACTGTTCTCTCACTAGTAAAAGGGACCTACAGGTTTTTGCAGTTTCCGAGCGACGAAGTTTGAGAAGCTTTCTTAGACAGTTATTACTCGTTGAGTGTTGTCAGCAGCTCGAAAAAGGTGTTGCCTTGAAATATTCGAGGTGTTCAGCCGAGACTCGAACCTAGACTTTTCAAAATGTGAGCGTCGTACTCTACCCACTACACCACGGCGACCAAGATAAGAACTAGAAGCAGTTATAAGACCTCTTCTCTGAAATGCATCAGTTTTTTTGATGGAATCAACTTTCGTGCGCCTACGTGATTGCTCCTTTTACTACTCTTTGTCTTGGGGGCACAGGAGCTTTCTCTCGGAAGCCTGGCTCCGCTCTTGATGCATTCCTCAATCTTCCTCCACTTCGATATCAACATCATAGGATGTACGTTATGGACATCTGAGGAACCTGATTATTCAGCTGTGCGGTTTATATAATGTCGACTTTCTCAGGGAATGTACTCGGAACTTAACCTACGGCTTTATAAAGATGGAGGGATAATGAGCTGGGCCATAGTGGTAAACGACAACATAAGACTTAACACATCTTTAAGTACATTCTTGTCGGTCTTTCCTGTGGAAAATTGTACGATCCTTTTGACCACTTACTATATTGTAAAGTATATATGCGTCTGATGTAGCGGCAGACAAGCTTAAAAGTTAGTACAAGAATGCAAGTCCCATAATTTGGTCGGCAGACTCAATTCGATAAGTCTTGTCTTGATCACGGGACATCACAACTTGTTAGGATTCCATCGACAGTTAGATCTTTGGACAACACCAATGTGACCAAGTGCATGCTGCCAAACGTCGGTAAGAAATCCGCAGTATTCTTGCTATCACTATACCGAAAAGACTGCAGACGCTTTGTTGGCGTATTAATGGGACACTTCACATTTTTAAACTATTGAGTGTGCCTGGACTCAACCTGAACCTGAGATCTTCGGCGTGTTAACGCCACACCATCTAGTACATTTCATTATAAACGGTTGTGAAATATCTCGCTTCCGATTTTTTGGTCTTCATTCAATGCTTCATAAAAAGTGTTACACTGATTGGATTCAGTTCAAATATGCGCCATTTTTTCGATTATCTAGTATCCCCACTCCTTATTTGCGAAGAACTCGGACAGCCACTTTTCACAAGCCTATTTCGAGTTCAACTTCACACCACCAAGGGCGTTCGCCATGGACAGGAACAGGTGGTAAGCCCTTGGCGCTATGCCCGGGCTATATGGTGGATGCGATAAAACCTCCCATCCGAGCTCCCATAGCTTCTGACGAGTCATCAACGAAGTGTGTGGTCTGGAGTTGTCGTGGTGGAATACTACACCCTTCCTGTTAGCCAATTCTGAACGCTTCTGGTCGATCGCCTGCTTCAAGCGGTTTAGTTGTTCGCAGTAAATGGTATTAAGCGTCTGGCCATATGGGAGCAACTCATAGTGGATGATTCCCTTCCAATCACACGAAACAACCAGCAATACCTTCCTGGCCGTCAATCCCGGCTTGGCCACTGTTTGGGACGATTCATCGGACTTCAACCACGACCGTTTTCGCTTGATATTGTCGTATGTGATCCATTGTTCGTCGCCAGTTATCATACGCTTCAAAAATGGGTCGAGTTCGTTCCGTTTCAGCAGCATATCGCAGATGTTGATTCGGTCCAGAAGGTTTTTTTGCGTCAAATCATGCGGCACCCAAACAGCAAGCTTTCTTGTATCCAGTCCAATGATTTGGTAACTAACTTCCATCTCCTGGGCGATGTCATGATATGCCACATGCTGGTCTAATTCGATGATTTCCATGATTCGATCGGTTGTCACAGGCCTTCCGGCTGGCTTATCCATCGTGTCGTGTTCACCGGCTCTAAATCATCGAAATCATTTCTCCGCGATTCGAAGTGATAGAGTACCATCCCACAAAACACCATAAATCAAACGGAACGTTTCTTTAGCGAATTTGCCTTTAACGAAGGAGAACTTTAAAATAGTGCGAATTTTGGCGTTAGTGAACTCCATGTTTACACGTCTATAACTGTTGAACGCAATATCCAAACTAATCATTCATAGCGTCGTTTTGTAGACTATATCAAGACCTTTCAAATGATGCATAGTATTGCCATATACGAGGTCTGTAGCGCTGTGTGCATAGCCAGGAAGACAAAAAAGCGGAAGGGAGATATTTGATAACCTTATAAACAGAGAAATAGATGGTTGTCCGAAAACTGTTTACCTCCTTCTTAATCGAAATATAAATTATTAGTTAATGCTTCAAACGGGACTAAGTCGAAGACATTTATAATCATAAAATATCCACGTATTGAAACTTGTACATTTTGCTGCTGATTTGCTAATTTTCATCATACGTTATGCCAAAAAAAGAATCCCGAATTCCTGTCCAGAAACTTGGGGATTGCTCGTGCACTCAGACAATGATCAAGGATTCTACCACCTGATCGCTTCCGTTTAATCCAAGTAAGGTATATACAAAAGATACCATAACCTCGCAAGTCGATAGCAGAAGTTCAAAAGATACAATTAATGATTCTAGACTTCTAACGAGATTGTTAAGTTGTTTAATTTAACAAAAGTTCAATCATACTTACATTGAATATCCAATCGCCAACCATCTTCCAGGGGCTCTGACGGAACGGCATGGTTATACGCCCGACACGATAGGTACTTTCCAGAATCCGTTCTGCTGAGTGTTATTGACAGTGTGCTCGTTGTTTGATTTCCATCACTTGAGGTCTGAAATGGAAAGACGTGTTGAAAGAGAAAAAATTAAACAAGGAAACACTAACATCTAATGCCAAACATCCAAGTATCCAAGACCTAAATGGAATTCAATTTAACAGTAGTATATGTGAACTGTACTAAACTAAGGAGAAGGGTTGTATCAAAGACAAGTAGTCCTTATTTGGGGAGTTGTCAAAGAAAACCTTTTATCAGGAATGAACTGGAAGTAACTACTCTTCAATGGTAACTAAGAGGACGACATGCACCCTCATACATAAATCTTTACCACAGTAGCAGACAGCTCTTAAATTTTGGGCAAAAAGGCCAATTTGTTTCAAAGAATAGAACCCCTTTGAGTATAAAATCAAATTTAATTAATCAATAAATTTAGTTCTGTGTGGTTGCTCTTTTTATTTAAAATGTAGATTTACACATGAATTTAATCATTCCACATAAAAAGAAATGTCCAGCAGCTCTGTGACAAAAAGCGATTGAATCTCGAGCTTAAGTTTGAAACTAAAACAAAGTGAATTATTGTCATGTAACGGGATAGAACTGCAACAGGAAAAGGACGATTTTCGGGTAAAAATAAGGAAAGCACGAATAAAAAAAAATCTGAGAGATAATAATTTCATCATTACTTACCGTCTCTGTGGTTTTCTCCAATCTCTGTCCATCCTGCCACCACGTTATCACAGCGGGTGGTCGTGAACCGGCACTTTGACACAAGAGATCGTATCGACGTCCTGCCGATAATGGTTGGTGTGCTCCCAGCAGTCTTATATTTAATGGAGGAACTGCAAGAGCGGAAAAAAGAGCAAACGCCAAAAATGGTATATAAAAACGAAAGAAACTGTGAAACGTGTGCGTATAACATCTGCAAGAAGTGGGAAATGGGTGGTGATATTAGGAGAGCGGAAGCAAAAACTTCCGCCATTTATTAATTTTTTTCTTCACTTCTTCTCCCTGATTCTGGTATGTGTCTGTGTGTGTTTCCCATTTGTAGTCGTAGTCGCCTTGGATTTGTGTGTTCCTGTCTTCGATGTCCCACTATGAAATATAATTGCAAGGAACTTGACACAAAATGACCACTTTATCGCAACCGATGTGCTAGAAATACACATAGACACAAGTATATGAACAAACGGGAATAGAGAAAAGAATGAACTTATATTGGGGGTTGTGCAGCGGTAGCTTGTATTCGTAGATTCGATCTCATGCTGAGCTGCTAGTTGCCACTGGCAGCAGTTTAACGTTCTGTCTTGGCTGTTTTCGTATGTCCTTCACTTTGGCGATAACTATCTTTTATCAGTGTGACAGTTGAAATGTCATACTTCGTGGGTGGTGGGTGGGCTATGTGAGTTATTGCTACACATTATGGTGAAACTTTGAAAGTAGTTTTGTCTCGCATGCCCTGTCAATATGTTCAGTTAAACGAAATAGGAGCTTAGTAGATTTTCTCGATATGTCACAAACAGTAGTTTATATAGTGGCTTGTCCCAGAAGGTGAAATTCTCTTTCAGGATAACTCAGCTGCAGGAGATTTGGTGAGTACCCGTTTTCTTAATTGTTTTTGATAAATTTTAAAATAAAAGTTTTCCCATTAAGACTTTCTAAATTATTTGAGTTGTCCCCCCACCTTCATTTCAGGAAAATGTTCGTGATCCTGTGGAGATTTTAATTTCAAAGTGAATTATTTACTTTTATTCACAGTTTAAGAAAAGAGGTTAAAAAAAAATGAGAAATTGAAGAAAATTGCTTTATTTTCATTTTTTTTTTTTTTTTTGAAAATGAGGGAGGTTCTGTATTTATGGTTCATGAAATAAAAATCTTAGCACATTTATAATGGCTATCATATAAAAGAAATACTGTAATTAAGCTTAAAAGATGGAGCTCATATTTGGTTCATATTTTATCCGTAGAACTCCATTTCTATGCAGACAAATATATTTATCCACAGCAACTGAAGCCGGCAAGACTCGAAAATGTTGTCATTTATAGTGAGTATTTTAAGTACATTTCAGGCATGATAAAAATACTTATAAATTTAAAAAAAAATGTTCTCATGTTTTAAAATACGAATTATGTGTCACTATCATCAAATTGAGATTTAATGTTTAATGTTTCCCTTTTTGTTAAGGCCTGATAAAATTAAGTAGGATTTCTTTAATAAGGATTTCTTGTGAAGATGAGACAGATTAAGGATACTATCATTATCATTCTAATAAAAGGATTAAACATATAAAATATTTTTCTCATCATATAAGCAGTAGTAGCATACCAGTTAACAACAAAAATCTTTAAGATTATCAGAGAGAAAAGCGCAGTAGATAACACTTCAGCTAAGCTTTCTTCACGTAAGTCATCTTTTAACAAATCAGAAATAAATGTTCCAAGGCAATCTCTATTTTATAAGCTGCAATTGGAACTTTAACGGGTTTTGCTAGTGCAGGCCTGGGAAAAACAATTTTTTATCATCTAAAATCGACATTTTTAAAGAAAAACATGTTAAGTATCGAAATACTTTCTGTTCGAAACAGATATACAAATTAATGATTTGGCCCCTATGTTGACTGAAACTATGGGAAAATAAAATGAAAAGTTTTTTTTTGTTTTTATAAAGCTAGTTCATGTCAACATGAAAGTGCTATGGTCGAACAGCCTGTACAACAGCTTCTACAACAATGTTGTCAAATTTAAAAAAATATTTATTTCAATGCTTCTTTGATGAGCCCTTTTGTTCGTCTGCTTGAGTCCTTCTGGAGTGGAAATTTGATTTGCGATTAGTTTGCCATGCTGGGAAATCTTTTCGAGTTCTAAAACAAGTGAATCTGATCCCAAATTCAATAAGCTCATTCAATATAATATAAATCAAGCAATTCAAATTCTCGTTTTGACATTGACGGACTATCGCTTCACCACCAAAATCGTAACGAATTTAACGAGACCCCAAAATGTAAAAGGAAAATCGTGCAGAATTCAAAATTAAAATTCAACACCATAGTCGCGCTCTTCCCAAAATGCGATTCTTATGCAAATGGCATGATAGATGATCATAGTAAGCCCACTTGCTTGCATTGAAGCTTAAGCTGCAAAATGGGTCTAGTAATGAATGAGAATAAAAAAAAGTACATGTTGTCAAGACGATAGAGCGCACAACATCTCAACGTTGGATATGGAGTCATAATATAGGCATAAACATTGAGGTGGTCGGGGACTTTATCTGCATCGCCTGAAACTTAAACAGGTAAAATAATATCACTACCAAGGTCAATTGTTCTATTGCATTTAGAAAATGCTGTTTCCTTGGGCTCAATCCATCTCTTGAAACGACAACCTGGCTTTATTCACTTCGAGTTTGGAACACTGGGACAATGAAATGACAGACCAAAATGTAGAAGAGCAGCGGGCGAAAAATTGTGCTGGCTGAGGAGTTGTTTTTCCAGTCCAGTAAAGAGTCCATTAAAGAGAAGAATTTATAAATGTATATTTGGAGACTATTAAGGATTTAATATACTTGTCTTTAGCTCTATTAAGCAAATGAATGATTTTGGGGGTAAAATTCTTGCATGTGTGACCTAAGGTTATCTCATAAACACCTGTGAACGCACTTTTTCACTAATCATCGAACTGCCTCTATAAATTCAGTAAACTCAGCGATTTCGTCATAGAAAATGACGTTTGCAAATTGTAAACATCCTCTACTGAAATTCGAAATCGGTGACTTCAATTTAAAGAACGTTCAGTCAAATTTTCGCCATGATGATCTCCGTTTTAGATGAAAATAACAAATTCAGTGAAACAATTTGAGTCTACATATTGGTCGTATGATGTGGTCTTATCAGTGAGTCAACGGGATATTGGACGCGTCGGAAACTTCGATGCTGTTCGTTACAAACAATCAAAATCAGTCAATTCTACGGAGTTCCAAAAACTTGGGCATCGCATCAATATTTTTTGGTCGAATATTTTGGTCTTTGGAAGACTGGGAAGTAGGATAGTGCAAGAAACCACACAGTAAATACAGAGGTGTGCAAAATAAAAGGAAAAGGGAAGAACCAAACAATTTCCAAAAAAACCTATGAACGATATGAAACCTAATCCGTAACTAATAGTTACTGTTTATTTAAAATTCAAATTGTGCCAAGTTCACTTGCAATTATTCTGGATGACATAAAAGGATCTCTTTTGGCCAGTAAACCAATGTGAGAGTCATCGGTAGGGGTAGTCTTCCTTGGCCTTCCTCGAGTTTCTTCTGCTGGCTTTCTTGAGAGTGTATTAAAAACAAAATTAACTGATCTCCCAATTGAATCTGCTATACATTTGAGAGTTTTTCCCTGTTCTCTTATTTTTTCTACAATCTTATTTTCTTCTTTCAAACAACGCTTTTAACGCCCGTTCCTAATAAATTTACAATGATTTTCATAAATATTTATAAAATGTTCAATTACAAACCAAAAAAACAGTACCTTTTCTCAAATTTTCAATAAGAATTCAAAATGAAGCCAAATTCCCTATTATTATGAACAACTAAAAAACACTTTCTTTTGTTGCGTACACCACTCACATGAATGCTACAAAATGAGATAATCTCGCATAAGAAGGACAATGCAGCTGTGCAAATAACAGTACTAATTACTGTTCCGATAAGCAACAAAACAAAGCGAGAAGAAACAAAGGATCGATCATGAGTTATATTCCCTAATATTAGTAGCCTATTAGCAACACTACAATTTTGGGTTGAACCCTAAACAAATTATTTCAGTTTTGTTGAACTCATGGATTTATAAGAATATACTCCCACTTTAGCATCGAATTTCAAATCGTATACTCTTATCAATCGGTTTTCTTATTCACACATTTGACGTATGTAATTGTTTACAACCCCAATGAATCCGAATGTAATCCGATCAATTGAAGCGAACCCAACCTTTTCCCACCCGAATTGCAAGGTGCATCACTTGCTAGATATCTATTGCCGAACTTTGACTCTTAACTTCCTTTGCAACTTCCGGTCAGCATGCCGATATATGTATGTTCAAACTGCGAAACAGTACAAACGACCAACTGCACCGATCTATTCATGACCGGAAATCAATTACTTATTGTGTTCCAAATTCAATATTACTGAACAAATATTTCATTACAAAGCAAACGACTGCACACGTTCCCTTGCTTTACTCTTTGAACCCTAGCTTCATATGTACATACGTATACTGCGTGAAGAAGACCAGCCATGACGTCAGGTACAGCCGGTAAGTGTATGTATAGAAAAACAACCAAACACAACTTCGAGGTTTGTGCGGAGGCTGCTAAAGAAGAGTTGACTTTTACGATGTGCCGACCAGCTACACCTTCGGAACTCCCATACTCGTAACTAAATCAAAAACTAATATTTGAGATTGAATTTGCAACGGATACCAAGGAGCCGGAGTTGTGTAATGCTTTTTAGATACATGTCCATTCGCTGGAATCCGATGTACGGCTGTGTGTCGGGCGAGCTGTAATATTAAATTTGCTCCCAGTGAGCACCGGTCAAGGAGAAGAAGGGTATGGGGGCGGATGATGGAAAAGGGGGAATGTTTTATGCTACGGTATATGGACATCCTGAAGGCATTATACTCACAGTTCATATCAATTTGTACTACTGATTCAATTGGTGTTGCCCTGGGATGATTGTTTGCTCTGCATGTCAGTCTTGAGTTAAGATCCTCCCGGCCAAGGGGACCCAATGTAATTTCACTTTGTACATAACGTCCGCCTGGGACATGATTTGTTTCAGAGATTACCGGAATGCCGTCCCGGTACCAACTTATGGTTGGCGTCGGTTTGCCTGTGGTCAAGAAAATAGGAACAAATATATGGAATGTGTGAGAGGTTCTTAGTTGGATCAAAATGAATGAATTTTCTAAATTTAATGTTCACTGGAATTTGAGCAGAGAATGGGGATTCCTTTTGAATTCCGAAGGTTTATTGGCCCATAAAACCATGTATATTCACAAATTCATGAGTACTCTCATTGTGAATATATCATATATGCATTGTATTCAAGTATGCGTGCGGCTGACACTTGAGCTTACCCCCATAAACTTCGCATTTCAAAGATACCACATCGCCTTCACTGTATGGTCCAACGACACTGGATCTCTCGATGTCTGCATCATCCCGTATGCTAATGCGTTCAGGTGGTGCTAAAACACAAAAGAGAATATAGCCAAAATAAATATCTGATCAACATCAAAACATTAATGATATATTTTTCCGGAAATGCTTCTGCAATAAAGTGTGATGAAGGTGTACAATATGCGAAGGAGCATCGCCTTAGCTAAGTTTATATTCCTTTTCTCGTTGCCAGTTTGTCTTCAAATGAAATTCACAATTCTTGTAATATACGGAAACATCAAATTGCTCAAAACAAATTTTGGATTATTTCTCTACAAGACAAATTGACGATTTTGTTGAAGTTACATTTTTTATAAAGATTTTGAGTATCTTTTTCTTCAAAACTATAAATGATAAATGGTTCTCTGATATTATTATAATTAATTGATTTCATATTTTAGTAATACGATATATGATCAAATCTGCGTTAAAAAACATTTTACTGCAAATTGTTAACATTAAATGCCACAATAAATAAATATAATTAATAATAAACGATGTATTTGTTATAAAAGTTTTTAACAACTTTGCATGTTTTATCTAGTTTCTTTGTATAGTTTAGTAAATGCGGTATTTTGTCTGATAAAGAGTTTATTGCGATCGTAGTCGATATTCAAATAACTATGAAGAAACAGTTTTCAGAAACCATACACATGCTCAAAAGACCACCGTATTATAGTGAATAAGGCGCGACTTCTTTGGTGCTTTCTCCCGTACAAGCTGTAGCCGGTGCACGGGAGCCGGGTTCTCTCTCTGCCTCTCTTGAACTCACTTGACCACTTTTGTACAGTTGATAATGGAGGTGCGGAATATTGGTAAACAGCCACCGATTCTCAATTTTCACCATCATCGTCTCATTTGCCAAAAGGTTTCTACAAGTAGCGAAAGGTTGACTTGTCGAATAGGAGACATGAAATTGCAGCAAGCCACATTCCATCACGTACGGTATACGGAAGTTCAAGTGTGTATGGTATGTAGTAATATGTCATCGACCCAGAACATGCAATGTAGTATTTAAGATGTGTAAGCTTCCTAATAAATTGGGTAAGCTTCTTAATAACTTGTGCTTAACTTAATACACTTAAATGAAATGAAAACATTTTGCTGCTATATCATATACGAGTATATGATTTACTGTAAATATATTTCATGATCACTTCAATTCAAATTAACCATTGCCCCTAAATTTGCAAAGCAATGTAAATACCTTCCAAATGATTTAACGAAATTTATTGTGTTATCCACCAAACAGGAAAATGTACCCAGCACATTCTTCAACGTTGTTCCCGAAAGTGTAAAATGTAATTGCATTTTACTAAACTTGTGCAACAATTTCAACAATACGTTACAGACAGTGCACAGGATTTCAAAACAAAAACAAAGCAATATTAAATTCATAAATCATTTGTCCTCCAAGGAATATGAAACTTACAAGACAGTCCCCTTTTCTGAATATTCAGAACAAAACATAATTTCTGAAGAAAACTCAGTCTGCTAATGTTGAACCTTTCAGTATTTGAAGTATTTTCCGTTTTTTCCATCCCTTATCCCTACCCAAGTTTGCGCTATCATCCTACCAGTCCGCTTAGCAAATGCATTAACTGAACAAAGTCCCAAAATGAGGATTATAACTCATTTTGTTGTCCTCTGCCGTTAGTACCACTCTGGGTGAAATGGCGGTAGCGTCGCCACTCTTGTGTACACACTTAATCACGGGGATACTCAGACAAGTATATGAAACACAGGAAAAAATCCTGTGTACATAGGGACAAGAGGAAATGCACTCACGTTTATAAGGATGTTTCATACACATGAAATCTCTGTGACGGCAAAAGATTGCAGCAGAATCCTCCAGCGAGCTAAAAGGAATATTATTTATTACAATCACTGGGTGAGTACTTATGTGTATATGTGTGCAATTTTTTTTTACTCAGACGGGCATCCTTGTCGTTGACACTCTTTTGTGTATGGCTATGCCATGATAATTTTCTAGACGAGGAGTCTGCGTCTTATCCTAGTCGTCATGGTGCTTAGGAATACTCCGATTGAGAGTTTAATTAAACTTATGAATTTGAGACGCTAGTTGAGTTAACGTCGCACCCAGCTGGCTCCCGGATGAGATTTCTAAGATGCTCTTTGATCAAATTCAAGTTTCTGACGGATCCTTAGACCTGAAAGAAACTTTGTGACTCAATGCATCATTCTTTTCAAAGGTTTCACAACATTAATAAGGATGAGTTTATTTTTAGTGTTTCACGCCAGAAGATAATGAATTCGGTATATTAATTAATGTAAAAATATACAAGGGTTACCTTTTATATTTCGGGATTAGAGAACAAATAAAAGTATATATTATCGAAAATAGCTTTATTGTTTTTCAAAATGTTCCCCATTAAGAAATATACACTTTTGCATGCGTTTGAACCAATTGCCAAAGCACTCTTGACACTCTCATTGCGGTATCTGCAAAACATGCATTCTGAACGCATCAACCGCTTCTTCAGGTGTCGAAACAGGTAGACCTC
The DNA here is from genome assembly GCA_955652365.1 of Eristalinus aeneus. NCBI lineage: Eukaryota > Metazoa > Arthropoda > Insecta > Diptera > Syrphidae > Eristalinus > Eristalinus aeneus. Next base: position 63,447,009 of record OY019130.1, on the reverse strand, counting down.
TCATTTTATTTTTTACGTACGGGAATGAAAAGAAGTCATTCGGTGCCAAGTCAGGACTATACGGCGGATGACTCATCAAATCGATGTTTTGAGTGCTCAAAAATGCAGTTGTTTGAGCCGATGTGTGAGAGCTCGCATTGTTGTGGTGAAGAGTAATCCGTCTTCGGCGGATGGTTTTCCTGATTTGGAAGACAACTACCAAACAAATGGTTATGAACCACTCATAATTGGCTGCTCTGCGTTGTTTTAGTGGTATGGTTGCGACATGTCCAATTTTTCTGAAAAAAAAAAACAGGCGACCATTTGCTTGGAAGGTTTTCGTGCGCGATCAAATTTTTTTGGATTTGGCTCAATATGAAACACCCATACAGTCAACTGCTGTTTACTTTCGAGCGCATACGTGTAAATCCACGATTCAACACCTGTCACCATGTCATAGACGTGTTTCGAAGCACCGCGATCGTATTTTTGGAGCATTTCTTTCGACCAATCGACACGAGCGTTTTTTTGAGCGATTGACAAATTATGTAGGATCCAACGCGAACAAATTTTATTGACGGTCAAATATGCATGCAATATTGAACGTATGCTGGTCCCACTAATGGTTAGGGTTGTATCAATCTCACGATGGCTCACATGACGACCTTGCAATATCAGTTGGCGCACAGCATCAATGGTTTCCGGAACAACTGATCTTGGACGACCTCTGTTGAATTCACCATACCATCGATAAGCACTGGTCGTAAATGGAGCTTCATCGCCAAAAATTGAATTAAGTTTATCGATGCCCTGTTGTTGAGTTAATCCACGTCGAAAGTTGTAAAAAATAATCGCACGAAAATTTTCACGATTTAATTCCATTTTTTAAGTTACTGTAAACAGCGCAAATAGCGTTCATAAGTTAAAACGTTTAACCTCAAAAATGTCAAACTTTACGATAGAGCTGTCAGTTGCCAGATTCCAACACTAGTGTTACCTAATCCCGAAATATAAAAGGCAACCTCCATATGTCCATAAGAAATTGAACGAAAAAAGATGTTCTCATACCTAAAGTACCAACAACATTTATTGACATACCATGTAGACGTTGCCACAGTTTTGAAATTTTTGTTTTTTCCAAAATAGCAACATCAAAAAGCCTTCAAACATAGTATAGGCCACTAATAATAAATTATGGTCATGATACATACCAGGGTCTATTTTGCTCAAAAATTCGTGTTGTGCGCTCTAGAGTTGTATAGCTCTGTATTAGATACATGTATCGTTCGCAAATTTTGTTGTGTCTTATATATTCGTTGTTTGACTTTTTTATATGATATACACAATCAATCTCACGGCGCGCCGCGGTGGTGTGAAAAGATAAGAGAGAAAAGCTAATACTTTGAACATACAATGTGAAAACAGCAAAGAAATTTTAATTTTTATGTTGCCGAAAGAAATCATCTTGAACAAATTCCAATCATTTCACTCACAGGGCTGTGTCAATCGCGATTGATTCGGTCACCAAAATATATCACACAACTTCGAATAAATCGGTCACCAGATAAATACTTTTCCACTCAACGATTCATTGTATCGGTGTTCATTTTTGCTCAGCCTATGCCTGTAAAGAAATTCCTATTAAAGTTGTAAAACTTTGACGCAGCATTTATAGATTCTTTGCCTATAGTGCCAGTCGTATTAACCAATACAAGGAATTTCAAGTATATAGTGCAGTCCCACACACAGAATATTGGGTATTTATTGACAAGTTGGCTTGCGTTAGAAAACGTCATCAATCGAATTCTGGAACAGTGGGATGCACTTCAGATGTACTTCATTTCCTGTTGTTTGGAGATCAGCGGTATTAAATCATGCAACTTAGCAAATACTATGGGAAACCCAAAAATGAAAGTTTATTTTCTATTTTCATATTACATTTTAAAAATAATAAATAGTTTGAATAAGGAATTTCAATCCAAAAATGTTCGATTACCATACTTCTATAAACAAATCGAAACAACAGTTAAACTTATTTTAAGCAATTTTGTAAATACCAATTTCATCAAAAACATAAGTTCTTGGTCAAATATTGACTTAAGGAGCAGAGATAATTATCTACCCATAGCAGATATATTTATTGGAAGCAAAGCCGAGTAAGCTCTCACGAAATCTAACCTCTCAACCTTCTAGTAAAAATAAAGTAAAAGAAAACTGTTTAAATTCTTACTCACAGCATTTAAGACAACTTCTTTTGAGATTTGATCTCAGTAGCAATGATTTGAGAAATATATCAATAATCACCCCAAAAAGTGGGATTCAGAAATTTCTCTATCACCTTTAATTGACAACTTTCCTAACTTAGTTGAAGGTGATCCAGAAAATGCATTTATGAAGTGGATAATATTAAGGTTTCCAAATCATAATCTTAACGATAAAAATCAATTATGCGAATTTTTGGGAAAAAGTCAGTTGTATTAAAAATGGTTGAAGCGAGTATCATTTTGCAAATTGAAGTACTTTTGTATATAATTTGATGTCTCTTCCACAAAGTTCAGCTGCTGCCGAAAAAAAATATTTATGAATTAAGTTTGATTAAAACCAAATAATATATAATCTTAGTTTTGAAACTATATATAATATAATGCTGGCCAAAGAGCTTCAGGATAAACAAAATAGTAATTTACTACCCACGAACTTATCTTAAAATGCTGTGAAAATATTTAATCTTCTTATTTATGATTCGTTACGTTTATTTATATACATATATCATATGCTTAAATAATAAATAAGTTTGAGAGGAGCTTTGTGAATTTGTTTGTACCTTTTCTTTTGTTTTTGTTTTTTATTAATAACTAGCTATACCCGGCGAGCTTTGCTACGCATAAAATAAATCAAATTTAAAAAAAAAGTTAATGTTTATACATATACTAAAAAGAAGATTTTAATTTTTTATTTTGTTTTTGAAGTGCTGTTGGATATACAATATTTTCTGTTTTTCTATTTGGGGCATAAACGAATAAATTAGAAGGCTTTCCGACGCGTTAACAGGCCACATACAGTTGTCCATGAGAGAAGCACGGATTTTCTAAATTCAGGCGACACACTTGTGAGGATTGTCCTTGTACCTTGTTTTATGGTAATGGCATAGGCGAGTCGCACTGGAAACTGCAAACGTTTAAATTGGAATGGTAAATCAGTTGGGATCATTGGAATGCGAGGCAATAGGACATCTTCTCCTTTGAATTTTCCATTCAATATAGTAGTTTCTATTATATTCGCCATCATTTTTTTTACTGAAAGCCTAGTGCCGTTGCAAAGTCGTGGTGGATTAATGTTTCGAAGCAAAATGATAGGCACGCCAATTTTCAATGTTAAAACGTGCGGAGGCATGCCAGGAAAGTCAAGTGAATTCAAGAACTCAGTTGGATAGTTGACAACTTCGTCTTGGTTCATCACAGTATCAATGGATTTATTTGTTTTCGCTTCTCCAGGAATTTCACCTTGAATGGTGAAATTAATTGAGTTAGCATCGTTGTTTTTGGCTGCTAATAAAGCACGGTCACTGAGCCTTGTATTATGTATTGGCTCGTCTGCATTTGATGCGAATATGCAGAAATCTGGTGGCAATAAGATACATTGTGTGACCTTATCGACAGTCAATTTACCATTTCCATCATCCAATTATTGTTTTGCAAAACGTTTAGCGGATCCATCAAGTTGCAATTTGGGTTTATAAGTATAGTTTCTGCACATGTCGCCATAAAATGGATAATTTTAAATATGCATTCAGTTCGTCAGCTAAAACCCGAAGCTATAAAATTAGCGCACCTCAGAAAACACATTCGTTTCCTCTTAAGTCCTTTAGTGTGCAATGAGCGCTTCCAATGAGTTTTTGTACGCCATTCTATATTGACATTGATTTGCTATTGTTGGAGTAGTTTAACATTCGGTATTAACATTCAAACGTGATACGAAATAATTACACTGTAATGTACATTCAAATACCGTATACATATGTATTTGAATGTACAAATCCAAATTCAGTTTTGGTAAAAACTGTTTGTTTGCACCAAATCTATACACGGGCATACAGGCTTCTACGCACGCGTAAGCATATATACTTCCCAAAAAAACACACAGGATCACTTCTTCTAGTGTGCGTTGTGTATGTATGTAGGGGTTGAATTGTACAATGTGCGTGACTCCTCTGAGGCTCGTGTCGCTTCACTTATTACAGGGAGAAAAATATATGGGAAACAAAATGCATTTAACCTGCGATATCTCGAATTTATTATTCGAAACGATGGTTGGATAATTATGATCCCTTAGCGCGTTGACCCAGATCTTCGATACTGCGTTTTTAATTTTCCAAAATTTTCATATTTATGTTTTAAAGATTTTGACCAATAACTCCCAAAGTGTCTAAGCCTGAATGATTGAACTAATTTTAGTTGAAAGTATTCATTGAGACAGATTTTCCATGACTTTTCCAGATTTGTAGGTGTGGAAATCGTGTGGAAATTAGAGGGAGTCCCTTTTTAAAGCTTCATTTCTTACTTACGGCACTCTCCACCGAAAAACTGCGAAAGAAAGCTCAATCTTATTTTCAAAGACCTTTTGATTGATATATCACTCGCAAGGATCAGCCGAACTTTGAACATAGGCCCCAACTTCATCTCTATGGGGAGCTATCCCCCCAAACAAAAGTTGGTACCAAAACCCTTTTGACAGAATTCTGAACAAAGTTGCCAAAGACATCAATGCTCTATCTGTTATCTGTTAAGTGTCCATGAAAGACAAACAAACAAACAAACATTGATTTCTATATATATAGATTAATAAAATAATGTTATGTGTGCAGTTGCAACATTAAATGTCAGATATACATATGTAATAATGAATCAAATGTAAGACATGCATATGTGATGAATTAAATGTAAAATATATGTGATGAATGTCTTGTTCTTGCTTTAGCAATATTTTGGTCCTTTTTATTAACATTTGGTCATTTTTATTTCCAATTTTGGACACATTTTTTTTCCAAATGGTAACCGTGCATGTAACCAATGTTGGAGAGTTCCGGAACTATATCGGTCCGGGAACTACATCGGTCCTGGAACTATATCGGTACGGGAACTACATCGGTCCTGGAATAATATCTACTGTGGTAGTTCTGGATGTTGTTTCAGCTAACTGCACTGCGCTCTACTGTTCTCTCACTAGTAGAAGCCATCTATAGTTGTTTGCCATTAATGTTGAAGTTTGAGAACGTTTTTCATATGCAATAAGTACCCTTTGAGTGTTGTCACCAGCTCGGAAAAGAGTTGTTGCGTGAGAAATGTGAGGTGTTCAGCCGTGATTTGAACCTGGAAAATTTGGCGCGTAAGTGTTGCAGTGCACCGACTACATCAGGGTGTATTATTTTTGATATCCTCTTAAGTTAACTGATTATGATATGCAGGTGGCTTGCGTAAGTCTTGCTGTTGAAAATTGCCTATATAAATTCAAAATGTATTTTCGTACTTTATTTTAGCATATTTTTAACATCTTATTGTGATTGTCGGTAACATTGGCCCATACAGTTGAAGCTGGACTAATTTTTATTCAATACCAAGCTTTGATACTTGGGTGAATGGCGATATGTTATGAGGGTAACTTTGTGTATTGTGCTGTGATTTTGAAACTGAGTTTTTGTCACAAAAAAAATCGTAAGTACTTGCAGCTTTCAAACCACTCAATATTAATGCAGTTTAATTGAGGGTTTGATTAGGGTAAAAAAGTTTGTTTTTCTGCATAGCCTGGGACTTAAAAACATTAATCTTTATTGTTTATTTAATATAGAAATTCTGAAAAAATGTTAAGTGTGTTCTGTATCTAAAATTTAGTGTCTTGTGCCAAGATGTTTGATAATATCTGGTCAGTATCATCAGCAATCAAAGCACGAAAAGCGTTTCAATAGGCGTATCATGCAATATGTATGTTGCGCATAAAAGTGTTGAAAAAGATGGGATCAAGTACGTACTCGATGGAGCAGTGCTAGCAACAACCAAGAAATCCATTCTGGACAAAATATATTACTACGTTGAAAAAATGCTTTACATTAATCCGACTAGAATTTGTCAAAACACCTTTTTCAACCTTGCGCTAAGACAGATTTATATTTCAGAACAAAAAGTTTTCACCTTTTAAATGTGGTCAGCGGTTCAAAATATGGGGTGCCATGAAAAATTTGAGGTGTTCAGCCGGGAATCGAACCCTTGGCATCTGAGTATTTTTCTCTACCTAGTACATCACGGCGACCACAGTAATAAGCTATACTGATCTACACCAAAAGCGTATGTATCTATTTGGTTGCAGCAATATAAAGTTCATGAGGGCAAAGCAGTACATACAGCAGAACATTTTGGAGTTCTCTCACTCCACATAGTTTTGAATCATTGTAACAACCATAATCAGTTTAGGAGGGTCTATTTGACAACAAAGGATTTTGAAAGCCATTCGAGACAATAAGTACTTTATGAGTGTTTGCTTAGATATGAAACTGGTTAAAGGCAACATGTAACGCACTAGCAAAACACATCAAGTAAAGTCAACCTGTAACGCACTAACAAAAACCATGGCGGCGGCCCACTTTATGGCGGAACATAGTAAATTCTTATGAAGATGATTTCTTTTATTTGATAATAGATGATTTCTTTTATTCTGGAAGGTGTTTACAAACCATTCATGCTAACGAAATTTACGGATTTAAGATAAACTTTATTATAGAGTTTATTCGCGTGTACAATAATGCAAAATGAACTTAAAATATGTGCACCAGAGGATTGAATGAATAAAATTACGTGAAACGAATGAATTTATATTTTTGCATCTACAAACTTTTGGATATTTTAATGAGTTAAAATAACGGCAAATGATGCAATTTTTTTGCTCTAAAACAAAGAGAACGACTACCTGCTTCCAAAACTCATAAATTGCATAAATTATGGATACACTAAGCTATTTTGCTTTGAGACCTGTTTCACATCGGTGAAAAGTATACAAAATTGAAAAAATTAATTTGCACTGTGAATTACACATTCATGTGCCCTTACAAAAACAAAACTGAAAGAAAATAAAACCATAAAACAATTTTCAAGGTTGAGATATATAAAAAAGAAAGTATAAACTTTCTGAGTCAAGCCATCAGGAGAACTGGCGTCTGGCCCATACAGCAGCAACCAGAAATCCCAGATGAACGGCTCACCACTACCAAATGAAAAATTGCAAAAAATCCCCATTAAGATTGTGAATATAAAGCTTCAACGAAAAAAGAAGCTTTACAATAAAGGACTAAAAGGATTCATGAAAAGAATGAACGATGCTTATTCATGGGAAAAAAGGGCTCATTTCTCGTCGCCAAGCTGAAAGAAAGGCTGAATGGTACCCGCCTTAAGGGGTTGACCCAGCAAAAGTCTGCGGTGATCCCACTACATCCACCCCCACGTTGCTGGTGCTGTGTTACACAACAAAGCGTTTGGCACAAGTAAAACACTTTAGTGGAAAATTACGAGTTACGTATAATAAACGACCAGGATAACCGTGGCGTGTACCGTATCCGTTGATTATGCGCCAGTTGGGTGCGGCGCGGTAGTGACGGCGGCATCGTTCGCGTCTTTGTTGCCAGCAGTGTTGCCGGTAAAGGGTTGGTGCAGCAAAAGAAAAAGAATTGAACACGTGGTTGAAGAGTTGCTATCCTATCCCTTTCCTTTTTTGGGGGACAAAGAACGGAAAGGAAGCAAAGTGTTCTTATGCAAATTTTCCGGTCCGATATGTATTTGGATGGTTTACATGTTTGTTATTGTGTAGCAGAAAATTGTGCTGTAATCTCATTTGAAAAGCATTTCTGCTTGCCATTTATTACGAATATTAACAATGCTGAATGACTAGTGGTTTCGTCTTAAGTTGGCCAGGCATTTGAATTTTTGCTATCCAAATTGAAGCAAAAATTTGTATTTTTAAATTGATAGAATAAATCGAAGAGCATTACTTCAAGGAACACATTTCTAACGTAAGATATACATTAATCAACGGTCGTAGGTAATTTGTATATACCATTACGAGATAACATGGATTCGGGTTTATTGAAAATAAGGAAAGACTTATATACTGTCGTTAATCCAGGAGAAATACGTTCCATGAATCGGTTGAGCTAAACGGAAACTTAAAAAAATCAAGAATCACTTTGAGAAAACTGAGTTGTTTTGAAAATGTCACAACTGGTGATAAAAATCGAAATTGTCAGAACTTAGGAACACAGACTAGTGTGTTCCAAAATCTGATCACGACTTGTGTACTTTTTCGACTAACGTAAAATGACAGGCTGTCATTGTGAGAACAAGTGACAAAGGCAAACAACCAACCAATTGTTTATTGCTCCAATCCGATAATAAACACAAACAGTAAGTAACAACCCCATGTAATTATCATCAAGCAACCCTCGTCCCAGACAAAACTAACGCCCCCTTAATCCATTCGTCATCACATCGCCATACCGTCACTCATTAAATATTCAATAGACAGTGCATTCAGGAAGAAATCATCACATGCCAGGATGTATTTAGCAGTGTTTACCTTTCGTTGTGTCTCGCGCCATTACGCCCTCATCAAACAAAACAATTTATCAATACACAATTAAGTGGCAGGTACAATTTGAATCTTACCACCAAACTAACTGTACGAGATACCACAAACATTTCTGCAGTAGTTTGTGTATGAATATATTCTATTCCTCAATATGCCAGCACTGCACCACAAAGCGTTTGTGTTCATTTAGCTTCGAGCAGTTCCTCTGTCTAGAAATTAGTGTATCTAGCGCAACCACGATGGATCCTTGCAAAAATGGAAATCCGAGGAGGACAGCCACAAACACCAATTAAAACAGCGAGCGACTACTATCAATAAAATTCCTGAGACAATGAAGGAAAACATTTAAAGGCAATCAAAATTAAATTAGTAAGCATTCACACAGCGGGGTAGTTTGCGTGATTGCGGGCATGGCACCCATCACCGTCGTCGTCTAGGTATGCCCTGTGAACAATACAAATGCCAGACATTTGCCCCACTCAACCACGCAGAGATAGTGTACATCGCTGCTGAGGTTGAGAGTGGTTCATGTAATCGTTTAATCGGTTCTTGAGCTTAATCACTCCCTTGCACGCACGTTGCGGAAAGAACAACTTGTTTCGGGTTCTCACAGTTTTTTTTTTTTTTTTGTTTGTTTTTGTTCTTTTTGTTCTTGTTTATGTTCTTTTTTTATCCCGATTGTTGTATCTAGATGAAAATCACATACAACTGCCATTGCAGTCGGGTGCTGGCAAAAGTTTCTGGACATGCTACCGACATAAGGGAGAGAAATGTTTGATTACTTTGGTGGTCTGCGCAGTAACCACACTATGGTTGGTAAAGTTTAATTGAAATTTCCTGGCTGTGGCTTTTGGTCTGCATTCTGAAGGTGTTTTTTGGGGCGGCACTTCAGTGAGGTTTGGTATTAATAAGGCGGGACAGCGGAGGAACAAAAGTTCTAAGCGAATTGTCGAATCATAAGGAAAAAATGGAATACCCTTGGGTCTTCACCCGTCACTTCTTCATCCACAGAAATATTTTTGCGTTAGCATACGTACTTCGAAACGGACCCAGTGATGGTTGGTGAAAAGGTGATGTCCGTGCAATCAATTTAAAGTGTTTTTGTATTGAGTAAAAACTTATTGCACAATAAACCTAGAGAGCAAATCTTAGCGAGAAATAATTGCTCTCGTTTTAAATAGCTACTTATTAATTCGGTATTGTCTGTATAAATACTCGAAGAAAAGAACTAAATGTAATGAAAACCACTGACCGCAGGAAGAAGTGTGTTTTGGCACCAAGCCGGATATAGATCAGAAATTGTTTCTATTGCCTCTTAAACAACAACGAAAAACGTAGGTTTAAGGAAATATGCCAATAATACTTAATAAAATATATTCATTTCATATTATTCGTAAATGATCCACCGCATATAATTCATGAAATGTACTTTAAACTCTTGTTTTCATATATTCGAAAGAATATAGTCTCATATTGCAATGGTTCAGATTTCCTTGCAAGTGTTTTTTTATCGTTTTTTTTCTATTTTTGTTGGGAAAAAATGTTTTTATTTTGCATTTAGAAGTATTTTCCGTGATATCTGTTTTAAATTTGAAGTCAAAATGTTTACAAGTTTTTACACTTGCACTCGTTAGCAGCTTATAACTTAAATTGCTTTTTTTGCTTCGAAATCCCCGAATGTACATACGTCACGAAGTGCAAACAAATGTCTTACCCGCACTTGTTTTAACAAGTCAAAACTTATTTCAGGTGAAAATTCAATTATTGACTACTTTCCTAAGTTCTCCTATATGGTCCAGACTTGTTCTATGTATATATGTACATATTTATATTGGATGAAGCTGTCCACAAGGGAACTAGAGCCCAGTTCTTTCAGCAACTTCGCGATATTTGCATGCTATTGTAGTCAAACGAGTAGAACGGGCCAACAGTTTTTCGACTCCAAACGGAAAATATGCTGTGTTCAGCCCCGCAATCAAACCTGTGACCTTCGGCAGTGCCACAATGCCTCTGCTTGCCTCGTCTTTGTAACTCCGACAGTGTCCAAGTTGTAAATGGCTTCAATAGTGAATGATACTCTGTTATTTGTACGCTCCAGAATTACTGCAAACACTGAAAACTGGTATTAACCAAAAAACATTTAAGCTTTAGAAAAAACAGAAAGGTTGCAGTTTAAGACTTTACGATCAATTGAAATGGGGTTGTAAATATAAAACATTTCTTGTAAGAAAAATTACTTTTATCTGAAAGGAACACGAACATTGAAAACACAATCACATACAGCTCTGGTATTTCGTGACATTTTTGTTTCTTTTCTCTAGAAGTTAGAGGATATCACTTCTAATTAATTTTGCTTCTATTTAATAGCTTTAAAATGGTTGGTTTTAATTATTGTATCACGCCTCATCATTTTCTGTGTTGTATGAGAAGTTTGTGGGTTCTTCTTACAAAACGTGTGTTCTTCTAAAGCAGCAATCTGTACCGGAATTTTTTCGCAATTGAAAGATGACGTTATCCTTTCAGAAGATATGGACAAGATCAAACCTACAAGGATTGCAATAAAACGTAATAACATTCGTATGAAATCCCACTTACTCACTTAAATAACTTAACTGGATAAAATACAAATAATACGAGGGTTGCCTTTATATTTCGGGATTACGGAACAAAAACAAATATAAATCATCAAAAATAGCTTTATTGTTTTTCAAAATATTCCACACTAAGATCTATATACTTTTGCATGCGTTTGAACCAATTGTCGAAGCACTTTTGCCCCTCTAATTGAGGTATATTCAAAACATGCATTCTGAACGCATCAACCGCTTTTTTAGGTTTCGAAAAACGTTGACCTCTCATTTTATTTTTTACGTACGGCAATAAAACGAAGTCCTTCGGTGCCAAGTCAAGACTGTACGGCGGATGACTCATCAAATCGATGTTTTGAGTGCTCAAAAATGCAGTGGTTTGAGCCGATGTGTAAGAGCTCGCATTGTTGTGGTGAAGAGTGATCTGTCTTCGGCGGACGGTTTTCCTGATTTGGAAGACAATTAGCAAACAAATGGTTGTGTACCACTCAGAATTGGCTGTTCTGCGTTGTTCTGGTGGTACGGTTGCGACATGTCCAGTTTTTTCGAAAAAACAGGCGACCATTTGCATACGATTTATCACTTGTCACGATGTCATTGACGTGTTTCGAAGCACCGCGATCGTATCTTTGGAGAATTTCTTTGGGCCAATCGACACGAGCCTTTTTTTGAGCTATTGACAAATTGTGTGGGATGCAGCGCAAACAAATTTTATTGACGGTCAAATATTCATGCAATATTGAATGTATGCTGGTCCTACTAATTGTTAGGGTTGTCTCAATCTCACGATAAATAACATGACGATCTTGCAATATCAGTTGGCGCACAGCATCAATAGTTTCCGGAACAACCTTCATTAATTTCGTCTTGGAGTGAACTACGACCTCGGTTGAATTCACCATACCATCGATAAACACTGGTCGTAAATGGAGCTTCATCGCCAAAAATTGAATTAAGTTCATCGATGCCCTGTTGTCGAGTTAATCCACGTCGAAATTTGTAAAACATAATCTCACGAAAATTTTCACGATTTAATTCCATTTTTTAAGTTACTGTAAACAACACAAATAACGCTCGTACATATGTCAAAACGTTCTGAGTACGTTTAACCTCAAAAATATGAAACTTTACGATAAAGCTGGGAGTTGCTTGATTGCAACACAAGGGTCGCCCAATCCCGAAATATAAAATTCAACCTTCGTAAACCACTTTAAGAACAAAAAAAGAAACACACAAATAAATAAGAACTGATGCAGTAATCAGTTCACCAAAAAAACAATCTCGGACAATTAAAATTGCGGCACTTCCACTTTGGTGGATATCACCAACCATATTTAATGACTTCACAAACACGCAATGAAATCATCGTTGTGCAAACCCTGCTTTTCCAGTTACCTTAGAAAGGTCTATTTTACATTTTCATTTGCGTTTTCCTTTCAACGTGGATGGAAATGTTATAAAAATTTAACACACACAAACCCAATTGATTTACTGCTTGTCGATATGTAATTTTTATTTTCCGATAAAGTCTTCGTTAACCGTGCGGAGAAAAAAAAATATAAGTTAAACCTCCTAGCCTATCGGAGTGATTGTGAAACTGGATACGCAGAGTAGCAATCAAAGCAACACGGCGCTGGGTTCAATTAGCGCTATTATCATTTCATAAAATTTAATCGTGTGTCCGCCCTTCTTTTGGCCAACCCTACAAGCTTATTTCTTTCCCTCTTCCACGCACTCTGCCCAAATTATTCTCATACCCAACCTTTTTCATATCGTTTCACTTGATATACGATCCAAACAAACGGTTAATTAAAAACTTTTTAATGGCCATGAAGCCAATCATCCTTTAACAGTACAACCAGTCAACCAGTCTGCGTGCGTGCGTCCTGTCCTGTCCCGTTTCTAGATTACCTTTATTAAATTAATTTCCGGGCGAAACGACCCGCTGCGGTCGTCATAAACAGCATTAAAATATAAGCTCCCTCAGTGTAGATAGTACATTTGCGCACAGACTCCTTTGGCGGGTAGGCGCAATATTATTAAAACTTAAATTACACCATCGACACAATAAAGTAATCTCGGTGAACCCACAGCTAAATGCAATAATTTTTTTTATATATTTCAATTTTCGCAAAATATCTTTCTTTCGATAATTGATTGGTTCATGTGTGTATATGCGTCAATGTCAGATAATGGCAGAAGCAGTTAATAATTCGCAAATAGCTACTTACATATAATGGTTAAATTTATTTTGCTATTTCTCGTCTGAGCTTTTAGAAAATCTACTCTACACCGGTATACACCTGTGTCTGCTTCACGAGTACTTTGGATTGATAGCTCTCCGGGCTCCTTGTCGAAAATGAAGTAAGCTCGCCCGCCGAACACGCTTTCGTCCGACCACCGCTTGGCGGCCTTTGAACCACCTCCACGGATATCGACACTGAAATACAATAATAAATTAACAATTTTATTAAGTTCTTGATCAGCGAAATAAAAAATAAATAATCAAATACAAATCACACATGGCAACAGCCAAGAAGTGGACTTGAATTGGATGTTAACAAATCTTGTTAAGCTCTTCGAAATCGCACATAAAAGAAAAATAACGTACAGGGCACAATGCACCAGTGTCAAGATTCGTCAGAAATCGCTTTTGGTGTGAATTAATAGTTATTTGGTGAGTGGGAGGAACTTGCAGTTCAATACCGATTCCGGAAAACATTTTTTACAGTCGTAGTTTGTTTTCTTTCATTTTATTGTTTTCACATAATTATAAAAAACTGGCTGAATGAATCTTAATAAGAAAGTGGATATTTTAAAGATTTCATTCTTTTCTTTAGAATATTGTATAATAAAGGCTACGTGTGGCAAATACTTGAGATGCAGTTTTGTTTTCTCGCATCAAATAATAGCAGCAAGAAAGTGAATATTTAAAATGTATTAAAATATTTTTGTGCGCTTGACTACTGTGAATCGGTTCGATCTTCGTTTTATTTCTTTAACTGGAAAACTAAATACAATATTTTGCTGCGGACTGAAGAATGTTTGTCACATTGAGAGATTTAAGGGTAAGTTATCTTCATTTCGCAGATGCTTGCTATCCTCACATCCTTTTTGGGAGAGTTCAAGCGCGCACTCGAGAGGATTGTTATAAAATATGCTAATGCTGGAATGAACATGAATGTGGCATGTTGTGCTCATTTCCAAGATACCTGTCCAATGCATTACATTTATGAAGCGCCATTGTAGCTGTAAATACATTTCTGAGTAATTTTTACGCGCTATAAGCAGCACTTACATATCCGTTTTATAGGATACACTAACCTGTTTTAATTTTGAAGTAACTTGAACTATCAGCATTAAGGCATGCTATGTTTATTTAAACTCTTACAGCTCATTAAATTCAGTATATAACCGAAAGGATAGGTTGGCGAATATAAGCTGCTGAAATAAAGTTCCTCTGTCTTGTTTGGGAAAGAGCGAGATATGAGACCGTGTAGAGGGAACTTCTACTTCTACTACTACTACTACTTTATATGGAAAGAAAGATATTTCTATGTTTCGCCCACTTTAAATTGATATCCCCTTCATCATGACTCTCTCAAAAAGGGAAGTCGAGTGGATGGGGAACAATCGAGCAGCCTTCAGGCCTTTGGAGCGAGCGTTCCCCTGTAACCATATTAGCGGACCATACAATCCACTGAAAATAATAGAAAAGATTAACGCCGAAACTACGGAGATAAGATGTAAAAAAAAAGTTTGTTGACATTGTAAAAATAAGATTTTTGTGCATTGATGAAACTGCGGTGGGTTTGGGAGAGTTTTTTGTTTAACATGAAGATATTTCAGTTCTTCAAATTAAGAATTAGGGGTTGAAGAGATATCCGAAGTTCGTCTAACAGACAGCCAGAATATTTAATGAAAGCGCTTTAGAAAACGTATTTACATTGAATAAGGAAATAGTTAAAATTAGTTAGATAGTACCATCTGTGAAAAAATCGATGTACTAAATTTCAATCACGTTGCGAATTTTTATTTATTATGGAACCTGCATTTTTTTACAAATTTATGGGTCATTCCAACAAAAGTAAGTTGTAAACTGAACTAAATCCATTGCTAGATTCATGTTTGATCTTATGACATGTGTACAACATGTAGCTTAATTGCTGGTTTTAATATTAAACTGTATAAAAAGTTGTTACTGTCCACATTCGGTTTTAAGCCCAAAACATTGTATAAATTCGATTTATATACACGTTAACGTATAATATACGCTCGCTTTAAGCCTGTTTCTTTTGCCTTGGCAATTTGTTTTTTTATTTATGCACAGTCAAATTTGTTTGAGAAATTCATTCGAAATTCGCAACGCAAACCCTTAGAGAAACACGTGCGCCTGTTGTTGTTTAGTCTGCAAGGCATTAAACAGCCAGCAGGATGGCACCAATCAGTTCACCACCACCACCCGTTATTTGTGAAAGGAGAAGAATCTCCAAGTATAATTGACTTGCTGTTTACCGAATCGAATACTTCTGGAGAAATGAAAAGTCTTTGAAAAGTAAACCAGGGAAGTCGGCAACCAATAGAAAACAACTCAAAAACTTCCATTAATGGAAGACAAGTCATTGTTCTTCTATTGGCTCAAAAAAAAAAACTCCTCAGCAATGGTTTAAAGGACGAAAATGAACACAGGGGAGTAAACTAAAGAACACATTTCTGTTGGAATTCGAACAGCCTGCACGACAAATTTTTCTTAGATTAATACGTAATAGCGTGTTGTGCGCGCTACTGTTCTCTCACGAGTAGAAGAGGCCTACAGAGTAGAAGGGACCTACAGCCGATTCCGACGGCGAAGTTTGAGAAGCTTTTGGTGAATGTTATCTGCAGCTCGAAAGAGGTGGCGCCGTGAAAAATTCGAGGTGTTCAGCCGGGCGTCGAACCTAGACCTTCAGCGTGTGAATCGCACTCTACTTAATACGCCACGGCGGCCACAAATATTTCTATTAACATGTGTTGTTGATAAGAACATATATCAATAAACACAAGTGTAAATTAACGGCAAATTGATTCATTTCGATTAAATTTCATTGCTCTAACTTCAAAAAAATTTAATAATAACTACAATAACTGAAATACTTACTCATTAGCAAAGAGAACAAACTGACCTGCTTTGCATACAAATGAACTCTTTAATTGAGCGTAAATATAATAAATAGTTTTCGAAGTGCAAGATCGTCGTGTGGTGCATGATATATATGTGATTGGAAAAACAGTATGGACGTCCTTCCTATTCTGAACAACAAAGTTCCTGAGCTGTTTCTTTGTACCTCAATTAGTGAGATTTTTCTTTTGTATTAATTTGTTAAATTCACTCACCGAACAGTAGTGTGAATTGAATGGCGGGACAATTGCAGCCAACAACGCAGTCTTCTCAAGGAAATGTAATTTTCAAATGGACAAAAGTATATAAATAAACCCTAGTTCACATAAACCTCGGTCGATGACTCCTTTATGAAATACCACAACTCTGTTTAAATGTTGTTGTTTTTCTATTTAAGGCAGAGAACTTCTCGGACAATTCAGTGAATAGTTCAAACAAAAAAATAGACTTCGCGACTTTAATGATGTATTCAATTAAAAAATCAATTTTATTTTTGTTTATACTCGATCGATGTGTGATACATAAATCTTCAATCTGTCTTTTAAAAATATTTTGTTCATCTTCAATAAATATTATATTTTATATTTTGTTTAATCAATGATCTCAATCCAGCTTCCCCTCTCCCACATGTAATTTAATAAAGCTGTACTTTCACGATTTTCCAAATATAGGGAATAAATTTAAGGGATATAAAGCTTTTCTTTATTTGAAAGATAATCATCTGACATTATATTTGTTTGTCAGAAATGTTTATCTATATTTCTGATAAGAGCAACACAAATGTAAAACGTTTTTTTTTTTTTAATAAAAACAGTCACTATTGGTAGCAGCACTATTCACCATGATTTTTGAAAAAGTGAGGTGCAATTATTTTACCTATCGATAGAGCACACAAAAACACACACAAAACGTCAATTTCGTTGACTGGCGAATCCATTAAACGTCATTGCTAGACTAGGCGGCTAGGGGATCTTATTGCAAAATGTCAATCCAAACTACCAGTTTAAATAGTATTCTTATCTTAAAGTTATCTATGTATATAACGTATAAACTTCTATAAAAAACGAATACCATAAAACTTTCTTTTTCCGTAGACTTAAAATTAATATTCGAACGTATGAGACTTCAATTACATTATCTTTTGTTGCTCTTAGAAAGGATTTCAAACGCGTAATTGCAAAATCACAAAAACTTTCTTATTTTGATATTTCCAATTCCGTTTCGATAAAAACGTATTTTGTGCTAGTTTCATCGAAACCTCACTTCTAGTCGTTAGTCGGACATGTGGATACTGCAGCAGTTAACGACCACGTAATAATTATTGTTTAGTCTGCAATTGTGTTCAAAATATAGAAAGTGAACATTTGTAGAGAAAACAAGGTAACACTGCAAGATAGTCCGAAATTCATTGTGGAACAAATGGGGTCCAAAAATTGACAGCCTCATTTTTTTTTACTGATAAATGTTTAATAGAATAGATCAGATGCGCTCAAAATCCGACATATAAATTCTAAATTATCTTTAAAACTGTTTTGTTCAATAACTTCATAAAAATTGGTATTTGTTTTTTTTTTTAATTTTAGCAGTCTTACCAAGTTCCAGTTAATAAAAACAATGTTTTAACTTTAACTGTGACGGAAACTTTTCCAAAACCTCGTATTAGACATTGCGAAATTCACTCAAAATTGTTACCAATGAACACCAAATTTTTATACATATTTAAATAATAAGGCGACAACGTTTCCTCCCATGAGGATGAAGTGAAAACAAATTCAAATTGACAATTTGTGTAGCACTTTGAGAAACAAAAAAGTGGGAAAGCGAACAGCATACCACCGCAAAACCCTGACACTGCCTTCTTGGCTAGGAGCCAGTTATAAGTTCGTCATGCAGAAAGAAAAAAATAACTCACATATAAGCCACATCTAGCTTAAATAAAACTTATCTCGAAGTACAAGATATGCAAAACTTGCCGCAGATCCTGTCTTGAATTTTCAGAGCGGAACTCCGGGGATCTAGAAAAATATTCATGTCTTTGCATCTCCATGTGTATGTATTCCCTTAAAAGCACTTCGTATTCGCATAAATAGAATGTATTTCATATTCAAATTGAATTTGTTATTGACCGCGGAATTGTTAAGGGGAAACTTTTCGAAACACTTCCATTTTTGAAAACAAATAAAGGATAGGAGTGTTAAAAGAAGGACAAATAAGTGGAAATAAAAAAAGAAAGAAGACAAGTAACGTTCTGCTGAAGCATGCACATCCATTTCGCTTACCTGTATATTGGAGTTCCTTTATCCTCGCGATACCACAAGATGAGAACGGCGTCATCTCCTTCGTACGTACTCACATTGCATGGAAGATAAATTGTCTCGCCGCTCAATGCTTCCATTTTGTGAATTGGTACTGTGTTGCCGTTTGGTTGGTTTTTTTATTGGCAGTTATATTGTTGTTGCGGTAGTTGTCCAGGTATCCGTGCGGAGTGGTAATTGATTTGAATGTATGTGAATATTTCGTATTAAGCCCGCCGCAACAGAATATACCACAAGAGCCAAATATAGGGTCGAAGCAAAAAAACATGAAATGAGAAGAGAAAAAGAGAAAAACAATTGATTATACAGGCTCGTTATTTATTGGATGTAATAAATAAGAAAGAGAGTATTAGGTCTGCGTCAGACTCCATTTCCCAGACTAGCAGTGTTCACGTTCGTTGGTAGAATATGAAAACGTTTTATACTTATGGACCTTACTGTAACTACGCGATTTTTTTTTTTACATTCTGCGCGAATCATCTCTCCTCAAGTGCAGGACGTTTCGCATTTGCTTACAATGGCGCTGAAGCCCTCGACAAATGGGTGCATCACAATTGCGCAAATAAAGCGTCAACTTTTGTCTGTCGTCGTTACTGTCGAATTATTTCATTCGGTTGTAGGGTTCGAAATCGGAATGTGGGTCACGAAATGTGAATTTAATCGTTATTTTCCTTTTTTTTTGCTTCACCTAAAACCCCTGCGAATGGAGGACCACGTCACTGTTCGATGGCGCCCAAGGATCGATTCATTGAATTTATTATTGCCGCTGTTAAATGAGAGCGATTCCGCTGGGCGTCGCAGCGACTATTCGAATGTAATTTATGTATTCTTAATTTTGTACATAATTTGGTTGCAGAATTCTCTCGTAATTAAGGACAGATTTAACGTGAGATAATGCAGGGGTGGTTCAATGAAACTTTAATGCATTTTTCCAGAACAAAGGTACGAACAATTTTGCAGGAAAAAAAAGACATTACTGTCGAAATCGAATGCCAACGAAATGAAGCATTCAGTTGAAAAGTGATTATTACACGTTAACTCAAAGTATAAACGAAGGATGCTATATTTAAAATAAAATATATCATATGTACATATTTTTCATGAACCATGGAAAGATTTACCTTATCGTTCGCACACATTGCCAGAGAAACATTTTTAATTGAGATACTTTTGTAATGGAATTGAGTGACGAATTTAAAAACGTATAAAACGAAGACAGAAACGAGTTTTTAATTTCGCGCATATACATACGTATGTGCGTGAAATGCCCTGTGGAATGTAAGTACTCATAATTCATACGGATGGCTGTCAGTTCAGTTTCAGGATATGTACGTAATTTTTTTATGCATTTTCAGGTATTTTAAACGCAATTTATTTAGTCATTAAAATGAGTGGTAATGCGTGTTTCACAATAAAATACCTGCAACCTAATGTGAGAAAATATCGTGATAGGTAGCTTTGGAATATTTTTTAAGTTAAATGACACTAGTCTTAAGCTCCTTGACTATGTGACTGAATTTTTCCGCAATGTACTTTTTCATTCTACAAGAAAATTTGTTACAAGTAAATAATTCTAAGACATCGTGTTCCAGACCACGCAATGTATCAGAAGCTGTTTCTTTGATTCGTATACGAACAAATTGAAAATTGAAAGTTGAACCATTTTCTTAATTGAGCACACATTATGTAGACCTGAATTCTTCACAAATTTGTATTGAAGCTAACTGCAGTTATCGTAAAAGTAAATAACTTTCCACCCTTTCGCCTATGATTTCACCTCGCATAACATACCTCTTTTCGTGAAAGTACAACAAGTTAACGCCTCCTTGCATATTCCTTCCTGTGAGTGGTTGTAGGAGTATAAGACACAAACAATTATTATAATATTGTTTGCTGTAGCTTGTTTGTTTTCTTGATACGGATCTCTTTGCGCGGAACAATCAAGAGAAATTCTAAATATGTTTATATCACACAAATTGTGTTTTTTTTTCGTTGATGCAAATTGTGAATCTCCGTATATTATACATTTTTGCTTTTATACGAAATAGATTTCGAAACATAAGTTCTTATGTGAAAAGAATGCTCTTAAGCTTAGAGAAGACATATGATAGATAGTTAAAGTGATTCAAAATAGCGGAAGCCATTACCTAATTCTTTCTAATCTAAGTCTTCATAAAAACAGCTAATCAAATTGGTGGTACGATCTGTGAATAAAATCAAGGGTTCCTCTTCATTGCATTAGAGACTTTAAATTTTTTAGAGCATGTGCATCGATTGCAGTAATTTAAACTCTCAGCGGGTAGATAAAATAATGTTGATTGTAGTTTTAGTATCCATATACTTCCGAAAACACGCACACAAGTTGGAGCTTATACGACACGCCTCTCAGAAAAATTAATCGAGTTAAAAAGAAGGAAAGTAATCAAACAAATGAAAATATTGTAAGAAAAATTCTTGAATAGGCAAGTAAACGGACTCTTTAAAAGGAACTCAATATGCGGCTCGGATCAATAGAGACATGTATTAAAAGGAATGTACAATGCTTATTAATGGCTTGTAAATATTGTCTGTAAGTTAATAATGGAAAAGGTTCGGTATTAAGTTACGACCTATATATGTATGCATTATATGAAAAATAGTTCATTTACTTGCTTTCGGTAAAAATTAACATAGATTTGTGAAGAAGACAGGAGCAAAATAGAAAATACCTAGTTGACTAGTTTCATTGAATAGAGAATAACATGGGATTGACAACGCGTCTTGTGTCAATCCCTTAGAAAATTTTAAATCTGTTTATCTACAATTGCAAAAACCATCAACTTTGGGCAGGTATAGTATTGACAAACAAATGCATCCATATTTTAAACTTCTTATATTAATAATCAACGTAATTTTCGGAAATCTGGAATTTCAATTTGAAATTGTTGGCAGAAGTGTATCATTTGCAAAGAGTTGACAAACTGCAAATATTTTTGGTTTTAGCGAATGTCCAAAAAAAGTTTCTATAATAAAATAAAACAGCTCTCGTCAAGAAATCTTATAAATTGACCTCATAAATATGGACACAATTAAAAGCATGATAAGAGAGCGCATCGCTACGTAAAACATGCACATCATGTAAAAGTGACAACCCGGATGAACTCACCCGAAAAGTCGAAAGCCGTCACATATCTTCGACATAATAAAATAATCAAGGCAAATAATTTAAGCGTCTTTAAATTAAGATGTGGGACTATTTGATATTCTAAGTATTGCCTGCAGCTTTGTCTCTAATGGGTTCAGGCATAATTATCCCTACCGCCGCCTGCCAACCTCAATCAATGTAATTTTATTCGTAAGTCCTCATGCTTTCATCCCCATGCGGTACACAATCTGAAAGCAAATTTTAGTCCGCACAAACAAGGCCGTATCCACTTGGATAATCAATTGTAATTAATTTGTCATTAGTGAGATAAACAACTGCCTGACAACGACAGTGGACTGAAAATAGCATCACTTCCTTGCCAAGCTAGTGTCGTCTTACCCAACCACCGTCTTACAGAAGACAACCGCCCACCGGAGGCCAAGGTCATCGGCATCCATAATTTGTATTCTATTCATGACTTCCACCTGAATTCTCATTTCGAGTTAGAGCTCTAGAGTAATCTCCCATTTGAATGAGATAAATCTCGACGCAGACCGCCTGAGTGACTACTATTCACGAATATTCACATTCAAGCTCGGTCTTACCTTTGAAACGAAGTATATCTGAACGCTACCCAAGTATTGTGATAATTCAGCCCATTCCAGGGATGGTAACGCCCATCCACGAGGGGAGAAAGCGAACGAGAATAATGTTTGAAATAATTTCATTTGACTTCATTCACAGGAGCCGGGCATTGTTCCCTCTACGCTACATGGAACCGTGTATCTTCACCATTGTTAGATACTCGCACATTCTTCTCCATTTCAATGAGAATAATGGAAAACGTTGGCGCTGGCACGAGTGCAGATAAAATTAGCCAAATCACAGGAATGGAAGTTATCTTTATCTTCGCTGGACACATGAATAATAGAAAAAAGAAATCGTCTTGAATGGAAATTAGTAATTTAGAAACTCGTCTCCGACAGACCGCGAACATCGTCGGCCGGTGCGCGTTGTATACAGGTGTTGGCGCTTCGCTCCTTTCCGAGCAGCACATAACAAATTGAAAAATGCCGAACTAATGTACACGTGCGTTGATAGAAGGGTGGATGTGATAATGACCCAAATTTATCTGTAAGCACTGAGGATGTTCTTGCGCCATACCCTCAAATAGGAAAAAAAGGGGGTCCCACCACTGCGGTTAATTTATGCAGATGTATACGAGCTGTGTTGTGGCCGACTGAGATTGTATATCCTTCTTTTCTATGACGTTGTCTCTTAAAGTTTGTGTGCGTGTACGAATGCGGATATCGATTTCAGAGAAGTGCCTAATGAACTGCGCAAAAGTTTTAACTTATGTAAGACACTATGAATGCTACGCTCATTTGTCTGGAAGTGGCGGCATATCTGTCTCGTGTAGGTAGTCTGGCTTTTCATAAGTGGCCGCGTGAATGGTAATGGATGAACATACATTTACCATGTGAAGTGAAGAGGGAAATCGAGTGTAACTCGCTTGAATGAAGTACACTGAATAAAATTGCTCGAGTTTTGGATTGTCTAGGCGAAAAGTGAACATCAGCGAGCATCCGCCTGCGTATATTTTATGGGGTAAGAGGAAACAAATAGGATGTTATTTGTCTTGACAAAGGGAGTGTATAAAAAATTTCAAGATTGAATTCAAGATTGTTCAAGATTGAAGAACTTAAGGTCACTTTAAGAAATCTTCATTCTTATAGGTGAAATATATTCATTTATGAATTTGCATACTGATACTAGGCGGAATACAGGCACATGAAAATGTAAGCCGATTTTTATCAACTCCAAATGGTAAGAAGTTCCTAAAGTATTGAAGGTGGAAATTAATTCGATCCGTTTATTGTGCTGCATTTTTTGTAAAGAAAAGACGAACAATATGCTTTACTTTCAGTATTACCCTCCAGCAGCGACTACTTCTTTTCAACTCTCTGGTCATTTCAGAATGCCATCTCTATGAAATGAGTCGTCTATGACATTTACCTTTTCATCGATTTCTTCAAAAGACTTGAACCGGTTACCCCCTAAACACTACACCCACGTTGGCCCGTGCATTGCATAATCAACAGATCATGAATTACGGATGTTCAACCGCATTAGTTGTAGTCGGTGAGGCTTAAAATCAATGGCTTCGCATGCTTTTAGCAGTTCATAGTGTTCCACACACGTCTGGTTCCACCATCTGCAAAGCATGACCTTTGAACCGTCGATATTTGTCTTTGGTATCGAAGTAGACGATGGTAGAACGGGTTCACTAGGCTTCTTAAAACATTTATTTTTTCTTGGGGTTACCGTAGTATACTCCTTTTATATCTCTAGTCACGTTCTGGTGTAAAAATCTCTTCCTTTGATATATGTCAAAAAACAGTTCCGAGGTGAAAAATCGCCATTGAAAATAAATCCAAATTTCATTAACCGAAAGAAAAAAGTTTGCTGAATAACACTCAACGATTATGTGAGTTCACTTTGCGCTTAAACCGAATCGTGATCCAGTTCCCCATGGTTAACTATTTTCGGCTGGCCAAGAAGTTTTTTTCTTCAAGACAAATTCTGTCTATTTAAGACAAAACTGGACGAAAAAAGGTAAAAATGTTAGACGATGTTGTACACTAATTTAGGCTAATAAATGTCACAACATTCTAGTAGCCAACCCTTTCCAAAATTAGGCACAAATTCCAAGCAAATTTAAGTAATAATATATTGATGGTAATTTTAAGTTCCATTAATTTTTTATAAATCTTATTGCTCCTATTGTATTAGGCAATAAACAAATTTTGATTAGTAAATTGAAAACCTATCATTGCAAAGAGCCTTAATAAAAAACAATTATAGGCAGTTGTCCTTATCACGTAAGTAACCTTGATCCTAAAAATGGCATCTATGTTGTTTTCGCTATCACATAGTTTTGTTAAGAGAATCTTTATGAGACTGCAATAAAAATCTTGCATATGTATCGTAAGTTCTACCTCTCACGATCTCGTGTTGTTAGGATTCTTAATTTTTTGAATTAAACATCAGTGAGACCCTGAACAAGAACGTATTGCACTTAGTTTATGAGAAGCACATGTTTACGAAAGTGTATACCACACTTTAATAATATTCAGCAAACTTTTTTTGAGTACTCCATCATCTTCACCACATTATTAGTATAGTGCACAAGACACTACACCAAAAAGTATCTACATCCACAGTACAAATATGCATCAGAAGTAGAAAACGGCAATGAGAGAACAAAACTATTCAACAATGCGACAAACATTATTCGTAAAAGTACATATTAAGTTTCAAGATAAATGATGTACAAATACTCATTAACGAAAGTTTTACCTTGCAGTTTTCATTCATTCACGCAAATGATTGTTAAAGTCGTTACCGGCTACATACATAACTTCACACAATTATAGGTACCCCAAGCAAAGGATATCCTTGCGCAAAGTAAATGAAATTGGGTTCTGCAAGGCGATGGAAGATTGAAAAAAGAAGATCCTTTCCACCATATCCACAGATTATCCAGGTAGAGCGCAAGTGAGAAGCAATAATAGTTGCTGCCTCTTCCGTTGATTGAAACACAGCAACAACTTCTCGTCAAACTACGTGGGCGTGCATAGAAGTAAAAATGATCAGAAAATCTACTTTAATTGCAAACTTTTTCCCTTCTACAACTCTCCCATCCCAACCTGGGTAGCAACCCTCTATCTCAAGGAACTGCAAAATTTCAGTTTAAATCTGGGCTAGTAGGTGGAAAGTTGTTGAGTTGATGATAGTGATGGGAAAGAGGATGGTGATTAAGACGAAAAAGAAACCAAGTAAATAAGGAGAAGAGAAAACTGGAGGAGAGAGACTTGTCGTTTCGATGATGGAATACCGACTTCACCCGTTCTCCGTGTAAGCAGAAATGGGTATGGTAACATACTTCCTGGTGGCGTATATCCGCAACACTCTTAATGTACTGTAGATACTTCGCAGATTAGAGAGCACAGGTGAGCACTATGTACTTGACGCTAGTGAGCAGAAAAAAGAAACAAACACGGATTGAGGTAGGACGGAAAGTAGGCTAAAAGGACTCCCACGTCGTCATTCTTAACAATGATTACTCTGACGACGTTGGGTGATGAGGATGACGACGGCAGTGGAAATTCACAGCCGTCAACGATGCACATCTTGGTGGGTTATTCACATTGTAGCGCGAGCAAGTGGTCTCTTGGACTAGTTTTTCAACGACGACGGGCATGATAATGGGAAAGAGGAAGAAAGAAGATACCGGAGGAGTGGAAAGGAGTTGAAAATTCGCTTTCGTTTTTGGTCCATTCGTGCTCAATTGGGTAGAAATGTTGCACAGGTTGTGTTTTTGGTTTCTTCTGGGTTTTATCCTTTTGTCAGTCATAATTGCAGGGCCTGCTTTGGGAAATGCCTTAAACTACTTCAGGGTTCTGCCTTCTTTTTTTTAGGTCTGAAAATAAATTTCGCAAGATCGGCAACCTGGGTGTGGGACTTAGGTATGATGGGACAGATTGTTTTAATAAGCTTGTCCTCTTTCTTGAAATAAGAATTTTGTTTTAAATTATTCGAACAGAACTTGAGTGATGTTTACTAAGAAGGTGCCTAATGGAACATAAAGGATTGTTTCTTGATACTGCTGTAGAGCCAAAATATATTTTCGGTAATCAATAGGTTTAAATGAACAAACTGATTGCATTTAGAAAGGATATCATCCATCCTTAGGTACCTCTTTGATTTTAACTTTGAGAGTAGCGTCTTTAAAGACATAACGATTAGATAAATATTTAGGTTGTACCTGGCATGAATGTATAAAAAGGCCGGCATAATTTATCGTACGATAGATAAAGTTCAAATATATTGAAAACTATATAAGCGTGGATGGATGTTTTCTTTTTTTGCATTTTTAATCTCAATAGCTAATTGCATTTTATCACCCATATGTACCTGTTAAACCAACATTTAGTGCAACCCTTTTTTTCTATTTCAGTTTAGCAAGATTTAGAATTAAGAAAGTGGAATGAAAATAAATCCTTGTTAAGAGTCTGAGGACATATAGATGAGATGACTGTATTGCTCCCGTCCCTAGTAAGTTCTTGCACACTGAGGTATTGTGTAGTCGTATTTATTTTGTCCTCACAAAATTTCTCTTCCAAGTTGCATTTGCAGAGTCTTGACACAAATTTCATGGTGTTTACTATTCTGGCAGGATATTGGTTTAAAGCTTATGCGATAAGTACAAGTAGTGTATGTGCTTTGGTGGAGTCACATAAAATTGAAGTCAGAAGGTTATTGGTGTTACAAGATTATCGTTGGTATGCATTGAATACGTGTTAAGTTCTTGTTTTTCAGAGTCACTGATTATCCTTTAAGATTTGCTCTTTAAATTGAATTATAACATATTTGACAGTAAAGTATAAATGCTTTATGGTTAACAAATGTTTTTTTTTTGAAATAGACTTTCCTTAAGATATTGTTTGTCCACATTTTCCTTTGGCGAAGGTAACTAAGTCCTACACTAAATAATTTTTTCTAATCAGACATGAACTTTGGAAAATCAGGACCGAATTTCTTAAATAACTGCTCATATAGTGCAGGCTATTGTCCTCCTAAGAGGAACCAACAGTTAGTTTATAGAAAAGAAAATATTGAAAAGTTTCGCCGACAATGTGAAAGCATCAAACGTGAGCACCTTGAAATAAGCCCTGGGGTGTGAAGATTTGAAAACAAACATTAGGTCCAGATGTTAAAAGTAGACTACGGAAGAGAGAATAATTATATAAGTTACCAGAAAATTCACGAGAAAGATGACAGCATCATGTATCATGCCAATATTGCTCCAAGCATCGAGATCATTTCGCATTCAATACCGTATTTTGTAATCGGTGAGCACCTGTGGGAACAACCCATACTATCTCTGGTCATGACAAAACACGCCTCTTAACTAGAATTTAGGAATTAAATGACATTTGTGGGCATTTGGCTTTGTGAACAGCTGTGGATGTTCTATATGTACCTATAAAATCTAAAATATATAATGTGAGGTGGCTGTGCGTAGCATGCTCACGCCACTTTTCGATAAGCGCATCGTTTTATGATTTTATAATTTCTGCCTGTCGTCGTAAGTAAAACATCTTCCCTCCGTTTGTTTTATTCGCTCGCCTGTCCTACACAATAGTACAGTTATTTTGAAAGCAGGCATGGTGCCGAAAAAAAATCATTTTTTTAACTTTTGTCCTTGTTGTTCAGAGTCCAGAAAGTAAAAAATAAAATTTAAAAATAACTCAGTCTCAAATACCCCTTTGATTTGGAGTATAAAAAAGGTGTATACAATCCAAATGCACAAATCAATGCATACCGAAATAAAATTTCAATTTACAACTATCACATTCATGGGAAAACTTTGTAAATATGAGCACACCTCAGAATACAGCAAATGGTTAAAGTTTTCATGGCTCAGATAAAAATGAACGTATTCGACTCAACTTCACGAAACCACTTCCAACAGCACTTACTAGCTTTCATCAACATTATCATCATCAGCATTAAGAGAAGCATCTCTGCAACAAGTCGCCCCTCGCTTAAATCCTTATATCAACTTTCACGACGACGCAACGCGTATACCCCACAGAGATTATCAATACCATCTCCTTACTAAACGTGTATCTCTGAGATTCCTTTCGTTTTCTCTTTCCGCCTGCACAATCGTAAAGAACTTCCCAACGGAAAACGTTTGACATATACAAGTTCTCTTTAAAAAGAATAAAAATTCCGAGTACTAAAACCCACACGCATAGTGATGGCACTTAAAAAAATAACCTCCCACTCTCCATTCGAACCAATAAAATGCTACAGGATTCTGCAGCACATACACTTGCGCGCGCGCTTTTCCAAACTTCTCGAGGATAGCGCTCGTCGAGTGTTTCCACACTCATGCGAGCTCTCACCTTAAGGGCGAAAACAAATAACTATAAAATTATTTGCTCATGAAAAATTGTCATTTCTCCGTCTAAGACAATGCCACCCATACCGCTTCGCACATAGCAGCGTAAGGGTACTAGAGCGGATTCCTGTCATGCATAAGAATCCTAAATAGAAAATCAATAGATTTGGATGTGCTGTCTAAGGAGTTGCGCTATGTACCAACAGGCGATGACTTAAACAAGAAAACAATAACCTCTTAAGGCATCCACCTTGCTTCCAGGCGACGTCTTCGCACAGGAGGGACCAGTGTGGAAATTTATGAAGGGCCATAAAAAGTCCTTAAAATACGTCATATACCTCCAAATGATGAAAGGAGACTCGCACGAATGAACCACATACGCAATGAACCGGGGCTCAGCTGAAATCTATTAAGGAGTGAGATCGGGTATACGCGGAGTATGCTTGTTTTCGTTTTTATAACCCACTTACATCGAGCTTTTAGGGTCATAAAATTGTTTTTGTACAGCGACGGCGATGGCAGAGAAGAGGAATTGTCGGATGTGTGTATTCGGCAGCTGAGGGGGGCAACCATCGAAATGCAAGGGCGAGAAACCAGGGCGACTATGACGACTACTTAAGCGCGAGGGTGGCACAACATAACACATACACCGATACATACCTCTTTTCATGTGTATATTGCTTTTTCTCTTTTTTGGTTTCTCGTCATTTATGGATGCCAGACGCCAGTGTTTGGCTTTATAGAAAAAGAAGTTCCCGCTGAATGAGGTTTTAATATTTTATTCCCTGGGATATTTTTGTCCGCTTCCTCGCTTCAATCTCAATCCAACTGCACCCCAAAAATGCGAGGCGCGCGAGAAAAGAAAAAGTCGCATAAAGTGATGTTACTCTTGGCAAGGTTGATAAGAGTGGCGAATGTCCTTTCTCCTCGGCGATGCAGAGAATTTCTTTAATCAGTTTTGAGGGATCTCCTCGCTCGCCATGCCCTATGCGTAGATTTTACAATGCCGTCGTTCGAAGAAATTTAAGGATATGTGCTGTTTTTTTTTTTTTTGTTTTAATACTGACAAAATCACTTTAATGCAAAGACATGACAAAAAGAGGATAGGGAGGAAACAGTATGAAGAATATCCTTACTGTGAAGAAAGGAATTTCTCTTTCGCCAGGAAACTGTGTGGAATTATCAGCTTGGTAACGGATGGAAAGGGAAAGGCAGAAAAAATGTTACACAGCTGGTGAAGCGTGGCAGGGCTGCATTCTTTGGTGGATCGAATGTGCACTTGTCGTACTTGGAAGTGATGATGGGGCATTGGGAGAGAGAAGCTGGCCGGGGATTGTTACAGTTCCTGTCAACTATTATTTCTTATCCCTCCAAACTTGGACTGGATGCTGTATCGCAGTATATTTCAGTTCATGTGTAATATTGGTGGATACAGCAAAAAAGGACTGGGTCATGAACAGAGAAATCATGGAATTTGACACCATTGCGAAGCAGATGTATTGATTAATTTTGGTTTCAGTTTTTTTGTTTTCCCTAGCTCTGCTTTCGTTGCATTTGCTCTTCGAAACCATCATGTACAATCTCGTTGAAGTAATTTACTGCAAATTGATTTTGAAATAGAATAGATATTTAAGGCGAAGCAAAAATAGTTGCATTTTTTGATTTATCTTAAGAAAGACGCGTATAGACTGAAGCTGTAACTACTGTTGTAAAATAGTAGACCGAAACATTAAGATCTACTTCAGGTTTTTGATTGCATTTCCTACTAGAAATCTCAATTTCATTAACACTATGGTCTCTGCATTCTTCAGCTTCATCCCGTAAATTCTCACCTGTATCCATGCAATCAAATCAGCAATGTCCCTTTTGTTGTTTCGTCGAACAGTTCTACTCAAATCGAAATGCTTTGGCAAAATCAACATAAAATTTAATAACGCTCCTAAATTTGACTGTCCGGTGATGCTGCACAGCACTTAAGTTCGATTCAGCAATTCACTCGGGGTAACCAATTTCTTTCTACTTGTTTATATTTCCCAAAACAAGATGACACCTATTTTCCGGTACCAATTCACCAAACAATTTACAACCGTAATAAGATGGAATCGCCCCAAAAATGTGATAAAAACGTTAAGCACCAATTTCCGTATCTGATAGATGTTTTATCTTGTTTCTCCTTTACTTTTTCCAATACCACCCCACTCAACAGAAGCTATTCGATGCCTGGGTACACTCCGATTCGAGCAATAAATTGTCCATGTTTTTTTTTTTTTTTTGTTTGGTTTTTTGCTTTCATTAGGTGACGAACAGCAGAGAGTATCAGTCAAACAGTAGTTAACTCGGTATGGACACGTAAACATATATATACAATAATATCGGCTTAAATGGCTTCAAACTCTTCAAATTCATATGCGACTGTCACTTTAAGCAAACAAATTTTAACCGCAAATGGAGACAAAAAATGTACAAAAATGTATTCCATTCGCAGCCGGTGCACAGGAAAACTCTCCCTCTGCTGACGATGAAATGAAATCAACTCAGCATATGTGCATACTCATATGCGGGCTTAAGTGTACGTAGAGCCCCAGGCAAATGGCATTCAAAGTTCCATATTGAAAATGCCGACAATTCCCTCTCTGACGAATATTTCCGTCGAATTGGGGAAATAAAACGCATTCCCATCTATGCATCAACGTAAAGTCGAATGCTTAGATTGCGGTATTTGCTCAATAAATGGAACCTTACCTCTTCGGTAGCAGGACTGGCTGGCAAGAGCGGTTCCATGCGGCGATCTCAGATGCAGCCTCATTTGTGGCAGAGTTTCGCAGTCAAACTTTCACAGGAAGTTGTGTGTGGTGCATCGGAAAGTAACACTGCGGTAAAGTGCTTTCCGTTCGCTTTATTTTTGCAATTTTATTTTTGGGCTAAATTTACGTAAATTAAAGAATGGTTGCCAGGACGACTGAAAACGGGTGTGAGTGCGGTACGTCAATCTGCTTGAAGTTTGCCAGGATCTCTACAGCACACATGTGGCCCAGCTCAGACAGCTGCTACTCCTGATTGTCCAAAGTGGGGGGTGCAAAGGTGGATGCGGCCTGCGGCAATGGTGCTGCTTAGCATGAATTATGCAAATTACTTTTGAATAGAAGAGGGCCAGAGAAGAAGAAAACACGATAGAAAATATAAAAATCCTTATCTGTCGGGTCTAACACCAGTACTGGATGGGAATTGTTCATTTCTTTCCTTTTTCCACACATCTTCTTATCCACTTGAGGTGGTGTGGTGCGACGGTGGTTTCACGTTTGTTCATTCATTCGTTCCCTGTTGTTGGTGCAAGTGGTTGGGGTATTCACACATTCAGTTGGGTTTGAATAACAGCAGCACGGGAATGGAGAGAAAGTGAAATTTATGAAATGGCACGAAATGCCACCAGAAATGAAAGGATAATAACAAACCCTCATGCACACCACATTCCGTTTTTATTTGTGCCCCCTTTTCAGCGTCAGTCTCAAGCATTGAGCCCGCCCACACGTTCTGTCTCGGCCGCTGTTGTTTCCAAATGAAGTGCCGTAAGTGAAGCAGCCAACACAACTGCGGATATATTTTTGTCTTTAGGGTTGGTTTTGTGGCGCATTCTCCCCTGTATCTGCTGTTTTTATACATTTGAGTATCGGTATTATTATGGCGGGTTAGTACTAGTAAAAGTAATTTTGTATGTAGGTTTCTGAGGAGTGAGTCTGAAGACATGCATTCTGCGCTTGGATTCAATGACCTTAAAATAAGCGTTAATATAAACTTTATACAAAAGAATTAAGCTTTTCTAGCAAATAGTTATAATTGCTGTTGGATTAAATGCATGATGAAATGAAAATGAAATTTTCAGGAAGATTTCAAACATCTTGGTGAAAGTTTTTTAATATTACATGTTGGAAAACACTAAACTGGAGCTCTACCATAAAATGATCCACTTTCGTACAAAGCAGTAACCTTCAAATAGTCTTAGTTTTCAGCTTCAACGACATTGGAGAATTGCTCTGTAGAGCTCTAAGCTTTCCGAGGTTAATCGCAGAGGGTTTAAAACTAAGCCCAAGCACACTTAAGTGCTTAGCGAAGGTAAAGTGCGCCGTTAGTATGCCAATAAGTCGTCTGCAGTTTTTTCTGTCTAGAGGTAACGGAAACACCTCCGAATTATTGTTGACGTTTGGGAGCGCTTGGTGGGCCTACATCCTGGAGAGGCATGCCATTTCTTTTTGTGCTGATGCGGAAGCCGACTGTTGATGGACGTGAACAATTCCGAGGTGGTCCGGGCTATTATATATTATCTTAAATTAGATTCAAATCGATAGAAGGACCCAACCGTTGCATATTGTAACAACTTTTAAGGAAATGGCTACAATAACAGATCGCTCAACAATTCCCGGGACAAAAAAATATTAATTTAATATTTAATTTTGTTTTGTTAGTGACGCCCCCTATACGTTTATATGCTCTGAGACTTATTGGGTTATGTGTTAAACTATTATGCACATAATCTATCCTATTTTAAGCAGACCACATAATTAATTCAATTCATGGATTATCTAAGATGATCAAGCTACTTAAAGCAGAAAGTTTTGCGATCAAATTATTACAATTGAAACGCTGGGCTATTAAAGTAGTACTAGAACTAGTACGCCAGTATTCAATGCATGCAATCTTAGCTAAAAGCTTGTTACCGATATCAAATGACCTTGAAACCTGGATAATAACTATGTTAAGTCCTTGGCGGTATTTTAAGAATACCGTACATTGTGAGCTAGGTTAATTGAATCCTACATTCTGCTCAATTAATCCGCTTAAATAATGCAGCAACTAGAACGGGTCAAAAGGAATAAATCTACTTTTCAGCATGATGCTGGTAGACAATATGAATTCGATAGAAGCAATAAACTAAAACATCGACATATCACATCACATTACCATAGATACATATCAGGTGTTTATCTAGAGGTATAGAACTTTAAGTTGGTAACATTATTTAACTGGCAGCCAGTTTAATACTTGTCAAGTGAATTGTTTTTGGTTTGGTTTGGTGCATACTTATTTAAAGTATTTACAGTCAATGGTAAGAGACAACGTTACTGATTTTTTCGTTCATCAATTAAACAACCATAACGTACAGAAGCTGTAGTTTCAACAAGATTGCCCAACATGTCACAGTGTGGCTAGTAATATATAGAAGGAGACGCTTGGGAAACGCAAATTATTATCTGTAAGCATATGTGATGTCGTTAGCTATAAGCTCGAAATCAGTGACACACTTGGAAGACAACAACAGATATTGGACAAAGTCATCAAAAATTTGACTTCCAGATAAAACTGCGCCCAAAGTGGGCGTGGCTGCCTGGGTATCCCAGAAATCAAATTTTAAATATGATTTTATGCCAATTCAAAAAAAAACTCTCCGTTCTATTCTAATTTAAAGTTGTAGGCCTCTAAAATTTAATTTTAATGACGGGGGGAATACATATTCCGAACAGACCTTTAATTTCGAAAAGTTCAAATTTTAATTTACCTTTGGTGTGTGAATTAAGCATTTAAGTCTGGCGCCAAGATTGACGCGCTATGGTTTTTCGTATGTTGATCAAAAAGTCATGTAGAGTTAAGGGCTTAAAAGTTTACAGGTAACCAGATTACAGATCAACAGATTATAGATTTTCATTGCAAAACACACACTAATTTAAATTATTGCATCCATTCATTGCATGCACAGAGGCGAAGTTCATATGTAGATATTCTTTTTTCTGTTTTGTACTCTATTCATGTTCACGGAGATTCGGTTGGAGGTTTTTGGCCCCATTAATGTCAAGAAGTATTCCAAATAATGAAGCACTGGGACTTGCATTGGGACTTTCTCGATATCAATTTTGAAAACAGCCTGCTAAATTAACAACAACACTATAGTCAGTGAACGAATATAGAGAGCAGCCTATAAAACGGAGTCAAAAACACAGACAGTCACAAGCTAAGGCTATCAGTAAACGAATGTTGCAATTACATGCACACTTTTCGCTAGACTCTGGTCAAAGTTATCAACTTACAACAATTGTTTCGTTAAATAAAATATTATAATTAAATTTCATCAGTTGTTTGAATTGTATTATAATCAAGAATTATCAATGTGCGTACGAATGTATACACTCCAAAAACGCACAATGTCATATACAGGGTTTTTCAGTAGGAACGTAAAACTTTCTTCCAAAAGAAATCGTTATCAACATCATATTTTTTGTTTTAAATTTCCTTGGAATTATATTTATGTATATAAAGATGACAAGCCATTGAAGAACTTTTTCAAGCTTATAGCCACAATTTTTTACATAAAGAGAGAAAACCCCATTATGAGTTTAAAGTAAGCTTCACATTGTTGTTTAGAACCGTTAAGGTCCCTTGGAACTCTGTTATCAGTAAACATAAAGAATATTTTTAAGATTAAAGTACACTGATAATAGTCTAAGTTTAATGGACGAACCCCCCCCCCCCCCAATCAAATCGCAATGAATCCGGTCTGTAACACAGATAGTTATATCTAAATGAAAAAGATGCTTTTTATTAGACAATTTGGATCGTCTCTGTATCTTTCCACCAAGTGCTAACTACGGAAGTGACAGAAAAGTTGAAGTTCATATTAGTTAAAAGTTGGAAAAGTTTGGCTTTCTTATTTTGTGTTCAAAACTTCCAAAGATTTATGAAACATCTACCTGATGCCTTCAACGTATATCACTTATGTTGTCAGATTTAAGTTGTTAATTTAGTTGTCTAACAAAGAATAATCTCATCCCGTCTTATCACTCCTGTCTCTCAGCCATGTCAAGGTGTACGTCTTACTACTCAGAAGAACACATCACGAAGTAAAGGAATTTATATTCACTGGGTTTTGTTTCCTTGCCTACACACCAAACCATTCCTTTGTTTTTCTTCTTCTCATACTTGCTATCATCATGTTCAATTTATATTGGAGTAAGGGGGAGAAATCTGCCTTCCAGGGGGTAAGAAAATAAACGTGGTAGAAAGTGGCGCACCATTTGTTTGGAATAGCGTAAAATAAAAGATGAAAAATTCCTACGTGATTCAATTTCGATTCAATGCCATCTGACACCGTAAAAAATTGTTAATGTTTGTATAGAAATGTGTATCCTGCGCTACCTTAGTTCGTTTTCATTCCTTCGTTTGTACTTTCTTCTCCCGCTGTGTGCCGTTGTTATACGCGCTGAATTGGGCCTTCTTTAAGTGCTTCCTTGTACAGGTACGGGTGACATAAAAGTTTGTGCTTTATCCTGTCTATAACCTGAACATCGTTCGTTTACTTCGTTTCGAATTTCCTTTCTTTCTTTCGGTATTTCTGTGTGCTCATGGGTAGGTTAGTGCGCGTATTTGGGGGAGAACAGTGAAAGGTAAAAGCGACGAATGGAGCGGTGAATGACAAATCATAAAATTAATACCGTTATATTTAATATAAGCCGGCATGCCAATCTCACGGATTGAGGA
This sequence comes from Eristalinus aeneus, assembly GCA_955652365.1. Lineage (NCBI taxonomy): Eukaryota > Metazoa > Arthropoda > Insecta > Diptera > Syrphidae > Eristalinus > Eristalinus aeneus. Next base: position 63,410,720 of record OY019130.1, on the reverse strand, counting down.
TAAGATGAAAAAAAAATGGGAAAAGTGTATGAAAATTTGCATTTTTCAGGTGATACTCATAGAGGGCAGACATTGCCGCACACAATCCTGTTGAGTATACTTGATCTACATACGTATGTGTGCTTGCATACCTGCTGGGATGTAATTCATTACATGGGGAATCTATAAATTTCAGTTATAGCTTATGAATACTTTGAATTCATCTGATACAACAGCATTTGTGGGATGGTGGAGTTGTAGACGATGATGAATTGACTCAAGGATACAAAGATACTTAACGGACTTGGTCGTAAACTGTTTTTATCACTTAAGACAGTCAGAGAGTTGAATCATAAATTTTAATTCGACGAAGCCCTAGGGTAAAGTCGCAAATTCTTCCCTAAGAACCGCACTTTTAATTCTCATTTCAGGTTAGAAGGTTATTCAGGTTAATGAGAGAAGCCAATTAATCAAAAAGGGAACACTAATGTGTAAGTAATTTCATTATCAGGAAGACATTTTCTGCCGAATTAAGTACTTTGTGTAGCCGCCGTGAGGTATTGGATAGCATGCGACGATCACGCGCCGAAAGCCAAGGCTCAATTTCCAGCACCACCTCTTTTGAGCTGCTGACTACACTCAAAGAGTAACACTGTCTAAGAAAAATTAAAAAACTTTAGATACCTTCTACTCGTGAGAAACCGTAGCGCACACAACACAAGTCGTTGATTAGCACGCTAGGCCCTGGTCGTCTGTGGACTGTCGCGCCATAAAACTTTTTAATGCTATTTATATGTAGCATAAAGAGAAATATGGAATTATTTATTTTGGAATGTAGAATTTATTTAATGAATTCCGCAATTTCTCGTGTTGTGTGTGAAATTGTGCCGACTGCAAACAGTAATATTATATTTTTGAAAGAATACTGTTTGAATGTTGCTATAATCTCCTGTTCTGAGTGTTGTCAATACCTCAAGAACTATAGTGGGAAGTAATTGGTCACTTTCTAACACATCCAGACTATATTTGGCTTCGACTATAGATGTTATACATACTGAAGGAGACTTAGGTTTATAATAATGTAACGTATTATGTATAAAATGTATATCATATGTACATAACGTATATAATGTCTTTTTTCTTTTCTTATCAATTCATTTTGATTCACTAATTCATATCAAACTTACATACCAGACAAAAATGTTTAAAACTAGTTGGACGAACATTGTTATTAGTACTAACTTACTAGCCCTAGGCAGGCACTCTAAGCTAAACTTAATCTTAAACTATGTCTTTCGACTTAACCTAACAATTCATATGTAAATTTAACTTAAATTGAACTTAAATTAAATTTAAATTATTTTTTAATTAAATTAAATTAAACTTAAATTTAACGATTAAAAAAATTGCAAAAAACTTAATATCAGAACATTTTATGTATGTATATAATGTAACAGTATTAGAATGACATCAGTATTTTTCTTTCCCCCGAATTTCCGAACTTTTCTGTATGCCAACGTGTGCCGAAAACTAGAGTGGTACGTTTAAAAACTCTGACCCTTATCCTTTCTCCCGGAAGCATAAATCTTTAGATACGAGGAAAATTGCAGGAAACTACACAACAACGATATGAACGAAATAATCAGAATCCGTTCTTCAGTCACATTTTTAATACACCTTCCTTTCCAAAAGTACAAGAAAAATTGCTTTCAAAAATGGGTCAAACCGCATCGAAAGACTTTTAAGAAAAACCTCATCAAAATCGGAAAAAAAGAAACACAAGGAAAAACATTTGCGAACATTTCCTTGCGGAAGGAAATATGTGGATGCGGGCGCTCTTGTCTGAAGAATAAGACTACAGTACCTTCTTTATTCTATGAAAATGAGAGATAATATTTGGGGGAGGGCGGCAAAAGTAATGACATTATGTGTATTTTTGCCACTCCCCTATGCCTCTCCTCCTTTGTACGCCAGGGGTCAACAGAAACCCGCCATCAATTCATGTGGAATGAAAAAAGCAAGTGAAACGAGTAAGGAAATCTAATCAAATTATATTGTGCAATCTAATTTCGTCATGAAAAAGCAAAAAGGCGCAAAAAAAAGCAAAACAAAAATATCTATAAGAACATGTAGTTTAGTCCTAGATACCAGCAGATTGGGGCGGTAAGGTACCAAGATGACGTTTGTCTGTATGTTTTCTGAGTCGTATCTAGGGTGAGCCAGCGTAATGCTGTTTATGTGTAGTGTAAAGGAGTCTCTCTTTTCTCCTAAAATATATATTTTTTCATTTCATGTCCTATTTAATTTACACAAATGCACCCCTTATTCCCGGATATTTTCGTCGTGTCGCTGTTTAACAAGAAGTGAGATGTATTTCTTTTCGTGTTTTTCTGTTTACATTTTTATATTCGTTTTTTAATAGCTTCTTTTCTTGTTAATGGCAACCCATGGGCTCAAGTAAAAGTTTTAATCAAGTTGGTGCTAAACTTTAAAACAGACGGATGTATGCATACACATGTACCTGAACGAAAGAATCTACTGCGGATATTTCTTCGTTTTTCCATACTACGACTGAATGTCTAAGACGTCACTTTTGAGATTGTTCACGAAAAGAATGGTTCAGTATTTCAGAAATCCTGAACTTATATTCTTGGAAAAGAAAAACTCTCAGTATAAGATTTTTGATATATAATTGCATGTTGACGCTGCGACGAAATGGTTTGGGTGCTTCTTAAAGGGTTGATATTGACCGTGTCATTATTTTGATAAAACAATTTCGTTTCAAAATTCGATGAATTAAATCACAAGTCTTTGGAAAACAATACAAGGTAATTGGCTAAAGTGAAAGAAGTCAATTGTGATTCACACTCACTGAGGAAATTAATAATCCTAGGACTTGACAAACAGATGAAAGAGCCTCTACTAAAGTTTTTTATTGTCTGTCTGTTTGCTTTTGTAAGTAGTTTTTGGATAATTTTCGAAGAAATGTAAAATAATTGCTTCTGCATCAAATTACTGTATTCCTCATTAATCTGCGGTGAGGAACAAGATACATTTTTTATAGATTTGCTTATCTGAAAAGTTGATTTGGTTAAGGAATTGTAATTTTTTTTATAAATCGTCTTAAGAAAACGGGATTAAGTTACAACACGAGCTGAGCGTATAGAGGAATAGAGGAAAAGGCGATTATTGGTGCACATGGGTTTCAAATGTTTGTGGATTGTTATGAGGGGGAAATGGTGAGCTGGAAAGAACATTCCAGAGCATATGTGGCGCGAAGACTTAAAATTTCACCGTACGTTTGGAGGCTATCTCATAAGAGCAAATATTTTACTGTTCTCCGTAGTTTTGTATTTAATAATGTATTTATACAAGATCTTGTCTTAAAATCGAAACGAACTCTTATCTATTGTTGACGAAAATCTGCTATATGTATCAAATAGTTTTTTAGTCAACAATGAATTTTTATAATTGGTTTTATATATTTTTAAAATTTGCTAATATTTTCAACTAATTAGTACATAACTAAAGCAAAATTTGAATGTTTCCTGGATTGGCATGGCTTACGAATGTGCTCCCCACATTCTCTTAAGTCTCGTGGTATGGTTTTAAGCGTTTTGCAAATTAAGTGTAACAGTATCCGTCCCCAATTCGAATACCCGGAAGTTAGTTGTGTCCATATTTCTAAGAAATCAACATCTTCCACAGCAGCATTCATAAATCAGAGCGAAAACACATCGCAACCCACTGCCCAGGCCAGCACAAAAACAAACTCAAAGTTGTTTCAGTAAATTTACATAAAAACGCCAAATATAGTTAACGATTTCGCATCCCGCACAAGTCCTTCGTCGCTTGTTGGTAAACAAAATAATTAACTCTTAACGCTTTTGAAGGCGCTAACTACATCTCAGAATAAAATGGAAAACTTCCCAAAACAACATCAACATGAAGTAAATATATAAACAAAATTCAATATTCCAACCATCAACTCCGGCAATTATACCAATCCCGCCCGAAAATTCCACAAGAATTAATGAACCATAGAATAAGTAATAAGTCACAACTTTCTCCAATTGATTTAATCAAGGAACCTTCGGAACCATTTCGTTTACAGCCGAACGGCAGGCACTGCTGGTAGCCTCAATAAGGAAAAGCAAGCAAAATAACTCATTAGATTTGCATAAAATTTGACTGCGTACACAGCCGGCTTCTGGGACTGAAGTGAGAAAGCAGAAATCCATCACCTTCTCATTCATATCCTCACTGTTTGTTCATCAACTTCCGACAACTACAACTTTATCATTAATTCATTTCATTTCAGACACCTTGGTCTGTATACATATGGCTGTACAATCAGAAGACAATTGCGCTTGGAGAACAGAAATTCACATTCCGCACAACCACCGCAGCATCTCGCAACATTGGTTATGACGAGGACAACAGCAGTAACGACGAGACCTACGGGAGCGATTCTGACGACGACAAGACTTTCATTTGTATGGGCGCCCTAATTAACATGTTAAATTGCCGTCACACCGTTATACCATCCGCCGTAAGCTAACATTCACTCAACAGTGTTTTAAGCATGTATGCATAGGAGGAAAAAATTATGCCTTGCGCATTCATTACACCTTACACAGGCCGTGAGGATAAATGACTTTGTCTTCCCCTGAGTTCAACAACAGCAACAAGAAAATCACAATCAAAATCTTTTGCATAGACGAAAGTCAAGCAGATGTGGGCAGAGGTATGTGTATACCAGCATCGAGGGAATAAATAACAAATTTTATGAGACTTCCACATCTCTGTCAGTAGCAACCTAGGACCATTAAGGAGAGCGCGAGTAATAAAAGGAAAAGAAACAAAAAGGTTTTCCTCGAATCCTTGTACTAACCACTTTTGCTTACTCAAAAACAAAATTTTTCTTACCCGCCTTCAGCACCTATTACGATAGAGCCTTAGACTTAGCACCACCAGCAATAGAAACGCACACCCGACACAACCCGGAACCCGCAGGGTACCCTCTTTCTGCGTTTTAATAACCCCATCGAGGTGAAAATTAAGGTGTAATCTCTATTCGGTCGTAAATTTCCAGGACAAAGGTTTAACCCCGATAATTTTGTTCAAATTAACTCGTCGGTTAGGCAAGAAGGATTTCTAGCGGAGATTTCTTACGCATACGCCACCGAGTACACATACACATTCTTCTCAGGAATACGAAGAGAGGTATATGGTACGCATATGCTGGCGACAACGCATGTAGGATATCTCAAGAATCGAAAATTACCATGTTGACATCTAAACACACACAATATTATACTAACGGTAGCGATATTCCAGCCGCACTAGACATACGTTTGTAGTATTTCCTTTAACCCTTGTAGAAGGGTTTAAGCCCCCTTCTGTACTCCTTAGTGTATATATTGATATAAATTCAAATTGGTGGGTACATGCATGGAAGTTACATGAATTTATCTTATTTCATTGTTGGAGTCCCAGAGGTACATGCATAAATAAATAGAGAAAAGGTCGATCTTTTACTTAGAGAAGAAGGCAACTTTGAAACGGAACAAGAATATTCAGAAATTTATATTACCGAATTGCCACGTTAGCAAATTAGCTTAGAACAAGAACAAATCGGATTCCATTACAGTCCAGATGTTGTACGTACACCATTGTCGCAGCATATGGTTGAATCAAAGACCCTAGTTAAGATGCTTGTATCCTTTTTCGGTAAGACATGCAAAAATCTTATTGTGTACACCCTCACTTAAGGGAGTCTCTTGCTACCGCTGTGTCACGTCAATGAAAAAGAAATTAAATATTAATTAATGTTTCAACCGGTTTTGAATAGAAAAAAAAATTCAAAAAATGTAAGAACTGTATCAAAACTGTGTTTGTGTTGTATGGAGGAAAAAATAGATAATTAAAATTATTTTTCGAAGTACAGAGAAAAGTACGCACATTGTATGCTTAGAACTATTGCCTTCCCTTTTTGCCACACTTTGACTTCAAATGGCAAAAGTTTCGGAATAAAATAAGGCAACTATTGTTTTCGTTGTTGTCAGCAACATTAGGAAGTCCTACACATGAACAGATTAAATGCGTCCAGTTCAGAAATTGATTCTTAAGTATCCATAGACCTATAAACCAATTCACAACCTTCACCACAAGCTTTGCAGAAAGGAATACAAATTTTTTTTATTCCAATTAGCTTATGAGGAGCCTTCAATATATTCTCGGTATCGGGGTGAAGCTGTGGTTATATATATAAAATGACTTATTTATCAAGCAATTATATTATTTTAGTGCATTCATGTAAAATTTCATATAAATGTGATTTATCTCTAGTTAAACAGAATCATTTTATCTCTAGTTAAACAGAATCATAATATCAACTGAGACGGTGATGGTGAAAATTGAGCATCGCGCTGTATTTAAATTTCTCACTAAGCAAGGAAAAAGTCAAAAAACTATTCATGAAGAGATGGTGGCTGTTTACCAAGGTTCCAAACCTTCATTATCAACTGTGCAAAAGTGGTCAAGTGAGTTCAAGAGAAGCAAAGAGAGCATTGAAGGCGACCAAAGCTCCGGCGACCCAGCTATTATCAAAGAAGTCGAAAACCTTGCTCTTGAGGATGATTGAATACAGGTGGAAATGATGACAGAGATCCTCAAGCGTCAAAATGGTATCATTAACACCATTCTTCATGACCATCTTAACCTTTCAAAAATCAGTGCAAGGTGAGTGCCACGAATGCTCACAGCGCCTCAGAAAAAGTGAGAATTGCTTGCTGTAGAGAGCGTTTGGAGATATGTAGTGCATTGAAAGTGAAATTGAATTCGCATTTTCCTTCATATAGAGAATATATTGAACGCCCCTCGTATATTAGAAATTTGTGGAGAAATATTAAAAAAAATTTCGGTTATTAATTTATACGAATTTTTCATTTTCTCACTCTGCACAAGAATTGCTAGAGAATTTTATACTTTTCCAATCTCATTTTCCAAGAAGCCCCATTAAAGTTTTATTTAACTTACTAAACTTAAGAATTATTCTTTAAAAAAGGCAAAAGCAACATTTTACCGAAGAAACTTTTGGAAAATATTATTTTTTTCTTAGTTGCATGGTATAGCAAGTTCCTACAAAAAGAAACCACAAATGTCCACGTGTTGACAATCGGAAAGATGATTTGTTAGCGCATTTATGACATTCCATTATACAACAAACTGATAAAATGCCCTTAAGGCAAGAAGGCGCAGAAATTTCATACTTCTTTGATTGAGACACTAATTTCATATGCAATATGAACAAAGTTATGTAATAAATGTATTCTTTAATTACACTTGGTCTCTCCGCGTCAGTCCCAGTGCTCCCTTCGCAATACTTATGAATTTTCTTCACTTCAGCAAACACACAAGCGACTTTAAAACACACATATGCGCACAAACACAAGCGCACACGAGAATGCGCATACAAATAAAGTCGACGGAGCATTTAACGAATTTCCATAGGGTACACCATGTAAGAAATTTATTTGACAACCGCAGCCAACCCCAAAGGGCAATGTCGAAATAAAGTTTGAGTAATTAATTTGACAAAAGGGTATGTGAACTAGGCGAACGAACAAAAGGAATAATTATGATTTTTGGGGAAAGTTTTAAGGTTTTTCCTTCGCTCCTTACACTTTCTACTTAGAAGTCGCGGAATTAAGAGTTAAGACAGGGTGAACTAATGGTCCATTTAAAGTTATAAGACTGACGACAATGTATATATATTGAAATGAATTTCTAGAAAAAGGAGTTGAGTTCTTAATATACTTGAGACGATAGCAGAAATGAAATTTAATGAACGCCAATGACGCCCAACACTTTGCTATTCTTTTTTGAGGAAAAATGTGCAAGAACTGCGTGGAATAGAGAATAGAGGAACGTAAATTGTTCTCTTGAGTACTTATGTTGGCGGTGGAGCTCAGAAAACGCCCGGGTAGCATGCATAAATTCAGGCACTCGTACTGTGGAATGCTCTTCGTCATCCTGCTTGGGAATACATTTAACTAAAGCACATTATATCGTGTTGTGAAAATGGTAAGAACAGATTGGAATATGAAAGTAACATTATGCTAACATTTTCATTGGGAGAGTATTAAAATAAAATTTTTGTTATCTGCTTGCAGAATGATGATGACTATCAGAAGCTATACCATTCAAGAGTTTAATAAGGCACTAATTAGAGGGTGAAAAAAGACAGCTGTTGGGCATTGATTATTAAATTAAGGATGTTCGTTCATTCATTCTGTTCAATATATTCTCGGTATATTAATTGACTTATTTATCATCTATTTTAGTGCATTCATGTAAAATTTTATACAAATGTATTTATTAATTCGCATTTTATCTCCAGTTATACAGAATCATAATATCAACTCAGACGGTGATGGTGAAAATTGAGCACAGCGCTGTAATTAAATTTCTCACTTAGCAAGGAAAAAGTCAAAAAACTATTTATGAATCGTCATCATCATTATCAACTGTGCAAAAGTGGTCAAGTGAGTTCAAGAGAGGCAGAGAGAGAGCATTGAAGACGAGCCCCGCTCTGGTGCCTCGGCTACTGCTTGTACGGGAGAAAGCATCAAAGAAGTCGAAAAACCTGCTCTTGAGGATGCCCGAATAAAGGTGAAAATGGTCCTCAATCCTTCAACTGGTACCATTCACACCTTCATGACCATCTTATCCTTTCAGAGGTCAGTGCAAGGTGGGTGTCACGAATGCTCACAGCGCCTCAGAAAAAAGTGAAAAACGCATGCTGTAGAGAGCTTTTGGAGATGTGTAGCGAGAACGCGGACGGTGTTATGGATCGAATTGTTACTGCAGACGAAACATGGGTTCACCGCTATGACCCTGAAAGCAAACAAGAGTCCATGCAGTGGCATAAAAAAAGAATAGACCTCCCGAAGAAGTTTACTCCGTCTGCCGGGAAGCCCATTGCCACAGTTTTTTAGGACTCAAAGGGAATCTCGCTCATTCACCACCATCAACGCCACATCCGATCCTTCCACTTTGCATAATTTGCGGGAGGAAATTAAAAAAAAGACGGGGTAAACTAGCAGCGAGTGTGTTGCTTCTTCATGACAAGGAGCGAGTTTCTAAGACTGCTGCGCGAGATTGTTCTTTCGAAGAAATCCAACACCTACCCTATAGCCCAGACCTTGCCCCTAGTGATTATTTCCTGTTTCCGGATTTGAAAAATTGTCTTCGTGGAAAAAGAAGATTTTTATAAATGTGTACTTTACATCGAAAGAAGAAATATATTTGAGGGTTAAAAAAATTAAAAAAAAGCGTATCTCAAAATGGAACAAATGCATTGATGTTAGGGGAGATTACATTGGAAAATAAAAACAATTTAAATTGAATTGACATTTTTTTTCATATCGATACCGAGAATATATTGTACGCCCCTCGTAATTAAGAATTTTGTGTCTTCACAATCATACCCGTTTGCATCACCATTTCAATGTTTTTTGTTAAAATTCCAACCGAACCAATTTTAATTTTATATACTTAATGAGAGGTGTATGACAAAAATATAAAAGTGGAGATGGAGAAATTAATAATACCGATAGCAAAAGAGTTGGTGATCGAATGTCTGATTTCAACACTTGGTAAAACCATACTTATTATCCGTTGACCACGGATTTATATACTTAAGAACAGTTTCAACATCTTTCAAACGAATTATAGCAACCGTGTTCGGTAACAAATCCATTGACACTGAGGCTATTTGTTTCATAAAAAGCTCTCGGCGCAACATCCTCTCAATATCATATTTCTCGAGAAAATTGGTAAACCAGTGCTGCTAGATCTGCAGCATGGAATGAGTAAATAAGTTATGTATTATTTCAGAGCTTTTGGCTTTAAGCTGACGGGGAAAAATCTCTCTAATTCCACTAGAAAAGTTTCAGAGCATATTGAAGTTTACCCCAGTTCAGAACTTGATTAGCACTTTACGTGTAGTTAACGATCCCCGTTGGAGAAATTAATTGTTTATTTTGTTTGATGCACAGTCGAAGATGGAAGATCGAAGACAGCAATTTCTGCATTCTTTATTATCAAAAATCCAGTTTGAGCAAGATGAAAATTATGCAATGTGCACGAAAAAAAATATTGACTGAACGCCAATGCCAAAATTGGTTTGCAAAATTTCGTCCTGGCAATTTTGCTCTTAAGGATGTATCAAGTCCTAGAAGGAGTCTGGAAGCTTACATAGATAAAGCAAAGCCGGTGATCGGTGCAAATCGTCGAATAACAACTCGAGAGATTTCTGAAAGACTAGTTTTTAATTCCAAAGTTTAATCCATACACATAATCCTCATGTTCATGCTATTGATCTAAATTTGCTTCGTTGCATAAACAGATGCAATCAAACGTCAATGAAATGATCCATCTTTGAAACGCATTGTAACTGGCCATGACAATTTAACAACAATGTAAAGTGCAAAAGGAATCAACGAGCTCAGAGCTGAATTTCATCAAAAACAGGTTATGTTAAGAGTTATTAATATTCTGAGCTTTGCTTAACAATACCTTGATTGTGATCCTTTTCTTCTTTTTTCTTGTGGCGCTACGGTCCGGGCTGAACCTGTACTACCTACTCCCTCTATAGCAATCATTGTAGTAGATGTCGCAGTTGTTTATGATTGACTTTCCGGGCTCATCCCATCGCACTTCCTGAATGGCGTTTAAGTCTGCTTTGTAGCAATCAAGGGCCTCCGCAAATTGTTCGGCTGAGCGTGGCCTGTTAAGGGACCTCACATCCCGTGCAGAACCGAGTATCTTTGTCCCTTAAACGCTTGCATGGGTCGTAAATAGTTGATCCGTCCATATCCGAGGCATATCGGTTTTCCTAAAGAAAAGTTTTTTTTTTATGTGGTAAAGAAATTAACCTCACGCACAACCCACAACCCTGGTAGGCCAGGTCCATTATTTAACCCTCGAGCAGAGAGATTCGCTGCATACATTGGTTCGCCACACAACGGGTATCGTTTCCATTGCTTTGCAGGCTCTAGTACATTGTAAAGCCGTCTCATTTAAATTCATCAAGAAGAATATTCCGCATTACTTGAAATAGAGATCATCCTTTCCATAAACCGGCCATCCTGCCCCTAAATTGAAGTCATAACATGTCATCGACAATCAATTGAGTCCGATACAGGATTCCGTTAACAAAACTTATTTAACTGCTTTCTAAGATTTTATTTCAATTTTCTAAACGTAAACGACAGTTTTCTCTGCATTCAATCCCTCGAGGGTGTTTTCAATTTTCAAATTCTCTGCACTGAGACATCGTGTGACAGACATCCCCAGAACGGGACAAAAAAGTGTAATAGAGCTTGTACAAGTTACTGAATATCTAAAGATGAGAAAGTATCCAGGAGAATGGGATAATTTTTTATTCATTCTCTTCTTTATATTACCCTACATCCACTTCGTCGCATAGCACACGAAGACTGGCAGTAGTTCGTAAAGTATTTACCCTTTCAAGTTTGTTCCACTTTTCCCCCGTCTCATCACCCGGTTCACTTCACTTTTATATCTATTTTCTCACATTAGACTCGATCGAGGGATTTGCTTTAAAACCTTTAACGGAGAAAACTCAGCGAAATAAATTAAATTACAAATTGAAAGGTCTCCCGTTTCCACGTACAACAGATAGGGAAGCGGAACTGCAGTATATGGTAAGATCTAAGAGAAATAAAAATCAAAATAAAATAAATGGGCTACGTAATCGTTCGTGGGTAAGTGTTATTACATCGACGATAGAAGACGACAAAACAAACATTTGCCCAAGTCGTTATCATCAAGATGAGATAAATGACACATCGTTTAATTGTGATTTACACATATGTTTTGGGGGAAGCCATATGTTCGTCTGAAATGGATATCCCGGACTAATTTTGATAATGTATCTAGTGGATTTTGGGCAAAACCAAATAAATTCAGATACACATTATGGTCAATAAATATCGAATTTGAAGCAGGTTGAAAACAAAATAATGCCAAATTTTCAAGATATTTACACACTTCTCCACATGTAAATGTCCACACAGTTCATCGAATGTTTGGCTTTCGGTACTTGTGATTGACTAAGGTCTATTCAAATAGAAGCTCGAGTGGAATGCACTATATTGATATTATTACTCCCAAGGATGAGGCTAGAAAGAAAAACAGAAATAGTTGTCGAGCAGAAGCACAATAAACAAAATAATACCTTATCACAGAGGAATTCTTCCTTTCTGCGATCTGAACAATTTCCAGTACGACAAAGGTTAAGGGAAATTTGTGAAATTGAACGAATACAAAATTTACCTCCTGATAAAGTATATTGCTCCTGAGGTATGCCTAAGGATATCAGCAATAGAAATCATTTCAAAGTTTATGAAACGTTATGATCAATGGTGTCATATTATAATAATAGGTGTCAAATACTGTAATATTTAAATTGTACTGTTTCCGAAATAAAGTTTTTCTATTTTGACTTGGAAACAAATAAATTAATTTGCATTTATCTCACGTCAGGTTTAAGATTATGAACATTCTTAACTGCGTGTACTTATTCACACTCTGTCAATAGGGCGGCGAAGAATTGTATGAATCTTACAGATTTTTTTCTGAAAGGTGCGGAGGTTTAACATGAAAAATATTGGTTCCAAAGTTATAACCAGCTAGAAGAGGCGTTTGTGGGGTTTAAATGAACCCATCGAAAACCCAACAATTGTAATCTTCTATTTAAACGTATGAAACGTTTTTATTATGATAATACTGTGGTAATTACAATAAAGGCCTTTGTCCTTGAAAAAGTGGGTATAAAGAAATTGAAGTCCAACGTTTATCATCGATGTCATTCTTCTGAACTCCATGGCATAACAATTTGTAATGAAAGTGAAAATTAATAATGTGCATTTTTGTGCAATTTTAATTTATAAAATTTCTTTGGGATAGCAAGTGTAAAACCATGATGTGGGAAGTAAAAACATCTACTTACATTTCGAGGGACCTTGAGTCTCGAAAACAAATGACAAATGACAACGCAACATCTACCGAATGTTTTCTGTGAACAAGGATTTCCAGAAATCAGTTATTCGTCGCATTAAAGTTCATCTATATAACTCTGCTTAAAAACAAATGAATATATTTTGTATTGCTGGCAAGGCAAATACTTTTGAAATTTTGAGAAAATGCCACCCAAAAGCGCTAAGCTCAAAAATAACAATTTTTGTATTTCGCTCAACTTTATTTTTTGAAAATACATGTATGCGTAACCACATTTTAAAAAGAACTTAAACAAACGCGTATTAGTTGTATTTACTTTTGTCGTTCCTTTATACAGTTTATACATCTATTTTTAGGTTTAGACTCTAGTCAGTCTAGAGACTGCTTATTTCGACGAAGACGAAGAATTTTCGCAGAACGAGTTTTATTTAACCTATCATATGCGGACGCCCTACTGAATAAAGAAAATAGGATCTCAGACGCTCAATCGGAATTCTTTGAAGAATAAATCTTTTGATTTTGCTTAGAGAATATGACCTAATATATATATATATATATATATATATATATATATATATATATATATATATATATATAATAATATATATATATATATATAATAATATATATATAATAAGATAAATAAATACATACATACACATTTTCATTTTGTTTATGATTTTGAGACAATCAAATAAATAACAATGTCACAGAACAAATATATTCACTGAATTTCAATTTCAACCTAATTAGTTAATTATTTATCACCAGAGAGCGAAATTTTCTTCAAAAAACAAAAATCAACAAGGAAGTGTTGTAGTTCTTGTTCATGAGAGTTAACATAAATTGATAGCCCATTTACCTCTAAGTTTTGCGTCAGATAGCTGCTTTAGTTAAAAAAGGCCTAATATCTTAAGACACATCAGTGGAAGTGGAAGGAAAACTTATTGTACATTTGCATGAATCTGGAGGATAAAAATGTATAGTTGATCGGTTTTCCGGGAAAAACAGTATGTCCGCTGCTCCTAGATCGGGTTGCCCACGTATTTTGACAGATAGAGAAAGGTGTGCAATTGTGCAAAATGGAAAGTAACACCCGAAGGAAGTGTTACACAAATTCGCACTGCAATACAAAATTAATTATGTCTAAAAACTTAAAAAAATGTGTTATATAATGCAGGCTATCATGGTAGAGTAGCATAAATAAACCATGTATTAGCAATAAGAACACAAATTTTGTATTTGCAAAGAAAAACAAAAACGCACCAAAAGAGTTTATATATACTGATGAAAGTAAATTTAACAATTCTGGTGGTATGGAGAAACCAAAATACAGAAAAAGAAGAAAAATTCTTACGTTGATATTTAAGCATGGGGATGATTCAATCCAAGTACAATTGGATTTGGTTTCGATTTCATCTTCAGTTAAAACGACCCTTAACATACAGCTTCAATGTAACCCCAAAATGGATTCAGACGCCACCTCAATCACCAGGCGTCAATCCAGTAAAAATTATATGAAATATTTATGACATTCGGAGTAAAACTGATTTGGAAGCTGCTTTGATTACTGAATGGGACGAAATTGCATCTGCTGTGACACAAAATACATACACATACAGCGGTATCGTTGTCGTGAGCTAGTAAATTCTGAAGGTTTAAATTGAAGTTTTGAAAATATTTTGTTTACTTTTGTATTTTTTTTGTGCGACTTTGTTATTTCCTTTGTCAGTATTATATACAAAATAAATACATATGTAGAAATTTTGGATCCATACTATTTATTTTTCTTCAATTATTCTCACGAACAAAAAAATGTATGAGTTTCTGTCACTGCTTATATTGATTTATTGTATGGCCAAAATAGTGAATAGACTATTCAATCAAAATTTCAAAATTTCAAATACAATCAACCAAGGTTTTTAAGGCCAGCATAACGGAAACATTGTCCTACATTCAAACAGTTTCGAAAATGTTTCATCTCTAAATTACTGACAGTCGGTGTACAGCACAGGAATACATAAGAACCTTGTCATAATTAGTGGTAATTTTTAATAGAATCATCGTCGGTGACATTTCGTCCTTGTTGTTTGCGTGCAATTTAATCAGTTTGAGAGCTTTTCCTTTGCAAGACAGATCTGCATTTACACGTTCCCTCTCCTAGACAACGACAAGGCAAAGATTGAATTTGTCAATGGAGAGAGCATGTGTTTTTCATTAAATGAATTCACGTCTTTAAAAAGGAAGTATCCCCTGCTGATAGGGACCGTCCCGGGAAAAAAACATCTCAAGTTGAACAGCGCAATATCTAAAATTATTTTCATATCCCCGTCGTATCGTACCTATGAGCGGATGTACGAGTATATACGTATGCATGCACGTAGTCGCATATAGAATGAAGCAAAATTAATTATTTTCCCTTTTTAATATATTTTCTCTCTCCTTCCATGTCCTAGATATCATTTTATCTGCTTTGAGTTGAGGGCTGATGAACAACAATTTGAACAACAACAGGACCAATGGTTGAGTGCATTAAAGTAGGATACATACTCGTACTTCTGAACAGGACTCGTGCAAAACCGTTGCGTAAAAACAAAGCAGGCAGGTAATACGAGCGATGGATGTACGTGTGGATAATATTATCCTAATTGAAAATTCACATTGTGCTTATGCAGCAGATTCTCTGAGCCAAACGACGATGAGCAGATAGCTACTAGACTCTTGCTGTACGTGTGCTAATCGTGGAGTGAAATGTACTGACTCAGGCTGTGTAACCCTGATTGCATGACGGAGCATAGGGAGAGCCCTTCCTTTACGGGTTGCGTACACAGTAAAAAAACAACTTTAATATACGCAAGCGAGTGACGACAGATAAAAAATTTAAGTACTAACGACTTCACAGTTGGCTTGGTTCGTGATAAAAATGTAATGAATATAAAGGGGAGAAAGGAACTGATTTACAAGGTCGTAATGACATATACGCATTCATGACTGTTCATTGGTCTGTGCATTATTATCCTTTGTACTCATTATGGCAAAGAATAGTATTGTAAAGTCATGTGGATGGAATCTATCGTACCATTGTACGCCAGTAGTTTTACCTTGAACTCAGTGGGTATAATGATATGGGAAAGTTTTCTCTTTACTAAAACGACAGCACTTTGGGCTTTAATCTTGCAGGAAAAAGAATAGGTTTGACAAATTTTTAAAATTCAAATTTAAGATTGAATTTTTTTATGCGGAAACGAAAATACCACCGCAAGGCAAGCTTATACATATATGCTTAAATAACCAATTTTAAATATTTACTTCTTCTTATGAATATTGTTTTAAAATTGTGCTTTTGTAGTCTTAGTTTTAGAAAAAATTTAACTTTCTTGGACTTTGACTCGAAAACGAATATGGCTGCCATTTTTGAATGTTAAAATTTGTTTTATTATACCTCAGCACAAGCATCTGTCACTTATTGCACATTAAATACTAACGCAATATGTTACGCCTACAAATCAGCAATAATGGATTAGATTGATCTACTTCAATGACGCAAAAATTAATTTATTAAGAAGTCATATATTTATAATGTAATACATGATATCAAAATGTTGATCTCTGAAGAAGTTTCTTATAATTTTGTGAAGGAGTTCCTAGTACCTAGTAAGTATAAGACTTGGATTTTCTCAGTTCCGTCGTATTGGCCTGTAGTAATGAATGCTTATTTTCCTATTCGATAATAGTTTTGTTCAGCATTTATGAGAGCAGTCCCGCACCCATTCATCATTGTTACGGTATGTAGGTAAATGTTTCTTAATTGTACAGGAAAGTTTTATGTTTTTTATTTGCGCCCGCTTCTGAGAAATATATGGATGGACGTCTGAAGGCAAGCAAACATACATAGGTTCAGCCATAAGTCCAATAATGATCCAACTAAAACAAATCGCTTCCTTAGCTCTAGGTACAAAAAATAGAGAGATCATGCTCCACAGTTAGATATGGTACTAACATGGGTTGAGACTACTTCAATGTTGCCAGAACGTTTCGGCGGTCCCGGACTGTTGATTATAGATTAATTTGGTTCGCCCGTTCATTGTCTTTTAATGTATTACAGTGTTTCTTTCCATCCTGGAACATATGCAACTTTTTTCGCCATTGGATCGATCCGCGATAGACATTGTAGTCGATTCATATCAAGACTCCCCAGGACAACACCAAAATTCAAAATCAGATAGTCGTGAAAAGCATTCCTTTAATCACTTCTCGACGTTAGTAGGAGATAAATACTTTGCAATTGAGATATTTTGTTGTGTATTGTGAATATTGAACACTGATTCAATAATTGAAAACAATTTCTGGTTATATTTATATAAGTATTTTATTTTCTATTTAAATATTGTTTTGAGGAACATGTTCATTCTAAGTCCCGCGTATTAGACCAATATTCCCTCCAATTTCTTATATTTGTCTCCAAAGCTATTAAAGTAAATATTCGTGCAATTTGAAATTGATTTGGCATACTTGGTGGGATAAATAAATGATGAGGTCATATGAAATAATTGCGTTTATAACTGATTCCCTTTGGGATGCATTACTGAGTCATGATTCCAACATCATGTATATTTATAAGTATTATTTGAAATAAGTAATTGAATAAGAAATAAATTGCGAGATTAAATAGTCCAGAAGTGCCTAAGTCATGGATTTTTCAATGAAAACTTAATTGCGTCCATATGTAACAGTTAACTTCTGTAAGGAAGCTATTAACTTAGCTTCTGAACTATGGAATGTCAATAAATCCACACAAGTAAACCTGTAAACAACAACAAATCAATGATATGCCGATTAGAGATTATTGTTCCTGAATAAAATTTTAATTTGGCAATATTTGTGACCTTGGGACAAAATATTGAAGTTTCTAGTATAATATGATAAATGACACAACATGAAAAAGAACTTAAAATAAATATATAATATGCTGTTCTAATAATTTACTTAGCTGCCAGTTTTAATACAAGAAAATTAAAGATCACAACGTAAAATGTGCTTCTCTAAAGGCTTCAGCGAATGCTGACCTAAGGTTTTCTTTCATCGACGTAGGTTCAACAAACCGATCTGAACACAAATTTCAATATTTTGTTGCTATGCATTTCTGAACAAAAGATCATTAAATATTTTTAATTAATTCCTATCAAACAATTTTGGTGTATTGCAGTCACGCTAACTTGCTCATTTTGTTTGTAATGGGTATCCTATAAGAGTACGGGTTTTATAAAAATTTTCTGCTCTCTAAGACGATACGTTGTTGTGGAAATATCAAGACAATGTACTTGGAAGAATTTTGAACTCCAACTGTAGCAACTTTAGTACCGTTACTTGTTAGGTATAACATCTAAATATGAAGCCTTTTTGTGCATTTGACTACTTAATTAATAATTAAACAATTAATTAAACATTATATTTTGTACCATATACTGATTCCGAATGTTTATATATTTCGCTCCAAAATTTGTTCACTGTTTTTATTCTTATAAATCGGCTCTAAACAAATCATTCAATAAGCGCCGAGACATAGGAGGGCGCCACTAACAAAAATTATTTATTTAATATTAATTTTATTTCTGTCCCTATATGTCCCGGCATGCTTTGGGTGATTTGTTATGTTCTGTACTAATCGCCAAACCATTTATTTTGTACACCCTTATGTTCTTTTGGCCTCACAGAAAAGTTCTTATTGCATGATACTATTTATATACAATACCAAGAGTGAAATAACATTAACATTATATTCGTATTCGTTTTGAGTGTAGTAATTATTCCTGTTATCACTGTGATCGGAATAGCAGAGGCGGTGGTCCTGCCATCCTCATAAAAAAAAAATATTGTTCATTCGGTGCTACCAATATCGAGTTCAATAGTACTAGAAAGTATTGTAGTTGAAATCGAACTAAATAATGGTACTTCTTTCAATTTTTTTTCTGTTTATTTTCCTGGAGGATCACGTCCTGCATACAAAAACCACTGCTTGAAAAATAACATTAATTAAGCTATGATAATGTAATCATAGGAGGCGACTTGAACTGTAGGCATCGAAGTTGGGGACGTTAACGGGTAAATGTTTCTAGAAATACGTTACATAACTTATGCCTAAGACATAACTTTAAAATAATGTACCCACCTAGTCCCACATACATTCCGACTTGCAGTAGAAAATTCTTCTTCAACATTAGATTTTTTTTTTAACTACTACTCTAAATTCCTTTACATCTCTCATTGTACACATTGGACTCAGTTTCGACCATCTTCCTGTCAGCTGTGATATTTTACTTAGTCTTAATAATAGTAAAGTGCAATATCTAGATTACAGAAACGCAACTATTGAACAAATAACATTCGTACCTGTTCCAAGGACCTTTCCAGCATTAATACTAGCCCAAATATCGACGATTGTATTAAAAGACTCTGAAAGTATCCATGCTTTTATCCCGTTTAAAACAGATTCTGTAAGAGCAGTTAGCTTACCTCGGGAAATACTTAACCTTAATAATTATAAAAATTGTTGGCGCTACAGTCTAAAGGGAGACCAGGACCTAGCTTGCTCATCAACTACTCGTGTTGTTCGCGCTGCTGTTCTCTCACGAATAGAGTTTTTTGCCGATTCGAACGGCGAAATTTGAGAAGCTTTCTTAGACAGTTATTAATCTTTGAGTGATGTCAGCAGCTCGAAAGACGTGGTGAAGTGAAAAATTCAAAAAATTGGTGTTGAGTTGGGAATCGAACCTAGACCCTTCGGCGTGTGAGCGTCGCACTCTACCCACTACGCCACGGCGAGAGCTGGCAGTTGCCATATTGCAACACTAGGGTTGCCCAATCCCGAAATATAAAAGGCAACCTTAATTCAATTTTAATACTTTTAATACTAATACTAAACAGAGAAAGTTTCGTGCAACCAGTGGCAGTGTGCTTCAAAAATATTCATTTATTAGTTTAACGTGACTTTGCAATTTACGTTTTCTAAAAGATTTTACTTTGTTGTTTGACTTTTACATGATTCACAAAATAAAGACATTTCCACTTTTCCTCCTTTCTCTAAGTACAAGCAACCGCTTTCACTTCCATCACTAAGAACAAGCACTCTCCCTTATTCTCAACTAACAAGTGAATATGGTGTTCTGATTAATAATGACTTCTCGAATGCGAAAACAAATTCTGAAAAATGCACAACACTTAACACGCACCAAAGGAACATATTGTTTACAACTCCATCTTTGAAAGATCTTTTCGAGAAAGTTTCAATACATGTTTTGACTTTCAACAATGTTTTTGAATCCAAGATACTATATGTGACACTCTGCTCACGCAGGAAGTTCCTAAGTGATTGCAAGGCCACGTGCAGAATTAAAGACTTCTACAACCACCCCCTCCTTCCACTCAGCATATGTTTTGTTGCTGAAGTTTTGTCATTATCCTTCTTTCAGTGAAACAGAACTCACACACACACCCACGTGCAATCTTTGCGGGAATTAATCCGAGGATACAATCGAGACAAACATATCTATGCCCTCAGGCAAATGGTATAAATGCTTCGTACTGCCACATCCAAACATCAGGGATATCTTGTCAAACAAGGAAGGCACAGATGATTATTGTATACCCGTTGCAGCAAAGAAATCATCGTGCTTCTATTCTACCTGGGTACTATATCTTCTGATGTTTAATTTGCCAGGGCACAGTTGCACGATACCGAAGGTTGGAAGAGAAAAATTAACAATTTCTGATGTGAACACAAGCGAGAATATATCTTGCTGTTGAAATTGTTAATATCCACAACACATGAGTACACGCGCTCATGCGTACCCTGCTCTAGGCTCCTACGTGCAGGGCGGACGCTTTTCACCCTCGTTTAATGCCTCACAACCCATGAGAGGAGAAAATTCGATTTTGATGCAAATGCGTACAACCTCAAATCCCTTCTACGACATATGTTAGATAGACATAGAAAACTTTTCTTCACTGCCTCATTGTTTCCCATTCCAGTGGGAGTTTGCCACGGGCGTGTTCTCGTAGGAGGCTAACTTTTTAGATTAATGTCAAACTCCGGGGGTTACCTCCACTTTGGGGGTTTGTTGCTTCATTTCTGCGTACTTCTGCTGCTGCTCAATACTTCAGTTTGATGAGAACTGTTTCCAAAGATGAAACTGACCCCAATGACCTTCGGTATGGCAGTTAGGGATAAACATATTCTCCAAATGCGAACATACATTTGGGTTTGCCTTTGTTCACCACCTTCTTTGCCCCAACTCTGCCCCTAATCGTTATTTATAGGCAAGTGAAAAGATGTATTCGATTCTTTCTCCCCGAAGCACTGTTCAAGTCCTTTTTTAACTTTTGATTTGTGATTTCCCGTTCCCTTCACTTTCTCTGCCCATCGACCCATTTTGGGGGTGAAATAGGAATGGATGCAAAAAAAATTAGGTTTGGTTTACACACATCACATGAGATTGACGCAACCGATTAATACGATGTGGCATGTGTCGAGTGGGTGAGGTCGCCACGATTATCCCTAATTAAGTGTGATTGACATTATGTGAGGGTAACATATGCAAGCTCATCTTGCAATGTTCATTTTGCCAACTTGCAAGAAATGGTTACAAGCTGCCATTTTGTTGGTTTATTTTACATACAAATATACATAGATGGAAGTCTTGACATTTCAGGAATATTCAAAATACATTATTTTTATTACAACAGTGTATAAGTATGGACATTCTTAAATGACTCACGTATATTGACAAACAAGAATTAATTAAAACTTGAGTATTAAACACACTGTGAGAAACTGGTTAAATTGTATATTTAGATTATGTTTATTTGACCGATCCAAACGTGATTCCAAAGTATAAAAAAAATTATTCAAATCGCAACCTGAACTTATACGACAGCGCACTTGAAGTCTGAATTTTTGCATATGTACAAAACTTGTTCGTAGTCTTGCATTGACAGTCGTATTTTAATAGGACATAACAATAATAATAATTAAATGGTGCGACACAGGGACTAGAGCCTAGCTTGATCATCAACTACTTCTGTTGTGCGCGCTACCGTTCTATCACGAGTAGAAGAGACGTACAGTTTTTTACCGACTTCGAACGGCGATATTTAAGAAGCTTTTCCTTCGGCACTAATTTTTCTTTGAGTGTTGTCAGCAGCTCGAAAGAGATGGTGCAATAAAAAATTCGAGGTGTTCAGCCGGGAATCGCACCTGGACCTTCGGCGTCTAAGTGCCGCACTCTACCCTCTACGCCACAGCGGCCCAAGCTTTACATACATATGTATATACAAATGCCTTCATTATAAAGCTCGATTATTGCGTGTGAGTGTAAACTTTGCTTAAGTATTAAAGAGTATATAAATGTAAGTGATATATATATATAAAGGTCATCAAAATAAGCAAAAACAAAAATATTCACTGTCTTCATCAGGCTTTATGAGAATGAACTTTCAGAGTATTGTGAAAGTTGTAGAGTAATATCGAAAGATTGATTCCTGGATATGAATATCTCACCTGTTTTCATTCATTCACCTTCGTTCACCACCTTCACTTCACTTAAAACGAGTAGTGATTGACTTGTGAACTGTTGCATCATCCAATATTTTTACACATGTTTCCAATATATGAGTGGTATCGAAATGGCGCATTAGTTTTATATGAGTTTTGCCCAATTGCTTTTAAATTGTATGTCCCAACTAACTTTTATCGAAAATGTTCACGGAATGGTGTCTGAGCCTGAAATGTCGCCGGGATAAATGAATGGAAAGGACGACACAGCGATACCAATGCTTTTTAATAAATTTCCATCACTCCTAATGTAAGACGATAAACACTTGGTTTTGAATAATGTCTTGTAAATATTTGTTTTATTTCTTTGCAAAAACTTTCAAGATTGGCACGCAAAGCAAATCAAAGTGTTATTTTTCATTTACAGTATATTGGCCTTTTTATTGATCATTCACATCACATTGGTCACGATGGAAGCCACTGCATTATAAAGGGTTATATTAATTAAAATGAAAGAGTGAAATATAGAGATTTTATTTATTTTTCTGCTACAAAAATCAAATGTTTGAGAGAAAACAAGGTAACATATTAAGAATGTTTGGCATAATTAAGAAGTCCAGAGAAATATGTGTGGCTGCAGTTTGATTAAAATATAGTATTGACAAAAATTCGAGTAATTGTTAAGAGAGTTATCTCATTCTCAATTATTGCTTTCTATGAAAAAAATAAGAAAAAAACAAATTGGGCAGAATAAAAACTGTGATGCAGACAAAACCATATAATCTAAAACATCCCAGTTTATGTGCGACGTCCTGTAAACATAACAACATGTTTGCAAATAAATGTTGCAATATTACATGCTACTATTGCACTTTATATATTATCGATCAGCACAAAATAGCTTTTGTGTGCAATGTTACATTTCTAAGAAAGACATAATACGTAACACGTCGAATTTTGTAAAATGTCTTTGAAGGCCAAAAACCAAGGCATCGACGCTAGATTCGTCTTTATTCATCACCTACGAAGCCCACCTTGCTTTCAATTCACATGCAAACGAATTTTTGTATATTACTTTATCACGACGTTAGAGATAAATAAAATTACATACAAGTTATAGCAACAAAATGTAATCAATTTCAGATTTCATAAATTTATTCAATTAAATTCCCGGAACCCCGGGAAAGGATTGACGCCAATTGTATGGAAACAAAATAGAAAAGAATAACGCCTTAAATTGAATAGGTGTTGAAGTTTTAGAAGAAAAAACATATGAGAAATATTTAATTTCTGAATATGATTTAACATTCATCTTTGCCTTTGACAAATTTGAACTAGTTTAGCAGATCCATTCTTAATTATCCTACATCATTGACTTTCTTACTCGATCTTTTGAGCTTATGAACTTTAATCATCTTCAGTACAGAATTGACGGCAATGTTCCATAAAGATTTAATTCTTAAATGTCAAAGACTTCAATTTTATGAAATGTAGAGGGAAAGTACCTCCTTCTCACAGTATGTATATCAAATACAATCAATCTTCAAAGCATGCCAATAGGATCTCTTGAAATATGTCAGTTAATGGTGATCACTTTATTGAAAAGGCATCTGTCAAGAGTGGTTAATTCTAACACCAGTAGATCTAATAAAATTTTCTTGTCATATTTTTTATTGTTTTCGGGACCCTAGCGTTCCCTGTTTACAGTGGCTGTCCTGTGAAGGAATAATTCACAGTGATAAATGCGGTTTCGTAGTTTATGCATCGTACTGGTACCGATGGTCTTCGAAATCAACTTTGTATCGAATCTTCGCCAATATTATTTGCTTTACTTAAAATTAACAATATTCACGCTTTGTTTTATGATCAAGGATTTTTCACTTTACAAAGAAGTTGTAGTTTTTGCCTAATGTTAGTTTCAATGGTCCGACCTAGACCCGCGTTTGATTCAGTTTGATGCTTATGAAAGAAATTTCAAAATGACCTAGAAGTCAAATCAAACCGAGCATTTGATTTACCTAACAGAACTTTGCATTTCTTTCCTAATTTAAATTTTACTGCCCAATATATTTATATTTACTTGACATCTAAACAAAGCTATCTGCTGCAATGCTTCTACTCTAAAAGTGAAAAATTATACGTCCAAAAGTCTAGACTTTCAGACAAATATATATTGTACATGGAAGTTAAAAAAAAGAAAGACCACAAGACAAGAGTTCAAAAGATTTATGTATCAAAGAGGAAAATATAATATATAAAAAATATCATCTCGTTATTCAATCCACACTAAAAATCACGCAAGGACAGTAAAAGAAAAAGAGAGAAACATTCAATTGAACATAAAGGAAACAAATGAATATTTATGTTCCTCTCTTGGAGAAGGAAAAAGTTATACAGAAAGGAAATGCCTCACAATCATCGGAAAAGCCCCGAAAGGATAAAAACCGAAATAAATATCGGAACTGAAAAGAAAAACGGTATAATCTTCTTATCTTCCCGGAACAATATGATGGACATCGGGCGGATTCGAACGGAAAGGAGACCAAGAAGATGTATATAATAAACCCCGCTGCCATAAAACCAAAGCAACCCAGACAAAATGTGAAGTACAATTCAACTGAAAAGGAAACAAATTTCTAACACCAATCGATATATTAAAAATGGTTCTCACTTATTCCGAATATCAACGGGCACTTAATCTTTACCACAGCAGGATAGAAAATCTTGGATTGGAAGGAGAGTACAAGAAAATCTAAGAAAAAAAGGGTGCTGCTATAGGATATATGTATATGTTTAAGTTTACCATATCTCCTCTTGTCGAAAAATGAATTTCCTCATGGACTCTGAATGAATAAAAAAAAAATGAGAACAAATTGGAAATGGCAGCACTGAGCATCTATTGTTGTGAAAGTCGAAGTGGAAGTTGAAGTGAAAGAAGCATAAGAACAACAAGCATGAAGGATAGCTAGAAGGGTAAAAAACATCCTGAAGCTACTTTGCCAAACAGCAATCATGGAAATGTCCCTTTTTCGCTCCCTCACTCGCTGTTGCTCTTCGTAGCGACCCAAAAGTTCATTTTTTCCTCGAATAAAATTAATGACTCTGGTTGTACATTTGCTAGACGTGAGTGGGAAAACTAAATGGGTAGAGTTGGCAGGAAAAAGAAAAGCAAAAAAAAAGAAATTTCAACACAAGCCACTGTTATCTCGTCATCTTCATCTTTATCACAGGCAGCAAGCTACAGTGGCAGTGTTATGGCTCTCTTCTCACACAAATTCTTATACGAGCAGAAAAAAGCCTCTAATGTCCTGTCGCAAAACCTAAAACGCAAGAGACCAAGAAATATGTCATTATTTAAAAAGATAAAATTTCTGCTTGCGCGCTCATGTGTCACAGTTGTTTATATTTATTTTGCTGACGAGCATAACAGCTAGGACGACGGAAACAACTCCGACATCGGCGGCACTGGCGGCCCGAATTGTAATGGTGAACGTTATGGATCGGTGCTCCCTTTGCTGGTACAGAAACTAATGTTTGAATAGCTGGTACAGCTTTTTTAGATTTTTTTATGATGCTGTTTCACTTTATACACAGGTCTGCTGGGCTATGAGAGAGGTGGCAACGGGCTGTTTGCAAAAGGAAAACATTCAGCAAATTGTAGGAAGTACAACACTAACTAACATTAATTAAAACGAATTTAAATAAAATTGTTTGGACTTTCACAAGATTATTACACATTTTTAATAGTTTTAAATCTACATATTGAATGTGGAATTTAAAAATGATGAGGAGTGCGAATATGATTATTGAATATATACAATACACCAATCAGTGTTGACAGCTGTTATAAAATCCCGTGTTGAGTTGTGGTGTGTTCATATGCACATAGGACTGCTCGTCGTTAAACAAAATTTTGAAAGATGATTGAAAATGATAACACATCTATTAAGATAAGCTGTTTTCAATGTACAATGTACATGACAAGAACGCGGTTTTAAAATAGAGTGCAGAATCAATAGTGCTTCCCGAGACACGAAAGCAAACCGGGGTAATATTAATTGGCAGTGCCCAAGAAAATTACACGTTTGATTGGTGTATTATCGAAAAATAACGTACGTTTTTTGGTTCAGTTTGTAGTAAGAGCATTAGTTAACACTTCGATTCAAACACCCTAAAATACTAAATACTAAAATAGTAATCGAGATTTAGACGTCGAATGGTCCATTCATTGAGATCCAGTCGTCGGACGGTCCAGTCCTTGGACGGCCCAGTTGAGTTTGGCATTTCTTATTTTAAATATCCAAATTAAACCGTCTTTCAAATAAAGTTATTTTTATTTTTACTTGGAAACAAATTAATTAATTGGGGGCTCAACCGCGATCCTCACGCGCTAATAAAAATAGTTAAAAGCAAACAGTAGACTCAGTGTAGTGAGATCTAGCCAAAATATTAACAATTTAAATATGTTGCAAGACAAGAGAAAGTGCGAAAAAAAGTATCCGGATCAAGTTATAGATCGAACGGAGAAAACTATATATTCCAGTATTCAGCATCAGAAGAAAAGATATCATCAAGTATTCAGCATCAGGAGAACGAGATAGTAAGAAGAAGAGTAAGAATTAGTGATTTTATTATAGGAAAAAAAGAGCAAATGGATAGTAACCATAATTGTAATATTACATTAAAATATGTTACCTGAAATCGAAAACGACGATTTTTTTAAAATTAAAATTCTGATAGAAACCGGTGCCAGTAGCATCTACTGCCAATAGCTCTGTAAGGGTTGTGATAAAGAGAGGTACAAACGATCTTAAATCCGGCCATATTAAGTAAATAGATACTTGTTTATCTAATTTATTTAATGATATGAAAACAAATTGTAATAAATTAAGAAAATCAAATGTGAAACTAGAACTAATCATAAACGGTATTATATTGCAACTTCAAGTTGCAGAAATTGCGAGACGCGCACACTCCTCAAAGATTGGTACAATCTTTTCTTAACCATGAGGGAAGTTACCACTTCGATCCAATTCTAAAATACACTGGACAAACAATACAATCTGAAATTCATAAAATTTTATGGTTTATGACTTAAGCGATCCCAAAATCCGTGAAACCACTTGAATTCAAACGTGCGCATCGGTTTACATTTCAACCCCCATCCAAAACACATCAGATTAAGAATACCGAGGTGACTTATTCCGAGCAGCATCCTACAAAAATTAATCGAGATCCAGACGTCGAACTGGCCAGTCATCGAGATCCAGTCGTCTGACGGTCCAGTCCTTGGACGGCCCAGTTGTGTTTGGCATTTCTTTTATTATATTTAGTATACATCAAGTCATTGAACAGACAACATCATATTTTTTCATCGCGTTAAAAAGGTCGATTTTTGTACCAGAAAGTGAGGATTTGCGGAAAGCATTAATTTTTTGTTTTCATTTGAAGAAAAGTGCTGCAGAGTCGCTGCTTGTCGAGGCATATGGTAATCATGCTCTATCAGAAGCAACACGCAAAAGATGGTTTCAACGGTTCAGAAATAATGATTTTGATGTGAGAAATGAAGAACGTGGAAGACCACCAAAAAAGTTTGAAGACGCCGAATTGCAAACGATATTGGATGGAGACGACACTTTGAATCAAAAGCAAATGGCAGCAATGTTAAATGTTGCACAACAAACAATTTCTGACCGTTTAAAAGCTATGTGAAAGATCCAAAAGTGTGGAAAATGGGTGCCACATGAATTGAATGAAAGACAGATGGAAAACCGAAAAAACACTTGTGAAATTTTGCTTCAAAGACACGAAAGAAAATCGGTTTTGCATCGGATTGTTACTGGCGGTGAAAAAAAGATTTATTTTAAGAATCCTAAACGGAAGAAATCATGGGAAGACAATGCTGTGTGTTTGGTGGGACCAAAAAGGTGTGCTGTACCACGAGCTCCTAACACCTGGTGAAACCGTTAATACTGATCGCTACCGACAACAAATGATCAATTTGAGCCATGCGTTGAACGCGAAACGACCATAATGGGCCAGAAGACACGGCAAGGTAATTTTGCTCCATGACAATGCACCTGCACACAAAGCAAAACCGGTTCAGGATACAATCAAAACACTTGGCTGGGAGCAGCTACCCCTCCCGCCGTATTCACCAGACTTGGCTCCTTCCGACTACCATTTGTTTTCATCGATGGAACACGCATTGGCTGAGCAGCACTTTGATTCACACGAGGAGGTCGAAAATTGGTTGTCTGATTGGTTTGCTTTAAAAGACGAACAATTTTATTGGCGTGGTATTCACAAATTGCCAGAAAGGTGGTCAAAATGTGTAGAAAACAATGGCCAATACTTTGAATAAAATGTTTCTACTTTCCCATTAATAATTAGTGTTTTATTTTCAGAAAAAATAAATTCATTTCATACTGGATTACCCACCTATACATATGCCTCTACGTCCTGTAAAAGTCTGTCTTTCGTGTTCAAATTGTAAAAGAAGTTTTGTTTCTTTTTTCAATTTTCCAAAACATTTTTGTTTCCGACAGTATTCGTTTACAGTTCAAGGATTTGTTTTTCGAGTTAAACAAGCACTGCACGATAGCGCGTAGGCTCAAAAACTCGTTCATTGTACTTCCATCCGGAAATCGTCTTTTGATGTAATTTTTTTGTATTCCGGAGAAAAATCAGCAAGTGCTTCTAATAAAAAAAACCTAGGTTTGCCTAGTTTACAACCTAGGTTTTCACATCAGCGCTTTATCCGAGCAAAGGTGGGGATTGACAAGGGAAAGAAGAAGAACGAAGGTACAACAGACGTTGTATAGGGTAACGTTAATAAGCCCAAGCACGCTTAAGGTGAAGTGCCCCATCTTTCTGATAATCGTCTGCAGTCTTTCCTATTTAAAGATAACTGACCGCGGATTTCTTGCCAACGTTTGGGAGTATGCACTTAGTAAGCCTGTAACCTGAAGAGATATGCCAGTTGTGTTGCCGGGAGGCCCAACCGTCGACGGAAGACCTAACAAAAAACGCGGGTGTCCCACAGTGGTGCGCTTGTATGGGGAACGTGGCAATAATTCTGTAACTTTTGATCGATTCCGTTAATCGGTCTTGATGAAATTTTGAATATATTATCAAAGCTGGAAAATCCTCCTGCTGTTAAGATATGGTCGGTATAACAAGAAGGATGATAGAGTAAGCTTAACTTGAAAAATTTAGAAAATGCACATTTTTGTTTATGCAATTA
The DNA here is from genome assembly GCA_955652365.1 of Eristalinus aeneus. Taxonomy (NCBI): domain Eukaryota; kingdom Metazoa; phylum Arthropoda; class Insecta; order Diptera; family Syrphidae; genus Eristalinus; species Eristalinus aeneus. The sequence continues at coordinate 63,380,895 of OY019130.1, read as the reverse complement.
AAAAAATATTGAATAACAATTTAGATTTGGGCAATACCTTTTGCTAAAACACATTCGTTGAAAAAAATTGTAAATCTGAATCTAGCGTATTAAGGCTTGCGCATCACTATTTAGTGATTCATGTATTAAAGCAATGCATGCACTACTAGGAAAATCGTAAGAAAATTAAAAAAAGTGCCGAAAATTGTCCTATATTGTTTCACTTAAAAGACTCTTTCTCCCAAAGTGGAAAACATGTTCCAATGTGGCTTATTTTCAAAATTATGTCATATCCAATTTCCTTGAAGAATGATTAAATATCTAAAATTTCAAAGTCCCAGCGTACAGTTAACATCAACAAAATTTTGGATTTCTAGGTTCAGAAAAATGTAAAATCAAAACCAAAACTACTTGGCCGATAAAATTATTTCATTATACGTATTTTTCCACTGGGTCGCCATTGCGCGCCCAATGTGCGTTCGGACCCTAACAAATCTCATTCCCAATGTTTCCGTAGTATCCCGGACCTAGACAAGTCTTATCGAATTTAGTTAAGGAAACCCTTGCAGTCCTGGACAATCTGTGAAGTGGAAAGAGGTTTGAGCTAGGCCTTAGCTTGACTGTCGCTACAGACGCAGATATTTCTTTTATATACAAACCCTTCAACCTATTCTGTTCAATATAGTTTGTAATCATTAAGATCGCAAAGGTTTCCGCCTTGAACACCAACGCGAATTTACCTAAAGAGGTGTGACGTCAAAGAATGTCATTTTACACGAAATCTCCAGTTCCAGATCCTCCATCGTCTTGGAGCCATCCGCGAAAATCTGAGTACATTAACATTACATTGCAGGGAAAATCGACTTTATAGGCCCGACGGATCGTTGGTGTCCTGCATTACACCATTTTCTCTCAGTCGGGAGATGGCCCTTATTGTGCTTAACATGATGTGGGCTTGCTAGAGAAGGCTCCTGTGCAGCCAAGACAAAGTCTTTTGAAATTAGTAAAAACAGCAGTCAAGTTCATCTTCTACCAAACGACTGATCTATTTGATGATAGGCCCCAGGTTTTACAGAAGTCACCCTTGCACTGCCAGAAAGCTGACAGTGCCTTGAAAGTTTTCGTCTAAAGGTGTTTTTTCCAAAGAAGTTTTTTTTATGGAAGATAACTGCTAGATATTTCTTCTAAGTCAAACAGAATCTCCCATTTCCTTATATCACCACTTTATTGAACTGCTACATAATGTCCATGAAATATTATAAGCTTTGGTAAACTGTTAAACAAAGCTAGTCCCTTGTTTGCTGTAGATGCACTCAATTGTTTTTATATCCTAGCCTATGAACGAATAGCCTTAAAGTTTACCTGGACAATGCTTGGTTTGTTATTTTCTGTTGTGCAGTTCGGACCGTACACTGCTTCATGCTTTATTCCGTTCTAGATTACCGTAGTAAAACCTCCAATTGTCTGTATTAGTGCCATACTCGGCCCATGATGTGACTAAATCCCGTTCTCTTAATAATTAATAATTATATTCCCCGACAGTCCACAGGGAATCAGGGCCTAGCTTGCCCATCAACTAATCGTGTTGTGCGCGCTACTGTTTTTCTCACGAGTAGAAAGGATCTACTGTTTTTGCCGACTTCGAACGGCAAATTTTGAGAAGATTTCTTAGACAGATAATACTCTCTGAGTGTTGTCATCAGCTCAGAAGAGATGGTACCCTGGAATTCAAGGTATTCTGCCGGGAATCGAAACTAGACCTTCTGCGTGTGAGCATTGCACTCTCCTAACTATGCCGCCCGTTCTCTTAAGGATGTCAAATAATCCCTATAACACGCCAAATATACAAAATATAATTAAATAGAAAAATGGACATAAATTCTTAAAGTTAAAATTGTCTCTTCAGAATAAGACTAAGAATAAACTTTCACACCTATATAAAAACAGTTTTCAAAACTATATTTCCCACTTGCGTGTTTTATGCTCGCAACGGAATCGACTCTGTTAGTTTCTTCGCAAAAAATCGTACAAGCTTAACACACGTAATCATCTGCTTATTTCTTAGCTAAACAAATTTGTTCTGCTGTTGCTATTAATATTAATAAATAAACGTTGCAATACAGTGACTAGTAATTGTTTATTTTATTTACTTACTGAACCTAAGACAGATTGCAAACAATATGAGAGGAACTTATAACCGATACAAATTTAAAGTTCTTGTTAAGTGTTTTACTAGAAGGTCTAGTTTTCGAATAAATTTAATGACATTCAGTGAACATTTTCAGTTTGCTCTTCAATTTTATTTGTGTGTTTTATTTGAGTGTTCAGTGACAGAAGGAGTTCACGCTAATTGCCACATGCAACGTAAAGCCCTCATCCAAAGTGCGCGCGTCATAATACATAAAACGTGTTCAAACCGTTTTTTATGGTACATCTATATTGCTAACCACATGAAATGACCTCAGAGATTGGACATTTTTTTGCACATTTTCATCATAGATCAGACTTTAAAAATCACGAACCACTGTGATGTCCGTCACATGTAGTCGAGCATAAACAAGTTATGGCGTTCGGTTGGCCCCAGTTATTGCATAAAACTCAATGAGGACAATTTGTATTAGTTTTTGCCGTCATTTCGCATGAATTGCTCCACATATCTCGAATGCAAATGTTATCGATGCACAGCACATGGGTCGATCCTTTTTGTGCGATGGATGTTGGTTAGGAGCGCAAAGTCATTACCAGGCTTGTGTGTACGCCTGTATTCGATTCCTATACCCACAAAAATCCTACAGAAATAAATAACCCAAAAGAAAACTGATTGTATGGCGATTTAGTGAAACTATTGGTGAAGCCTGGTTCGCATAAAAAGCAGTAAAAAATGTAAAATATTTGTGGCCTTTGTGTCCCAGGATAACTTGATATGCTTATCAAACGATCCCCGGTCACCCGCATCAAATCAGCTGCAGTGCATGGTGGATGGCTGTGTATCCACGCTCCGTCCAAGGCATCATGGCATAATAGAAGAAAAAAAGCTTTTTTGTGTTTGACTTTCAGATTTATACCGACCCAAATGTTCAATTATTATTGTTATTATTCCTGTTATCGTTTACCCCCGCACAACATACGAGGGTCTGTGGTACTGCACGTTCAATCACACCACAGACTGTGTCTGTATCCCTCTGCCCGGCCATCATAACCACACCCGTCAGATTTCCCTCAAGCGCCCATTGCTGCATAGTGCAGTTGAAGAAAAGCCCCTCAGGGAATGTCGGTGCTGTTGATGCCGTCCTGTTCGTTTTGTCGTTTATGTTGCCATAGCTGCTATATCATTGATATGTGCATACGTATCGAACGTGCATCTATTGTTGTGCTCGCCTATGATAATGCAAAGATACTCAAAAAGAAACACAAAACGATGTGGGGAATTTATTTATCTATTCAAATTGGCTGCAAACATAACATTTTTCTTTGCTCGCCAAGCATCTGGAGATGGAAGCTGAATTTTCCCAAGTTTCTGCAAAAAGCCAAAATTGTAAATTCTTTTCAGGTTTTCTCTGTTGATTTTTCTGTTTATTTGTGCAGCGCAAGATGGAAACGTTCATGTGGATTTAAATAATTGCCAATGAGTAATGGAAAATGGAGGTTTGTGTTATTGTTCAGGTAAAGTAAGTTAAAGCATCCATCCGGCGAGGGTTTAGCACAAGGCAATATGGGAGTAATTATTGGAAAACAAATACGAAATACAAATTCGAGATTGTTTGTTCCTTGAAAATGTTTTCAAGTATTGTACGTGAGACTCTAGGGAGCGGAGTATACAGATGCGGGTAGAAACCTGAATATTATTCAAATCGAAAATGTATATGAACATGAAGGATTGAGATACACCGCATCAAGCCACAAGCACAGGTTTTCATTCAATTATGGAATTGAAATGTAGACATTCTAAGGAAAATTCGATTAATTTAATTTGTATTCAGTCTTCCGAAAAGGATTGTGGATATCGGTTGTCATTCAGTGATCAATATATTAGGTTACGTGAGCAGAGGAGCGTCTGGGTATTTCTGCATTTAATTTGTGAGGCAGCTTGAAATAATGTTAAACATCTGTACTTTTATTTCTATACGCATTTAAATATATTATGTCTTTTCGTTATGATGAAGTTTTATTATTTTCGCAGGAGCAGTTATACATTCTTAATTTGTATCGCATTATGGTGACTAAGGACAGTCGATGACAAGATTCAGTTATCGGAATGGTAAAGGATATGTTAAGGGCCGTAATTATTGGTTTGAATCACTTATTTCACAAATGCATAATCTACCTATAGGTATGCTCTGAACTGTAAGAAGCAGGTATCAATAACCACATCAGAAACTTTATTACTTAGGAAAATACATTCTGCCTGAGTAGAATAATTTCCACTCGATAAGTGCGTTTGGCGTCGCATACTTCCATCATTTCAGTAACTCTAAACATCACCGATTCGTTGTTTAACTAAAAAAAAAATTGTGTAAACACATGTAATGTATTTGTACATTTTAAAAATTACATTTATTTATGATTAAATAAATTTAAGAAGTGGATAACTGAAGCAGAACAACGTTATAATTTATCTGACGCCGCTGATCTGTTTTTAACGCAAGATAGAACACTTTTTAATCTTGGTCTCTGAATACCCTATTAACGACGCTCGCGAAATTGAAAGTAAGCACTGTTCTGTGTTGTGATAATCCAAAAGGTTAAGCAATTTCTTTAAGTATCCTTGGGTATTTCGATGAAAAATCACTTATTTTGATTCCCCCGCATTTTTTCATCTGTTTACATTTATGCCACAGTCATCGCAGAGATGACTTGGCAACATTATCGTCGACATTGCTTTCTGCAGAAGCATTCATTCATTGTGTTGTATTTTTTTGTGGCATTCTCAAATTTATCCACTTTAGGGATACATTGCGCTACAAATTCGCGCATGAGCTCACTTATCTTTCCACTTCAAAGGAGAGTTTTTCAAGGGACACACCTAATGACACTCCACTTAGGGCACAGCTAATCCGTGGTGGTAAGCACAATCTATGAGCATAACTCGCCACAACGTAGTCGACGGACGAAGAAGTGGATGGGTAGCGGCCCATATCATTAAGTGCACACAATTAGCCATAAATTTTGTTTAAATGCCCAAGTGTTAATTATATTCACAATGCGGGAGTGTAAACAAATTGCCTGAAATCCATTTTCGCACGCACAGTAGAAGGAGTCGTTGCGTTGTTGTCGTCGACACCCCGCTTTGCGAAGGAAAAGAAATGCTGCCTTATTCTTTTTTTTCAAAAGAGAAGGAGAAAAATGAATAAAGGAGGGCGCGATCTGACAGAAGGTGGGAAGCACCCAGGTATGCGACAAAATGTCTGGCGCGATAGAACTTAATGGCACGTTTATATACATATGTATACACGAATTAACGAATATACGAATATACACGGGTGTGTACATATCCCTGAATCGAATTAGCAACGGTGACGAATGGCCGTCATAAAAGCGCGAAAGCGTGAAATTTTCCTTCGAAATTAAATCAAGCGTAAGGACGATTTAATTGTGTCGCCAGTAGTTAAGCAAATCTCCAAACGGGGGTTGGCTGGATTATCTCTTAGAACTTGCTGCTGAATGCTGACTCATTTAGGAGACATGGGGCGGATGGATGACACGACTCGGCTGGGTGGTCCGTTTTGTTTTTTGGCTATATTATCTTGAAGTGGATGATTTTGTATTTTACTCGACTAAATGAGATTGTTTTGTTGCTTTGCTAGCATGATAGACTGAGTTTATTATTTCATTACACAGCCTCATTTCATACCGAGGCGTGGAATGGACAGAGAACATTTTTTGCTTTGGTTTTGTGTGCAATTATGGCTGTTTAACAGGGCGACAAACAATTTTGTGGAGATTTTGTGCAGAATAATTCATTATGGTTTTAATTTGTGTATCCGGTTTTGCATTACTCGAGACAGTAAGGGATATTAATTAATTGTAATAAATTTAGTTGTTTTGGAGTTATATAATTTAAGAATGTCAAACTAAATCGTTTTCATAGGGACTTAATTGGTTTTCTCTGCAATGACAGCTTGTAATAGCGGTCAATAGTTCACTGCATTATTGGATTTATATCATCAAATTGAGAACTTAGACATTTATTCACTAAAATATAACATGAATGACCAAGTATATTAGAAAGGGAGGGTGATTTGAAATACATGGCTTATGCGATTTATTGCAAGCTTTTTTCAAGGCATAGAATTGTAACCTGACAACTCTATTTTAACTTGAGGCCATTTTTTCAACTGCCAACTGACGTATTTTTCATTTTTTTCAACTGCCAACTGACATTATTTTTATTTTATTTTTATTTCTGTTTGGCATTTCAAGGTGATTTTAAAATTTCTGAGCAACACTTTAAAATTGTGAACAACAAGGTTTCAGTTGATACCAACTTTCCTAAACGAGTTTTGTTAAGCGATATTACTAGCATGTTATTGAATGGAATACTTGATCCGCAGTTGCTTATAAACGTTATGCTAGAACGTTACATTTACTGGTGACCCGGCAAAGACCCGATTACTGACTTTTTATTCTTTCAATTAATAAACATAATAGGCAGGGTCTATGGTTTCAACCGGATGGCGCAGTGTGTAGCAGCTCATTCCACAGTTGATTAATTGATGTGAACGTCTTTTAACTTCATTGTTTCACGTTATTGGCCTATGCAATAGCCTTCAAAGTTATTGGTCATATGGCAAAAAGAACACTTAAATTATAACTCAAGAAGTATCAAATGCAAAGCAACTAAATTTCATGTACTGTAGATTGACCTTTTTCCTTTGTGGTAGGTGGAAATCTCCTCTTATAATTTTCTGGGATATGATTTGTGAGTATATGGCATCGTTGGCAGTTTGGTAAGATTAAGTTTGTTGCGATGGGCGAATGTGACAACATAATTTAAAGTGAAGTTTTTTTGGAGAACAAATTGTTACCCAAATAAAATCACATTGGCGGAAGAAAAAGATTGTTTTAAAACTAAGGAATACCGCTAGAAGACGGTGAGTGGAGGTTTGTCTATAAATCTTAGGGGACGGTTTAGTTCTTTTAGGAGGGAGATGATCATTTACTTCTTTAAAAATATATTTGCGAGACAGTCCACAGGGGAGCGAGGGCTTAGGTTTCCCATCAGCTGCACATGTTCTGCGCGCAATATTTCTCTTACGAGTTTTTTCCGACTCAAAAAGACGAATACTGAAAAGTTTTTTTAATAGACAGTTTAAGTGTTGTGAGCAACTCGAAAGAGGTGATGCCGTGGATGCATTAGCATGTGCGTGTCCAGCGTTGTTGGATTGCGACAGTGGAGGTAAATGATAAAACTCGGCTATGATGCGGTCTCTGAGTTTACCAAAAACACTTTTCGGTCTAGGGCACACCATAGCATAGAATGAATCTTGAAAGACTTGATGTCGTTAAAGTATGAGTAGCAGACGAATTCCCAGCGGATAGGTGAAGTTCTTCATGAAATTAAATGTTGGTAGGAGGCAAGTTAGTGTGAAAATAAAGAAATTAAGAAAACCGCACTCAAAAGTTATTTTAGATTTATTGATCTCAATCGTAGTGTTTGTCGTATTTCATTGAAAATTTAGAATAATATAAGATCTGATTTATGGCATCATTAAAAAAATATGTGGTTGTAAACTATATTCCTTCAAAAAATCAATATCTTAAAAATATTGTATTCCTACTACATTTCCAATTTAAGTGAAGACAAATCCAAAAATACAAAATAACATTTTAAAACGCTAAATCATGAGGAATCACAGAAATGATGTATATAATAATTATATCATAAGATATTTTTAGGGTTGTCTTCCTTAATAACAATAATAATAGTAATAATTGGGTGGCCTTACAGTCCACAGAGGTACTAGGGCCCCTCTTAAAATTCCACATTTAAAATTTCCTGTACTTCAAAAGCTTAATGAACTAGATTTCTTTTAAATTTCACCTGAGACTAAGGCTTCTTTCAAGGAATCCGAGTAAACCTTATTAAAACAAAACGAAAGAAGCATTAGCAAAGATAACTTTGGTTATGACATTCTCTATACAAAAATAAAATATTCCATACTCTGAATAAAAATACAATTTTCAGTGTCTTTGTCAATGAGAAAGTTAGGTGATATGAAGAATATCTCATGAGACTCATTCTTATGAATAACGAAACTGTAAACGCTTTGCATATATAAAAATATAAAGTTAAAAGCAAATCGAAAGAATTGTAATGAATTATTATTATTAAACCAATTTAACTATTATTATAATACCAAATTAAATTAATTAAACAGATTTTCCAAAAGTATGTGTATTAAAGCATACGACATTATATACGTCTGAGCGTCGGCTGTAAGGACTTCTAGGTCCAGCTTAAGAAGACACCCATCCATCACAACTTCTGTTATGTAAAAATTCATCCAGAAAATATTTTTTTAAATGCATTCCCTGTGGGGGCATATGCGCTCCGCAAGAAAAGCTGATTTCTTACACAACTTCAACCGACATATATAAGAATATGTGTATGCACATTTATCAGACTGAAGGCCACGCATTATAAAACTCAAAAACACTTATTTTCACACACGTCCTAGATCTGTTAAACTATCAACAAAAGCCTGAATCATTGCTGTTTTATGTATCGTTTTAAAAGTCACACAGAAGCATGCACGACAAACCACATTTTACCTTGGATCTGCAAACCAGTTCCGTATACGCCTACAGACCTTCATGAATACATTTGATTTGCTTCCTGCTCCATGTGGGTATGTGTACATAATCAGTCTTTTACCAGCCTGAAACTGTTTGGTATTAATTACGATACCATGTCCCGTAGGCGATGGCAATGAAACTGGGTCAGAGGAGATGTTGTCGTTCACAAGTGTCTGTGTCCAAGTGTACCTATCCAGCAGTCTTTCTTCCGCCTCTTCTTTTACCTCCTATAACATTACGTGACCGTTATCCTTTTTACCATACCATGCAACATTGTAAAATATTACGGTACGCCATCTGGAATGACACTTAGCTCCCCACCACTGTAATCACAGAGGGTTCGAATTTAAATTCCTCTCACACCGTCAGGCGAACCCAACCGATGACGAGGTTGAAAAACTCAAAACGCTCCCAGGTGATTCTGAAACTTGAGAATCAATTTTCGAGTCTTCGTGTAATTGATTGAATGCCTATCTCATTTAAAACAGTACCTTGTTTTTTTGGTGTATTGGTTTCTTAACGACCGTGAAATCCGTTGCCTTCAATATAGGTTCTAGAATCGCTAAACAGGGAAACTACATACGAATCACAAGCTTTGATGGAAGAAAGGAAAAAGTTTTGCAACTTTGGGCACTAATCGAATAATGATTTCCGAATCGGATAAAAGTTTTTTTGGGAGAAACTTTTTCATTTGGAACTGGTTTCTAAGCAAAATTATTCCATTTTGTGGCTCAAGTTCATATAGATTCACTTTCAAGGATTTCTTTGTTTGGCCCTCATACGTATGAGCATATGATGTAGTATCCTGCGATTTAATTTGTTTTGTGACAGCCTATCCAAGTGGCGCACATTATTCAAAGGAGTTCCATTTGTTAACCAATAAATCCTGCGAGGATGAATGATTTGCTTTTTGCCTTTTCAAATCGAATTTATTGTGATTTGAAAAACCTTATATCACTATTATTCCAAAAGAACTTTTGAACTATGAGAACTCGAATTGAGGAGAATAGTAGCCATCGCATCCTCAAGTAAAGAACAGCATTTAATAAAAGGATGTTTTCGTAGTAAGAAATAAACTCTTTCTTGGGAGTTTTATCTGGTATAACCAAATAATTTACAATATTGCATACTATAAAAATTCATATGTGAAGCATAACCACAAGTTATAAGCATACAATATCGGAAGACGTGTGTACAAAGCGAATTAGTTCGATCATCAACTGGTTTATGTACTATACAATGCAATTAAAGTATTAGAAAAGAAGAAAGGAGATAAAATGCAATCAAGAGCTAATACTGGTATACTACACAAAATTATAATATTTTAATATAGTAAATGATAACTAGCCAATAACTGAACTTCAACGGGCGTACATGTCCGCCAACTTATAAACTGTTCCTGGGCAAATGGAAATATATTGCTTAATAATAATCCAAAAAGGACTTCCCGAAATAGGTTTCTTCGAAAAGCTACTTACAAGGAAAGGAAGAGATTGATTTTGAAAAGGTCAACAGTGAACGACTTATAGTCCGTGGAACCTTTTTTGATGTAACATTGACGTCAACGCGAAGAACAAGTCTGTTCTTATCTAAATAATGTTATTTAATTGCAAATTTTAATAATTTTTCTAAATTAAATTAAATAAGTGTCATTAACCTTCAATAGATTTCCATAAAGAGCGATCCCACTCGCTGGATCGCAGTGCAGAAAAATGAGTACGTTTTTTAAACTTATAGCACGGTGTAAGCTAAATATGGTAGATATGTTGTTAAGCTAATTAATTAACTTGTACTTCATCCGCAAAAATTAAAAAAGATCTTGACGAAACGGATATAAAATTCTTTGTGACGCTATTTCATTTAAAGTAAATTATTGTAGACATTAGGTTATATTTTTCTATACATTGGAAAACGTTTCAGAGATGATTGCTCACGAACTTAGGAGCATAAGTGAAATGGTGAGATATTTTTAGAAGGGGAGATATATGCCAAATGCGGGTATATTTACAAACAATAATAATATGAGGAGAATAGCTAAATCTATTCAGCGAAGGAGCCTTCGTTCAAAGTCATTTATTAATTTTGTTTTTTGGCATATTGTATTAAATATCTAATGTTATCTTAATTTGATTCTAGAAAAATACTTAAAACTAGCTTACATTTATCTTAACAGTAGTTCTTAAATCTAACTTACTGACCATTAGCAGGTGCTCGCTTCGCATGTCATTTATTAATGTGCGTTATGTTGTTCACTCACAATTATAGAACATCTGCATTTAATAACCGTCTAGGAATGGCAAGTTACACATAAAATTTTTACATTGATCAATTTTTATTTTTCGAGTATTGTTAGAAACCCTAAAGAGGTACAGGAAAATGAAAAGACACCAATTAAGAATACCGCACTCAAAAGGTATTCTAGCTTTATTGATCTCAATCGTAGTGTTTCTCCTTTTTCATCGACAAATTAGAATAATATAACATCTAATGTATGGCATCGTAAAGAGTACGTGGTTGTAAACTATTTTCCGTTAAACAATCGATGTCTTTTATATAAGACAAATCCTGAAAGACAAGACAATTTTTATTTTCTTGCAAAAGTATTGACGATATAAAAGGCACGCATGATCGCTTAAGTTGCAATTACTGTTTTCAGGTCTAGAATGCTTAGGCTTTTTAGCCTTAGTTTGTACATGCTTTAAGGTTAGGTTTTCGAAGAAAGTTAGTATTCTGCTAGTTCAACTAATCTAAACTAATCTAGCAGATTTTTCAAAAGTATGTATATTAACCCACATACGTACTGTTAGAAACACCACAGAGGTATAGCCCTAAAATGTAAGAGATGAATGTCATTTGGAGTGTGGTGTGACGTACTCATAAAGGCTCTGCGGCCAAAACATTAGCACCTCACTATACCACATACAAACTTAAAACAAGGAAATGGAGAAAAGGAGTTCTTGATCTTCCTAACTATAACATAAAAACTGATATTTTAAAATTTGTGAAAACTGAGTTTTAAAAATCATGGTTACAATTGACTTAAATTTGTTTCAAAAACAACGAAAAAGTCACTTGTACTTTAAAAGCTATTTCGGAAGCATAATATTATTACTTTCATATTGATATTTAACTTTGTTACTGCCTTTTCTTTTAAGTTACTTTTTGAGCAATGATGTGTAGTGAATTGTGGAAATAAATATTATGAAATAGAGTAAAATGAAGGTCGCTCAGAAAATGGTTAAGAATATTAAATACGGTTTGCAGAACAAAGAAGAAAATAAAATAAATAAATTTGAAACTTTAAAAGTTGAATATAAAACATGTCGAATTCAATATCCTAAGGTAAGATAAGGATTATGTACAAATCTGTACATTTGATTGTTACAAATAAACCTGTAACAATCAAAAAAAAAAAAAAAATAAATAAATAAAAAACAAACAATAAATGATACTAAGCCAAACGTCTTCTAATTAGAAAAAGAAATAGCATCAGGAACACGGTGTTAGTGAGGTGTTATACCAGAAATAGATTCCGAAAGTTTTGCTAAAGTATGAAACTATCCGTTGGACATGAAGTTTGGACCGGAGCTTGTAGCTACAAATATGAACAACTCTTAGTAGAGGTTCAATCGGTGCTAAGAATCTGAAAGCAAAATTTTGGTAGGTTCTAAAACGGCGATATTATTAATATTCCATTTAATTTGGACGATGACATACAAAAATTCCCTCCCCCGACTCGGATGATGTCTAGAAAGCAATGTTGAGACACAAGTGGATCTAGGCTGCTGAGCGGACGCATTGTCCACAGAACTGTTTGAAAGAATTAGTGACGGCCTGAATGCACTAGTTCATCAGTGACGTTTATTCGGCTAAAAGAAAGGATACCTCTTTAACATCGTCAGCTATTTAGGGTCAAGTCACCTCATACTTAATGAATGATTGGTACCGTTTGCAAAAACTTGATGAGTCCTTATCACTTTCTAGCTAAGAAAGTCCTAGATAGACCAGAGTTTTACTTTACGACAGGTTCTGGAAGACCCACGAAATACATACCCATTACTCGGTTTTGAAATCCGCATATCATGACCACATACACTCCTATAAAGCTCAATATCTGATGAGTGGGAGAATTCGCGCTGCTCCTTCAAGTTCGGTAACGAACTCATTACCAAGAAAAAGTTTTAAACGCAGTTTTATGTGACTTTTTTAAAGCTATTCCTGTGAAGTTCGGTCGTAGTAAACACTTTAACGCCAGCGACATGATCCTATAACAGTCACCCGATTGGCATTTACATGATTTGACCAACAGAGTAAGCCGCTAATGTGGCGACTGCTAGTATTGAAGCGGAAGCGGCTTAAATGGTTCTGGCTTTAAGTGAGGCATAATGAAAATGGAAGGACACACAACATTGACGTCTTGGACAGAGCGTTACATTAGGCAGCAGAAAATTGAAAAAAATGAAACTCGCTCAGAGTTTGACGCTGTCTGCACTGACAATAGAAGAAAACTGGAAACGTTGTCTAGAATTGAAGGCTTCTTGACAAGCTGCCACTGATGTGCTGGCACCCAGAAGGAACCCATGGTTTGACGACGCGTGCAGACAAGCGCAATATAGAAATATCGCAGCTGAAGTTGAACAAAGCTACTGTAGCGGACGGACTGTCCGCAGAACTATTTAAAGCAGCTGGAGATGACCTCTTTAGGCGCATGCAAAAGCTCATCTGTAAGATGAGTCGGAGGAAAGCATTCCCGATGATGAGGAACTTCAGTGTAGTTTGCCCGGCCCACTAAAAGGGAGACCCCTTTAACTGCGATTATTACCGAGGGAATAGTATTCTTAACATCGCCTACGAGATCCTCTCTGCCGTATTATGTGAGCGTCTGAAACCGTCTGGCCATAACCTAATAGGTCCCACCCAGTATGGTTTCAGGCCAGGGAAGTTCACGGTAGACCAGATCTTCACTTTACGGCACTCACCACCTATTCGGCGATTTGAAGGCCGCATATGACAGTGTGCATAGAGACGAGCTGTACAGTGCCATGTCTAGTTTTGGCATTCCTACCAATTTCGTCAAATTGTGTAGGATGACGATGGAAAACTCTCGCTGCTCCGTCAAGGTCGGTAACGAACCAACCGAGACCTTCAATGTCAAAAAAGTTTTTAGACAAGGCAACGCACTGTCAATATCTTTTTCAATATCTTCCTCGAGAAGATCGTGCGTAACTTACAATTCGACACCAGAGGCACGATCTTCCAGAAGTCCGTTCAATTGCTAGCTTACCGTGTTGACATTGACGTGATTGGACGAACACAGCAGCCCGTCAATGAAACGTTTGCTAGCATTAAAGCGGAAGGGGCTAAGATGGGTCTGGCGGTAAATGAGGGCAAAACAAAGTACATGCTGTCATCAAGAAAGGACAGACAACATCGACGTCTCGGACAGAGCGTCATACTAGACAGCAGAAACTTCGAGGTAGTCGAGGACTTCTTCTACCTTGGACGGCGGTAAATAGGGACAACAACACCAGTGCCGAAATCAAACGCAGAATCACCCGTGGCAATAGCTGTTTCTTTGGGCTCAAGAGGCAATTGAGCAATAAAGACCTCTCTAGATGGACTAAGCTCGCTTTATGTAACAGCTTAATCATCCCAGTCCTATTTTATGACGCAGAAACCTGGACATTTCCATAGGCGGATGAAGAAGCCCTTAGCCTTTTCGAGAGAAAAGTTTTGTGTGCGATTTTCGGTCCTGTTTTCGTTGATGGCATCTGGAGGAAAAGATTTAACGACGAACTCTATGGGCTGTACAGCGGCATGCGCCTGGTTAAGCGTCTACGAATACAACGCTTAAGATGGCTAGGCCATGTAAAGTGTATAGACACCACTGCCACGGCCCAAAAAGTCTTTGAATCCGAGCCATTGGGAAGGTAAGGTAGGCGCACATAAGTGGAGAAGGACCTCAACCAACTTGGAGTGCGCAACTGGAGGCAGTTGGAGAAAGATCCTACTGGCTGGAGAGGCATGTTGGTTAAGGCCCAGATCCACCACGGACTATAGCGCCACAACAAGAAAAAGAAGAACATGTAATAAAACGGCAATCATAAAAAAAAACTATTAGATGTCTATGAGGAAGCGAAGAAGATAAATTTCAGGCTTTGATACCAATGCGCTGTTAACCTTGCAGTTTTCCCTTTATACATTTGCCAATTTCATTAATTTCAATTTATACATTACTCGCCAAATTCAGGAATAGGAAAATTGAAAATATAGAACTTATCCACATCTGTCGAGTTTGACGTTGCTCTAGATGAATTAACCAATTACTGAGAAAACATCGTCTAACATTTCAGTTCAGTAATGGTAGAAATACTTGCAAGGAACAAAGCTCATGAAGAGAGGAAAACTATTTTCAAATGTTTCTCCGTCATTTTGAACCACAGCAAAACCAATTACTTCACACACTTGCTGCGATAAAGATTTCTCTATTTTCTCGCACCCCCTACAGATTCCCTTTGAGACGATAAGTACTTGCAGCACACTTCATTAGCAAGTTAAACTAGTTGTTACACGTCTGCCACTGATCAAAGTCAATTCTGAGAATGTATTGCATTTCTCATACCGTCTTTGCGGCGAGTAATTGCTTAATGCTATGGTTCTGCGTCTTTTATAAGAACTTTTCAAGACATTTCAGTAAACTTTGGCCGATATACACACAGTACGCAAATGATATTACTTCGATATCGTTTCCTCTTCCGTATGAAAAGCAAAACAAGTTTCTACCCCATCACCATTGCTACTCCAACGAACAAAGCTTCAACCCTCCCTTATGTGTATACATACGAGTAAAACTGCTTTCGGAATTTCGGCAAATTTTCTGATAAGTTTTCGACACTACGCGAGAATGTGAAGCAAGATATGATGAATGCATAGAATTTTGACGAGGCGATGAGAGTAACCCACAAGTGATGACTGGATCCACAAGAATGAGGAACATGAGGATGGAAAAGTTAGGGTGTTGCCACGATTCTGATCCAATCATTAATTAGTTGGTAATTAGAAAATACATGATGCGTTCAATTAATCATAGTCCTCAGTAAATTTTAGCATTTCATTTGCTTCATTATGCTAATTTTAATTATGCAAACTTGAATGGTACGCTTTATGAATGGTAAGAGTTGGACAGTGGTTGGCGAAATGGCATCAGGGGTGGTGAAACCGTTTCTAAGAATATAATCGATGTAGCACAATGTGCCGGCTGGATTAACAAAGTTGAATGTAATATTATGTAGAAGTGAAGCCCTTGTTGGAATTTTCTGAGTAAAGTTTATATATAATTTCAGCACGATTGTGGCAAGCAATTTAATAAAACTACCGGAGGGGATATCACTTTTTAATGATTTCATACACTTGTATGTATTCCGTTAGTTAATGGAGTTCGGTGGGGGTTTCGTTTTCTGAGCTTATTTATTGTAATTGGAACTATGGCTGTGCCTGTTATAAGCCCTTAAGTCCTTGTACAACAAATTTAAATTCACTCATATTTTACGGTACTTTGATCTTCACAATACGAACAAAGCAAACAAGAGAGAATTGAAAATTGCAAATACGTGGGGTGCTAAATAAAAGCTTTTCTCTTTAAAAACTTATTTTAAAATTCATCAAATATATAAAAACGAGTTAAGTTGTACATGGCCCTGAAAGTGTTAAAAAACAACGTTAGTCAAATCACAACATCGGCTACTTATCATGTACAGAATTTTTAAAGTCATTGCTCTTAGTTTGGAAATAAGCTTACAATATTTGCATATAATGCAAGCGTTATGACTATTCTGATGTTGTCTAAATAAGTCACTAAATTACAGTTTGTTGATATAAAGATATTTAGCAAATCATTTATATTTTTCAACTTACATGTTATCTAATGTTAATTACTTATTTATTAATATTATTTATTCTCACTCAACTTTTCAAGTGCAAAGTTGATTATTCCGTCCCTTGAAAGCGATAAGAAAATTTGTTTTTTAAACACAAAGAAAACGACAAGAAGTAGCTAATTAGAAACATAGAGTTTAAGAGTCGTTGTTCGGTTTAAATAGTTTTTGGAATTTGAGTTTCTGTAAGTGTTATTACTTAACAACACGGCTATTTTCTTTTACATTCAATTTATCATTAGCAAGTCCTTGAAAATGGGAAAAACTGCTAACAGTACACCAGCAGATCGGAAAGCTATTTTTGAGTTAAGAAGGCCTGGAATGCCGTATAAAGAAATTGCTGAGTACTTAAACTGCTTAAAAAAAAGAGTATTTCAAGCAAAAGAGTATTCTGAGCGTTACGGGAATTACATACCGAGGAAGAAAAGATCTCAAAAACGACCATCCGAGACGATCGCAAAATAATAAGACTCTCCAAGAAATAAGTGCAAGGGATATTTAACGATAATTGGATAATGATATTAACTCAACAATATCTGTCTGGACTATTAGGAGGCGATTAGTTGAAGCTGGACTTCATAGTCGTGTAGCGAAGAAGCCAATGGTTACCAGTATCCTAAGGAAAACACGTCTTGAGTTTACTCGGCATCACTTAGATTGGACAACGGTACAATGGAAATTTGTATTGTAAAGCGACGAAAGAATTCATAAGAAGATGTAAGCGACGCGAATTCGATCCAAAATACACCTCACCTGCTGTTGAACATAGTTGAGGTTCGAACAGTGTGTGTGGGCTTCTCATGGAATGGCGTTGTTCCAATACATTGGATTGACGAATTCGATTCCAAGCTCAACACGAATTTTTTCAATTTTTCACGGCACCACCTCTTTCAAGCTGCTAACAACACTCAAAGTGTAATAACTGTCTAAGAAAGATTCTTAGATTTCGCCGTTCGGAGTCGGCAAAAGACTGTAGGTCCTTTCAACTCGTGAGAGAACAGTAGCGCACACAACACGAGGAGTTGATGAGCAAGCCAGGCCTTGGTCCCCTGTGGACTGTCGCGCCATACATTTATTATTAATTAATGTCAAATGTAATGGAACCGTGGCCTGAAGAAAATTTACCAGTTAATTGGAAAATCGGAAATTTGGTATCTTCAAGTGCAGATCTCAACCCTATCGAGCACTTATAAAGTGATCAAAATCTAGCCAAAAAAAAAAAACGAATATGAACGAACAGTTCGAAGAGGTAAAGGAATCTTAGTATTCCATACCTATTGATGTCGATGTCGTTCTTTAATATAAATAAGTCCATGATGCATCGTTGCGAAGCAGTTATAAAACAATAGGGTTATCCCAATAATGAAGAAAAGTTTTTAAAAAATATAAGAAGAATTTATTTTATGAAGTTTTTTCCCTGTTATTGCTCCTTGAAATGTTTGTTGTGTACCATGAAAGTGATAAAATATTTTAATTTAACGCTTTAAATGTTAATCTTATTTACCTTGTGTACTATAAAATGTATATACATAAAAACAACTTCTCCTATTGATACAACGTTACTATATTTCATTTAAATGTGGTTTTAACTATGTACAATAATTGTTTATAGTTAGTTGTTCGTAGCTGTATGTATATCGAAATCAGGAGAGGCCAAATTCCGCAAAAGTGAGATCTATTGTGTATACAAAAGAATGTGAATACATTCACTTTTCCGATTTGAATCCACAGGCAGTGTGTCCGATTGTATAAAATTGTGTAAACAAGAGAAGTACCCACGGTTGGAAAATTGGGCTCTAGAAGCCCAACAGATAAACAAACCAATTCTTTACACTGCAGCCCAGAAAGGAACATGGGTAAGTTTCCTTAGAATACTACTGTTCTTAAGTACGTGGGGAGGCTTAAAATTCAGCTTCGGCTAAGATGGCAAAATTCAAAAAGCTCTTTCAGGAATGATATGTCACTCTTCACGTCAATACATTGCATTATGGAGGAATTTTGAAATATAAACTTAAAATTACAGTTGAAATCGGCTCTACATAGTTGTTCCATTGAGGTCTGCCATAGATGTCTTAAATTCACATTTTTGTAAATCCATTTTCCAACTCCTGTAATTACAATAGTATATACATATGTATATACAGCATAAACTATACATAATTTTAAGTACAAATGCTCATGAAAGTTATATTCCATTGACGTGAAAATGTTGATAAGACTGAAAACTTCAATTTAATATATAACTAGTAAAAAATCCCATATATAAAATATAAGCTTATTTTCTTCGCATACCGTACCTATAAGCAAGTTATACGTGACTATCTACTGTCGAAAACATCTTTTTCCATATAAAACTTTTTTAAGTGGGGCTTACTTTTGATTCTTTGCCCCATAAATTTTGCATTCCCTATACATGGAATTGAGTGGTTATCACAAATCATCAGTAAGTTCTCTACCAAATCTTTGTATTTGGACGTCAAACCTGCTGTCAGTCAATGTTAAAGGGAAAAAGTGTACTCAAAATTGATGTGGGTTGAATTTTAAGACGCGGAGTTTTACCTTCAATGAAAGATAAAACTATATGCTTGTCTGTTTGTTTCAAAATCGTTGATATGATATCAGATATTTTGTTATACGCATTTCTATGTTCTTGTGAATTATGGTAAGATTGTGGTTAAAATATGTAGTTCGTAGGCAACTTAAGTTTTAAATTTTGGAAACCACTACGAGATCTGTTCAAAAAATAAGGCTGAAATCAAATATCGATTTTTTTTGTTATACAACTACCATCGTCTAGAACATTTTTTTACAGGTTCAGATATTCATATAGTACATTTATGGATTGTGAGAGGCGTTTAGGTTAAATATGTTTTTAGCGTTCTGCCATTTTCTGCTGCCGAAAAAATGTATCAAAGAATTTGTATTCAATTTTGAATAATGTGTTCAAAAATACATGGGCATAATGTTGACAGTGGCATAATGTGAGTGTACTCTGAGTCAAAACAAATTTCTTCAATTGGTAAAAGCTCTTCAAAACGGTTGAGAAAATATGAATGACGACGCGTACCCTGAACGAACAATAAACAACCGATGAAAATGTAGAACAAGCGAATAAAATTGTTATAGCGAATCGTCGAAACATATCATATCTGTTGACACATGCTATGTAATTTTTTCGGAAATTTAAGCCATGAAGCGTGTGACAGAGATTGTTCGTTTCAAAATTGGTGAATTTTGACAGAAAAAAATTCAGATTAGCATCGCTCAGAAATTGTTATATGATGTAAATTGAGAGCCAGATGTGCCTACAGAAGTCATAACTGGTAACTAATCCCGTGTGTATGGTTATGATATTGAAAGACCCATAAAAAGACGGCGTCTTCGAACGATTGACGAAATACAAACCAAATCGTTGAAAGCTCAAGGGCGTACAAAAAAGTGCATATCAGTACTGCTTAGAGGATTGGAAAAATGCTGGCCCAAGTGTATTATATCTGAAGAGGACTTCTTTGAGGGGACAAAATAGAAACTGATGAATAAATAAATATTAACAAAAAAAAATTAATAAAAACAGACTTCGTATACCGTTAATTTATGAAATGGTGAAAAGACATACTTCATATGAAATACTATTCTGACAACAATTACGTATACCATATACTTTGTAAAAACAGAATATAAATAGAATATCCGAAAAACGGCACTTCTCTTCTTCGGACTGATGAGCTTCAGATTTAAGCTCAATATAATAGTTGGTTTAGCTTACGAACATGGATATAACCGGCTTTATATAAATTAAGAATATTGTTTTCTATCGGAAATATATGGTTCGGCAGCAGTCGTTTGGTTCAGCGCTTAGGCCGAAAGACTTATAATATTCATATTTTACAATTTTTTCTCAATATGTATTAAAATAGACAGCTACATTTAAACAGGACATTAGGAATTTAAAATCCTTGTGGGCAACATGTTAGTATCACTTTATTTCTAGGTGTAAAGCAGTTTTTGGGGAAATGTGTCAGACTATTTTAAGCAAGCATCTGTCTTTTTAGAATATATTTTTCTTCATCTTTTTTTTTACCTTTTTTTTATATATTTTTTTTTATTTATTTTACTACGTTTTTCATGTATATAGGTACATATAAAACGAAACTTTATCTGACGACTATCCTTCCTTACAAAAAGTCCTTCATCATGGAAGGAATAGGCTTTTAAATATATTATATACCTTACGCCTACGGAGCTGTTGTACCGTTGCATTAGCAAATAGTAAAAGCAAAAATGAATCTGAAAGAGGCTACATAGTTTGTGCTCCTCTCAGTTGTGAATAGGCATAAATGTTATTTATGCATTTAAAAGTAGTATAGCAATTTAACATTTTTCCAGGCCGCCATTATTAATTTGGCTGCGTTTTTAAGATCAAATCAAATTTCATGTTGGTAGAAACGCGTAATACGTACTAATAAAATGAATGTGTTCTTCATTGCTTCAAAATTAAATTTCATTTTAAGTCATAAACTATTCACTAAATATAATTTCTTTTCAATTTCGTACAAGGAATTAATTTTATATATAATATTAATGAATTTATAATTAACATGTTTTTATATACCAATATCTTGTAAAAACCGATTTAAACTGTAACAGTGACATTAAAAAGATATTTAATTGTAAAAAACGTTTTGAGCGTCTTTGCAACCAAAATCACTGCAATTTTATTTAGCCAGAAGCCTTATAATTTATAATCGTTACACATTCCTCGATTTTCTTTTTATTTGTTCTAAGAGATTCAGCAGATTAAGTATTTGATCTAGCCTTTAAATATTTTTTATGTATGTATGATTAGTTTTGCATTATTTCGACTTCAAATAATTGCAAAATAGACTAACAAAAACTTTTGTTCAATCTCTTAAGCCACACCGTATAGCATTTTGTATAAATACTAATATATACACACTTCCATTTTATTTTATTGACTGTGTGCTTGACATCAGACACTAAAAGACAAAATGTTTCATATGCAGTAATGTTGGTTATTGCTAAAAAAAATTCCGCTCAAATATTTTTATAGTTATTCCGTGGGAGCCTTAAATTAATATAAAAATGTCACATGTATGAAAACATAAGTTTTTCCCATGTATTTGGTGAATTAAGATTAATTTATTTTCAAATCAAAGGTGGTTATGGTAAAATAGCGCAAAAGCTTCGGTAAACGTGACTGATACTTAAGCTCCGATTATCAGTGAATAAGTTTATAAGTTTAATTTTTTTCGAACTGGTCGGCAGTGAAGTAGCTGTCTTACGTTTTTTAAGTACAGAACGCATGCGACGAGCACCTATTGAAAAGCCTAGACCTAAGTTTCCAGTGAATTACAAAGCCATAAAATTAGCGTGACGTAAGTAAGCTCGTTAATATTTCAAGAATTTATTACATATTGCATATTGATCAAAATAAGTGAAATTCAAAACTTTTGTTTCTGTTTTGAAATAACAATAAAAGACTATGATTCAACAAAAACTTTAAAAAAAAGTAGAAATAACTGTAAAAAGTCAGAGCATTACAAACATAGTCTCAACTTCTCACTGCCTACACCGCCATTGATTTAATTGGGTTTACTTAAAAGTACTTCTAAATATTTTATCTAATCGTTTGTCATAAACTCACTTTTTTAACGAATTTAGATGACACATATAAATTATTTTCGTCCTTGACAAATCTTTTGAATAGGCAACAACGTTACGGTAAGAGATAATAAATGTTATACGAGATTCAGGTTTAGGAAAGAAATCCAATTTTATGTGACTAAGTCTAACTATGCCATCATATCTTATTTAAATCTAGATTCAAGTCGCAATTTTCACAGAGGATACACTCTTATAAATTTGTAGCCACAGTGTTCTAGAATTTATTATTTTGTATTCCATGCAAGTTCAACACATCTTTAAGTGGTTAAGAGCACAAATTCAATATGATCTTAAAATAGAGAATACAACATACTGAAATTATTTCCTTTTATTAAAACGGAAGACATTCACAACAGTAAATGCTTACATTGCTTTCCATCATTCTACATCACCAGGTGTTGCGTGCACACTTAAAACACGAAATAACAAATCATCAAAAAGTAACCTAATTAATTTGATAAAGAATGCACACGGATATCTGAGGAAATAAATTATGTAAGCACCTACAATGATGGCAGTTCAATCAAACGAAGTTTAAAAAAATGAAAGAAACGGCGAAATGCGTTTCGGTTCAGTGGCCCATATTTTGGGGCTGAAGAAAAAATTGCTCCTTCTGACAATGTAGGCAGATCACAATGGGTGGTGACGGTAATTTGATTCCATTATCCAACAACAAATATCCGAACTAATTTCCATAGCACGGAAAAAGGACTCTGAATAGGGAATACAATGACCCCGTGAAACGTGCCACCCACATATGATAGTAGCATCAGAAAATATACCATGAATTATCAAAAAGTACTCCATTCTGTCCTAATTGGTCATTTTGCAAACTACAACCATTAGGATATATTTCAATGTTTGCAACAAAATGTGATTACTTTAACTCTAAAAAAATCAAAAGACAAAAAGTAAGAAAACTAACCATCTTTTACAGCATCGGTGAAATCCATCAGTACAGATAGGAACAATAAAAACCATATCAGCAGCTCCATATTGTTTTCCTCATTAATGCCCAACTACTGCAGCTTCATGCGCTAATGATGTGTAAACGGCGGCGAACGCTCTCCACTAAGAAACAAGATCTGTCGTCGTTTAGGCCGTGTTTCTGAAATCAACTGAATTTCCCTTCACTGCATTTAGCCAGAAAAGCGGAGATAAACACAAACACTAACATTGCCTAACGAACAATGCGTATTTTTTTGATTTTCATTTTTTCTATTTCTTATTTCCTTCTTAATTTCTCTATCCCCCGAAACCAAATACGGCAACACGAAAAGCACAACACAGCACAATTTCCAGAATTATTCCTTTTACTTATTCACTTTGCATGATGTGCCGGAGAGCAGAAGTGCGAACCGAATGCAGGGAAACAACAGACGAAGGACTAAACAAGGTTTTAAATGCACTACACGAAAATTTGTGGTATTCATTTATGTGAATATCAATGTGAATATTTATTTCGTAAATTATTTTCTGCAATGAATCACAAGTTATCCTTTCCACAAGTTGTTGGTTGTCAGAGTTCTCCATTAGATAGTTGATTCTGCATACGGTTGGGTATGAAACAGCAAAAGAACGCCATTCGAGATGGATGATGGTAACAAGGGCGGAACAATGCACAAGTTGATATCACCTCAAGCGGAAAACTTAACTACGCAACACACACTCTGCCTTTCTAAAAAATCAAACCGGAAGGCCACCAGTTCGTTACGTTTTAACTGACAATCCGTTCACATATCTCTGTTGCGTTATGCGGAGCATATTCCCGGAGATATTTGCACTTCAGAAGGACATCGCAAACACACTCTTTGCGATTGCACAAGTGCACGCGGTATTTCGGTTCAATTAATATCCATTCGAATTCAAATTCGATTTGTTCCAAAGAAATACTGGCCGTTTGTTCCCAATGGTACCTCAAGCTTCAAGGAGAACGTTGTCGAATTGAATTATCAATTAATAATCCGACAGGTAGTAAAATAAACCGTACGAAACACGAAATGGAACGGACCATCTGATTCATATTCAAGTCCGGGATAAACTAAAGGAGATAACTGAAGGATACTGGACGAACCCCACCTGGAGTACAAGAAGGAAAATAGAAAAAAAAACAAAAACAGACGAACGCCAAGCAGGACACATGCATACGTACATCTAGGAAAGTGCCATTCCTCTCTTTTCAGAGAGCATCACAATTCACAATGATTGGTGTGTGGGAAGTGCTCTCAATCTGTGCAGAGAGCGCGGCGGTCCGACAATGTTCAGGGTTATCAGTCGTGAGTCCTTTTATTCGTGTGCGATGAAAACAAGGCAGAAACAACCATCCCAATGCAAGAATTGTTGTCGGATGTCATTGGTATCCCACGCAGAAGAGAATGTCTACGAGCTCTTTGTAGAGAGCGTCTTCTTATGTGTTTTTGTGCTCTCTCACGAGTCGGACTTGCGCAAGTGAGTATTTAGACGTTTTCAGTACACCTAAAACTTTGGAGAGTTTCGTTCAGTAAATCTCCACCCGCAGCAGTAGCGACACTCTGTCTGTCTCCCTTGGTCTACTTGGGGAGTAATAATTTCGATGTCATATTCGAAATCGACTTTCTTGATATGCGGCGCTACTTTGCATTGCTTTGGTTTGAAGCGGCCTTCCACACACACTTTTTAACGGAGGTAATTATATCGAAATTCAACTTCTGGATTGTGTAGTTGACTGGCTGGGCATTCTGTTCTTGTCCTCCTGTCAAAAACAACACTTCCAACACAGCGAGATAACCAGCTTTTCTTTTATCGTAGTGGTGGCATAAAGTTGTTATGTCCCGGTGTTTTAGGGTTCTGTTTTCGTCAATCTTTTGAGCTTCGACAGTGGAGCGAGGATCGGGGAAGGGAAAATATACTGACTACATACTTTGCATTTTTTGTTTTTCCAGATTCATATTTCAATTGCGGGAGAATATCTTCAAGCCCTGCGCATGCAGTTGCTTTTATTTTCTGGCTCTTATTCATTCTCATCGTGAAGTCAAACAACATCTCTGCCCCAAATGATGAGGAAGGACATGCTCTTCGTGTTTTCTTTTGCTTCTCCTTGTGTCTTTCAGTTGGCAGCTAATGGGGTGTTATCCAGTATGCGCTGGTGTTTCTTGCAATTAGCTGTGCTAACGTGAAACTTTTCGTCACCAAGGTTTTTTATGCAAGGATTTTGTTTTTTCCCCTTGTGTTCTAGTTGGCGGAATATTCCACAGGAGCACAAGGAGCAGACATGCTGTTGGAAATGAAGGGTTGGCGTGAAAGTGTCTGTTGTTTTTCTTTGGAATTTTCAATCAAAAGTACAAAATTTTACAACTAGTGGGTGTGAATGCAGCACAAAGGATGCAATGCGAACTGAATGGTGTGAATTGTAAATATTTTCACTGGGTGTGCATGTCCTCTGTACGTGTTTCAGTGTGTCTGTGTATTTCGGTACTTTAAAATTTGCCTGTTGAGAAAGACGATGTTGACGGTTAGAAGACCCAACAGAATTCATTGAAAATTTAATCGAAAAGTTAAATTCACTCACAAAAACATAAGCTTTGCAAGTGGAAAAGCATGCACGTTTTGATTATAAGTTTTTTCGTGCAAATGGGTTGCGAGATAAACTGATCAACGTCTTGCAAATAATTAAACATTTTATCGATTAATTAAAAAAGGTGTTACTAAGACACTTTAAAATGTGTGCATGTGTTCCCAACACTCAAGGATTACTAGGGAGAAAAAAAGAACACATGGTTTCTGATAGTCCCTTTTAGGCTATGATTCCAAATTAAGACTTCTGGTGGTTTTTGATACAATTTTTATAAATTGATATTGAAATATTGAGAACATTATTGTAAGTTTTTTCCTTTCAATATGAAATACAGAAGACAAGAAAGCTTTGTAGGCTAGCAGAAATGTCAATATTATACTGTAAATACAAAAACCGCTATGTGTTTATTTGCAATGTTCCTTCCCAAGTTAACCATTTTCAACAAAAAATTATCCAATATCAGAAGAAAATAATTGGGGAAGCAAATTAATTCGGTTTTCCCTCCTTTCAGAAAATCGCGCAGGCTGCATTTTAGGCCCGATCTTCATTGAAAAACTGTGACATTTGTCGGAAGTAATTAGTGTGCTTCAGCGTCTTTTTGATAAACCAATTTGTACCTTTTTGAAAATGGGCGGATTTAATTTAATGGAAGTAAAGTGCAGCTGAAGCCCACCAAATGCTAGAAGATATTTATATTGGATCCACCTTCTTCAAATGAAGAATGGTTATGAACTTCAAGAGTGGCTCTTTGAGCATCGAAGACAAAGAACGTTAACGCACGTCCAACAAGTTCGAAGATCAGCCTTTCGGCCAGAAACAACCGAAAGTATAATATAATTATAAAATAACACTTGGCCCCACGTGACGGTTGTGGTCAAGGAAGCTGAAATAAAAGATTCCACTCCACCTTTCGTTTTCTCCAGACCAAACTCCTTCCCACTACTGAATTAATTGAAAGACGCAATAGATATCACTGCTAACCGGATGGGGTTAGGTAGGACTCATTTTTAGAAATGGTATAAGCACACGAGCTGCAAACGTTGCACGGTGAACCATTGTATGAATCGAACTCCTCTGTCCGAGGGTTTAAATAATGGGCCTGACCTACCAGTCTGTGGGTTGTGCATGAGGGTAACTTCCTCACCAAGTAAAACATTACTCTTTCGGAGACAGCAAAATGCCTCGGATAAGGCCGGATTAACTCAACAACTGGAGTTATCGGAAAACACAGCACGACAACACATCTAGAATCGTTACGATCGACGTCAAACACTCCTCCAGTATTCTCGATGTCCGAACCTTCCAAGGTGCAAACATCGACTCGGATCATCACCTTGTTGTAGCCAAGGTAAGAGACGACGGAAAGCTACAATCGAAACACGTCGCTGGGAACTTTGCCGACCGAGTCTCCCTGAAACTCGCTCAGAGTTTGACTCTTCCTGCCCTGACAATGGAAGAAGACTGGAAGCGTTTTCAAGAAGCCATCAAAGCTGTCACTGATGTGCTGGGTTTCACGTCACCATCCAGAAGGAACCCATGGTTTGACGACGAGTGCAGGCAAGCGTATGCAGCCAAACAAAACGCCTACAAGGCAACGCTTCATCGAAAAACGAGGGCTGTTTGTGAGCTCTACGAACAGAGGAGAAGGGAAGAGCACCGCATTCTCAGAGGGAAGAAGAAGGAGCATGAGAAGCGCAAGGTCGAGGAAATGGAAAGGTGTTATGGCAGGAATGAAGTCCGAAAGTTTTACCGAAATGTAAAACAGTTATCCGGAGGATACAAGGCTCGGACCAAGGTCTGCCAGGACCGAAATGGACAGCTCGTAGTAGAGTCGCAGTCTGTGCTGAGAATCTGGAAGGATCAGTTCTGCAGACTCCTTAACGAGGATGACGGCCCCAATTCCGCTATTAGGCAGAATGTTCGACTCGATTTGGACGATGATAGACAAGAATTCCGTCCCCTCGACTAAGATGAGGAGAAGAAAGGATGGACTGCCAGCAGAACAATTTAAAAGAGCTGGAGATGAGTTGAGATGAGCACCACCTCATCTGTAAGATATGGTCGGAGGAAAGCATCCCCGATGATGAGGAACTTCAGCGTCGTTTGCCCGGCCCACTAAAAGGGAGACCCCTTTGACTGCGATTATTACCGAGGGATTCTCGGTGTCTCCTTGACATCGTCTACGACATACTCTCTGCCGCATTGTGTGAGCCTCTGACACCGTTTGTCCATGACCCGATAGGTCCCTACTAGTGCGGTTTCAGACCAGGGAAGTCCACGATGGACCAGATCTTCACTTTACGGCAGTCACTCCCTATTCGGCGATTTTATGGCCGCATAGGACAGTGTACATAGAGACGAACTATACAATGACATATCTAGTTTAGGTTTTCCTACCAAACTAGATAGATAGAACTCTCGCTGCCCCGTTAAGGTCGATAACGAATTTACCGAGACCTTCAAAGTCAAAAAAGTTTCCAGGCAAGTTGACGCACTGTCATGTGACTTCTTCGACATTATCCTCGAGAAGATCGTGCGTAACTCACAAATCAACACCAAAGCCACGATCTTCCAGAAGTCGGTTCAATTGCTACCTTACGGTGATGACATTGACGTTATTCGATGAACACGGCGAGCCGTCAATGAGGCGTTTGTTGGCATTGAAGCGGAAGCGGCTAAAATGGGTCTGGCGATAAATGCGGGCAAAACAAAGTACATACTGTCATCAACAAAGGGCACACAACATCGACGTCTCGGACGGAGCGTCACATTAGGCAACAGAAACTTCGAGGTAGTCAAGGACTTCGTCTACCTCGGCTCCGCGGTAAATAGGGACAACAACACCAGTGCCGAAATCAAACGCAGAATCACTCTTGCCGATCGCTGTTTCTTTGGGCTCAAGAGGCAATTGAGTAATAAAGCCCGAAAGACTAAGCTCGATTTATATAACAGCTTGATCATGCCAGACCTATTTTATGGCGCGAAAACATGGACATTACCAAAGCCGGATAAAGAAGCCCTTAGTCTTTTCGAGAGAAAAGTTTTGCGTGCGATTTTTGGTCCTGTTTGCGTTGATGGCATCTGGAGGAGAAGATTTAACGACGAACTCTATGGGCTGTACAGCGACATGCGGCTGGTCAAGCGTCTAGGGATGCAACGCTTAAGATGGCTAGGCCATGTAGAACGTATGGATATCACTGCTCCGGCCCGAAAAGTCTTCGAATCTGAGCCATTGGGAGAACACAACAGAACACAGCCTAGGCTAAAGTGGCACACACAAATGGAAAAGGACCTCAACCAACTTGGATTACGCAACTGGAAGCAGCTAGCGAAAGATCGTGCTGGCTGGACAGGCATGTTGGTTGAGGCCCATGTCCACCCCGCACTGTAAGAAAAAGAAAACGAAAGTACAAAAGAGATAAGAAGAAGTAGTCGTTATGCAGTTTTTGCTTTTTTAGTAAAATCTATTGTGAAAAATAATGGCCGAATTAATTTTTACTCCCAATAGATAAGTAAACAAGTTCGATATTTGCTGGCAAAGAGAAGGAAACTGCTTATATAGAACGAAATCCAGCCTTACTTAAATTATTTCGTTCTTTGAAATGTGAATAAATTAACTCTCCAAAATTTGTTTTTCTCTTTTGTTGTTCGGACTTGTGATCTATAATAAATGTTAACTACTTTCTTAAAATTAAAGTAATATTTAAATAAGGCTGTAATTTTATATATTCTGCTGATAAGTTCAAATTGTAGTTGTCTTCGAATTGAAACACTTTTCTTAGAAATTAGTAACGAAAATTTAAAAGAAACTATATTGGTTAATATTTGTAGACGACGTATGTTAATAATAAAGTTTACGCATTGATTTCTTGTATTTGCTATTTTTTGTAAAACATGTTCTTGTTTTAAGTATTAGTCCGTTAAACCGCATACTTCTAAAAAAATTTCATCTTTCGTATCTCTTGAACGTACAACCTAAGTCTGTAAATTATAAAAATTTAGTTAAAGGAAATCGTAAGATAACTAGCAGTCAAAACGGATAGTATTTCCTTTAATATTCTTTCCGTACATTTCTTTTTATCATTTGATATCATTTAACAAACATTTATAAGCGAATTCCCACTTCATTCATAAAACACTGATAAAAGTAGTGCAGTAGTGAAATAAATTTCAAAAATCTGCAGTAATTTAGAGACATGGCATCCCTTACGACAACTGTGGTCTAATTAGTAAATGCCATCACACTCACTCTCATATGAAGGTGCATTATTTATGTTAATATTGCACGAAAATGTCATACAGGTAATGGGATAAAGCTATCAAACATGGCCAAAGGGCAACGTTCAGAACAGAGTACAAATACTATGAAAATGCGTTATTAGAGTTTCCTTATATACTAATCATTACTAATCATTAGACAAGTTTTGAAGCACTTTGACAGTAGGAGCTATTCAAATCTAGAAGCACATCCAAATCCTTCATTTCGCATCCTTACGTGTTCACATTTAAAATCAACGGCGATGACGTACACCCTTCAAAACGGATTCGAATCGGATTGTTTACAACTAGTTGGCCAGAACAATCGCATCCCACTCGCCAGTCCAATGGCATTAGGTAAACGCTGCTGCATGAGTTTTCCTGTATGAGCGAAGATAAATTTTAAACGATGCTCTGAAATAGTGGATCTGTGAAATCCAGTCAAAATGTAGGGGTTTGGCACGAGCGATTGGTCGGAGTGATATCCTGGCCTTCTCTTAGAGCAATGAGGGCTTTGGCTAACGTATCTGGCAGCAAAGCTGGCCTACTTTCGAGGCCCAACCGACATCGGTGCTGTTGGTACTACTGTAGGGATGCATCGGTAAATTACTGTATAGGGATTGCTGGTGGTGATGGCTGAACGTGGATATTTGGACCTGATGATGGAGGCAAACACATGTGGCTACATTTCTGGGACTAATTAGCAAATTGATTGAGAATACACGCGAGCAGAGAATGTGTATGTGAGTGTCAATGGGTGTACTGTCAATCGGAAGGAAGTGACAACAACGCTACTGGGTTGTATTTCCGTTTGTTCGAAATGAACGCGCAGGAGGTGCTTGCCGGTGTGAACATGGACCATGTACACTGAATCGATTATTAATCACCGTTATTTATTGTAGACATATTGATATTTTACCTTCAGTTGCGATATCACTCTGAATGCTACAGGCATATAATGGTACAATGAACTCGAAGGGACCGTGAGGGTTTTCGATTGTGGTGTCGGTTAAAAAGATTTTATTGAAATTCTCTTCTGACTTAATCCATTGGTGGTCACATGCAATTAATATAAAATGACTGATTGAAACGAATCGTGACGGTAATGCAAAAGTGTGTTGACTATCAAGACAAACAGCTCTTCTCATTAAATCCTTATACGCACAATGGTTAGCAAACAATTGACATACTATTGTAAAAACTTTTGCCTATTTCTGTGAACTTTTCGAATAAATTCAAAAACATTATATGATATGGATTATTCGAGATCTAACCAAAAGCGAAATCGAATTGTTCCCCAGGATTTCGTGTAAAATTGCCATAGGCGCTATTCCTTCATGTCTTGTGGATGTCAGTGGGTTTATTTTTCATCAGTTATGATCGATGCAACAACTATTTAGACGTTAAACAAAGTAGTGAAGTAGATGCACAATTACAGAATGAACTAATGCGGAACTCCAAATGGAGATTACTTTCAAAATATCTCATGCATTATATACGCCACTATGTCTTCTGAAATGTATTCTATTTAAGATTTCTTCCATAATTTTAGTCTAGTCGCATTTTTCTTAATGTTATACCTTATAGGACGCCTAGGTGAGAGAGTTAGTTACTCGTAAACTTACTTTCACAGTCACCACCAAAGCAGATGATTCAGAATATATATTTTTTTTCCTGTTTGGGGCATTTTTTTCGATTCACAGTATATATTGCTGTGGGATTTTCTTTTAAAATTAGGATTACTGTCCAAGATTGTATTGCTGCTCGTTTTTTACATGCTTATTGTTCTAAAAATCTCTTGCACACCCGATTATAGACAGACTTCAAACAAAATGAGCGGTCCGATTAAGTTAATTACCGCAGTCTTCCAACGGACTATTGCAGATACATTAGATGGCGCTAGTTGTCTTAGAAGAGACTATCTACATCATTGGAAATGTGTGACATTTGTATTCAACAACTAGAGTGCATCAAAGTCTGTTTAAGAAAACATTGCCATTTGCCACTTAGAAAACGCCTGGATTTGACCACTTCAGTGCTTGTAGAAATTTATGGTGTATGTAGTCTGACTGATAAATCATGCAGAGAGTGGTTTCGATGCTTCTTAATTGTTCATTTAAGCATCGAAGATAAAGAACGTCCTGGTCAGCCGTATCATACGCAAAATGAACTCGCAGAATCTTTGGGAGTGACACAGTAAACAATTTTAGTATAGAAGTTGAATGATTTCGAAATGCAGTATTTCACCTCGGAGCTGCTTCTTGTTAGACGTCAAGTGAAGAGATTTCTGCACCGGATCAAGACTGGATACATATAAATATTGGATATAGTTCTGCTACTCAAAGAAGAAAAATTCTTATACAAAGCCTGGCGAACCCATTCCATGAAACACCTACTGTTTAATGGTCATGCTGTGCATATGTAATAAATAAACTGCTGCCGAGCCATTAATAGGAAATGTAATAATTGCGTATAACCGGAAATAACTAAAATACATGATAAGCCAATTTTTGAAAATAATAATCTTCGGCCTACGTAGCTTGTAAAGAAACTACTTGGAAACGCTAAAATGGGTTTACCCCACCTGGCGCATTCTCCATACCTTGCTCTTTCCGAGTACAGCGTTTTTAAACGGAATGGATCAATGATTGGATTAATGCCAGGATAACCTCGATGTGCGCCACTTTAGTCTTGGCCGTCCTCTGTTGTGTTGCCCCTATGACTCAGAATCGAAGACTTCTAGGGCCGGAGCACTGATGTCCATACGATCTACATGGCCTAGCTATCTTAAATGTTGTATCCGTAGACGCTTGGCCAGGCGCATGTCGCTGTACAGCTCATAGAGTTCGTTGTTAAATCTTCTCCTTCCTTCTGGTGTTGACTTGTGACTTACGTATGATCTTCTCGAGGATGATTTTAAAGAAGTCACATGAGAATGCGTCGCCTTGTCTCAGACCTGGCATAATACTCAGAAATTATTTGACCACCCTCGTACACGTGGGGGTAAACATTGTTGCCTTGAATACAATCTGTGCCTGAATCTTTTCGTTATTGTGGATAAATTAAAAATTTATCTAAGAAAACTATTTAAATGAAACAAGCATTAAGCGTACAAGTCAGACCATGGTAGAAATAAAAACTTCTCAATTAGATAAATTCTCATGCCACGTTGTGTCACCTTCCCCCAAATAAATTTGATGTCGTCCAACGAATTCACACATCAAGACCCCCAGCAAAATGTATATCATATCATATTCCCGACGAGAGCAAAGCGTGTACGCTGACTTTCTGTTGCAACTACTTAGCTCCTCCACTTGACTTTTCCATAGCATTCTGTACCTTGAATGGCGGAACATGGCGTCATTTTAACACATCATCTCGTATACATTTTTAACGATATGTCCTCGTCTCACCTCATTCACACAAAAGGAGATTTTCGACACCCGGAATAAAGCGTATACATTTCATTTCATACAGCCGCGCACTCATCGTTGGCTCCTTCACCACATCGACGGTGGTGTGACAACAGGCACGACTTACAGCCGTCCCGCATCCTCCCTACTCGCCCTTTCACAGGAAAATGTCAATATTTCATTAGATGTGGAATCCTTAGCGTGGGCAGAAGAGGAATTTCCGACATCTCCTGGTTTCTGGCTGAGTTCACGGCATAGGACGGGGCTCCGGCAGGACCATGGACGTTTCTCGAGATTCACAAGAAAGCGCCAGCATTACTGCTGGTTCACAGCATGAATTTTGCATTTCGCATAAAAGGATTTCTTAAGAGCGGTTTGTGGAAGCGGATGATGTTTCGCGAGGCACTTACGTTATGTTTGAGCAGAAAGTTTTAACACCCAAACACCCCATTCTGGGTACACACATCGAGCACCTCCCGGGGGAATAATTGCGGTCATTCAGTTATAACGAGGATTCTATTATTAAGGCGATGATATTAGGTGGCGATAAATTATGTAGTGCAATCGGTATTCGGTCGCCAATGGGTGGGGCTGAGATTTCACCTCTGAGTGAGATATATTTCAGCGACGCAAAGACATATCTCTTCTGGTGGCAATCCTGCTGGTGGATTCCAGCTGTGAGAATACTTTTGGCACTGAGCATTGCTGTCAGGGTGGATGCTCAGTGGTATGTTTTCAGGATTTCAATGATGCTGGGTTTCTTCCTGTTACCGCATCTGCCAACAGCGACGCATCACGAGGGTAAATTGACAATTTTGAGGGAATATTAAGTAAGGCAGAACGTTTCGTTGGAACAGGTAGGAAGAAAAATAAGGGAATGAGAAACCAACGACGGGATGTCGCCGCGTTCACATTTACATTGCGGATGATGTACACTCGAGCGCACCTGGTAGATGGCCAAATAAACCGTTTTAACGAGTAGTGAAACAGTAGAATACTGAACTGGACAGGACATGTTCTGGAGAGAGATTGAGGTTCTTCAGTTAATATTAATGGAATTTTATTTGTTCTGAATCCGAGCTGTAAATTTGGATAGAAGTTCTGGTGCGTGTGATTCGGTCTTTAGCTCAGTTAAATCGAATTGGATTCTAAAATTCAGCGGTTGTTAGGATCTACGGGAGCTAAATGCCTGACAATCATGTTGATTTGGCGCAATACAATTTCACTGGTGGTGTAAGAGTCATCGTGAGAGTTTTACTTTGACCTAAAAAATATTTGCAACAACTTCTCAAGCAAAGTAAAGAACTACTCGTTTGTAGGAATTATGCAAGTGGATCGTCTTCGCATGATATACACTGTTTGGCTGCATGTGTATACTTTTACTTGCCATTAAACTTTGTATTTGATTGTAAAATCTTCGATTTTTTTGTAGCTTATATTCTGACTTCTTTATAGATTGGCTTCTCAGAAGGTCCCGACTTAAAAAATGCTGGAGAAATATTCGACGTCGACCTCGCAAATGTTTATCTAACAGAAGGACCTCCAGGTACCTTTTTGCATGCAGATAGGTTTCGCCAAATCGATTTGAATAATTTTTTTCGGAGGCATTGGCGTTTTTTCATAACTCTGGAGAATAAAGTTGCTTTAAACGTTGTTGTGTTCACGTTGTGCAGCTGTGATATTAATTGTGCGTTATTTCAATAAAAATTTGCTCTTATGATTCGTTTACACACTCGGGGCCTCAGCGTACATACAGCCGATCTATCCTCTAAGTGAAATGGAGTGTTTTGCAGATTTTTTGCTTAACTGTTCCCACACACTCCAACAATTGTTGTATACATAGTGGCCATATTTCAGTCAAGTCGAGGCACCTGATCACACTTTTTAGAAAGCGGATCTGGTAATATATAGAAACTATATCACCTGCATTAGAACTGTTGAGAGATAAAAATTATGCAAGACTGTAGCCGCTTGCTATGTTCGTCATCATATGTAAGTATTTAATTAAAGGTTTTATATTGGAAGGGAATATGGGAATTTCAAGTGGACGTGGATGATGCTACGAAACAGGTTAGTGGGTAAGTGCATTAGCTACGCGCTGAAGGTTCCAGATTTAATTTTCGAAATGGAGACCTGCCAACACGTTTACGCACCGAATCTTTAGAGCTGCTAACACCACTCTTTGAAAGTGCTTATAGAATTTTCTCAATTGACAACTGGTATTTTGTTTAGCAACCGTATGGCTCCATTGGCTGCATATGCAATTATTGAAGATATAGATTCACGAAAGGTGCTTTTGTATGAAGTGATGTTGATTCAGATAGCAGTTGTTTTTTTTTCTTAGGACATGGTGCTTTTAAATAGATCTGTTGAAATTGCAGATTCCGAAGAAAAATATCGGAACTGAAATAACAGCAAAAAAAAAATCGAAGTTCCGTAAAATAATTTTCATTAACACTGCAAATATTATAGCAGAATATTAATCCCGTGAATTAATGTCCGACAACAACACAATTCATCGTTAATAAAGGCATAGCGCCTGAAGATATCCGAGGGTACACAAATTTTGACCACGACAGTGATACGAGGAGCGCTCAATATATTCTCGGTATCGGGGTGAAGCTGTGGTTATATATATACATTGACTTATTTATCAAGTAACACTATTATTTTAGTACTGGTTGCCGTGGCGCAGTGGGTAGAGTGCGACGCTCACGCGCCGAAGGGTCTAGGTTCGACTCCCAGCTCAACACCAATTTTTCGAATTTTCACGGCACCACCTCTTTCGAGCTGCTGACAACACTCAAAGAGTAATAACTCTCTAAAAAAGCTTCTGAGATTTCGCCATTCGGAGTCGACAAAAAACTGTAGGTCCCTTCTACTCGTGAGAGAACAGTAGCGCGCACAACACGAGTATTTGAAGCAAACTAAGCCCTGGTTCCCCTTTTGACTGTAGCGCCAACAATTATTATTACTATTCTTTTAGTGCATTCATATACAATTTTATACTTATGTGATTACTAATTCGCGTCTTATCTCTGGATAAACAGAATCATAACGGCAACTGAGAAGATGATGGCGAAAATTGAGCATCGCGCTGTAATTAAATTTCTCAATAAGAACGGAAAAAGGTAAAAAAACTATTCAGGAAGAGATGGTGGCTGTTTACCAGGGCTCCGCACTTTCATTATCAACTGTGCAAAAGTGGTCAAGTGAGTTCAAGAGAAACAAAGAGAGAGAGCATTGTCGACGACCCCCGCTCAGGCAACCCGGCTACTGCTTGTTCGGGAGAAATCATCAAAGAAGTCGAAAAACTTGTTCTTGAGGATGCCCGAATAACGGTGAAAATGATGGCAGAGATTGCCAAGCTTTCAAATGGTACCATTCACACCATTCTTCATGACCATCTTAACCTTTCAAGGATCAATGCAAGGTGAGTGCCACGAATGCTCACAGCGCCTCATAAAAAAGGGAGAAACGCATGCTGTAGAGAGCTTTTGGAGATGTGTAGTGAGAACGCGGGCGTCGTTACGTATCGAATTTTTACTGGGACGAAACATGGGTTCACCACTATGACCCTGAAAGTAAGACAAGAGTCCATGCAGTGGCATGAAAAAGGAACAGACCCCCCGAAGAAGTTCAACGTCACTCCGTCTGCCGGGAAGCTCATGGCCACAGTTTTTTGGGACTCAAAGGTAATCTTGCGCATTGAGTTCTAAAAAGGTGAAACCATCAACGCCACAGCCTATCCTTCCACTTTTCATAATTTGCGGGAGGAAATTAAAAAGACAAGACTCGGTAAACTCGCAACGGTTGTTTTGCTTCTTCATGAAAACGCTCCTGTTCACCAGACGCGAGTTTCCAAGGCTACTGCGCGAGTTTGTAGTTTCGAAGAATTCCAACACCTACCATATATTCCAGACCTTGCTCCTAGTGATTATTTCCTGTTTCCGGATTTTAAAAAAAAATGTTTTCGTGGAATAAGATTTTCGGATGATGAAGAACTCAATTCGGCAATAAATGGGTATTTTGCAGAGAAAGAGGAAATATATTTTTTTCAGGGTTTAAAAAAGCTTATCCCAAGATGTAACAAATGCATTGTTGTTAGAAGAGATTATATTGAAAAATAATAACAACTTAAATTGAATTCACATTTTCCTTCATATCGATACCGAGAATATACTGAACGCCCCTCGTATTCGTAGAGCTTTAAAATTTTTTTTTTTAATAATTTTAGAAGTGTTTAGTCCAGGAATCGAACTTGAAACCTTGAAA
This sequence comes from Eristalinus aeneus, assembly GCA_955652365.1. Taxonomy (NCBI): domain Eukaryota; kingdom Metazoa; phylum Arthropoda; class Insecta; order Diptera; family Syrphidae; genus Eristalinus; species Eristalinus aeneus. The sequence goes on along the minus strand of OY019130.1, from coordinate 63,343,003 downwards.
GTATAAGTGTCGCACTGCCTTGAATTCTATTGAATCAATTAAGTTATTAAGTGTTAATTCTCTTGTAGTCACACAAGTAAAAAGTCCACTTTATTCATTTGTATGATTCGCTTTCCTTGCCGAACGTCGTTTGCTTGTATTGTACACTTTTTTTGTTTCTGCTCTCGAATATTTCATCCAGCGATGGATGTCTCCATGCAAAAGTCTACACTATAAAAAATATGGCCATCCTTTCTTTTCTACAATCTTCTTAATGTTTTAACCTTAAGACATTTGTTTAAACTTTGTTTTGTAAGAAATATACAAGTACTTTTGACATGCCAGCCTGCCTCTTGATTGTTGGTGATAGTTGGAATGTGTGTTTGTTGGGAAATTCTGTTCCCGATACGTCACACATTGTTCGTTTGTGGACTGCATGTGACGGGTTATTTATTAGTATATTGCCAGGTTATTATTGATGCCAAAAAAAGCTTATTGATGCCAAAAAGCAAACAAAGAAAATATTATTTCTGTGGACCATTTGAAAAGCTAAGAAAAATTGAGAAACCAAAACTGACACCATTCCGATTATATATACATTTTCAAGACACATCACGAAATCACCATATGGCGTGTCAAGGATTCTTGTGTACGTCCTGTTCATTCATATCTCTCCTGAGTTTTTCTTGAAATGATAAATTGTTCTTCATTAACAGGCAGTGTAGCACCGTCATGGGCATTATCCGCGCGCCACTTCATGAAGTTCCATTTCCTCCATTACGTAATGCTCTCACCTAGCGTAAGTGCATTTCACATGTTAATCGCGTGGAGTTTTCTTCAATGCGTATATAATCACGATTTAAGGACTATTTGCTCCCTGACAGCACGACATACTGAGCAAAACTCACGTGTGCTGAATTAAAATCAAATAAGAGTCAAATCCAAAATCTAGCATTAGGGCGTCAATTTTGGAATCCATCCGGATGACGAACGACATCGCAGATCCCAGCATAAGAGAGCTAAATTGAATATTGATTCCTACTTCGCCATGCGAAAAGCGAGATGAAAAGGATGAATACAACCCAACAAAAAAAACCTTATAGAGACAGGGATTGACATAAACGTCTTCGCACGTAATCTCCTTGCCAGAAGTGAGAATTTTCCTCTTCCCGACTGAATCAATCGGCCAAACTAAAAATAATTACAACGACTCTGATGTGTACTAGAAACAATGCCATCACCATCTCTAACGCAGCTCTACGTGTGGAGCCTGGTGGATGGAAAACGAGTCCAAAGATTATCACGTGTGTAGATGTGTCGGGTTGGCAGCAACCGGCGGCCAAATGGGCCTTGCGCCATGATTATTGTGTCTCCAAGATGATAAAGCAAGGCAGAGAAAAGTCCATAGACTGGCGCAGAGGGCACACAAAACAAAAAAGGCAGAAAAAGGAGCCAACTGAGGAGAAGCGAAATTATCTTGGACAACGGAGAGTCCCTAATCTAATCACGACAACGAGGAACACGGAGTTGAAATGAAAAATAGAGAAACATAGTGTGAAGGTGGCGTTAAGAAGGTACCAAGGATGCCAGGGATGGAGATGAAGGAGTGCAATCGCTTTAAGAGGATACAACCCTTGCCAGTTGTTTCACTCTGTTATGGCCTTCGGATGGATTTTGTTGTTGATTGAGATCTCAAAGGTGAAAAGAAAGTGAATGAAGTGGATTTTTAATTAAGGTAAAAGCATTGCGGGTGAAGACGATGCTGTGGCATTGTCTTAATCCCAGCACTTGCATGGAATGAGAATTTTTTTGTTTTTCTTCAGACCGTAATGTGGGTTTTTGTCTTAATATTTTTCGCACAGAAATGCATTCAAAGCTCGACCTTGACGTGCTATTTTGGTTTTTTCAATATAACTTTTTTGCATCTAGTTACAAAACTATTCAATGGAAAATCAATAAGTCTCTTATGCAATCACCAAGTTAATGCTAAACGAAATGATTTGTACTAGTACAAGTTACATTCTCATTTGTGTGTTTTAAATGCCGTTGTCGTAGTCAACGTTAACAAGAAATAGAAAACAATTTGATGAAAATTAACTAATTACTGATAGAGTTAGTCATCACCTACGCAACAATTGGAAACGGTTGAGCATTCAGAATGCTATTAAACGGTTATTCGAGATTGAATCAGGATATAATTACCGTTTTCTTAACAAGATTTTATTTGAAAATGCGTCACATATTTTACACCGGTCTCAGATCTCAGAAACCGCAGACAAAGGTTGATAATAATCTTGTGAAAACATTAAATGAAATTTTTTGTTCCTCGTCGTTTCCTCGTTCCTTGTCTTCATCCTCGTCTGACATTGGGACTTTGCTATTCAAATCGCTACATAAAAATCATCACAAATATTTTGATTCAAAGAAAGCAATCGGATTCGACAGTATGCTCTTTTTCATAATTGGCATAATTGGCATGCGCTAAAGAGACCCCTTTCCTTACATACGGGATCGCGATTATGTTACAACATGCGAAGATTTAGAAAACGAGAGGCTGATACCGTTGCACATTGGTTGTGAATGTCTCTAGATTGCTGGACGGAGCATTCCACATTCGTTTGGCGAGGGTTTATAGCAAGTACTTAGTGTACTTAAGAAAAGGGGTTAAGAATGAACTGCTTGCAAGCCAGAAATGTTCATTTAAGATGTGAAAAAATATAAATGACGCGACCTAACATCATTGTCCGAACTAGGTTACCGATTTCAAATTTTTATTTAGTTCTCTGTTATATTGCTCTTGAAAGCTTGTTTTTTTGCATCCATTAAATCCATTTCGGAATTCGGAAAGTATTACAACCAAGATTGACAGAAAAGATCAATCGATTTTGGTGTCAAGTTGCAGAAGTATGGTGAGTTTAAGTTCTTCCATTCCTTTGGACTCTGCATGTTCGGATGACTTGTGCACTTATCGCGATCAATTAAATTGACGAGTGTGCTAACTTATGTAAAGGTAAATACTTAGAGTTGCATCGGATTGTATTAATTTAAACAAAGAGCATCGCAAGTAAATTTACTTAATGCCTCAAGTGTTTAAAGCCATGGTGAATTATCTAAAGAAACTGGAAGTGGTTGTCAACTTTTTCGTGGGCCTTTCTCCCATTAGAGCGTAAGCTCGCTTGCAAGCCAAAGGGAAGCTTATAGCCCTTTTGCTAGAAATTGTGAAATACTGCACTGAACTGCCTCGACTACAGCCTATATTTAATGTAACCTCTTGGCCTTCCGGAAGAATACCAACAAACTAGCCTAGAGCTTCAGGTCCAACAACATCAACACCCAACAGCCGCCTGACCCGATAAGTGTACAGCAGTGAATTCACCTCCTCCACAGACGTTGTAGAGAGATTCATACTTTAGTGCCTAGCAAAAGTGAAGTATCCCATTAGTATGCCAACAAGGCATCTGCAGCAGAAAAGCCGCGGATTTCCTGCGGATGTTTTGAACCATCTCCTTGATTGTCCTGTATTCCAGAACCATGCCAACTCTGGTTATGTTGTCGACAGACCCAACTGTCGATGGAACTGTAATTAAGAGCGCGGGAGGAGTGGACGCAAGCTCTATGAATGCCTCTTTTGATCCTTGTCCGGCAAATTCATTGGCAGTCTGTTTTCCTATGTTCCCGGCACCCATACAAGTTTTCGTAATATAATAAAAAAATAAATAATTCCTATTGAGTTACATTTTATAAAATTTCTGTTTAATTATTTTATTTTGCGTCAAAATGCATGCCGCCTTAAACCACGTATCGTATGATTTGTTAATACGAAAATTACAACATCAACGAGTTTCATGAAATTAATTCAATTTAAATATAGGTTCCAATGGAATTGAATCAGTGCAACATCATAAAGTCTGCAAAAGCCGTAAAGAATATATTTGTTTTAAGGATAAGTAACTAATTCTACAATGAGTCCCTGCATATTCATTCATTTCAAAGCGATGTAGAGTTATTTAAATACTAAAACCATCCGCTCCTGAAAATTACAAAAACGAACATCAATTTAAATGTAAAGTGAGTTAAATTTAAATGAAGCTCATCAGTAGAAGAATGGAAGGGACATGATTTACTTTCAAGTTTTTCTTTAAAGTAGCCTCCTTGAATGCCCTTTTAGTCGTGTGCCTGTACATGGTTTTCCTTTTCATCCGTGTTCTCATTTTGTCTTTTTCCGCCTGCCTATGTGTCCTTTTCTAATTCTACTTCTCGTTGGCCGAACATTTTTATGTGTTCCTTAATTTAGCCTTTTCTCCAACGGGGAACACTAGGATTTTTTTTGTATTTCGTTGTTGCTCGTCCTATGTTGCCGTGCTAGAATGAAGCATTCTAATGAGAAAACTTTTATTAGTTCCAACGACCTTCTGCTAAGGAACATCACCGATTTAGTTAGGATGGTCACCAATAAATTCATTTTTTTTTTTCGATCAAAAAGTGAGAATACGAGTAAAAGGAAACACCGAAACAGGGAGGCTAGGGAATGGGATGGACAGGTTCTTGTTTCATGGGAACATTAAAAGCGAGTTCCGGTGATTTGTGTTGATTTTTTTTCTAATCATGACTATTTTATGGACTAAATGGAAAACAATTCACCATTTAGCGATGGGAGGTTGCCAACCGAACGCTTGATACTGAATTCAATAAGAAAACAAACGTCGCTTGTAGAAGGTTTTTCGAGCATGCCGGCGAACATGAAGGTAACTACACAAAACAAAAGCGTTCATAAACAACCATCCATCAAAAGGATGAACATAGAGAGGAGAAAAAAGGGCTTCAAGATACACATAATTAATGTTCTACGAGTTGTCTACTTGTGGTTAATTAAAGGGAATGGAATGTTATAAGCTTGTTATGGCGAAGTGTATAATGATTTGATATGATGATGAATGCAGGATGAGGATAATAGGATTAATTCGAGTACAGATATGTGGTTGGTTGTGCACTGTGTGACTTGAAGCAGCAGTAGCTGGAAACATTTTAGCTGCTAGAAGTACACTTGGACCAGGGATCTTCTCATATTCCAAACAACCACGCTTAGTATGTTCCGAGAACCCCAAGATTGAATGATTGAAAAATTCTCAAGCAACCTCTTCAGGTGTTGGCTTTTCGATAGGCTTAGGCACTTATTGGGGGATATCAGTATTTAGAATCAAAGCTTTGATGCGCATCAAAACACTTGTTCTACTTCTTAGGTTTGTATTGTAAATAAAGAAGCGCAAATAATTATCGGGAAATAGGTATTTCGTTCATTATTTGCTTTCAAATAAAAATATTTTACTTACTTATTGTTTACTTATTTGTTTACTTATACATATGGCGTGATTCCGGTCCTCGCGGCCACTCGGTTTATTGTTGAGGTTTTGTTGGTTTCTATTAAAAGTATAAAAATTGGGGTTTCTGAAAATTATTATTTTTTCTGTTGCGTATACACAGAGTTAATCTGATAAGCAAGTATACCGCAGTCGCAAAGTTAAGTTCCGAAATTCGAAATATGTTAAGAACTACGAATACAATTGACTCTTTGTATTCTGGGTGTTTGTGAACTTTTGAACAGCTGTTGGAAATGAAAAGCAACAGTAACCATTTTAACATGTTATTTTGCGAACAACATTCAAATACACATAAAAACCTAAGTATACAATTCGCGCGAGTTATACATTTAGTCAAACGCTTTTCAGTGTGGTCTTAAGACTGATTTTTATTTATCAAAATATTCTTAACCTACAGTGCGTTAATATTAATGACCTACCTAATTCTATTTACATATTTACTCAGTAAGCTCAATGAGTTTCTTGACTTTGTTATCATATCAGCAAAACGAAATTCATGACACTCATTGCTGCATTGGCACAATGAAGTTCATGACACTTGTTGCTGCACTTTAACTCGCCAATGGCTTTAATGGTTTCCTCTTGTTTTAAAAAAATTGTAATAAGATTAACAGATTGAAAGGTGTTATTTGTCTAAGGGAAGAAATAAATGCCTTTGTACTCTGATATTTAATTGAAAAACGTGGTGGTTTTGATAAAGATGGCGCAATTATTGATAATGCGATTTCCGGTAATTGTAAAATTTCTTCCGTCGCAAGTACTGTGAAATGGTGTATTATTCATGTTTTTTGCTATTACAGTTTCACTGTCGTATTCAATAAATTGTTCTAAGATATTTTTCTTAGATGGACAAGATTTCCTGAAAAAAGAAACTGCTCCTCTTCAATTTCTGTATAGGCTTGTTTTCTTTAAATATATGTATGGGGCACTTTTTCTATTTCGATTATAAAATCGAACCCAACGTCTAATTCAATGCTGTTTCTTGTCGGGATTGGAATTCAAAGTTTGTTATTAGAAGTGATCATTTCGACTGGCAATTTAATTACAAAAACTATTTTATTATTTTCGAAAACATAACACGATTTCTTCATTGGTTAGTAAGTTGGGATGTAACACGCCGATTCTTGCTAAAGCTATATTTTGTTGAATATCTTCAACTTTTTCCTTGAGAATTTAAGTTTGAACACTTGTTCAAAGAAAAAGAGAAGAAGGTTTCGGCATTGAGTCTTGAAGACAGATATTCGAGTTGATTGAATCTTCCTAAAGTTATGTGCCTATCTATTTCGTTTATGTGGCTTAATTCAGAAATACTATCATTAAAATTGGTATTTATCTTAATCTGCTGATTTACTGTCTTAATTAGATCGGGGTTGTTTCCATCTACAACCTAAAAGTGCTCCTCTATAGTTTGCTTATCATTATCATCCAGTGTACCAAAAAGCCATTTAAAGGTGTTGCCAATGATGTTAAGTAAAGCTGTCTTATACCTATGTGGGATGATAGTTAGAACCTTACTCTTGATGTTTTCAATTTCCTTCATCAAAATAGAACCACATATGAAATACATATTAAGAAAGAACGGAAGGATCTTTCTTAATATGTATTTCATATGTGGTTCTATTAAACCTAGTAAGAAGATGTAATATTTCGTTGGGTTCTATTACATGTAATAGTATTATGTCATATCTACTAACGATCTCTATCTTAACCATATTTATCTCGGCAAATCCTACGTTTGAATCAATTTGCTCAATTTTTAGAATTTGGGACGTCATTGGAACAAATGCTAGCAGGATTAGGCAAAACAGCATCATCTGCAAATTTTAAACGGCGTTTAATATTGGCCTCAAGTACATTATTTAAGGACTATTTCCCAACACTAACATAGTTTGGAATAAATCCTTGCTATTGCTATTCTCGGTTTTTATTGCGCTTTGTTATTGGTCTTCTTTTAGTTATATTAATTCTGTCGGCTACTGTATCTCTATTAAATAAATTGTTTTCTACTTCGAGTGGTGTAGCTTTAATAGAAGAATGAAAGGAAGAATTAAACCGCTCGACTGCCTTTGCCATGTGCTCCTTAATCGGTATCTTATTTTCTTAGTTCAAAACCCGAATTCGTTCAGCAAGGGTATTACTCAAGCGTTCCGCATCTGCATTGCCAGCATGGCTGTTTGGTTTAACAAAATAAACTTTAATGTTTTCTTCTTTGAAAAATTAAGTTTACGTTATTGAATTCATTGTCGCATATCATTTTCATCATTTTTCCCTTGATAGAGATATAAAAACGTATATATTCTATCAATGTTCTACTATTTGTCCTTTTTCGTAATAGGCCTCCTATCGTATATCGCTCCAGTAGAATTATCACAATTGTTAACGACCTTGTCAATTAGATTTCTAAGATCTGGGAAGAAAACTTTATGCTTCAGCCCCTCATAATAGGCAGTGATTCCAGAATGACCAGTTTCTTTTTTGTGGTTAAGAGAAATCTGCTTTATGCCTTCTTTATCATATGAAACAACTTTTGCAAAATAACGGCATTTTACGAATTTAATCATAGAATTAGCAGGAAATCGATTGAGCAACTTTTGTTGCACTTGGTGGTAAAGAGAATCGTTCAATTCTGAGTACACTCATACTTTTCCTGTACTGATATGTTTTCGGACTATATCGCCAACATTGTTAGGTATGTCTGGTTTTTGCATGAAAACTCGTTTATTGCCGAATATATTTTCCACCTCTTGATTTTTAATTTCGCATGGTATGAGCTGAGTCTTTAAAGGGTTCACAATCGTTTCCAGTGTAGGGATTTGATTGTTACTGGTTTACTCAGGTAAGTTGATTTCGTTTGTAGTATTGATTCTGCTCAAAAAATCAGCTCCATTTTTTTTTTCTTTACCTTTAATATAATCTATTTTTTCGTCATATTCTCCTAGTTAAATGATCTACCGTTGAAGTTTCGGATTTATGTCTTTTCCTATATGCTTTGTGTGCAACCACTGATGATCTGTGCATATATCGAACTCTCTCCCAAAAATGTATGGTCGAAAGTAATAAACTGCCCATACTATTGCGAGCAATTCCTTTTCAATAGTGGAGTAATGTTTTTCGTGTTCGTTGATTGTACGAAAAGCGAACGAAATGGGATGCCAGTCCTAAATTAATGCTGCCGCCAATGCGAAATTATTTTCATCGGTGACAAGCTTGAAGCGTTTTTTGAAATAGGGATATTTAAGTAGGATAGTCAGTAATGGTTTCTTTTAATTTTTCGAAGGCCGATATATAGTTTGGATCATTAATATTGACTTTTGAGCCCTGTTTCAAATATCTTACCTTGGAGTAAGCAATTTTTGCATAATTTTTAATGAACTTTCTATAGTATTTTTTTTTGATATATATTTTTGGGTTGTAGGGAGCTTAATATTTCGAATTATACGTATTTTATCTGGGTTTGGCTTGACACCTTTCGGACTTAGGATGTGTCCCAAATATTCTGTTTCTTTTGACAAAGATTTGCATTTTTCTACTTAAATTTTAAGTTCAGTTTCTTGCAGAGCCTGAAGAATTAGTTTTTAATTAAATGTTGAAGGCGCATGTTTTAATCCAAATGGCATTCTTACATACTCAAAGTGGCCAAAAGGTCTCAACGCTGTCTTTTTCCTATTCTCAGGTTTAACTAAGATTTGATGGAAACCTTTCGCCAAATCCAGTGTAGTAAAATACTGTGACTTTCCTAACTAAAATCTAAAATTGTATCAATATAAGGTATTGGAAATTTATCACTAGTAGTCACCTGATTTAGTTACCGGCAGTCAACTGCGATTCGCCATTTCTGGTTGCCACTTTTGTCTTTTTTTTGGTACGACACAAAGAAGGCTATTATATGGAGAATTGCCTTCGATCGCAATTCCCTGCTCGAGCATTTCGTTTTCGTATTTGCCTTTCGATTTCTTCATCGTGTACTTTGAGGTAACGATATATTTTGGAAAAAATAGGTTTGCTTGTATCATATTATTTCATAGGTATATGTTAGAGTATCCCCTTCTTTGTAAAAGATATTCTTAAATTTTTTAAAATATCGGTGATAAATATTTTTTCTTCTCCGTTAATGTGATTGACATCAATGTAATTAGAAATTGTGTCTTGGCAGGTAGGCAGGCAGGAGCAGCTTTTATATGGCTCCAAAGGGAAGCATGCGTTAAAATATATTTTTTCTTTGTCAATTTCAATATAATCTCTACTTAAATAGACGTTTGGATTAGAGTACATGTTTCTATTAGGGTGTGGATTTGAATGTTGATATATTTTGTTTGGGTTATATGTAGGATTGTCGTTTTTATGGGGTAAGTGATTTTGTAAGTTAGTCGCGGAATTGGAGTTAAAGTTCCATTGTTTTCTATGCTGCGTATCTATAGTTCTCTTATTGTGTAGTAATTTGAATTTGGAATATTTATTATAGATATGTATTAAATTGCTCTTCGTCGAAGTGAGCTCTATTTTTTTCTAGGAGTAGTTCTTTTAAGTCGGAATTTACTCTATCCGGTCTACACAAATCAGGCTTTTTTTGTATCATAGTCATTTTTTTTTCACTAATCGTAAAACTAGCTTCCTTAAAAACTGAGAATAATTCTCTTAGATTACAAGCCTTAACATTTCTGCAGTAATTGTAAACTTCGGCGTACGTTTTCGATGGTCTGAAATATTGTCTCAGCTTGTCTTTTATTTCCTCCTAATCGATGTTGCCTCCAGCCAATTGCCTGATGCATTTCACTGCTTCTCTTTGTATTTTCTCGTTCACTACAATTTCCAGAGCGTATTGGTATAGATGTCTGTCTTCTCCACAAAGCTTTTCCGCCGATTCCACCGAACGGATAGACGACGACAAACTGTACTTTTCGCTTAAGGCATCGGAATTGTTCGAGGATCTTATCCGGTACATGTTCACGTTGCTCTTTCTCCTTCGGCTTCGATTGTTGTTCATTTGCTGCTGCTGTTGTTGATGTTGGTACTTGCTGCTTCTGTTCCTGCTGCTGGATCTGCTCTTGTTGAACGATTACTTGTAGTAGTTCGTTGTTTTGTCTAATTTGCTTAAGTGTCTCCATTTTCACTTTAGTTTTTTGAATTTACGAAACTGTAGCACAATAAACACTTAGTCACTACTTCACTATTTAGGTCAAACTTGAAGTCTTTATTTTCTTTAATACATGTATTAAAAACACAAATTCTTTGGAAGTTCTTATAGCCTGCTTGAAAAAAAACTTTCAGTGTAATTCTGTGGAATTACTTATAATCAAATTAAAGGTTCAGTATAATTCTTTGGAATTATACTTCTGTCTACTGCGCCAGTTATGTATTTAGTCAAACGCTTTTGAAAGTTGTCTTAAGACTAAGATTTATTTATCAAAATATTCTTAACCTACCCTGCGTTAATATTAATGACCTACTTAATTCTATTTACATATTTACTCAGTCAGCTCAATGAGTTTCTTGACTTCGTTATCATATCAGCAAAACGAAGTTCATGACACTCATTGCTGCATTGGCACAATGAAGTTCATGACACTCGTTGCTGCATTAAAGGAAATTGACACGGCCCATTAATGTTGATGTAAGGTTCACACATTATAGCATATTTTCGATAAATCGCATTGAAATGTGATCCCCAATATTGCCCACCATATGCAATTTCATGATGGGTCCTTCCTTTCATGAGTCTCTCTTCACTTAGCAAACAGTTTAAGAATCGAATGACAATGCTTCGTTCAGACAACATTATTTTATCATATATTTCAGTTAGGTTATGTTATGCTTTGTTATGATCTTCTTCCCAATGTTGTTTTTGTGTTTTGTTCTTTTTTATTCTAAAGTCCCTACACTGACTTCGTATCTTATATCTACCAGGTATATCTGTATGAAGTGAGCGTCAAGATACAAATGTCTCGATAGGGAACATTTGTTGTGAACAAGCCCTTAATTTTCTTTTGTTTGTTTGCCATCTGTGAAAAATATTTAGTATACATCAAGTCATTGAACAGACAACATCATATATTTTAATCGTGTTAAAAATATCGAATTTTGTACCAGAAAGTGATGATTTGCGGAAAGCATTAATATTTTGTTTTCATTTGAAGAAAAGTGCTGTAGAGTCGCATCGAATGTTTGTCGAGGCATATGGTAATCTTGCTCTATCAGAAGCAACAGGCAAAAGATGGTTTCAACGGTTCAGAAATAATTATTTTGATGTGAGAAATGAAGAACGTGAAAGACCACCAAAAAAAGTCTGAAGACGCCGAATTGCAAACGATATTGGATGGAGATGACACTTTGAGTCAAAAGCAAATGGCAGCAATGTTAAATGTTTGCACAACAAGCAATTTCTGACCGTTTAAAAGCTATGGGAACGATCCAAAAGTGTGGAAAATGGGTCCCACATGAATTGAATGAAAGACAGATGGAAAACCGAAAAAACACTTGTGAAATTTTGGCTTCAAGAACACGAAAGAAAATCGGTTTTGCATCGGATTGTTACTTTCGATGAAGAATGGATTTATTTCAAGAATTCTAAACGGAAAAAATCATGGGTTAATCTAGGACAACCATCAACATCGACTGCAAACCAGATCGATTCGGCAAGAAGACAATGCTGTGTGTTTGGTGTGCTGTACCACGAGCTCCTAAAACCTATTGAAACCGTTAATACTGATCGCTACCTACAACAAATGATCAGTTTGAACCATGCGTTGATCGGGAAACGACCAGAATGGGCCAGAAGACACGGCAAGGTAATTTTGCTCCATGACAATGCACCTGCACACAAAGCAAAACCGGTTCAGGATACAATCAAAGTACTTGGCTGGGAGTAGCTACCCAACCCGCCGTATTCGCCAGACTTGGATCCTTCCGACTACCATTTGTTTTCATCGATTGGACACGCATTGGCTGATCAGCACTTTGATTCCTACGAGGAGGTCGAAAAATTAGGTGTCTGATGGGTTTGCTTTAAAAGACGAACAATTTTATTGGCGTGGTATTCACAAATTGCCAGAAAGGTGGTCAAAATGTGTAGATAATAATGGCCAATACTTTGAATAAAATGTTTTTACTTTCCCATTAATAAATTTGGTTTTTCAAACAAATCATTTCATACCGGTATACCTGGTATGTGTTTTGGGGTGAGTGTACTGACGTAACACGCGTGCTGCATACTTATCAGAGCAGTAATTGCGTAACTTTTCAAATGACTATCGTCCGGATGATCAACCCAAAAGTTATCGTCGACTACTATTGTCTCGTTTTTCATCTAGTATATACACAGTTTAAGCAACATATCTCTTGTCATAATTGTTATCAGAACAGTCGTTATTCACTGGTTTGTTGTGTGTTTGCACATTACGAATGAAAGAACAATTGTGCACGAGCGAGTGGAGTTCAGAAAATGTATGAGGTTTGATTTTAGGAATTTCTTTTTTTTTTTTCAATAATAATACAATTTTTTCAGGGAATATTTTTTTAAAATAATTTGGGAAGTACTTGCGTAAGCTGAGGATTGTAATTATTTTAATTAATTAATTTTAATTTTTTATTTTTTATTTTAATTTTTTAATTTTTCTTCAAATTTTCAACACTTGTATGCTAGCGCAATGCAAAACGAGAGTAAAATAGCTATCGTCAAAAACCGATCGTCAGGCCGATGACGATTAACAGTTTTGAGAGAACAAGAAGAAACTTAAGAAACTTTCGTTTCAACGATATCGTCGCACGATTGTCGCCTTCCGTGATTAAACCCCTGGAATTTCGAATTGCAAGAGAGTAAGACAGTGAATAAATGAATTCCGTTTAGTTGACTCATTGTTAAAATGGAGTACTTGACAATTATTTGCACAGCTTACCGAATTCGATGAAGACTGGACCACGTGGGAAGGACTTTTTCAGGAAACAAAATATTTAGTAGTAAAGAACTATAAAGAAAAAAAACAAATAAGAAAAAATTTCTATTCGATAAATTGCCAAAATTGTTGTAAAAGCCATTCAAAAAAGTTATCGAAAAAAAAAATTCAATTCAAGAATATATAAAATTCTAAGCTAGATCTGGATACGAGAGTTCGTATCGGAAATTGTAATCGAGACTTGAAAGGTGTGCAACCCTAAAAAATTCATCTCGTTTTACTTAGCGCTGGGTATCTCAGTTGAGATATTAAAAAACCCTTTCGTGAGTAAGGTTAACCGGCAAAACAGATTCGATTTTCCATAACCCCATCAAAATTGTGATCAGGCTTTATTGGAGTAAGATCATTTTGTCTGGAGAAAGCATGATTAATGTTCATGGATAAGAGGGACTTTTTAAAGGTTGGCGTAAAACAAACGCGGAGTTAAATTCCGGACATCCTGGGCGGAACTGAAAGGTGCGGTGCTGGGTCCGTAATGCTACTGAGGTTCCTAAAGTCGTCATTAAATTGGTTTCCTTTGATGGTACGATAAACCAATACGCCTAGGTGGACATATTGAAAACTTATTTTCAGGAAGTCCGGTCTAGAGGCGTATTTTTTTTTTAACAAGATAATAACTCAAAATACACCTCTCATACTCCTGAGGAATGCTTATTATATAAAGTTGATAACCAGCTGAGAAAACCACCCCATCGTCCGATTAAAAAGCAAAACTACACTAAAGGGAACACGTGAAACGCGAAGTACGAAAAGAGTGTTACAAAAAGATTGTCACAGAAAGAGTATTAGAAAAGAAGAAAAACAGAACCATAGAGAAACATCAAAATTGGTCAACTTGATGCCAAATCGAAAGCAAGCAAGCATAAAAATAAAGGAGTACCAAACAAAATATTGATAAGCATGAGCACGAATAAAAATTTCAGAAAGCATTTATTTTCAATATATATACTTATTTTGTAATATTAATTCGTATTTATTTAGCTTTAAGCTGAATTAATTTGTATACGCCTTGTTCTTCTTCTTCTTGTGGCGTTACAGTTCGGAGTGGACCTGGGCCTTAACCAACATGCCTCTCCAGCCAGAACGATCTTTCGCTAGCTGTCTCCAGTTGCGCACTCCAAGTTGGGTGAGGTCTTTCTCCACTTGTGTGCGCCACTTTAGTCTAGGGCGTCCCCTGTTGTGTTGTCCCAATGGCACGAATTCAAAGATTTTCGGGAGGGAGCAGTGGTGTCAATACGCTCGACATGGCCTATCCATCTTAAGCGTTGTATCCGTAGACGCTTAACCAGGCGCATGTCGCTGTACAGCCCATAGAGTTCGTCATTAAGCCTTCTTCTCCAGATGCCATCAACTCAAACAGGATCAAAAATCGCACGCACAACTTTTCTCCCGAAGCGACTAAGGGCTTCCTCACACGCCTTTGCTAACGTCCAAGATTCCGCACCATAAAGTAGGACGTGGATGATCAAGCTGTTATATAAAGCGAGCTTAGTTCTTCGAGAGAGGGTTTTATTACTCGATTGCCTCTTGATCCCAAAGAAACAGCGATTGGCAAGAGTGATTCTGCGTTTGATGTTTGGTACTGATGTTGTTGTCCCTGTTTACCGAGGAGCGGAGTTAGACGAAGTCCTTGACTACCTCGAAGTTTCTGCTGCCTAGTGTGACGCTCCATCCCAGACGTCGATATTGTATGTCCTTTCTTGATGACAGCATGTAATTAGTTTTGTCCTCATTTACCGGCAGATGCCAGCAAACGCCTCATTGACGGTTCTCTGTGTTCGTCCAATCACGTCAATGTCGTCAGCGTAAGCTAGCAATTGAACTGACTTCTGGAAGATCGTGTCTCTGGTGTTGAGTTGTGAGTTCCGCACGATCTTCTCGAGGATGATGTTAAAGAAGTCACATGACAGTGCGTCGCCATGTCTAAAGTCTTTTTTGCCATTGAAGGTCTCGATAAGTTCGTTACCGACCTTGACGGAGCGGCGAGAGTTCTCCATCGTCATCCTATACAATCTGACGAGTTTGGTAGAAATGCCAAAACTAGACATGGCACTGTATAGCTCGTCTCTATGCACACTGTCATATGCAGTCTTGAAATCGACGAATAGTTGGTGAGTGTCAATTTGCATTTCTTGGGTCTAATCCAGGATCTGCCGTAATGTGAAGATCTGTTCTATTGTGGAATTCCCTGGCCTGAAACCACAGTGACCTATCAGGTTGTTGACGAACGGTTTCCGGCGCTCATACTATACGGCAGAGAGGATCTTGTATGAGATGTTCAGGAGACTTATCCCTCCGTAGTTGGCGCAGTCAAAGGGGTCTCTTTTCTTGCGAACCGGGCCTCCTAAGTCGGGGGGACGGGATGTTTGTCTATTATCGTCCAAATTGAGTGGAACATTCTGCCTAAAAGCGGTATTTGGGCCGTCATCGTCGTTTAGAAGTCTACAGAAATGATCCTTCCAGATTCTCAGCACAGACTGCGACTCTACTACGAGTTGTCTGTTTTGGTTCCGGCAGGCTTTGGTCCGAACCTTTCGGACTTCCTTCCTGTCATAGCACCTTTCTATTTCCTTGACCGCGAGCTTCTCATGCTCCTTCTTTTTTCTTCTGAGAAGCCGGTGCTCTTCGCACAGTTTTGTCGTGGCTTCGGTCTACTTCCCCTAGGATTCCCTCCTACCACCGACACCAAAGGAAGTAGCGGAACTCCTACAGTACTTCGAAACGAAAGAGATGCTCTTCGTGATCTGTTGAGGCGCTTATGCTCAGAACACTTTTTGGGGCAGCAGCAAGTGTAACAAGAAAGGATCGCATCTTCTTGACTTCGCACTTTTGTCTTGCCTGATCATCAACGGCTTTGGTTTAGAACCAACATTCGTTACAAGAAGACAGGACTGACGTAACGCTATCAATTAGATATCTTAAGGCGATCACAGAGTGGAAAGTTCTATTGGAAGTGTCCATGTCGGACCATAGGTACATAGAATTCCGATTTGAATACGAAACCAAAATTTTGCAGAAGAGGAGGAACCCTAGGAAAACAAACCTAGTCAAGAATTGCACCTCTCCCAAAAGTAAGAGCGAGGCGTAAGTTTGAGATGGCTGTTCGGAATCTGAACGACACACTAAACAAATGCTTCGAAATGATATGTACATTCAAAAGCACAGACTTTTGTGGAAAAATCGAAACACTTGGTGAAACCAGCAGACTGGTGAAAGTCCTCAAAAGGCACAAACAGTGAGGCTGGGCACACTCAGAAAACCCGACGGTACCTATACTGAGTCCAAAGCTGAGATCCTTAAGCTCATGCTAGAGACTCACTTTCCTGGGAACCAGACCACAATTGGCTCAAGACCAGTGCCGATTTCCGAAAGTTTGGATGAGCAGACAAGCACTACAAGTTGAGGCTGGTATATGCCATCGCTCGTGGTAACAGATGATGCTATCAAGTACTCTGTTGCGTCTTTTGATGGCTTCAAGTCACCGGGTACCGCGCTGCTGCAAGAGGGCATATACCCACCACTACCGGCTATAAAAGAGTTTTCAATGCCAGCCTTGCATTGGCATATATTCCTAGCACATGGACTACAGTGAGGGTAGCCTTCATACTAAAAATTGTTTAAGGAGATTACTCTCTCGCCTAAAACTTCAAGCCTATTAGTCCCACTTCCTTCATGCTGAAAACCTTGGAGAGGCTGATCGAACTCCATCTGCACAAAAATTCATTACAAACATACCCTCTATCTCAGATGCCAAATGCCTTCCAGCGTGGAAAATCTTCCGAGACTGCGCTTCAAAATCTCGTCGGCAGAATTGAAAATGCACTTGACAGGAAAGAATACGCACTGGGCATTTTCATGTACAACGAGAGTGCTTTCGATAATGCAACTTTTGATGGTATGTGCAACGTGGCCTGAGAAAACGGAGTGAAAAAATCATTGGTTTAAAAAAAAAGCAATGCTAATGAACAGAACTATAATTGCGGAAGCGGAGTGTGACAAGTTTGTAATACCGGGGGCTAACAGGGACTGCCCCAAGGCGGAGTCCTGCCAATTCCCCTATGGTACATGCTTTTCGATTCTTTGCTTTCCGCCTTGAATATATCTAACACATATGCCAAGGCTTATTCAGATGATGTAGGCGTATTAATTACCGGACCATGCCTTGAGGCCGTTTGTGCAAGTGGGCAGACGGCTCTTGACATGATCGATAACTGGTGTACTGGGGATGGGCTTTTAGTCAACCCTTTCAAAACTGACGGCGTCTCTCTTCACGAGAAGGAAGAATCTGACTGGTCTGACTCAACTAGTACTTAAAGGTGACACTATTCCACTTTCCAATGAAGCCAAATATCTAGGTGTTATCCTGGATAAAAAAAACTTCTTTGGAAAAAGCACATTGAGACAAAAAGTGTTAAATAAAAAGTGTAAAAGTGTAAGGGAGTTTTGGCAAAACCTGGGGTCTATCACTAAAAAGATCTGTATAGATCTACACGGCAATTGTAAGACGACTTGATGATTGATATGCATCAATCGTTTGGTGGAACAAGCTTTCGCGGAAATACGTGAATGCTGCTTTCACCAAGCTTCAAAGAACAATTTGTCAATTTGCTGCACAAGGGCTTTCCCCAGCACACCTGGCTCTGCTTTCGATGGACTGATGAATCTCCCTCCACTTGACCACAACATCATAGGATGTAGCCACCTCCCGGCTAGAAAAGGAATGGTCTTTGGTTCCACTCGCACTGGAGCTTTGATGACCTCGCATACCGCATCTCCTATGACACTAGTCTCATGGACATCCCGGCTGTCCATTACGAATGAAAGAACAATTGTGCACGAGCGAGTGGAGTTCAGAAAATGTATGAGGTTTGATTTTAGGAATTTCTTTTTTTTTTTTCAATAATAATACAATTTTTTCAGGGAATATTTTTTTAAAATAATTTGGGAAGTACTTGCGTAAGCTGAGGATTGTAATTATTTTAATTAATTAATTTAAATTTTTTATTTTTTATTTTAATTTTTTAATTTTTCTTCAAATTTTCAACACTTGTATGCTAGCGCAATGCAAAACGAGAGTAAAATAGCTATCGTCAAAAACCGATCGTCAGGCCGATGACGATTAACAGTTTTGAGAGAACAAGAAGAAACTTAAGAAACTTTCGTTTCAACGATATCGTCGCACGATTGTCGCCTTCCGTGATTAAACCCCTGGAATTTCGAATTGCAAGAGAGTAAGACAGTGAATAAATGAATTCCGTTTAGTTGACTCATTGTTAAAATGGAGTACTTGACAATTATTTGCACAGCTTACCGAATTCGATGAAGACTGGACCACGTGGGAAGGACTTTTTCAGGAAACAAAATATTTAGTAGTAAAGAACTATAAAGAAAAAAAACAAATAAGAAAAAATTTCTATTCGATAAATTGCCAAAATTGTTGTAAAAGCCATTCAAAAAAGTTATCGAAAAAAAAAATTCAATTCAAGAATATATAAAATTCTAAGCTAGATCTGGATACGAGAGTTCGTATCGGAAATTGTAATCGAGACTTGAAAGGTGTGCAACCCTAAAAAATTCATCTCGTTTTACTTAGCGCTGGGTATCTCAGTTGAGATATTAAAAAACCCTTTCGTGAGTAAGGTTAACCGGCAAAACAGATTCGATTTTCCATAACCCCATCAAAATTGTGATCAGGCTTTATTGGAGTAAGATCATTTTGTCTGGAGAAAGCATGATTAATGTTCATGGATAAGAGGGACTTTTTAAAGGTTGGCGTAAAACAAACGCGGAGTTAAATTCCGGACATCCTGGGCGGAACTGAAAGGTGCGGTGCTGGGTCCGTAATGCTACTGAGGTTCCTAAAGTCGTCATTAAATTGGTTTCCTTTGATGGTACGATAAACCAATACGCCTAGGTGGACATATTGAAAACTTATTTTCAGGAAGTCCGGTCTAGAGGCGTATTTTTTTTTTAACAAGATAATAACTCAAAATACACCTCTCATACTCCTGAGGAATGCTTATTATATAAAGTTGATAACCAGCTGAGAAAACCACCCCATCGTCCGATTAAAAAGCAAAACTACACTAAAGGGAACACGTGAAACGCGAAGTACGAAAAGAGTGTTACAAAAAGATTGTCACAGAAAGAGTATTAGAAAAGAAGAAAAACAGAACCATAGAGAAACATCAAAATTGGTCAACTTGATGCCAAATCGAAAGCAAGCAAGCATAAAAATAAAGGAGTACCAAACAAAATATTGATAAGCATGAGCACGAATAAAAATTTCAGAAAGCATTTATTTTCAATATATATACTTATTTTGTAATATTAATTCGTATTTATTTAGCTTTAAGCTGAATTAATTTGTATACGCCTTGTTCTTCTTCTTCTTGTGGCGTTACAGTTCGGAGTGGACCTGGGCCTTAACCAACATGCCTCTCCAGCCAGAACGATCTTTCGCTAGCTGTCTCCAGTTGCGCACTCCAAGTTGGGTGAGGTCTTTCTCCACTTGTGTGCGCCACTTTAGTCTAGGGCGTCCCCTGTTGTGTTGTCCCAATGGCACGAATTCAAAGATTTTCGGGAGGGAGCAGTGGTGTCAATACGCTCGACATGGCCTATCCATCTTAAGCGTTGTATCCGTAGACGCTTAACCAGGCGCATGTCGCTGTACAGCCCATAGAGTTCGTCATTAAGCCTTCTTCTCCAGATGCCATCAACTCAAACAGGATCAAAAATCGCACGCACAACTTTTCTCCCGAAGCGACTAAGGGCTTCCTCACACGCCTTTGCTAACGTCCAAGATTCCGCACCATAAAGTAGGACGTGGATGATCAAGCTGTTATATAAAGCGAGCTTAGTTCTTCGAGAGAGGGTTTTATTACTCGATTGCCTCTTGAGCCCAAAGAAACAGCGATTGGCAAGAGTGATTCTGCGTTTGATGTTTGGTACTGATGTTGTTGTCCCTGTTTACCGAGGAGCGGAGTTAGACGAAGTCCTTGACTACCTCGAAGTTTCTGCTGCCTAGTGTGACGCTCCATCCCAGACGTCGATATTGTATGTCCTTTCTTGATGACAGCATGTAATTAGTTTTGTCCTCATTTACCGGCAGATGCCAGCAAACGCCTCATTGACGGTTCTCTGTGTTCGTCCAATCACGTCAATGTCGTCAGCGTAAGCTAGCAATTGAACTGACTTCTGGAAGATCGTGTCTCTGGTGTTGAGTTGTGAGTTCCGCACGATCTTCTCGAGGATGATGTTAAAGAAGTCACATGACAGTGCGTCGCCATGTCTAAAGTCTTTTTTGCCATTGAAGGTCTCGATAAGTTCGTTACCGACCTTGACGGAGCGGCGAGAGTTCTCCATCGTCATCCTATACAATCTGACGAGTTTGGTAGAAATGCCAAAACTAGACATGGCACTGTATAGCTCGTCTCTATGCACACTGTCATATGCAGTCTTGAAATCGACGAATAGTTGGTGAGTGTCAATTTGCATTTCTTGGGTCTAATCCAGGATCTGCCGTAATGTGAAGATCTGTTCTATTGTGGAATTCCCTGGCCTGAAACCACAGTGACCTATCAGGTTGTTGACGAACGGTTTCCGGCGCTCATACTATACGGCAGAGAGGATCTTGTATGAGATGTTCAGGAGACTTATCCCTCCGTAGTTGGCGCAGTCAAAGGGGTCTCTTTTCTTGCGAACCGGGCCTCCTAAGTCGGGGGGACGGGATGTTTGTCTATTATCGTCCAAATTGAGTGGAACATTCTGCCTAAAAGCGGTATTTGGGCCGTCATCGTCGTTTAGAAGTCTACAGAAATGATCCTTCCAGATTCTCAGCACAGACTGCGACTCTACTACGAGTTGTCTGTTTTGGTTCCGGCAGGCTTTGGTCCGAACCTTTCGGACTTCCTTCCTGTCATAGCACCTTTCTATTTCCTTGACCGCGAGCTTCTCATGCTCCTTCTTTTTTCTTCTGAGAAGCCGGTGCTCTTCGCACAGTTTTGTCGTGGCTTCGGTCTACTTCCCCTAGGATTCCCTCCTACCACCGACACCAAAGGAAGTAGCGGAACTCCTACAGTACTTCGAAACGAAAGAGATGCTCTTCGTGATCTGTTGAGGCGCTTATGCTCAGAACACTTTTTGGGGCAGCAGCAAGTGTAACAAGAAAGGATCGCATCTTCTTGACTTCGCACTTTTGTCTTGCCTGATCATCAACGGCTTTGGTTTAGAACCAACATTCGTTACAAGAAGACAGGACTGACGTAACGCTATCAATTAGATATCTTAAGGCGATCACAGAGTGGAAAGTTCTATTGGAAGTGTCCATGTCGGACCATAGGTACATAGAATTCCGATTTGAATACGAAACCAAAATTTTGCAGAAGAGGAGGAACCCTAGGAAAACAAACCTAGTCAAGAATTGCACCTCTCCCAAAAGTAAGAGCGAGGCGTAAGTTTGAGATGGCTGTTCGGAATCTGAACGACACACTAAACAAATGCTTCGAAATGATATGTACATTCAAAAGCACAGACTTTTGTGGAAAAATCGAAACACTTGGTGAAACCAGCAGACTGGTGAAAGTCCTCAAAAGGCACAAACAGTGAGGCTGGGCACACTCAGAAAACCCGACGGTACCTATACTGAGTCCAAAGCTGAGATCCTTAAGCTCATGCTAGAGACTCACTTTCCTGGGAACCAGACCACAATTGGCTCAAGACCAGTGCCGATTTCCGAAAGTTTGGATGAGCAGACAAGCACTACAAGTTGAGGCTGGTATATGCCATCGCTCGTGGTAACAGATGATGCTATCAAGTACTCTGTTGCGTCTTTTGATGGCTTCAAGTCACCGGGTACCGCGCTGCTGCAAGAGGGCATATACC
This sequence comes from Eristalinus aeneus, assembly GCA_955652365.1. NCBI lineage: Eukaryota > Metazoa > Arthropoda > Insecta > Diptera > Syrphidae > Eristalinus > Eristalinus aeneus. The sequence goes on along the minus strand of OY019130.1, from coordinate 63,320,814 downwards.
CACCACTACCGGCTATAAAAGAGTTTTCAATGCCAGCCTTGCATTGGCATATATTCCTAGCACATGGACTACAGTGAGGGTAGCCTTCATACTAAAAATTGTTTAAGGAGATTACTCTCTCGCCTAAAACTTCAAGCCTATTAGTCCCACTTCCTTCATGCTGAAAACCTTGGAGAGGCTGATCGAACTCCATCTGCACAAAAATTCATTACAAACATACCCTCTATCTCAGATGCCAAATGCCTTCCAGCGTGGAAAATCTTCCGAGACTGCGCTTCAAAATCTCGTCGGCAGAATTGAAAATGCACTTGACAGGAAAGAATACGCACTGGGCATTTTCATGTACAACGAGAGTGCTTTCGATAATGCAACTTTTGATGGTATGTGCAACGTGGCCTGAGAAAACGGAGTGAAAAAATCATTGGTTTAAAAAAAAAGCAATGCTAATGAACAGAACTATAATTGCGGAAGCGGAGTGTGACAAGTTTGTAATACCGGGGGCTAACAGGGACTGCCCCAAGGCGGAGTCCTGCCAATTCCCCTATGGTACATGCTTTTCGATTCTTTGCTTTCCGCCTTGAATATATCTAACACATATGCCAAGGCTTATTCAGATGATGTAGGCGTATTAATTACCGGACCATGCCTTGAGGCCGTTTGTGCAAGTGGGCAGACGGCTCTTGACATGATCGATAACTGGTGTACTGGGGATGGGCTTTTAGTCAACCCTTTCAAAACTGACGGCGTCTCTCTTCACGAGAAGGAAGAATCTGACTGGTCTGACTCAACTAGTACTTAAAGGTGACACTATTCCACTTTCCAATGAAGCCAAATATCTAGGTGTTATCCTGGATAAAAAAAACTTCTTTGGAAAAAGCACATTGAGACAAAAAGTGTTAAATAAAAAGTGTAAAAGTGTAAGGGAGTTTTGGCAAAACCTGGGGTCTATCACTAAAAAGATCTGTATAGATCTACACGGCAATTGTAAGACGACTTCTCTCATATGCATCAATCGTTTGGTGGAACAAGCTTTCGCGGAAATACGTGAATGCTGCTTTCACCAAGCTTCAAAGAACAATTTGTCAATTTGCTGCACAAGGGCTTTCCCCAGCACACCTGGCTCTGCTTTCGATGGACTGATGAATCTCCCTCCACTTGACCACAACATCATAGGATGTAGCCACCTCCCGGCTAGAAAAGGAATGGTCTTTGGTTCCACTCGCACTGGAGCTTTGATGACCTCGCATACCGCATCTCCTATGACACTAGTCTCATGGACATCCCGGCTGAGGTCACCAATAATACAGCTGGTGGAAGGGACGAAGTATCTGTGTCTGTGGCGACAGCCAAGCTGTGCTTAAAGCCTTATTTAATTCTTTAACCACTTCCACGATAGTCCTTGAATGCAAGTATTCCCTTTTCTTGGTTGAATACACTAAGACTTGTTTGAGTCCCGGGACATCACGGGATCAAGGGAAACGAGATTGGCAATGAACTAACTGGGTAAGGTTCTTAAGAGACATCCGTAGGGCCCAAACCACCTTGGGACTACCTGCATCCTTCGTCAGGGCCTCCAGGATGCAGGATGACCAAGAGTATGCTCCCTAAAGTTAGTAAGAAATCCGAATCTTTTCTGCTATCCCAAGACGGAAACTAGTGCAGACGACTTGGCGTACTTAGGGGACACTTTACTTTCACTATGCACCTAAGTCGACTTGGGCTTAGTGATGTCACCCTTTGCGACACCCGTGGAGAAGGTGAAGACACTTCAGAACAATTTCTCCGTCAGTGTCCCGCCTTTACTCGTATCAGGTGGCGGCTGTTTGGCGCTGATGTGGTGGGAACTGAAAACCTAAGTTCTATATCACAGAAGCGCATCCTGGCCTTTCTTCGGAAAACCAAGACATTTCATTAAATGAAGGTTACTCCCTGGTAGTACAATAGACCAGCATTTGAGTCCCAACCTCCAACAAAACAAAAATATTTAAAGTTTGTGTCAAAAGACAAGGAAGTAGCTATTCGTTTTGTTTGAAATACTTTTTTTTCTTTTAAAATATAAATCCGGAGCTAGTGCTAAAAAAACTTTTTTTATTTACTGTTTGAATTTTCATTTTTCTTTTCCCCCAGAGCAGTCCCCCTGAGATATAGTACACTTGTGTTAGCTTTTTTCCAATCCCCGATGCCCTTGATTTCTCTCAGCGATTGTGTTTTGTATTTTATTGTATTTCCTCAAATGTAGCAAAACGCCGTTCTTTCATGCGTCTCTTCAATCTTCGAAACAGGAAAACGTTGCAGGGAGGCAAATAACGAGAATACGGTGGTTGGACTTAATTATGGCCTTGCATTTGGCCAAAAAGTTAGGAACGAATAAACAGGTACATTACCGTATGCAAACCGTGAATAGTTTTTCCACAATTCCATACATTTTCTTTGAGTTGATGCTCGCGAGGGTCGCATAATTAATAACCCTAATTGACCCTACGACCACTCGCCACGGTAATCGAAAAAACAGTCAGCAAAAACTTCACATTTAATTGAACTTGGCGGCCCGTTTTGGCTTTGACTCTCCTAGGCTCTTACATTTGGACGAATGGACTTTGTTCTCAATGTTATAACCATACGAGTATACCCATATATTGTGACCAGTTATGACCCTTGTAAGCAAATATTGAGCGATGTTCATGCGACATTTACTGAGGAAAATGCAGCATTTTTGGAACTTATCTGCTATACGCTTCATTCCTGAAATTTCAAGGCATGAGCCAACCGATATGTTGACAACTTCAACGACTTTATGTATATAAATTTTCTTCAGTTTCTCAACATTTTCATCGATTGTTGATGTGCTGAGGTGTACAGGACGAGCGTTGTAATTCCCATTTTATCGACCTTCTTTGAAAAGCTTGTACAACTTGCAAACATTTTTCTTTACTCAGAGTACACTCACCGTATGTCACTGTCAACATTTGTGGCACGTTTGTGTGTTTTTGAACATATCCAACTTTTACGCCTTTCACAAACAAAATAAATGCGTTACATTGCCGAAGTTATTAACACACGGTCGAGAGGAATGTACCTACATTATAAAATAAAAACAAAAAATCAATAATCGAATAAAGGTACATTCGTGTGCAAATTAATTGGGACAGACGAAATTTTCAATATATTTTACTTTATTTTTGATAAAAATAAAAAAAATAACACAGGCCAATTTTTAAACTTTATATGGCCTCTATTGGCTTTTATGAGTGCGTTGACTTTTTTTGGCATTGATGAAACATGTCGTTCGCATATATTTTGAATTTCTTCGTCATGAAACCACATATCAATAATAGACGAAATCTGCTTAGTTAGTAAGTTAGGTTAGTTTTTTTGGTGCAGTCTCCCTTTCTGAATTTTCCTTTGCTAATTGTCAACAAATTCTCAATTGGCTTGAAGTCAGGGGAGTTACCAAGCCAATCCAGAACATCAACTTAGTGGTTTGCAAAATACTGCTTCGTATTTCTTGATGTGTGACATGATGCAAGACCCTGATGGAAAATTGAATTTGCTGCGGAACGGTTCCATAGCATTGAGTATATCCAGCATTTGAGTTATAATTCTGCGTATTTGGTGTTGCTCATCATAGAACATTCATCCCATCCCATTTGAAATTCAAGTGAATTCAGGAAAAAATCTAGATGTGAGAAGTCATAGGAGCAAATGCTTAGAAAATAGTACTTAAACATTTTATTTTGTAAAGGCAAATAAAAACAAAATCCCTACGTGCAGATATGAAAATGTTTTCATTTGGTATGATATGTAGAATGTAATATTAGTCGGAATCTGGGACCTTTACAAATGAAGTGTTACACCCTACACTTTACTCAACATTGGAGGTACCAGGTTTGATTTCTAACCTGAATTCCTCTCATTTTTTCCTTTGTGTTCCTGATAACATTCTAACAGTATAGTTTGTCAATAAAAAAAATTCACAAGTTTCACCGTTGGGAACGAAACTGTGGGTCTCTTCTACCCATTAAGGAATACTAACACAAACGAAACGAGCTGTTGAAGAAGCTAGGCATTAGAAATATATATGTATGTAATTTATGCGAACGGTGCTACTCGACGTAATGAAAAGTGCTGTTTAGGGTCCGCCAACTTAAGGGCCAACAAATATAGAGGAAATCATTCCAGTTCTAGCTAACTTCTTCTTCTACATACGTCTACAAACATTTCTATAAGATATTAATTAATTGCCTTAAGGAAATATTCACATTCTAAATAGCAGACACTTTTGAAGCCGACGCTCCAAACTTGACTGAAATTTGCTTATACGTGGAGTATCGACCAAACTCTTTGCATATTTCTATTTAATACAGCTTCAGTCAAATTAGGGGGTAGTCGCTTTGCTAAGGACGGTTTTAATTGTCGTATGAAACCGCCAATGAATGGAACTGCTCGTATATCGCTGTAGACAAAAACATTTAAGTGGAGAGCTGATGAAACGGAAGCTGAAACCTTGAAAACGATTAAGTCTCCAAAACGTTGAGTTTTACTTATGGCACCGAAGTGATTCAAGTCAGACTTCCATAGACTGCTTCTTTAAAATTAGACCGAGCTGAGCTAGAGAATTATATTTCTATCAACAAACCCATCCTTTTCATAGCTCCTACCTAGATTCATGGACCCTTATATCATGCTAAAAGCATTGATTGCATGTGTCTTCAAAACATCCATAAAAGCTGATAAAAAATTAGGTACAAGTCTGTAAAATTGCACTGTGTTCGCAAAAGTCAATCTACCAACCAATTTTTCAGTTGAAATAATACTATTCTCTGTAATTTATTAAATAGCATAATTTAATGAAATTGAAAGCTTAAATTATCTATAAGACTTATAAGGATGTGTCTGTAATTTTATACACATTTCAATATTAATAAATTCATTTCATTTCTTATTTTTTCATTTTCAGTTTTAAAAAAACTTTTTAAAGCAGGATTTTATGGGGTTAAGTCAAAAAAAGTTCATACACAACCATCTTACTGGGAGGAATATTGAAAACTTGGCATAACAATGAGACATTATAATGGTCAGAAATATCTAGGCTAAGTTTTAGTAAAAACCTTAGAGGTAGATTTTATCAATTATTAGAAAAGGGGAGAATAAACAGAATTAATTCCCAAAAACACCCGTTTATACCATATTGCTTCAATGTGAGCAAGTTGAAAGGCAACGCTTTCGTATTTTGAAAGCAGTTGCTCTAATTTAGCTCTGAATATTCCAAGCAAAGCTCACCACTATGAGGTATGTGTTTGAAGGACAGGTTTAAAATGGAAAATACTATTCATTAGTTTCGCAGCGTATAACACTCTCAAAGGCGAATGTGCACCTCCGCCTACGGGCAACGCTCTTTGAACACAAATAGCAAATCTTGAGCCGCAGAAGGAAATTGAGAGTATAAAAGAACATCGCATTGTTCCATTATACATTTGCAACTGTGTAAGTGGCCCAATTTGTCAGAAAACGAACCAAGAAATCCTCTCATCCGGCAAAGTTCAGGATTCTTGGTTTGCTAATATCCTCTGCACTACCTGCTTGACTGGTTCGAAAGGAGAAGCGGTTTCCGTTTCTTCTTCTCAACACGAAAGGTAGGAATATTTAAATATTTTATGAAAATGATCATAATCTGTATGTGGCACGATGTTAAGTACAACCCTGGGCCAAAAACGAAAACGCTCTCGCCTCGCCCCTAAGCTGGGCGTTCATAATTTCCGCTTCCTTTCTGCGTAAGAGTTTGAGGGCGCATGGACCCAGAAAAAAGTTTTTAGCAATTCTTATTTATTTTTGCTCCTTTTTTGTGAACATAAAATTTTCAAAGGGAAACTTCCTTACAGGCAGCACTTAAGTTGAGTGTATCTGCTGGAGGGTGCAACGGATGGCGGCGTCGCCGCCTCGGACCGTCCGGAGGTAGACATTTTAGTATTAAATATTCGCAATATGAAGCAATTTTAAATTTCAAATGAATAATTAAAGGCAATGGAAATGCTGACGGAGGTGAAGAAAACGTGGACAAAGAATAGCATAAGAGGAAGGAAAAACGAGAAAGCAAGGGATTAACAGCGTACTGTGACGATGTCCATCTGCTATCATCGTAATCGGAACGAGAGAAATCAACATATTCGACAACACTAGAGGTTTTCTTCATTCCGTTCGCGCCGCCATGACCGCCGGTTTTTTATTTTCTTTCACTCTAGGCATTTTCGCTAATTTTTTCCTTTTCTACTGTGATCGCTGCTGAAGTGTCTGTGGAATGAGAGGGCAAAATGAAAGGATGCCAAAAAGAAGTCGCCTCACTTTGAAGAAGAGAGGGGGATTACTTTGAAGAAATATTTTTTAATTTTTGTTGGCTTGACATCAAAGGAACTGTTTAAAAAGCCATTAAAAAGGGATACTGTATTCGTTGACTTTATAGAAAAAATCTTAGGAATATTTTTGATACATCTGATCCACTGCGGCAGGATTATGAGGTATTGTGACAACGGTGGGTTTCACCGTATGAAGTGTTTCTTCAAAGTTCACTGTATGTACCGATCCACACATGTACATAATGGAATATCCTCACTAAAAAATGAGATGAAGAATATTAGTCTACTTGGTTAAAGGAAATTCACAGAAATTAAATAAAAATCTTTTCAATATTCAACTTGAAAGAAAAGTTGTAGACTTATGACCCTATGCAACTTATGGTTTTTGTTATATAGATATAATATGTGGATTTTTCAAATTGTGAACAAATGCTCTTTCAGCACACACATGTGAAAGTTATGTTTTTATCAAACGCTGCCTCTGAAACATGTTTCTTAATTGTAACAAAATCGAAATTGCATTTCAGTTACTTTGAAAGATCCTGTAGCAATTAAATCTTTGAAAAAAAAATAGTAAAGTAATCAGAAGAAGTAATTTTTTTAGCAGATAACAGTAAACTATATAATATTCTAACACTTATGAACAGTAAAATAGAAATGATTTATTTAATATTAAAAATTATTACTTTTATATCTTTCCAAACATTTGTACTCGTTCAAAATATCTGAAAAAACGCAATGTCCCACTGCAACCACACAAATGTTTTAAACACACACTGGATGTATAAGATCATAGTTCTGTATTTTTAGCAATATTTTTTGGGAGATAGGTGAACCCCCAAAAGTTTTCTGTGTAATCATATTCGAATATCGTTCCCGAGATTTTGAGCCTAGACGATAATGCTTCTTATTACTCGAACATAGGCTACGCACCTGAAAATATTCCATTTATAAGACAGTTCATACTACAACTTGGCTATAATAATAAGCTTAAGAGATAGACTCCATGGGTCTGATAGGTGGGACTACCATATTCGAGTTTTTAATTGAATAGGGCGATAGATAACTAATACCCTCATTAAATATAGTTTAAGAAGTTATACAAAATGTATTGAAGCGAACTCACCACACCGAATAAATAGATGACTAAAGTCCAATTTATAGATATATTATAAAATACCTTTTGACCTTTCAGTACAAATTTAATTCCTCTAATTAATTTAGAAATATTGATTACTTAGGGCTTCGGCAGCAGTAAACAAGTCTTCCAAGCTAACACGGTCTTCCACTTGCTGTTATCAGATTTCAGACACGTCTATTGTTCGGTTTGCAGTAGTTGTGCAAGCTTTATATAAAAAAAAGGATGTGTAAGACTGATTTTGAAGTCGCTTACGATACTGCTGCCCTTTCTTTCTGTATAACTAAGCTACCCACTTTATCTCTCTTGATGGCTTTCATGCTTTCTTTTTTTGCATTTTAACTTTTTGAATTTAATCAATCACATCTTTTGCAACTTTATTCAATGTCGTTTCATCAGCTCTGTTCTGTATCGTTCTCTGTTTCGCATTTAAAGCAAACAAACACACGCTTTTCTGAACATTATGTGAGTTATGTGTCTTGTTTCATCAGCGCCTTTTTGGATATTAAAGGTGAATAGGAAAAAAATTTAATAAAATGGCGTTTAAGCAAAATGTATATGAACCGATCATTTATCCTTGACCTTTTCCGAATCATCTTTACAAAGGTATTCATCGATATTAGAAAATCAAAAGATTTGTCTTAACTTGGATTAAGTCCTGTGTCTCGATTTTTTGTCTGACGAAGTTTGTCTATACAATGATGAAAAAATTATTCACCAAAATTATAATATTCCATTCAAAAACTGACCCCGAAATTTTAATTTAACTTATTTGGTAAACAGTAATTTAAGCCCATTCAACGAGACTACTGGCATTTTGTGTACGTGTGTCTTAGTAAAATCAGTAAATCAACTAGAAAAATATAAAGCTCTGTGAAAAATAACAAACTATAGTACTTCATTATACTAATTTGAAAAGGCACAAATTGCATATTAGGAGGACGGATTAAATTTTTTTAAAGTCAGAAAAAAATCAGTCACGATTTGAGTAGGCGTGTTGGAAGACTTCGACTGAATTCAAGAATAGTAAAATTGAGGATTCCCCTGTTCGTTATAGCCTAACACAAACAGCACATTCTTGGCGCGTATTGGGACTATTATTCAGATATCCGGTAAAGGGGACCATTATCTACACTAAAACGTCTTTAAATTGCATAAGGGACTATTTTCCTATGAAAATCTGCCCATGACAGTCACCCGTAAGTCTGTCAGATTTAACCAAATCAAAATGAGTTTTAACTTGGTTTCCACACGGTACGAAGCTCTATCATTTTGAAATATTGCAGAATAATATCGACTTACTTAGTTCCTAAACGAAAAATGTAAGAAAAGAGAGAGGGTTTTGCTAGAAAGAAAAATTCACGCTTATATTTTACATTTCTTTTTTTTTTTTGTTTTTCGTGGCCTCGCTGGCAAAGTGTGTAGATTTCGACGCTCACACGCCGAAGGTCTAGGTCCGATTACCAGCCCAACATGAATTTTTCAAATTTTTCACGGCACCACCTCTTTCCAGCTGCTGACAACACTTTTTATATTATATTATATTTTAGTATTAACAGCATTGATGGCGATAAAACGTGTACGACACTAAGTCCATAATAATGGGTTGCCCTAAAAAAAACCGGCGATTTGTTATAAGTACGGCGTTGACTAATTTTTTTAACACCTTGTGGCCGCCGTGGCGTAGTGTGTAAAGTGCGACACTCACTTTACACACTATTTTCACGGCACCACCTCTTTCGACCTACTGACAATACTCAAGGGGTAATAACTGTTTAATTATAATCGTCAAAAAACTGTAGATTCCTTCTACTCTTGAGAGAACAGTAGCGTGCACAACACGAGTAGTAGAAGAGCAAGGTCCTGACTCTCTGTAGATTGTCGCGCTTTACAATTATTATTGTGACTAGCATCTTCCACTATATAGCCCTGACCTTACCGCTGGACTACAATTTTTTTTTTCGATCTTCGAAAATGATAGGGCTATGAAATCGCAAGTGGTTTAGATTGTTGCAGATAATACCAGAAGCTCTAGAATAATGATGTTGCCGGAATGATGGCGAAAGGTCATCCAACAAAATGCTAAATATTGATTACAGTTCATTCTTATATTTGAAAAAAAAAATGTATTTACTTTCTTTCAAAAATTTCATATAAAAAATTTCTTTCAAATATTTTGTTTTACTTGAGAATTTTAAACAAGAACATATTTTTGAATTCCAATTGCTTTATTTTTTGTTTTTGATATGTATATTCTTATATTTTCTTTATTCCTTAAGTCTAGTTATTAAAAACGCTCTTACTGGCCCTATGCGGGCACTCTAAGCTCATCTGTTCTATTCTGATATTTAATAGCCTTTTAGCATGTATTCATGATTTTGTTATCGTTTTAATTTTGACGACACTTTTACAATTTTATTACTAAGAAAAGATTTACGAAATATTTAGCAATATAATTATTTTTTTCTAAAGCTTACTTAATACTAAATAATAAAACCTAAAAAGTGCACAAAACTATGCAAACTATATTACAACTTATTTGTTTTTTTGTTTTATTTATTTATTATTTAAATTCCTATTATCATATAGGTTTTGTTGGCAGAATGCTTAGAAAATACAAAATTGAATATATAAAAATCGCTAAATTGGAAATGTACGATGAGTAAGGATATGCATTATTGTGATGAAAAGTTTTGAATTGTTTCTGCACATTGCCGGAAGTTTTTTTTTTTTTTTTTGCTTCATACCCAAAATTGGATGCCGATTTGTCGACATCTTTAACAACATTTCGACGATTCTCCATAACGATTCTCTTCACTTTCTCAGCATTTTCATCGGTTGTTGATGTGCTGGGGCGTCCAGGACGAGCCTTATCAGTCACATCTTCTCGACCTTCTTTGAAAAGCGTGTACCACTTGTAAACATTTTTCTGACTCAGAGAACACTCCCCGTATACCACTGCAATCGTTTAAAGTGTTTTTGAGCGCCTACTTGCATGTTGCTTTTTTTTTTGGAACTAACTAACTTACTAGTATATAGCTAAAACTTTAAACACATGGTCGAGACGAGTGTACCAACACAATAAAATAAAATAAAAAAATTATAATCGAAAGTGCGGAGCCCGAAAAATTTTAAAATCCACCTTATTTTTTGAACACAACTCGTTTATTTCACATTGATACCAACTTACTGTTCGCATGCCAAGACATATTATGCCCAACGTTTAATTACGGATGACATTTAAAGTTGATTATTCAAGTTTGGTAATTTTTATAATGCGTTTACTGTCAACATGACTGGCAAAGACTTCCAATTTAAAGCATAACGTCAGTTTATCTCAGACACCGATTATATTCCGATTAACTGTCGCTGTCTTTTCGAGGGTAGCTTATTCAAACTGAATAAATCCATTCGGTCCCTTGTCAGAATTCATCTTCGGGCTAGCCATCCGAGCCATCCAATCAAACACAATTCGATTCCTTCGGCGAGACTCAGACAATAAATGTTTTTGACAGAGCTACTTCTATACACTTGCCATCCCATTCTGTCGCTCGCACTTTGCGCGATATGAACTATAGCCCCTTCCATCATATAACTGTATCTTGCTCCTTTTGAGAAGCCTCAATATCCTGGAAAATTGTTCGACCTCAAATCAGTTTAGTAATTTTCATTTAATAAAGGCGATTAGTCAATGGTTGATTGGTTTCCATTTGCGGGATGACGGGGATAATTCACCGTTGCAAAAGTCGATTGCACGAAAATACCAGTTTCTGAGATAGAGTCTCATCTGCCAAACTCAAACACCCGGGGCATGGATGGGAGTGAAATAACAAAAAAATACGAGCAGATGAGAAAATATAATTCAACCGACATTTTCCAATTACACAGTTGACCTCGCTTTGCAATTATTTTCCTTTGATCCCTGTAATGGGAAAAAATAATTCATCCCAAAAGAACGAGACCAGCACCAAAGATAAACCTTAAATGGCACAGAAATGTGATTTTTTAGGACACTCACAAGTCTGGCTTCCCATTTTTGTGTGGTTCTTATTTATTTTGCCGTTTTGTTGATTCTAATCAATTGTCGTTATCAGCTTGCAAAAGATGTCCCATACGTACGCCCCCAGTCGGCCGGGGGACTGCAATAATTCAAAAAGGAGACGATGTGGAACTGCAGTAGTTATGAGCAGTGCTTCATTTTCCGTGTGTTCACACATAGGTCATTCTGCCCTATCACATGTAGAGGCCTGTGGAAATCCATGTTTATTCGCAATAATTCAAGGACGAGACAGTGACTTATGGTGTTGGGCACATATTTACTGGCAAACCAAATGAGAGCGAGGTCGAATGGACAAATCCCAAAGCTGATCCCTTTGATGAGATTAAAATGGCATAAATTGTTCTCCGTCAAATGATCACGTATTATCTGCGTATTATAACAATAAGGTCCCGGCATCCTCTTCCAAAAACGACAATGGAATAGGATTTCTCTGAGAATCATCATCATCGTCTTATAATGCGACGTCTCTGCCTCTTCGTCTGTCTCTGTGTCGCTGTCGTCCTCGTCACATGATGTCGCTTAATTCGATTCTTGTGCTGCCAGCCGATTGGCCTTCGTTAGTGAATGTGTTTTTCTTGTTCCGTCCCGCCGTCCTTCCATTTATTTCATATACTATACAGTACGGCGATTTTCTTTCTCTTTTACATTTTCTACACAAACTTCAAGACAATTGGATTTTTTATACTATTTTTTTTGTTCTTCTTCAATACATGAACGTGACAGGAGTACAAAGTTAGGTCTTGAACAGTTAGGTAAGAGGCCGGTAGCACTGAGTGGAGCTACGAGAGGTTTTCATCTCTCTCCTTTTTGTTGAGCTGAATGAGATTAAATTGAGATTCGTTTGTTTGTTCGTTTGGAAACTGTTTCGAAATGGTGTGGCGATGCTTTTAATGTCATTAGTGATCTGCTGGCGTTTTTAAGCTTTTCCTTTTTGACCGTTATTTACGTGCGATTGTTTTTAGTCTAATGGAGGTTGTTGATTGATTATACCTTTCTTGTTTAACTTTTGTCTTGTCGGCAGTCTGTAACAAACTTTTGATTTTCACTCATTTTGTCTTTTTTTGTTGAATGCGGAGCGTATGTTTTCCTAAGTGGCCGCCGTAGCGTAGTGGGTAGAGTGCGACGCTCACACGCCGAAGAGTCTAGGTTCGATTCCCGGCTAAACACCTCGAATTTATGACGGCACCACATCTTTTGAGTTGCTGACAACACTCAAAGAGTAATACCCGTCTAAGAAAGCTTCTCAAACATCGCCGTTCGGAATCTGCAAAAAACTGTAAGTCCCTTCTACTCGTGACAGAACAGTAGCGCACAAAACACCAGTACTTGATGAGCAAGCTAGGACCTGGTCCCCTTGTGAAATGCCGCGCCAACAATTATTATTATGTTTTCCTAAAACCTTTGCAAGGCTTTATTGCGTTTTTATTTTAATTATTGATTAATTTATACATTATACATGTAACAAAAACATTGAACAAATAATAAATTGAATCCCCATCAAGTTTAAGTTTGTTCGTTTCCCTAATTTAGTTACAGATTCGTCATGAACAAATAATCTAGTTAAAGGTTTGAATTTAAATTGAAAACGGAGTGAGATAATTTAACTCGTTGTTCGTCAGAAAATATTTGGATTGCCTTTTCTCCAATTCAAGACAAAGAACGCATTTGGAATTAAATTCAAACAAACAGACTTTTCTGCAATGAAAAATTTAATTTCAAATAAATGTATAAATAATATGAATTCAAAAAAAAAATTATTTTATGCCGTAAAATTTACACACTTTCATTTTATTAGAAATTATTTTTCTAAATTATTTGATTGAGCAATTTTGAGTTCTGTATAATAGGCGTTTGCTGGGTTTGAAGCGGAAGCGGCTAGAATAGGTTGGTTGTACTTGAGGGCAAAAACAAAGCGTATGCTCGGATTGAGTGTCACATTAAACATTAGAAATTTCGAGTTAGTCAAGGACTTTGTTTTCCTCGGCCTCACCCGGACAAAAAAGTCTCGAAATCCGAGACACTGAGATAAAGCAACAAACTATTACCTTAACTAAGTTGATTTATCCTAAAAAATAAGGACCTCAACCAGCTTGTAGTGCGCAACTGCTAGAGAAAATTCGTGGTAGATGAAAAGGCATGAGGGTTAATACCTAAGCCTTTCCCGGATTGTAGCGCCACACAATGGCGCTTATATGTTTGTCTATACATTTCTATTTCCATCTTTACAGATCATAAGTAAATTTAAAATCTTTAAAAAAAATAATTTGTTGTGTTCCGATTTTGTATGATTCGGACTTTGTTCATGTAAAAAGCGCACAAAATCTGCTCTAGGTACATCAATCAAACATGAATGTGAATTGCGAAATTATCATGAAGTTTCTTATCGGCAAAACTCCGATTGGTTTCTAAACCTATAACGAATCATTTGCTCCCATTATGTGTGAGTGTAACTGTCACTTGGCCAGGTTATACGTTTTATTCCACATTGGTATTTATATTAAGTATCAGGAAACCAGATATAACAGCGCCAATACTAAAGTGTGGAGCAAATACTTGAGTCGGGCATGCATTATTTGGTAAAGCAGTTGATAGACATAATACTTGCAGAAATTAAAAATTAACAAGCGAATACTTTGGATTGAAGCTGAGGCTACGTTAACTCATACAAATATTGCGGTTGACCATAACCTTTATCTTGTGCTTCATGTCATTGTGAATCTGGAACTTAGTTCACAAGATTCTCCAGCCAGAGCAAAATTTTTCATTCGCTTTCATTGAGCAGTGCGCAAAGGATCAAAGTCGGCTTAATGTTTACAGAGAGGGCATTCTTACTTAATTGCCTCTTGAGCTCAAAGAAACTTCGATTGAGAAAATAATTTTGCGCTTCATTTATGTACTGAAGCTGTTTTCCTTTTCGCACATGAGTCGAGGCAAATCGTAGTCTTATTGACTCAGAATTTCTGCTGGTTTTTAAAGAGCCTTTTTATTCGCTGTGCGCCAATTTATAATGACAGCATATGTTTTGCTGCTTCGCTGTAGCAATTTATATCGACTTTTGTCTCGATATTTCTAAGCTTACATTGTTTAAGTCCGGAAACGGAATTCTTGTAAATCGCCTTTCAAATTAAGTATAACATTTGCCCGGCGGCGGTATTGGACCCGTTAATGCAATTTCATAGTCTACAGAAGTGACTATTCACTGGCCTAGACCAGTTGTTCATTTACATTTACAATATATGATTTTGATGAGATAAATCTTGGGAAACCATTCTGAATTTTCCCCGATCGCGTGTTCTCATGCGTTTTCCTTCTCTTCCGAGAAGCCGGTTTTCTTTCTTTATCTTTTCCATATTGAGTTTACCAAAAGTTCTCGTTATTCGGTACAGCGTTGCGAACTGTGAAACATACCGTCACTGTAGCTAAAACTATAAAATTTGTTGCTCGTTAAGTTAAAATAGCTGGTTGATTACTATTTGGCGCAATGTGTCGTTCTGCTTCTGATAAATTCATATTTTACTTAAACTTAATTTGGATCTACATTACTTTTTGTCCCCTTCCGGCGTTAGCAAACGATAACCAAGATCAAAGGTTCCTCACGCAATTTAAAGTATATTTCGGAAGACACCGTCTTTCACACCATTTTGTAAAAATTGCAAACATTCTCTTTCATCAGCTCATACATATACAAATTTCCTCGCGTTTGTTATTTTCGCGAACTTTCTGAATTAAATTAAATTCAAACAATATTAAAGCCTTCGTCACCCCACTTGTACACACATCCTGCACACGCCATATACAACTTTTCTAAAGTAAACCAAATCTCCCATCCGTCTGCAGGGAATACAAATTTCAAATTAAGAAGAACAACCCACTCTTCCCCGGGCATTGGTTTTTCTTTTGTTATTGCAAAGGTAATTGAAGTCGATCAGCAAAATTAATATTGGATGCACTTCGCCCTACACACCGCTTCCAAAAAAAAAGTACGGTGGACCCGCCGCCCGCCATCACGACTCAAAAAAATTTCTGCAAAAATTCAGGAGCATAAAATTAATTACGAAGTTTTCTTCCTGCTTTTATACTTTTGCCATAAGCCCCGAATACTTTATTATATTAATGATGTATCCATGAAAAGTTCGAGCTAAAAAAAAGCCCAAGAAGGAGATATAAAATGTTTACCCAACTTGGTTCGTGTTTTTGGTGAAAAATATTTTTATGCTTATTGCAGTAGCATAAAACGAATACTCGTGTATTCTTTTGCTGTGAAGACGGTAGCAATTGTTTTCCAGTGGTAGTGTCAAAGGCAAACAGAGAGTGGGTGGGAATTAATGCTTTTACAAGACACTCGAATCTTCCCCTTTCAATTTGCAAATTAAAAATCCAAACCATATGTTTAGTTCTTTGGATTATGATGTTATCGAAAGTTACGTCATTCCCCTCATGCTGGGGCTTTTTTCTTTGCGCTTTCTTTGCGAGGATATATGATTGACTTTCATTGCGGTGATATCTCGATGATGAATACTAATGAAGATCTCATAAAGAAGAGTGACCAAAGAAACCGACTTTTGGGATTACTAATGTACATATCTCGATTCGTATATAACATGCTTATGACAACGTGTTCCTTTCACCTTCAACCATCTATCATTAAGCTCTCGGCGAAATTAATTTCATTGCTAATGGAAACCTAAATGTGAACCGCATTGAGAACGAGATGCTAGTGGCCTTGTAAAAAAATATTCTGATAGTACTCGTGGTAACAGAGTAATTGGGATGTCTGTATTACTTCGTAGGGCATATGTCGATGGGTACAAGGTTTTCAGGACAAAGTCGCTGGGTTGTACTTATAGTGCGATGTATGACAGTGTTCGCAACAAGACTCCTGCTCTCTGGTCTCGACTTTAACTAATAAAGCAAATTGGATATGTAAAAGCAGTTCTGAAGTAGTTTTTGGTATGAACTCAATCGTCGCAACGCTGCCCTTTAATGGATCTTTCAATCGTGAAAGGAGGAAAAAGTCGCAGGATTGCCTAGTTTGGTGAATAAAGTGGCTGAGGCATGATTTTGGTGCTGTTTCTAACCAACAAATTACGAACCACCAATGACGAAGAAGTAGGTGCATTATCGTGATGCAAAAACCATGAATTGTTTTTTCATAAATCCGGGCGTTTTCTTCGTATTGCTTCTCACAAATGGCGCATAGCTTCAACATAATACTTCTTATTGACAATTCGACCATGTGGTAAGAACTCCTGATGATCTACGCCACGTCAGCAAAGCCTTCACATTTCACCGAAGTTGTCGTGCTTCTTTTGGCCTTTGCAAGAATCTTCTATAGGGACAATTGGAATTTGGTTTCATGTCATAACCATATACATGATTCGTCATCAATTATAAATCTTTAAAAAAAATGTGGATTACCGTTGACGTCATTCATGCGATGCTCACGAGGAATTTTTTTTTGGTAAAAATTCAGCAATTTCGGAATAAACTTCGCTGCCACAAGCTTCATGCCCAAAATTTTGTGGCATGGGCCAATGGATATGCCGACATCTTCAGCAACTTCTTTTATAGTGATTTGAAGTTTTTCCATGGCTATTGTCTTCACTTTCTCAACATCTTCATCGGTTGTTGGTATGCTGGAAGACGAGCTTCTTCATTCACATCTTCATCCGATATCCACTTCTGCTACTCCAGTGAAGAGGCAGGTATTACTATTTGCATCCGTGATCGGTGTGAGCGATTGAAGTTCTTTTTTCAGTATGCATGTTTACTCCGTTAACCTTAACAAGACGGGACAAAGTGCAACAATAGGTGCATGTATGTCGCCATTATTCATGAAAGTGAATAACCGTTTAGACTAGCGTTGTTTTAAATAAGAACTCTTCCACTATTTCCTGGAATTACATTAGTAAAAAGAAACCACTCGGAGTCGGCCAAAAACTGAAGGTCTCTTTTACCCGTAAGAAAGCAGAAGCGCGCACAACACGAATAATTCATGAGGAAACTGGCCATTGGTCTTCTGCGGACTTTCGCGTCATCCAATTATTATAATTATTTTCATTAATTGAAAGACCCACTTGACGGAAATATTCTTATGGCACTCACCTATGTCTGTCACTTAGTAATGTCCGATTTATTTGCTTATTTTTTTCAATCATTTTTTCATTGCGTCTTTGTTCATCCTCTCCCTCTTCTGAGCTTAGCCCTTATGTTTTGTCCACTGTTCCGATTTTTCTTTGTCTCTGATGTTAAGCAGTTGTTTTGTGTAGCAACTCCAAGCCTTTACTGCATCATATTCTACTCTAAAGTGCCCTCAGACTTGTTGCACACGCTAAGCAAACGTAAGGAAATATCTCACTCAACATTTCAAATTCACGGGTACGTTTGGTGAGCTCTTTAAGATCTGGATTTTATCCAATAGTAGAAGCTGTGCAAGCTTGAATAATCTAATACCTTCTTTGGAAATTTATGCATGTAATTTCCATACGCTCCCTACACACGCGCGCTTGTGTCTTTGAATACCTGAGGGTCTGAGTCAGGGTTAAATGGATCCGTTTTCACAAAAACTGTTTCGTGATCTTACAAATTCATAGCGGAAAAAAGCCAACAATAAGTGAGCTTATAATTTTCCGTCGAATTGTCAACGGCTTAGTGGTGTGCAATATGTATCAAACTTTTAAAAATTTTAATTCAGAGTTGTGCACCGTTTTAAAAGTTTTCCACTTCAGACAGGCGTAACACCTCAGTTTATTATCAGAGTGTTCTTCATTAGGATGCGACAATTTTAATCTGTCACATAGTGCCTTTCAAGAACTCTGTGATGCACATTGTTAGGTGCTTAAGGGGTTGATGTATGAGAATGCTTCGAACATTTGATTTCACGCGCAACGTTGAGAACCGCATCATTAAAATGCAATTAAACCTTCTTGCGAAGGCTACCCATTTAGCAAAAGTACCAACAACAACGATATTAACAGGAACACCAAAAATGAGCCAAAACACTTATCCTTGTTTAAGTGGTCTCACTTTTTTTTGTTATTTTCTATCGTCTTTCGCCAGCAAAATCCCCATTCGGTTGTGTTGCATCGTAGAGAGCGACAGCGATGACAACGAGTACGGCACAACAGTCAAGAATGAATTTTGTATTAAAATTAATTTCAGGACATACCGCAGGTAGGGAAGTTTTTCGTTTCCCACAGCATAAGATATAAGGGTGTCCTTTGTTAGCGAGCAAACGAGACGACGACAAAGGCTAAAAAACGTAACTGAAATCAAGAAGAGCAAAATGAACAGGGCCAAGAAAAACCGACAAATTCCGGAAATTTAATTTAGGGCTAAGAGCCTTTCTACCATAATTTTAGTTTCTTCCTGGTAATGGTTTCAAACTTAATGCTTGCCTTCGTTTCATAGGCGTCACTGGAAGAGAATTCCGAGCGGAGGAGGAGAACAAAAATTCAAGTGTTCATTAGTGAGTTGGGTTGGTGTGAAATTTTCAAAGATGGAATTTGTGCTCCAACTGCACGTAAGCAATAATGGGTTAAATAAGAGTGCTTGACTTGTTTTTAAATGCATGGGATAAACTGCATTTACAAATTTATGGGCGTAATATTGACTTACGGTTATATACATTTTCTGTGATTCTCATAACAAGTAATGCCAATGACAACTGTGTGTGTTTCACTGCTTCCAATAATTTAATCTAGTGAAACGGTAGTCACTCATCTTTTTATTTTTCGTAGAGTTTAAAATGTCACCTATCCAATTCATGTCACATGGATGTAAATAATTAGTAATAGAAATTAGCAAAATCTGCTGAAAACAGCGGGAGAGTAAGTACATCCCAGCCAATGTTCTATCAGTTTACCTTTGTGTGCAGGTGGATTGTCATGGAGTAAATTCTGGTACTGGTACTATCAATTCGTTTTTCAAATTGACCATTTATTATCGACAGTGCTGGGCTTATAATGTTCTTGGCCCAGCACAACTTTTTTTTCCACCACAAAAGCAACATTTTCTTCAAGTTGGCGACAGTCCCGGATTCGCCCATGATTTTCCTAATAAGGGATCTAAAAATAAATCCATTTTTCATAGCCAGAAACTGTTCGATGCAAAACTGATTCTGAAGTAAACATTCAGAAAGTAGTTTTTCAGTTCCTTGCCTTTTTATAATTTGTTTTATTATTTGGATCTAAATTTTCTGATAAAAGTTCGAAAGCCCAAGTAAAAGGTTAGTTAATTCCGTTAACTTTTATATGAGAGGTTTCCAGGAGCAACTCTTCGCGATTCTTTACTAGAATGCCATTCGTGAAGTTCATGTTTTTCCCGAGGTAAACAAACATCTTGATCGCCTTAAAATATAAAGGTAAGTTTTTAAACAATACATGGAATCTAAGGCAACAATTGCTGTGTTTCTAAATGTTATATGTTTAAGAAGAAATCATTGCAATGGAATAAAATGCTTAACTCACTTGTGCATAAGAGCTGTCATTCCGTTTACTCAAAACACTGGACGTTTGTTGTATTACTATGCATGGATTCTGCTTTTCTTCGTTTAACTGAGCACGAACATTAAAATGACACTACACATTGCAAGAACTCAGAAGGAGACAGAAAAATGTCTTGAACGCACATTTCCACTTTTTTTCCAAAATAATTCATCTTTACTATACTTTGACATCTTGAATTATATACTTCTTGAACATCTTTGTACGTTACGTATTGCCAGACACGTCTGGTGAACAAGTCAACGCGTAAAAGTTCTGAACAATCTGAAAATAACTCCACCGTCAATATATTGGTTCTTGTTCTACAAGCCCCATCGAAAACTCCTTGCTCTCAATCACTCATTCAGTCGATCAAGTACTTTTCGATTTTTGTCGATACAAATAAATGGTTCCTCTCATATTGAAACCGCAGAGCTGGTGATGTGTGCTTCGAGAACCAAAAAAAGAAAAAACATATTCACAAGAAATAAAGGAACAAACCCACATAAGTGGCCAGACTTACTGATGAAATGTTCGTTTCTACACCTTCATCTGGGAAACGGAAGTTGAAACCCAGCCGTCAACACAACGTTCACAACAAAAGTACGAACATCGAAAGGAAGTCCATAAACATTTCCACCTGCATTAGCAGAATTCCCAGCCCTTCCGAATGCCCTTCCCATCTGCATTTTCACTGAAGTGGATGCCTTTTAACCGCTTTTTTCACTGCGATTCCCGTCATAAGGTTGCAATTGAAATGCGGCTAAGAAACCTCGACCGAAAAGTGAACTTCCACAGAGGGAAGAAATACTCTTTGAACTCTCCGGCGACACAGGAAGGCCCAGCCGTACCCAAGAACCGAAACGAGAAACCCCGGCTTAGTGAAATTAAAAAGAATTGAAACGAAAGTATATATACTCATATTCATATATACTTTGGCTGAGAAAATTTATAGCTTATTAGGTTGAAAAGAATTTCTTTCGTGTACAGTTGTACTGCTTCCTTACGGGTTGAATCGTCTGTGTTCCCTTGGAAGTTGAATGAAAAATTAAAGGAAATTGAAAATTCGTGTAGTGTACTTTGTTGTTGGTGATAACTTAACAAAAAAAAAATGGAAGAAATTAAATTCAATGGTAATCCTTGACGCCTTTCAATTGGTGAATTGCTATGAGCCCTCACATCCGGAAAGCTGGTAATGTTCAGTGGATTTGAACCACGCCCAGAATGCAGAGTACCATATGAATGAGGTTGCGGAATATTAATCTAAACTGTGATATGCTTTCCATTAAATATTGTTCCATAATGGCTACTTATGTTCGCTCCAGGCTTAAATGTCGTTCGTAATAGTTAAAATTCAAACGTGAGCTAGGATTTATTGCAGCAGAAACACACATACATACATGTTTTAGTAGAACTTTCTATAGCTCATCGACTGCTGTTTACAATGTTCAATGCATTCTAAACTTACATACTGTGTAAGGTAATACGCCTGCAATATTTGACTAATTGTACAAATTCTTACTTTCAACTGGCGGAACTCGGGACCCAAATTCTTCTGACCCATTATAGAGCAGATTCTCAAGTTGTGTATTAACAAAAAAAGACGCGACATCAAACAGGAAGACGGCTGAGTCAAATAAATGTACAAACGTCTTTTCAATCAGTTTTCAATGTTTCTGTGAAAAGTGTTTTCATTCAGAGTTCTCAACACTACGAAATGTATCTTCAGCCCGCCCTACAAATGCTATCGTCGGGTGGCTATTTGAGTTGTTTGAACAACGTGAATGTTTGAGAATAGGAAAAACTTTTTCTCATGGTTGTCCAGTGGTTATACGAGTATATACACTTGACATTTTGCATTGATATTTCCTTTTTTCATTAACAGATTTTTTCATTTTGTCTTCAAACATACGGAAACCTTTTTCCTCAGTGGGATGGATAAAATCAGCTTGCGATACATTGCTTAAAATATGTAACGCCTAATCAACAGATTTGTCATTTGCGGTGTCTAAAGCTGACATTGTCAATTCATTTAACATATAAACAAAATTTTGATCATCGAAAGTGGCAGAATCTTCACACTGCAAATGACCTCAGGTCTGTTACTTATTGCAAATGACCTCAGGTCTGTTATTCACTAAGCTTTCAGCCTCTTAAGGTGCAAAAATTAACGTGAGTTAGTTCCCTGTAGTAGACAAGGTAAGCGATGTGATTTATTAAACAATGCAATACACTATAGTTCCACATCAGAGAGTTTCAATATCAACATAATAACAAGAAAACTTCTGCACCCTCTGTAGTTCCAATAGAAATTGAAAGAAACAGCTTTCATAAGAAGCCACAGCTCACACAGAATACATCGAGGAAGGTTTGGAAAGGAATACGTTTGTTCATCATCATCATCATCTCAAAACAATGTTTTGGGAAGTTTAATCAACATTTACGTGTGTATTTGAGAGAAGTCAACTGATTTATTTACTGGTATGACAGCATTGGTGCCTAATGTAACTATTTGGGTGATATTGATGTGTTTTGACAGATACAGTTGGCGTTATCAGAATTTTAAGTAATTTAAGGTAAAAATAAAGGAAATAATTTTAAACTATATTCAAGTTCAAGTCGTAAAAAGCTTATAAAGTCTAAGATATTTTTATTTTTTCATACATCTAACGATTGATCATAGAAGGGTATAATCCCTTTAAAATTTCAAAATTATGTTTTACATTCAAAATAACTCTTTAGCAAGTCTTAAAAAATTTCTTTGCCATTTCACTATAAATAAGTGTCCAACGACAGAATAGCATTTCCATTTAAGTTTCAATTTCGGGCATTCTGTCATAACGAATCAGAGTTTCCAAGACAGTTGCGTATTGTTCATATGGATATGACATATCTGCACAACAAAGTCTGTGCACATTGATTATAAGAATTTCCCCTTTCATTATCCTTCATGGTCTTGTCACCAACGCCTCATATATTCACAGTATGGCTATCATGCTGCCCTTTATCACTTCAATATAGCCGTAAAAACTCCCTCTCAGCACGGACATTAAAAGCATACAATGGATTTTCTTTCAAGCAAATATCTACTATTACCACTATCTAACCGAGACACCGGAGCGCACACCCAGTAAAAGGAAGCCACCAGCAAGAAAAAAAGAGTCAACCTTCGTAACTTGTATTCAACGCTTGGATATTCAGAAAATTCATGACCCCAGCATACCATCGACACAACGATAACATTCTCGGTGTTGTAATTTATGTGCTATGTGCTAGATGCTTGTAAAGACGGCGGGAATCAATCGCAACAGATGCAGCAGCAGAGCCGATATTAGTACCGGCTACTACAGTGGCATCACCGACGATGTAGCCCGAAAGCACGGATACGAGGATCTGTTTGGTGCATCCGGCTGAAGGAATAAAAATTCTGAAAATGTTATCGCATGGAAAGAGTGCTTTTCCTGATCGCCTTCCACTCCAGTCGGTCTCATTTTGACCGCTTCTCGCAGAGGACGATGGTACCTAAGATCATGGGAACGAGGTATCCCTCTATCAGTTTGTCTGGAAAAATTATAACCACTGCAGTTGTTAGTGTTAAGTACTTGTCGTAACAGTTTTTATTGCCAAAATGCAAAAGTTAGTTTTAGTACTTTCTCCCGTTGTTGGTATTTCTATCTCTAATGTCCTTTGGGGGCATTAGGGACCGTTAAAGTAGTAAGAAACTTTCGCTACCCATCACGTCGCAGCTGAAACGTGAAACTCAGTGTCCAATAAAGTGCAAATGCAAATGCAGCAAGGCGCACCATTAATGTTACCGAACATTCCAAGGATAAATCTGATCTACGTGATGCGGTATGTTGCTGTGACCTGAATTCATGAGATTTCATGAGAATTGTGCATCCTGTCTTATATTTTTACACCAGGTAAAATATATAAAATATATATGATATATTAATCAGCAGTTACGTTTATAAATTAAGGCCAGGTGAATAAACTCAAGAATGGGATAAAACGACAACATTGGTCTGAGGCGGATATCGCGCATTCGATTACGCTTTATTCACCAAGTGCCAAGGCGTACAAATTATTAAAACAAAAAAATTTTCCTTTTCCTGGTATACGAACGCTTCAGGATTGGGCACATAAACTGGACGTATCACCAGGCATTATTGAGCCCGTTATAAGGATTTTGTCAGCAGCAACTCAGTTAAACGAGGCTCAGAAAATTTGTGTTCTGAGCTTCGATGAGATGAAGATCCGTAAAGCGTTTTGCTACGACAGATCTTCAGACACTACTTTACCACCTGCCAATTATGTACAGGTGGCAATGTTAAGAGGTAAATATTCATTGAGTTTACGAAATAAAAAGTAAAATATTCATTAAACATAGAACTGGTGGCAAAATGGAAGCAGCTAATATTTTATGGGTATGATTTCCAAATGAGGGAGAACATAATGAAGCGAATTCTTTGCAAAGCCGAGGAATGCGGTTATAACATCGTTGCTGTTGTTAGTGACCTAGGTGGCGGAAACCGAGGGTTCTTCAAAAATCTTGAAGTCACCATGGATAAGATATTGGAGGACGATGAGGGTTATTGGAAAAGACAAACTTCTGCCTTTTCAGACAGGTTTGAGTCTAAACCGTAAAGTATGTTGCTGATATGTTAATTATTATAATTTTCAGGAATCATTCAGTCAAACAGAGCACTAAAAATGTTATTCGTTGAACTGAAAGAAAAGTTCAAAATGGATTACATACTAACGTATCGTTGGAATCAGGACGTATTAGAAAATTTCTTTGGCGTTATCCGAAGGAAAGGAGGTCTTCATGACCACCCTGATCGTCAGGAGTTTAAGTATAGACTGCGATCTTACATCCTGGGCTTTAATGAAGGCGTTCTTTCAAATAGTGCAGATGTTGCTTCGGATGACACGCCTGACTTAGTTTCCGAATGTACTCTTACAAGTAATGTTTTATCTACATACATATCTGAAATATATAAATATGTTAATATTCTTTCTACTTTAAGGTACGATACTTAAGAGTATAACTATAAAATTACCGAGATTCAATTCAGAAAAAAAAGAAAATATAATAAAATTGTCCACTAATACAAAATTTAAATCTAGTCTTTTATTTCAATAACTTGGTTGTTTTTTTCCACTCTGCATGCAAAATGCTTGAATTTATAACCCTGAAAGTAATTGGATAGTTAAACTAACTCAATTGGACATTCAGTTAAAACTTATTTTATGTTAAAATGTTCTTAAAACGTGAATAATATTAGAAAAAAAATCAACTAATTACTTTTCCTGCTGCAATTTGTATGAAGAGATTAAACAATAACAAAGAGCTGTCAAATCAGAAGTCTCGCGTGACGTAAGCTGCGCAGAACGAAAGAAAATTGAATTCTCTATTGCGCAATCTCGTTTCGTAACTTCAATAACTTAAGCCCACGCTCATTTGGTAGTACATGTTGCACTCATTCCAACAACGAACCCTTTTTTAACTTTGACGCGGATATTCGATAATATGAAACCCTCAATTTCCTAACAATATTTGTCAATGTTGCTGTTTTAATAACTATTTCCAAGGTTACTCACGATACGAATAATTTATTTACGTTAAGGCGCTGGAGGCCTCTGACTATATAAACTTGTAATTTTCCAGCAAAAAGAAATGTTTAAAGATTTGTTAAAAATAAAATTGTCGGTCAAAATTTGTGATTACTGTCATGAATGGTTTGAAAATAAAAGCAGTCTAAAGTTGGTTGCAGTTAGAGTATGTCAGGGTTTATTGATAATTTTAGTACATGCCGTCAAATAGTAAATCTTTATCTTGATTGGGTATGAAGAAAGAAAAAAAATCGATTTTTCATTTTAAAAATATTTAATAATAATAATAATATTTGTGTGGCTCTACGTTCCACAGATGCACCAGGGCCTAGCTTGCTCTTCAACTTCACGTGTTGTGTGCGCTACTGTTCTTTCACATTTAAAATATATAAACAGCTGATAAATTGTAACAGGTTTTTAACATTATTTCAGAATAACTACTGAACAGATCGTAAAGTAAACATATATTACAAGTAAAATAAAAATAATTTTCCCAAGTTTTTCAAATTAATTCGTTCACTATGATTAAACTTTCGAAGACGTTCGATTGAATTTAAAAAAAAAAACGTCCCAACAGAGGGAAATACGAGGGGCATTTTCCTTCATATCTCGGTATCGATATGAAAGAAAATGCGAATTAAATTTAAATTGTTTGTATTTTTCAATATAATCACCCTTACATCAATGCATTTATTGCATCTTGAGATAAGCTTTTTTAAAACCCTCAAAAAAATAAATTTAAAAATACCCATTTATTGCCGACTTGAGTTTTTCGTCATCCGAAAATCTATTTCCACGAAGACATTTTTTCAGATCCGGAAACAGGGAATAATCACTACGGGCAAGGACTTGGCTATAGGATAGGTGTTGTAATAAAACATTTTGCACTTCTTTCGGAACTCACTTTAAACTGTCTATCATAGCAAACCTATTTAACATTTGTAATTTCAGAAATGTCAAGGACAATTCTCTTGTATTTTTTGCTCAGACGTGTTCTTGCTGGCGTGTAACATTTTCCTTTTGTAATTTTATACATACATAAACATACATATTGGTCTTTTTTAGAACTGCACTCACAAGTTTTCACAAAGTATTGTCGTCGATGTTCTACCACAGCTGCACAGAATGTCCAATCAGTATGTTCCAGTCAAACGCAATATTTTGTAATTTTTGTATAATATTTTGACCTTGATCCCTAACCTTGTACTATTTAACTTCAACATTAGCTGTCGATTGATATATTTTAGTTCTCCAACTAGCAATTTCGACCTTTCCATGTAAAAACAACTATAATCGGTATTTAAAAACCAGAAACAGGGCGAAAAGGGAATATAGAAGTACATTGAACTGCAGTGAAGTGATGAAAATGATTTAATGAGCCTATAACAAAGTTATTTCTGAAGAAGAGACATGACGAGCAGAGAAATTCAAAATTTTCAACTAAAAGCGACCACAAACAGAGGCGCCCTGTCGCTCCATGCTATTAAAAAAAGGAAGGAGAAGTTCAGTTTGTTTGTAATGAAAATGAAGGATTTACAAATAAACTTGCCAAGAAAAGCAAGCGGGTGCTCAGCTTGTATATTCTCATTAATGTATTATATTATAGAGAACTAAATGCTTGCAACAAAATTTTTAGGTTTCGTTTGTACATTGATAGCAACATCAGGTACTAGAAAAGCTTAAAATAGATGTTTCCAATGGATTTTCGATTGATTTCCTATTCTGTTTACTCGTTTTTCACTGGTAGAAAATTTTTATAACTTGCAGGCGTTGCTTGTTTGTACGCTAAGTGGAAACAGTGAGAGTGACAGTTTGATGATAAGTGAGAGAGTGAGTAAACAAATAAAATTCAAGGTCGTTTTATATCACTCTTCATCTACAACAGAATACAGTCATTACTTAGTGAAGACAGAATTAAAGTTATATATGTAACATATTTCACAAACGGTTTATTTCGATCGTTTCTATTCGTTTGAGTTGAGCTTGATAATATTAAAATTGCTCGCACAAAATCAATAAAAAGCACACAACACGCATGTATAAATGACATGGTTTTCCATCCATCCTGCAAAAAAACCACACGCAAAGTGTTATCAGTGCTCGTAGATATTCAACCTTTGAACACAACTCCACACGTGGGGACTGTACGGTAGAACTGCAGAAACAAGGTTTTAATCTGCCCTTCTTTTGCCACCTATCGAATCAGACTACAATCCATATCAGAGCGAGTGCAGGAACAACACGAATGCGGTGTAAAAAAATAATCCAAGACAGGAAATGAATTAAAGATAGACATTTCAACGACGACCGCATTTGCTGGCGTACCTTGTAAAAGGCTTTGTGTAACTGAACTTTTAATGGAATCAAAGGCTCTATAGAATCAGCTGCAGAATATGGCCTCAAAAAATAGTGCAAAAAGTATTGTTGCATGGACAATTTTTGAAATAATCCTCTCTCTAGAAAATCCTAAAGGATGCGAGTGCGAAAGGAGAAAGGATGTGCAAGTAAAAGGTATGGAAATTCGTTTTTATTCATCGGGCATCGTCGTATCCAGCGCCGCAGTCGTGCTTAGAGTAGAGACAAAATCAAATCCATTCGAAATAGAATGCATTTGCAAGGCGAAACAGGAATATTCGCTTGCTTTTGATGTGTATGTGATCCAGTGTGTCTAATATTCCGGGCGCTGCCGCTACTGTTGCCGTTCATGGTGTTGTCCTTTGAAGCAAGCATTCCTTTTGCCGCTACATGGTATGTAGGAGTAGCTACGCGTTGATGTATTTAAGTATTCCCCCATGCATCTGATTGTTGCTCCTAGAGATACAGAGGAGATGCTTGAAAAAAGAATACCGGCCATGTGAGTGTTTGAAGGAGCAGTAGTGGCCGAGCAGAGCCAGCTAAAGGGTTTTGTGTCTGGTGTCGGTTGTATCCAAGTTTGTCGTCGTTGTCGTCCATTTGCGAAACGACAATTCCACAGCTTCGTTCT
The DNA here is from genome assembly GCA_955652365.1 of Eristalinus aeneus. NCBI lineage: Eukaryota > Metazoa > Arthropoda > Insecta > Diptera > Syrphidae > Eristalinus > Eristalinus aeneus. Next base: position 63,292,184 of record OY019130.1, on the reverse strand, counting down.
AAGCAAACGAACTGAATGGACCGATGGACGAGGACAACAACGGTCATACAGCCTGGCCACTGTCCAGAGTCCATGTGTTGTCACGCAACAGAGGTTTATCAAATGAGATTCTAAACTGGAGCAGGCCCATCTATGCTGGAGCTGTGGAACAGCAAAACAAATTTCATGGTATTATAAACAAAGTAAACTGGTCCTGCTAGGATGACAGGAAACTGAAATGCATTTTGTAAGCCGTAGCTTCTAGTGGGGGATTTGTATTGAGAAATTTCGAGGCAATAGTTGATGGCAGGGGGATAGCACTGCTGCCCCAGCGCTGCCGCTTGCAAACAACGACCGTAATTACACTTCAAGGATGGCGCTTTGTTGAGGTTGCTATGGCGTGCAATGCCATTCAAAGAATGTGAAGCTGTGAGATGATATCGTTGAGACCGTCCCGATTGTGATCAAATGTGAGTTTGCAAGTTTCACTTTTTTAAACTTTTTTTGCTATTATCTTCAAGTTCCCAGGACATGCAAGTAATTATAGTCGGTGTACCGTGGCTATCATTCAAGATGTTATGAAAAAAATAAAGCAGGTATATCTGTACAACCCTGTCAATAGAAGTTGCTTGGTTTCTTTTATACGATGGGTGTTCTCTAGGGATCTGTTTTGGGACATAGCCTTTCTACAGCATAATCATTGTGATACAGTTAATATATTGTTGATAATGTTCTGATTTATTTGTCTTTCGCCATAGGACTATATAAAGACTATACTTTAGCGTGTAGTGCTTCTTTGTTATTTTCAATGCACTCTAAGCTAACCCGTTGACATTTGCCAGTATAGTTTACTCAGGTGCCGTTTCTAATGTCTGTGACCTTTCTTGATAGCTTTACAAAAATGGAAGGGTCTTCGTTAAAATGTAACATATTTAAGACTTTATTAAACTGTACTTTTATTTACCGTAATGTATTTATTGGGTTCATCGAAAGTATGTTTTATATACTTTTTTTTAATTGGAAGAAAAGTTCGGCTAAAGCACATCAAATGTTCTTAGATGTTTGTGATGAATCTGAATGCTTCGGCCGATAAATCATACAGAGAGATAACGCGTCCATTTTGATGATCTTAGCGTCGAAGACGAAGACCGTGCTGGCTAACCCAAAAAGTTGGAAGATGAGAAATGGAAGGTTTTACCGGATAAAGATCCGTGCCAAACACAGAGTGAACTCGGAGAATTGTAAGTAGTGACACAGCAAACAATTTTCGTCTAGTTGAGGAAAAATTCAAAAGAAATTGGGTGCCCTACAAGTTGAAACAATGTATCTAAAGTCAATTTTTCAACTCTGAACTGCTTCTTGAAAAGGGTCACTGGAAGGGATTTTTTCTATAGATTGGGAGAGGAAAAGTTGATGTATTTAGATAGCCTTTAAGTATACCATAAATGTGCAAAGCCTGGTGAACAGTTTATCATCTTCATCGCCGCCAAAAGAAACCCACCATAGGTCATGCTCTGCATATGGTGGTACCGGATGGTAGCGGTGTATACTGAGCAGCAAAAATGTCGTGTTTTTATTCATATGAGCCGTGCATTTTGTGAAAAACGGCCGGAAAAAATTGATAAACTTGTTTTGCTTTTTGATAAATACCCTACTACACCATCCGTATACTCAAAACAATAGTTTTTCCGACTTTTAACTTATTCTGTGAACTCAAGCAGCACCAAATTATTAACAATAACTATAAAGCACTTGCTTTAAATGGAATATAGCCTACATTAAAAATATCTTTTCAAAATGTTTCTTTGATGTTCATTGGGTTTTAAACAAAAGGGCCATTAGATGCAACAATAAAACTCTTCACTATACAGTATAGTTGCAGGGCAGCATCGCTTCTTCATGCCGATTCCTACATCTTCACTTTACCAGGTATACTGGTATGAAGTGAGCGTTGTTTTTTGAAAATAAAACAATAATTATTAATGGGAAAGTAAAAAAAAACATTTTATTCAAAATATTGGCCATTGTTTTCTACACATTTGGACCACCTTTCTGGCAATTTTTGAATACCATGCCATGAATACCAATAAAATTGTTCGTCTTTTAAAGCAAACCAATCAGACACCTAATTTTCGACTTGTAGGAATCAAAGTGCTGCTCAGCCAACGCGTCCCATCGATAAAAACGAATGGTAGTCGGAAGGAGCCAAGTCTGGTAAATACGGCGGGTGGTGTAGCTGCTCCCAGCCAAGTGTTTTGATTGTATCCTGAACCAGTTTTGCTTTGTGTGCAGGTGCATTGTGATGGAGCAAAATTACCTTGCCGTGTCTTCTGGCCCATTCTGATCGTTTCTCGATCAATGCATGGTTCAAATTGATCACTTGTTGTCGGTAGTGATCAGTATTAACGGTTTCACCAGGTTTTAGGAGCTCGTGGTACAACACACCTTTCTGGTCCCACCAAAAACAGCATTGTCTCCTTGCCGAATCGATCTGGTTTGCAGTCGATGTTGATGGTTGTCCTAGATTAACCCATGATTTTTTCCATTTAGGATTCTGAAAATAAATCCATTTTTCACCGCCAGTAACAATCCGATGCAAAACCGATTTTTTTTCGTGTCTGTGAAGCAAAATTTCACAAGTGTTTTTTTTCGGTTTTCCATCTGTCTTTCATTCAATTCATGTGGCACCTATTTTCCACACTTTTGGATCTTTCACATAGATTTTAAACGGTCAGAAATTGTTTGTCGTGCAACATTTAACATTGCTGCCATTTACTTTTGACTCAAAGTGTCATCTCCATCCAATATCGTTTGCTATTCGGCGTCTTCAAACTTTTTTTGGTGGTCTTCCACGTTCTTCATTTCTCACAACAAAATCATTATTTCTGAACCGGTGAAACCATCTTTTGCATGTTGCTTCTGATAGAGCATGATCACCATATGCCTCGACAAGCATTCGATGCGACTCTGCAGCACTTTTCTTCAAATGACTTTGTCGAGAAGTAAGCTGAACTAGACAAACAGAACAAATTCTAGAATAGCAATGTTGACTGAAGTCATTGTGCCCTTAACGATCACGGTGAAGAGTTTTCCATCGGACCGTGGTTCTTCTTCTTCATAGTTCCTGTACAAATCACTGTTGAATAATTGTTCTTATGGTTTCCTAAACTTAGGAAGCTAATGTGTGCTGTATAGCTTCGGTATTTAATTAACCATTGAGTCCAGTCCATGTTGTTGCAATTAGAGGATCCTCACCATCTCGAGGGCCTTTATTTTTGCCACCGAATTTTTTCTCTAATAATTTAAGAACATATCCAACATTCCTTATATTTTGAGATATTAAGTCAAATGTTGTATAAACAAAAACATTTCTTGTATTAAAAACTAAAAGTAAAATATTTACTCTAGAAGAAGACTAGACCTATATCCTTTACATGTGAAATATTACTAGTCTTTGGTAAAGCGAAATCTGTACAATTGCCAGTTGGCAGCTCAACAAAGTCCGGGTCTTGTGGTTGTAGCCCTAAAAATGATTTCATTTGATTTGGCAGGAGATGCAGCTTCCATCTATTAACAACAAAAATTTAAATTTAACTAACATGTTTTAGTCTAGAAATGAAATGGTTAAGTCAGGTAAGGGAATAATTAGTCAAAGTGTGCAAAGCAATAAAAACGGTATGGTTTGTTACAGAAAGGAGTACAGTACAAAGGAAAGGAACATGACTACCAATATTAAAATAATTAGTTCTGCAATGAATAAATCTGACAGAATTTTACAAATATTTATCCAGTTAAGAAGGCCCACACATATTTTACAACGTTACAACCCAAAAGATTTTCAACTCATGCATAAAAATATTCCAATTATGAATTTCATTTCTCTCTTTTTCCACCAAACTTTTGAAGTGTGAAGCATCAACAGAGATCTCATGCACACAAGGAGTTAGAATTTCTCAAATATCACCTTGGGAAATGTGCAATATAAAGTTTGACAACTTCAAGGCAATACATAATTCGTATCCTTCATCAAAAGTGCTAAACACAAAACGGTTAACAACTCCCGTGGCATAAGTATCTAGATCCAATTCAACTTCATATAACAAAACGAAAATAAATTTCCACCACAACAGGCAGCTTTTCAAATGCAATTTATCATCACGTCCGCACCTGTGCGCTTTATCCTGAACAAAAGGGGTTAACACTCGTTAAATCATGGAACTGTAAACTGATGGGTACGACGTCGTGTTAGCTATCCTGCCAGCGAATTGCCCTAAATTACATCGACTGTCATTTTATTGTCTTACAACAGGACGGCTCCTTTCACGTTTCATGCTCTAAAAATAAAACGAACGTAGCGAGCGCGAAGACAAAAACGAAAACGAAGATGAAAATTCCGGACGCTCACAGATGAATGAATCAAAAGTATAAAACTAAAGACACAACTTGGTAACAACTCATATTTCCCCGAGGACATGTGCTCGAGAGATGGATCACAGCCAGAAGAAGAACGAACTTATTTCAGCCATTAGTCATCGAGTCTTAGGACAAGAGTATACCAGAGAAGGATAGAGCGAGTGGATGCATGAAAGACAGGGAAGCTGAGAGAGAAAGTGGGAGAGCGGGCAAAAGCTTGCCATCTTTTTACGAAGATTACATTTGTCCTGCGGGCTAGGGACAGGCTTGTTGTTCCTATCCTACATGCTACAATGTTTGCAATTCACTTCAAATCCATACCTCAGACCTTTCGTCTGCCTCCACCAGTTGACATCCCCTCGTCGAGAAGTAAACATACTATTGTACATATTATTACGAGTCCCCTAATGGTGATCTATAAGGGCAACGCGTTCGGGGGGAGATTTGTAAAAACGGGTTTACTCTTACAATCGGAACATTATTAGATGGTTGTTTGCCGGTGTCCCCATAGTATCATCATTAAACTCCCACTCCCACTCCCTCGTCCCCATCAGGCATTTGCTACCAACACATATGACATATTCGCTTTGCCGTCTTGAGAGTGGAATTAAATTGTCTGATTGCCATTCAGGAATTTCGAGCATTTATACAACCACCACCCCTCTCGGATGTCTCATGTGCGCCGGGACGTGGTGGAGCGTCTTCCCAGATGTTTCGTACTCCTGGGATCCGGCACTGCTACGAATTGGATTTATGTACACTGGAACCGCAACGTTACTTCGATAAAGTTGTTGTCTAAAGGATTGAGGCTTCTCCATCCATTTCCATGTACAGCCTGCCTTTACATCCAATTGAACAAGGCAAATGAAAATAAAGAAACTCAAGGAAAAACCAGGCAGGAAAAAAGGACGCAAAATACTCATAAATCACAGTCATTTCTATCGACTGACAGATTGACAGTGCCTGTGACATTTTGTCTGACACTGCTTCCATTTCTTTCGTTCATTAATTCGCTTTATACATGCAAATCTGTAGAGCTGAGTGAGCGTCTCAATCTCAGACACGAGCGCAGTTCCTGGCATTCGGGGTTTGGGGCGTGAAGATTTACCTTGAAAAGAAGAAGGATATGCACGCCAATGCCAATTATCGCCTTTTGTGGAATGTATTTGCGTAATTGTGCGTTCGATTGAATGATAACGGTTTTACGACGATATTAACGAGCCACACTGACAATAGTAATTGCGTGTGATTAGTCTACACGTTGAACAAGTAATTTGCTTCATATTTTGTCTCGCCCCTCTGATGTGACGATTATAATCTTGGTGACAATTTGGAAGGTTGCAATTTGTCCCATATTTAAATTGTTTTAGGAGGTATCTTCGTTCTGCATGTGGGTGCAAATAGATTAATTTACTGAATACACGTGAATTCTTACCAAGGTGGAAGATCAGCGTATTTTACTTCCATAAGATATACGAGGTCTGTTCAAAAAATATGATTGACTTTTAAATTTCGCGAGTTCCGTAAATTCCATTATCGATTTTTATTACTTTATTTGTTGGAACATTCGTTTCGAACATAAGCTCACAGTTATAGCCATATAGGATTTTTATTTTGTTTGTAAGAGGCATACACGTTAGAGGTGGTTTACGTATATCTCTTATGTTTTTTCTTATCCCTTTTTTAATGCTGAGAGAGTTGCTCAATAAAGTCTTTCTGAATACATTTCAGAGAGCACTGTGTAGTCAATTGAAGCTAAATTAGGAATGAAGGTGACTGTACTAAAATGCCTAGCTGAGGTTAAGAAGAGTTAGAGTTAGCTATCAAATACCAATGCTTGGAAGATAGATTTCTATGGGGTAAGGACAATATATGCAAACTGTGTTTTAATTCACGTATTAATCAGGTGCTTATCAAATAGGATCTTCTGAAACAAAATAATTTTTAAACTAATTGCAGAAGAACATTATTTTTTAATTACTTGCAAAACATTTCGTCTCAACACATTTTTTGATAACTTTTAATAAATTACCACGGATTTCTTTAGAAACGTTCTACTCGCCTGACTGTTGTAAAACTTTTTGGCGACGAGGACACACACAACCTTCGTTAGATCTACTCCAAAAAAAATTTTGGTTGTACATTAATATTGATCGTATAGATATAAATTAGATGGCGCGGCAGTCCACAGAGAGACTAGAGCCCAGCTTTCTTATCAAGTAATCGTGTTGTGCCTCTTTTCACTCACGAGTAGGGACCTACACTTTTCTTCTTCGAAAAGCCAAATTTGTGAGGCTTATTCTTAGACAGAAGCAGATTGAGAGAGGTGGTGCCGTGAAAAATACGAAGTATTCATCCGTGAATTGGTGAGTGTCTCCCTACAAAAATGTTGATTGGGCTGATGCTTTTATTGATCTAAGGTTAGCAAAATTATTTTAGTTTATTATTTCTGCATAAGTTCTTTGTCATTGGGATAAACAAATAATGTGGCGTTAACGAATTTAGTGCTGAAAATGTATCCTATTATTTATCCACTATCCCTTATTAATGCACATATTGCGGAAAGCTTTGGTAAAGTGGGTATGGCAGGCACAGAGGAGCATATCTGCTATTTTGTTTCTAATGCAATTTATTTCACCTTTATCAAGTCGGTAAGTCGTTTTGCTGACGTGGTGGCTAATAAGCTTTAGTTAAAAAATACAATCATGTCAGAGGATTTGCTTCCATAGATGTCTAACAGGTTGCAGCACTGTCCTTACAGATGCATTTGAATTAACTTAAAATTTCGGATTTTAACTACACTTCCGACGACGTCCATCGATGAATTTATTTATTCAAAACTTATCGCAGTATACAGGAGTATACGACTCTCGAATTAAGCTAAGTCAATAATTTTTTTTGGGGGAAAATAAATTTTAAAAAAGAAGCGATCAAAAATTAAACTGATATAAGCTCAGGGCAATTTTATTGTTAACAGTCTGTCAGGTAAAATTAAGACCAATAGATAAGATCCTTAATCTCTGAAGCTTAATCAAAACATAACCTTATTTTGAAGTACTATTAATTATGTGCGATTATATACATATTTGCTACGTTCTCTTCTAACACAATATTTTGTGATTCCGTGAATTTCATAATGCTGATCGCTCTTTATCCAATAATCATGTGAACCTTATGTACGAACCGTGTATATTTAACGATCTTATTAACCTCTTAAAAGTAATTGTCTCTAATTATGTTACGAATGCTCATGCTATTTTTAAGAAGCATCCCTCGGTCCTTTTACCGCTCACTATCAGATGTGAAGAACGTGTTTAATATATGAATTCTTCATTTAACAATTCTCATAGTTTCAGACAACTTCTAAAAGTATTTCCTATCTAGCATATAAAATAACGTTAACTAGACACATAGTAAGACCACTCTCCGTCTTTTGGACATATCATGTTCCGAATTTTCGTTTTACCCCGATATAATCAGAACCTCAATCAAACTTAACTCCATTTGTGCTCAATTTTCAGTGTTTCAACCCATACAAAGTGATTCAAAATTTCAGGAAATGAGGAATGTTGATGGAACTTAATTGTTTTATTACAAGACTATCGGAAGCATCTGTATCTTTTTTTCAGACACTAATTGAAAAGACTTGTTTTACTTTTGTGAAAACATTTCCTATTCCATACACTCACACTATTCCATATATAAACAGCACAAATCTAAGGAGTTTCGTTCGACCATAAAACAGAAACCACGGACGTTATGCTTAAAATTCAAGTAAGCGCAAACCATCTGAAGCATACGACCGACCTAGGGGCAATGATTGACAAACCACAGAGACATTCCCCATCTACCTACCAGCACAAAATAAGAAAATAGAATAAGGGAAATGGGAATGGGAATTGTACGAAAAATATCCAGACATGACAATTTTCGAATCCGTCTCGTTCCATTTCGTTATTGGCCATTGGCCTAATCGATGTACCTGCGTTTTTGTGTTTGGTGGTGTCCTTTTGTAGCTTCATGTCCGGAATATGTTCTGCACAGTAGAATTCTTTGTAATTCCCTTTGTTCATTCCATTCAGTCATTCATGCATTTCAGGTGTGTGCCTGTTGTCTGTTGCTTCGTCCTCTTTAAGGTTAGGAAAATCGCATATCAGTTCAGTGGGTCGAATCAAGTCAATGATGGCTTCGCCTTGTGCCAATGAAATAGAACTTGAGCTTTAGCGATGTGTAAGCATGCCTTTTAAATTGGTGATTCCACCGTCAATGGTAGTTGAAGGCACATATCCTTCCAGGTGACCTGTATCTATACGAGTTTCACTTGAACCGTGACGTCCCCTTGAACACAAAAATATATGATATTTTACCACCCATGCAGAGTGGGGAGCGTTTTGTCGTTTGCCCGATTAGACAATTCGTCAGGAATATTTTTTTTCCTATTTTACGAGTTTCAAGTTGTCACAGACCATTGCGTGCGAGTAGTGGTATCTCTCTGAAATCTCGAAATGATGTACAAACGAGCGCTCAAAGACATTCAAGAAGGACATCTGTTTCGAGGACGTCTTGAGTGTCTTTTATTTGGATGCATATTGTGACATTTGAAGTTGAAGTTGAAGATGATGAATCTCTTGAAATGAGAAAACAATGCAAACAACCACGCAGAATACGCGTTCAAAGCGCAGATCAAGTTTTTCTCTTCTGCTGTCATCCTGTAGGAGTTAACACAGGACAAATATGACAGAGAAGGCATGCAGCTGTGGAATGTATTCGTATTTCTAGAATGCCTGCCTGCCCTGCTGTTTTTTGTTCGTGTTTTGTTTCTATTTTGAATGGACAGAGATAAAGCAGTAAAAGTTTTTAGAATCTGAAGAGGTTTAGAAGGACGAGTGGCTGCACGAACGGGATGGTAAAGATGCGGAGAATGCGGACTAAAATGTCGTCTCTAAGGATAGAATTTTATTGCACGAACGAAAGTAAATTTTTCCTCTTAAGCATTCTTAATGCTGTGCTTTTATAGTGTCTTTGAATTATCCTTGGGATGTGTTGAAGGATAGACAAAAGGAGTGGACATCAGGATACAGGCCATTCACACATCAGTACAAAACCCGTAGCCGAGAGCAAACTGACTCCACGAAACGAAAAGAATAACGATTACGATGAAATTTATGAGATGCCTACTGATATGTGAGTGTAGTTTTTTGCTTTAACAGAACCGCAATCATAGAGCGAAGAGAGAAAAAGAAATACAAAGAGCGAGCGAGAGAGCTTCTGAACATGGTCTCATTAATTAATCATTAAATGTTTATATCTTTTTAAATGTCGCAGGGATAAAAATAAATAGAATTGGTTTTATTGCGGAGGATGATACCCGCCCGCATTGTGGGGAGCCCTCGATTCGATTGGTTGTGAAGCAGCCGGAGGGACAATTCGATTGGAAATGCAATAAACTCTCAGATAAGCCATACATACATATATATATGTGTGCGGCAACACACGGAGTAACGGAGGGCGAGTTAGTGGTTCGTGTGGGTGGTCATTACGAATTAACAATCCCTCACCATGATGGTGGGTGAAATGGGTGAATAAGTGCTTCACTGCTGACGATGTTGATTTTTCTCGAAAACCAAAGGCTGAGATAAGGAATTTAATTCCACATCATCCATATCCCAAGGGACACTGAATTGCTAAAAAGGTCTCGATTACCTTAGGCTGAGCTCGAAGAAGACATTCCATTACGGAGCTATGAAGTCGCAATATATACTATATTTCATATTCGTCCCACGTAAACCCAAGAACCTTTGACCGGAGTTATGTTATGAATTTTCTTTAATATAATATGTTTGAGCTTACAGCTTTGAAATTAAAGTGACCAGAAGAACAGAGTTTTAATGTTTTCCGATTTTTAATTATTCAATAAAAGCAATTTTCAAAACCCTTTAACATAACGGAACAGTTTATTTCTTTAAAGAAAAAAAAAGTTGAAAAATGCTGCAGTCAACGCTCAAATATTTTAGGTATTATTGTTGTCAAGTGCAAGAGACGTGCAGTTCAGTGCATTGCAGGAATTTACTCCGTCACCACTCACAATACCTTTAAATTGAAGAGTA